>CAOKZL010000528.1:0-613363 GCA_948472985.1 Iguana delicatissima
CATCCAGCACCAATCTTTCCCGTTGAATAGTTCTGTTTAGCGTTCAAAGGTTTCCCTCAATCAGGTTAAATTTATACATATATCTTTACAGTGTCCAATATTAGTACGACAAATCAAAATATGTTGTTTCTTCCTATACATCTTGATTACCTTTTCTACAAGGTGATGTCAATGAGAAGAAGATTTTCCTTTGTTTCCTGAGTTTTGGCAAAAACTTTAAAGCTTACTTGTTATAGTTCCCTCTAGTTGTCAGACAGTTTATGGCATAGCCATTACCGCATCCCGGTGGCCGCCCGAGATCTGGTAGCTCCTCGACCCATCAGCTAGATCCGTACCTTGCTTCTCTTCGAAGTTTCTTGGGGACTGAGCACCGAACCCACTCTAAATTGGAGCCCCTCCAAATTCCCTCTCCCAAGGGAATAAAGTGCCTCGTTTCTTTCTACCGAAACAGGCAAAACGATCTCGCACGCCGGTCGTCAATCTCGCAGCTGTGCAAGGTGACAACTTCACACTATGCCATCTTTTTTCCTCCTCGAAATGTATTGATTTTTAATCATGTGTTAATTCTTACGTAACACATTTATATTCATTAAACAATGCCCAAATCATTCTTTTTTCCCCCCAAAGGTTGAATTGATTTCTAAAGTGGTTCTGACTTTGAACTAGTCTAGCATCTTTTTTTAAAAAAGAACACTCACTCATTCCCAAAATGGATGTGGTAATTTTAGTGCTTTGTGCTTTCTACAGTTAAAACATCCCTTAGTTTTGGACTCGCTGAGTAGGTAATCCTTAGATTTAAGCAAGCATTTATTCTACAGTACAATTCTCCACCATGTTGTATTTTAAACAGGATTAATGGTAAGATTTCTCATAAGGCTTTTTCCTTGCATGCATCTTTAAAATTGTTCATTGCCTACAGAAAACTGAGGTGGAGAACTATGTGTCCACCTCCTCCTTCTTTGTTGAAGCTCCAAACAGTAAAGATTGCTCCTATACAAAACTCTTTTCTTCTGTTCTTTTGAAACTTGCCGGGCTTGATATACTCAGAAGGGGAAACTATCCCTGCACATTCTATCCAATGCTGCCAAGAAATGAATATTTCTTTGACAGTTCCCTTTTTAAAAAAGTATAAAGAAGTATATTATAACTCCCATTCATGCACCTATTTTAATTCCTTCATAGGAGGCTCTTTTTCTTTTTTTAATTTTCAATTTTGAAGAACATAAAAATACTACAGCTATTTGTTGATTTCCAGTGATACTTAGAGACATTCACAAAGTGCTGGGTAGTCAGTCCATAGGCACAATCAGGTGGTCTCCAAATGGGTAGGAGCCAAACATATCTGTTTTCCAAATTGAGAATAAAAGTTTAAACTAGACAATAAATTTAGCGTGTATTTAGAAGGGACACTTCTTTAAGTGGTGAAAGACATCTGTTTGTCATAGGAGGTAATTGCACTCAACTGTATATCTTGCATTTAATGAGGTTTGCTTTGTGATTGGTCATTATAAAGTGAACATGAGCTCAATTTGTAAGTATGGTTGATGAAGCACTTATCTATAATAAAATCCTGCTGTGAGAGGAAAGATTCGTTAATCACAAGAAATGCATGTTTCTCTTAATGTCTATATTGAGCCCCTGCTTATTATATAAAGCAAATGATGCAACCCAGAATAAAGGTTCTTTGTCAAATCCTGTTATACAATGGCTCCTCCACTTCTCTGAGAGTTTGGGGTTCAGAACTCTTGCAGAAGTGGAAAAACTGCAAATAACTCTCCTCCCATGCTCCTCTTTCCATTCCCTTTTGTGCCCCGCAATTCTGTTGTGTTTTGCCTCAGTGTGTGTTCTCCACACAAGGGCAAAATGCATGGGAGGGGGAGCTCTGGAGGGGAAAAGGAAGGTTACCAGGAGCCTTCCCCCCATTTCTTTTTATTCTGCCTTGGTGCAAGTTCTCCACACCAGGGCAAGATGCTGGGAATGGGAGGGGGAGCTCTGGAGGGGAAAAGGAAGGTGTGCACAAGCCTCCCCCCATTCCTTTGTATTTTGCCTTGGTGCGTGTTCTTCGCCTCACAGCAAAATGCATGGCAATGCGAGGGTGGAGCTCCAGAGGGGAAAACATGCACACGTGCCTCAGTCCCCATTCCTTTCCCTTTTTCCCAGGCACACTTGCCTCCCTTCTCTGTGTCTGACAAAACGAAAGGGAATGAGAGAAGGAGAATGAGGAGGAAGGTATGCATGCTCATGGATAATCAAATTTGTGAAGGTCAAATCCACAAATGTGGGGGAAAATGGTAATTATGAAACAGAATTTCTGTTTAATGGGCTGCTGCCTAGCTATTATTTAATTTGTACCTCCATGACGTATATAGTTCGTTTTTGTACACTTACAGATTTTGGCTTGTATCACTGAAGTTCTAAGCAGCAACAACCTGGAGATTCTACAACAGAATATTTGACAAATTTGGCACTTCTTCAGTCCAGTGAGAATGATGTAATTGTCTCTTTAGCCACTGAACTGTTTGTTCCTGCTCTCTTGAAACCTCATCTCACAAATAGCTATTATGCCACTTCCAGAAAAGGACAAAGTGAAGCCCTAGTGTATTATTCTTTCAAATAGGGTGCAATGCATTTCTAATATGTTTACTATGATACTGGTACTGCACTGAGATTTTGAAGGAGTTGGAAGAGATTTGGTATCACTGTTAATTGCAATGCTTCATCAGATTCAGTACCTGCAATGTTTTACTGTTCAGTGCTTGTTCAGATTCTGCCAAATTTTACAAATAAATGTAATGTCTCTATTTAGATTTGTAAAGCAATATTGGCTGCGTATTGGTTCAGTTCTACACCAGAGTAGCATTGTAGCTGATCATAAATATGATGTTCTTTATGGGCCCTTCTATAGCTTATGCTTCCTGCAGCGTCTAACATTCTTTTTTATTTTGGTTTTAGGGAATGCTGCCGATTTTTTGGAGACAATGGCTTGACACTGAGGGCATTTTTTACCAAGGCAGCACCATTTGGTGTTCTTTGGATACTCACAAACTACCTGTACTTACATGCAATAAAAAAAATAAACACTACGGATGTCTCCGTGTTGTTCTGCTGCAACAAAGCTTTTGTGTTCTTGCTTTCATGGATTGTTCTCAGGGACAGATTTATGGGAGTGAGGGTAAGTGATTAACTATCTCTCTTACTGAATCACCATTACTATCACTCATCTCATCTTTTAATATTTTGAACTGTTTCCATATAGAGAAGTATTGTTATAGCATACCAAATTCATACTTTGAGTAGCATTTTCAGTCTCATTTCTGAGGAATTTGAAGGGTTGTTCCCAGTTTGAACTACTTCCCAAAATTATCATTGTGACTTATCTTCAATGAGGTTGGGGAAATGTGTAGCTGTTGGGGGCAGGGGGCAGTCTTTCTCACACCTCAGTGGGCTACACCTGCTTATGATGGCACCAAGGTATACTTTGGTGGGCTTTTTCCAGCTGTTTGTCAGCCAAAGGGTCAACCGGAAATGATGTTATGTCACTTCAAGTTGCCATATTGGCTGAGAAACAGTTTAAAAAAGGATGGAGTTCTAGAGGTAATGTAGGGAGGGTTGGAAGTGGTGTGACTGAGGTGGGTGGTGTGATTTTGGGGGTGAAAGCTTCCCAAAAATCATACCAAAAATTGGAGGCTTGAGTTCTTTGGAGGGGGGTCAATCAGGTGAGGTCTTTGGGGCACATTTGCCCCACAGGTCCGTTTCCTGTATTATCTAATGTATATTACTTTGTGTATTCTGGTACAGTATACAATGGTCCAAATCAGAGGGACATCTCCTGGTAAGAACTGTTTCTGTCAGTAAAACAGAAATAGGGAACATTATCCAGTCTCCACTGCAGCCTCCCATTTACTTACCACCACCAGCCCAACACCTGCTCTGGAGGTCTGGGAAACCCTCCAGGATCAGTTTTTGGGTAGCACCAAGAGCTTTGTGAGAGAGAAGTTCTCTGTCTGCTGTGATATAGGGATTGGGTCACTGTAAGCTGAGGGACAGGAAAGCTATTAGCAGCAGGAAAATAGACTCAGAAGTGAGATTTCTGTGGACTGGAAAATGCTTTTGCTTTTCCCATCCACAGTGATCTCCATTATGATTGATGAATTCATGGCAGTTTACACCAGAATCAATAAAAATTACAGCAAAGAAGAAAACAGGAGACAGCAGCAATGTACAAAAGCAAGAACATAAGTAGTAGCAAAAAGGATAGAATCTAAGCAAAAATAAAGACAGCTGGTTTATATAATAGTTGGCTAAATGTGAGGGAATTGCAATTGGTGAGTCAAAATTCAAGGCTCTCTAAATAAAATCTATGGATACTGGATAATAAAATTTTCCACAAATACACATATTTCTATTTCTGATTTCTATTTTTGTGTATGAAGTCCAATTTATTATTTCAGTGCATTCTTTTCTAAATCTTTTTGCCCTCATGGCTCAAAAATATCACACAAGAAAGGTGAAAAGTTTTAGTCCCAAGAGCTCTCTGCTAAAAGTCTGTATAGAATTCAAGTCTGTATATTTCAATATATTCTGACAAGTAACTTCAGGAAACTTTTCAAAGAACTTAGGTCAGTAAGGCAATTGGCTTCCTCAGCCCCTTAACCAAAAGTATGAAATTCAATAACCCTTTTTCAGCATTGTTGTTGTTCAGCCAGTGTTTAAGGAAAGGATTATGAGGATGAATCTAGAAACTCTAGTTTGTATTCTTTCTACTTATGTAAACTAGGAGAAGCTGAATTGTCTGAAAACCCATAGTTCTCAAATATTCCTTTCTAAGGAAAAGTGGATAACATTATCCTGTAGAAATCAATATGCACTAAGTGCTGTCTGTCTCCCACTGGCAGTTTGTGGTTCCAGAAGAAAGCAGCAGTCTGACATATAAGTTCATATTTCATGGGGATGCTCCGTGGTTTGTTGAGAGTTCAATCATGATGGACACTAACTATAGACTTAGGTCAAGCTGTCTTCCAGGGGACTGTTTCCTTTAGGTGCCGAATGTAAGCAAAAAAGGCACATTGTTTTGTTCCTTCCTAAGTTGGCAAAGTGCTTGGGTAGGAGGCTATTTTAGCTGTGAGCTACACCTTTTGAGAGAAAGTTCCATTGAGGTCAGTGGGGATCCTGGTGCCTATGGTGATTGATTGAAAGCTGTAACATTCTGTGAAAAGCTGAATTAACTTCCTTCCTTCTTCTGAAAGACAACCTTGGCCCAGTCTTCCCCTGAAAGCATTAATTTAAGCAAACAGAAGTGTAAGCCCTAGTTCACATTAAAAGTACGCATTGCAAACTGAAGCACTGAACATCCTAAGCCTGGCTCCACACAGACTACATCCATTGAATCGGTTGTCAACACATGGGTAAATCCCATTAATTCAATGGGTCTACTCTAGTTGATAGTAAGAATAGTATTCAGGTCCTACTTTTACTTTGTTAGTGTGGGCTTAAGTGTGTCATCTGTAATGTTTTTAATTCAGTGGGGCAGGCAGCTAATGTGTTTATTTATGGCATTTTAACATTACTCCTGTAAAGAGTGTCTGTGTCTTTTCACCATAAGAACATATACAACTGCCTTTAGTCAGTCATGTCATTGGTCCAGGCAGATCAGTATTGGCTAGTAGAAAGAGGTACATTTTGTTATAGGCCCTTCCTCCCACCACAACTATCTTGTTACAGTTACTATCGCTATTAGGAGCTTCCCTTCTTTCCAACAACAAAAACTGACATTTTGTATATCTTGAAACCAAATAGACTCCTATCAAGTTATTTTTATTTTTATTTATAAATGTATGCAGAAACTATTTAGTTATTTTCAGGTGGCCCTGCTTTGCTTTGAGGTGAGAGGACCCTAGTTATCAGTTGTAGAGGGAAAGATTATGAATTTTATGTTCATATGTCCGCAGGATGGAAGCCAATGATTTTTATCTCTACAGATAGAATTACTTTCATCAGCAGAAAGGGTGACTGCCTCTCTCTCTCCAGCAGCTCCCTACATACCCTCCAGATGTGCTCTGAAGAGTTGGGAGGTCCTCCTGCCTTGATTTTAGGAGAAATGCGGAGGGCTACAGGGAGGAGAGAGAAAATGGGAATGTCTCATCATATAAGCAGGAGTCCCCTTCCACAACACTGAACTTGGCCATTCCAAATCATTTTAAGTTAAAAAAGATTAATTTATTTTCTGAAATAAGCAAGTCAAAATATGTAACACTGTCTTCCCTTTTCTTTAAAAACCTGTTCTAGATTAGCACTCTGAGGCATCACTGCTTCCAATAGTTATACTTTTTAATGGTTGCAGACAAAGGTCTACAGAAAAATCTTCTAATATTGTGGCATTATAATGATATGGTATAACTGTATATAACAAGGCAGTTGAATTGTACCACTAGTACCAATGACTGCAATAACTTGCTCATTTTTCATTCTAGCATAGCACTTCCAGCAGTGTACAAATCAGTATGCTGCCAATGACCATAAAATTTTCCAGGAGCACATACCATGAGAACTGTACTTTTTAAGAATGACACTTCTGTTTACCATAACAGGATATAACACAGTTATGCAGTGGCTGTTTTTGGTTTGGTTTTGCTCTGTAGTGTGTAACACTGTCTTAATACTGTATAGAAGTTTGTGAATTGATAGCAGTCTTTTATAAATATAGAAATTAATTTGTGTCTTCTGTATTCAGTAGATACTAAGTATTTCTCTTGATTTTCAAGAAACACTAACACATTACTTCTATGTATCCAAACAGATTGTGGCTGCTATACTTGCTATTGCAGGGATAGTCATGATGACTTATGCTGATGGTTTCCACAGTCATTCAGTTATTGGAATAGCTCTTGTTGTGGGATCAGCCTCAATGTCAGCTCTTTACAAAGTAAGTATGGTCAAGCTTTGTCAGCATGTAAGTGCCACACCAGTCTTGTGTGCTACCAACAAGTCATAGAATATCTTCAGTTCAGTTCTTCCAGTGGGGATTTCATGTCTTTGCTAAGTTTAACACAAAACTGCTGTTCTATACAGTTGTCATTAGATATGTCACCTGATCTTCTAAAACAAATTTGCTTTGGCACCACAGTAATTACTACAAGAGGAAGAACTGACAGAGGTACAAAGGATCCAACAGATCCAACAGTGGTTTGGGTGCTCCAGATGGAGGGCTGCTAGCGTTACCCACCAAAAAGCACTGTGTATCTATTTCACCTTTTCCATTGACAGAGATGGAAGAACAAGAGGGAAAAAATGGGAGAGTTATAAGCAGAGCTAGTGTGGTATAGTGGTGTGTGTAATGGACTATGACTCTGGAGACCAGGGTTTGAATCTCTGTTCAGCCATGGAAAGCCATTGGGTGACCTTGGGCAAGCTATACTTTCTCAGCCTCAGAGGAAGGCAAGGACAAGCCTATTCTGAGCAAATCCTGACAAGAAAATCCAGTTGTAGGTTCACATTAGGGTTGCCGTAAGTCAGAAGTGTCTTGAAGACACACAACAACAGCAGGTTGTAAGCTTTTGTGGCTACTGTCTGGATTTTGTTCTTTTGGTTCACATTCCTTAGCCTTATTTTATGAATTTCTCAGGCATGTTACCCCAAAATGTGGGTGACTTAGGAGTCCACCTGTGATGCCAGTACCTCTGTGACTGTGGCGAATTAATTACCTCAACTTAGGAAGTCTGCAAGGGATGGAGGGTAACCTAACAGGATCTTTCCACCAGTGTTTACAGGGTCACTCAGGAAAGAATCAGCCAGAGATTCCAAAATAAGCCAAACTGGGTTATATTGAAAAATTCACACACACACGCAAAAGATCCAAGCACTCACACACTCAACCAAAGGATAAAGGGAGGAAAGGTGTAGATAGAGGAATTTTAGGGTTCTGGTGATAATTACCAATCTAGAGAGCAGCGAAGAGAGCAGTACTCACTTGGGAATCAGGACAGTACTCATATCTATGGACAGTACTCATTCGGGAATCAGAGTGACAGTGTGACAACTAGCAAGTGAAGCACTGCATCTGACTGCTCAAAATGGAGGGCTTATATACCTAAAAACTATCCTGCAGGTGTGGATGTGAATGGCTCTCCCAGCCATGTGGACAATGGGAATTGCAGCACAGACAATAGGGTTCAGATGGAGTTAATGGTCTTAGTGTTTAAGTGACAAAGAGATAATGGCTGTCATAATAGCTCTGTATTTTGGAGAGGTTTGGAGGACAATGCAGAGAAACATCCGGGTGTTCAGGGCCAGGGTTGAAACAATCATTGTTTTGATGGGAACTTCCCATCACAGAGATTTTCCAACTACAGCTTAAGCCTGTTACCTCCAGAGTTGCTTGGTAATCTGCCTGACAATAACTTTGGCTACGCCTAAAGGGGATGTTGGCTGACCTGCCTTGCAATCGCACGTTTTCAGACAGTAATTTTCCTCTGCCCAGCTTGACCTTCCAGTCACCTCAGGTTCCAGTTTATATCAATGCCAATTAATGTAGTTGCCAGTTAGAATATTTGCAAATTAAACCATATCAATCTTGGTGGCACATGGGGCCATAAGAGGAATAAAGATAAAAACAAAAGATGGAGAAGGTGAAAATGGCAGGGATTCAACCTTTTCAAAAAGTCCCTCCATTTAAAAGAGAGCAATACATGGGTTCTCTTCCCATTTTGCAACTCCCTGACACACAGGCCTAGGCATGTACTATTCACTAGAGTCTCTACTTATACTTCAAAGAATATAATAGGTATATTTGTTCATAATCCAAAAGTATACAAAATTATTAGTAACTGAGTAACAGGATTTGATAACTATTGAGAATCCATTTGGTCATAGTGTCAACAAAGTAGGTTTATTTTCCTACTTGTGTGTAACAAATGGCAGGCATAAATATAGTGCACACACAAAGCATTCCATCTGTGTTAAGTGGAAAAGAAATGTCTGCCATCAGCTGGTCATGTAAATTCTTAGCTCTAGCCCCTTCCACATTGGATAAACGCTAGCTCTTCCCTCTCCCTTTCCCCATTTCCTGTCTTCCTGCAGTTAAACAAGCACCAGAAAGATTGCCTGTTCCATATTAAAACCTTCTGGTCCAAAACTGAGTCTCCCTAATAAGCATATAAAAAAGGGCCGGTTTTGTCTGCAGAGCTGCCTCTTTCGCTGTTTTGTCAGTGACATCCCTTCTTTCCCCTGTTGCATTAAATGAGAACCTTGTCAGAAAAATTAAAACAGATTGGTAAAGGGTGAGAAGGGGCGTGGTAAACTATACACAAAAAAGGCAGAAAAATAAGATGGTAGGAAAGAGACTTTTAGTATACCAGCAACCTTTCTGAGAGCAGTCAGCTGTACCAAACATGTTTCTTGCCAAAGGAGAGGCTGATTTCTACATTAATATTCTATAAGAGTAGCTTTGTAGAGCCTTCTTTTCATGTCCTGAAACAAGTCATCTGAAAAGTACATGAGAGTAGCAGATGGTTCCTCACTATGGCATTCAATGCTTTGTCATCCCATCACCCCAGTATATATAAGAAAAGTCTTTCAAATAGAGTTTGTGTATCTATGACTGTCACTGCGATGACACAAACCCATTATACCTGTGATGTGTACTGAAACATAAGGTGGTCGCAACATTGTGGAAACCATTACAGATGAAGGTGGGAGTGGTGAAAGACAGCTGTCTCTGATTGTAATTAAGATAAGTCTTTTGGGTAGAACTAATTTCAGTAACATGGTTTGAGCAGAAGACATTTAGGCATATAACCTTCAGCTATTCAGTGTCCTGCATGATTTTGCAGGACAGTTATGACACCTGTTTCTAAGGGAGGAACAGCTGTGAACACTATGCAGCACTAATATAGTGCCCAAGGTTGCCAAACACTCCTTGCTGCTCATCAGTGTAAAAATGTTATTTTTCAGACTACAGCTCCCAGAATCCTTCAGCCAGCATGGCCAGTGGCTATGCTGGCTGGTGGACTGGAATTTGTAATCCATACCTGTAACTTTTCCAAGCAATGATCATAAGTGAATAGATTTAGCGCATACATCACCATTCACAATGCAGTCATGGATTATACTGAGACAACTAGACCAGGGACTTCACAGATCAACATAAATTGTTGCTGTTGTGTATTTGGAAGTTGTTTCCCATTTAAAGCTACCCTAGGGCAAACTTATCATAGAGTTTTCTTGAGAAGATTTGTTCTGTGAGGGTTTGTCTTTGCCTTTCTTTGAGGCTGAGAGAGTGTGATGCACCCAAGGCCACTCAGTGGGCCTCCATGACCAAGTGGGGATTTGAACTCTGGTGTCCTAGGCCATTTCCGCACTAGCCTGTTATAGTGCTATGATTCCACTTTCAACATCCTATGGAATCCTGGGGTTTGTAGCCTTGGGAGAGGCCGGCCGGCCAGCCCCTCCCAAAACTACAAACCCCAGAATTCCATAGGATGTTGAAAGTGGAATCATAGCGCTGTAACAAGCTAGTGTGGAAATGGCCCTAGAGTCCAGCACTCAAGCCACTACACAATGTTGGCTCTCAGCTTCACTGATCGAGTCCATAACAGAGCCTGTAGCATGTCAGTTGGTGATTTTTCCTTTGTGGATCCTTACTCCTATTTACTGTTCTGCTTTGAAAATCAGCTATTATAGATGCTTAGGTTTTTAAAATAAAATATGTCATGATAACTAAGATGTAGTCTCAATTATAGATGGTGCAGATGTCAAAACAGCACTTGCAGGGTGTTACCGCAGTTTCTAGCCAGATTTGGGGATACCAGATATCATTTTGATATCAATAATTTGGCCTTCCTCACCCATTCCTTCCCACGTGCTTGTGAGGCCCCCGGACAAGCACGCAAACAGGCTCGTTTGCTAATCGCTGTAATATTCCAAATCAATACAGGCAGGCCAGAAATAGCCAAACTGCTGCTTCAGGAGACCTCCAGGCAAGTACCCTCGTTATGTATGCACGCTACTTACAAAGAACTCCCTGCCCCGAGCAGGCAGCTTGACGAGCCAAATACTCAAGCGTCAAGCACTCTGCATTTGCATACTGGCTACCCTATTGACAATTCGGACCTAACTGAATCATGATAAATTCTGACCTTTTGGAGGCTTTGTCTCCAGCCCAGAACTCATTGTTTTCCCCAAGTACGGACTAGCTTACGGCCACATTTTCCCCTATAAGAACCCCTGACTTTGAGAGCTTCCTCGGATCGCTCCCGACTTCCATACTGCCTTGCTGCCGCTTTGCTTGGCGAGCCTTCCCCTCAGTCCCACGTACTGAGAACCTTCATATCCATTACTCTGCCTTCAGACTACCCGGGCTTCAGGACAGGTGCAGTATTTCCCATACCAAAAACCTCCTCTAAAAATCCCTCTATCCAACTCCAACCGTTATTTCTCTAGTTATCTGTGTGAGTGTGTTGCATACACTTGTTTGATTGTATTTTAATAAAAACAACAATTATTATTTCACTTCTGTTTGCTCCTTGACTCGGCCTGACCCCATAGATGCTGGGTAAAAGATCTCGCTCCGTTGCCCTGCCTCTCATATTACTAACTTGTGCTCTTTGACTAATTCCCCCAACTTGTATAATTTGGAGAGCATTTAGGTGTCCCTCACAGGACCCCCAGAAATCAGAGTAATAAGGGGTGTAGATAAGGGGGAGGCAAAATGAGGATATTGCCCCTCTAAATAAGAACTCTGCCCCTCAAATGAAGTTTTCCTTCACTCTTCAAACTTCTTGCAGTGCAGAAAATGAGACATTGAAAATTGTTCTTGCATGGAACTCTTATATTTGCTGTGTTTGCATTTCCTTGGCAACTTTGCCTGCTCTTTTTCTTTGGATGCCCAAACTCTATTTCTAAATTCTCAACTGAGGTTTTAAGTTAATGTACGGCCAGAAGTTTGGGAACTAAATGAAAACATTTATTAGTGGGAGTAAGGATCCCAATTTCCCCCCACCTCACTACTTCCCGGATGTTTCTGCCCAGTTCCAGAGCAATTCAGTTTGAACAATACCATAGGTGTAAAACATATAGCCCTCCAGATGTTAGACTTGCAACTCCCAGCATTCCTCACCATTGACTATACAGGCTAGAGCTGCTGGGCATGCAGACCAAGAACATCTGGAGGCCCCCCATGATTCCTATCTCTGAGCTATACAAACACATCATCCAGTTACAACAATGCAACACAACTTTTTCAATGTTAATACCTCCATCAACTTTTGGGTGAATCAGTTTCCACTCTGAACAGTGTCCTGTAGTAATCTTGTCAGGCTGACAAAGCCTGAGGCTATAAGGATTGGCATTTACAATCTAGAGCCTACAATAGGCAATGGACTTTTGAGTGCTTTTGAGTTAAAGTTGTTAGCTCCTGTCAGTAGCTATTCAATGGAAGGTGACACTGCTCCATTCCCCACTGAAGAGGAGGAAAGTTTCATTATAGAAATGTTCCAATGTGAAATGAAGTTAATATCCTAACTGGAAAACAATTTGCTTTTCCACAGCTGTTTTGGCTGACTTTAGACACATCTATAGAGCCACCTATGAAAGAACTTTGGAGGAAGTGTTAATATTCTTGTGTTAAGCACTGGTGTTACAACTCATCAAACTGTGTTGTTGATGTTGTTGTGTGCCTTCAAATCATTTCTGCCTTATGGCAAACCTAAAGAGAACCTATCATGGGATTTTCTGGGGCTAAGAGTGTGTGATGCACTAACAGTCACACAGTGGGTTTCCATGGCCAAGTGAGGAATCAAACTTGGTCTCCAAGATCAGACTCCAACACTGAAACCAAGATACCAGTCAGTTGCATTTAGGCACCATTAAAATCAGTGTGAAAAGTCCATCACAACTTAAGCCCTGTTAGATGTCAATCGCAAACAGTAGTAACTCCATTGATTCAGAACAATCCCATCAAAACAGCATTTTCTTAGGAGCCAGCATGGTGTAGTTTGAGCATTGGACTATAACCCTGGAAACCAGGGTTTGATTCCCTGCTTGCCCATCAAAACCCACTGTGGTGCATCACACACTCTCAGACCCCTGAAATCTCTATGATAGAATCATAGAGTTGGAAGAGACCACAGGCGCCATCCAGTCCAACCCCCTGCTATGCAGGGACACACATCAAAGCACTCCCAACAGATGGTCATCCAGCTCTGCTTAACAGTCTCCAAAGAAGGAAACTCCACCACATTCCAAGGCAGCATATTCCACTGCGAGACAGCTCTGGCCATCAGAAAGTTCTTCTGGAGGTTCAGGTGGAATCTCCTTTTCTGCAGCTTGAATCCATTGCCCCTTGTCTTAGTCTCTGGAGCAGTGGAAAACAAGTCTGCTCCTTCCTTGACATGACATCCCTTCAAATATTTAAACCTGGCTATCATGTCCTCTCTTAACCTTCCCTTTTGCAGACTAAACATACCCAGCTCCCTAAGCCGCTCCTCACAGGGCATGGCTTCCAGACCTTTCACTATTTTGGTCTCCCTCCTCTTTAGGGTTTATTTGCTTTATGGTTGCCATAATTTGGAAATGACTTAAAGACAAATAACAACAACAACAATATTCATAGGATTCTAGTCTCAGGTATTAATTTTCTTTCCAAATAAAGGAGACCCACTTAATCAGTGAGAACTTGCCCTGCTAAGTCAATGTTTATAAAAGTTACATTGGTTAAAGGGATTTGTTCTAGTTGGTGCTAACTTTGGCTACAGCCCTTAAAAGTTTGCATGTAACTGAAATGATAACTTGAATGGGAAGTACTATTTGAATGTAACTGAAATGATAACTTGAATGGGAAGTACGATCCATTTGGGAGAGGCGGGATAGAAATAAATTTTATTATTATTATTATTTAAATAACTGGAAAGTTGTGGGTCCATGTTCACCACAATGCTTGCTAAATGTGACTTAAGGTGTCAGTGCATCTGTTGCAAATCATTGTGAAAGACTAGGAACAGACAAAAAAGAACTCAGCAAAAAGATAAAATTTAGAATTAGGGTTATTTCAAAGAAGAGAAGTCTGACTGGCCTATGGCTATTCACAAATCATGGTGGAAAGTTTTGTTTGTTAGAAGAACAAATCCTGTTTGATTCCTAGTCCATGTAGTTAGAGAGCTTGTGTTAGCTATTGAAGCAGTTACTGCTAGGTTATGAATCAACAGGAATATTTATCCTGCTCATCAAGTTTGTAAATAAAATCATTTATAAAATCCAATATTATAATATTGAAACACAGCACTATAATGTAGAATTGCACCTCTTTGTCCAATATTATACCCAGGTGAAGCAGTTTACATAACATTCATTCCAGTCTTTCTGTCTATAAAATATTTTTTCATTATGGACATTTTAAAAACAGTGAAAGATAATCTGATTTAGGCAAGTTATTTCCTAGCTAATATTTCTCTGGCTATTTTTCCTGGCCTGCAGAATACAGGCAGGACTAACTTGCCTCTGGTTTGTCGCACTCTCTTTCACTAACACATTAGCATAGGATAAACTTTCTTTATATGATTAAGAATGATATGCTTTGTGTTTTAAAAGGATTTTTAACTGCACATAAATTTTTAAAAATGCTTGATTATCAAACTGTTTCTCTTTCTGTTACAGGTTTTGTTTAAGCTACTCCTTGGCAGTGCTAAATACGGAGAAGCTGCCTTATTTTTGTCAGTGTTGGCTGTCTTCAATATCCTTTTTGTTACCTTTATTCCTGTCATCCTTTACTTTACCAAAGTTGAATACTGGAGTTCTTTTGATGCCATTCCTTGGGGAAGCATTTGTGGATTTTCGGTCCTATTATTGAGTAAGTAAATGCTGCACCTGAGCAGACATAAGCAAGACTGTTGATGACTGGGACTCATGTGGATCTCTTATTCAGAGAGTTGCCATAAGACAAAGCCAATGGGATGGCAAACAACAGCAAAAAATGCTGGGCATTTCTAATGCCTTCCAGTATTAGCTGACATCTCTGTTAAAGAGTCTTAAGGAGAAATCCTGCTGGAGCATACCAAAGTCCTACACCCAGTTTCCCATAGTGGCTAAGCCCATGTCTCTGGGAAACCTCAAAGTAAGGCATGAGGGCAAAACTCCTCATCTACTGTTCTTTCTCCATGACTAGAGAAAAGCTTGGAAAAGTTGCTTCTTTGGAATGTAGTAGAGTCTCCTTCCTTGGAGGTTTTTAAGCAGAGGCTGGATGGCCATCTGTCAGGAGTGCTTTGAGGGTGTTCCTGCATAGCAGGGGGTTGGACTGGATGGCCCGTGTGGTCTCTTCCAACTCTACATTTCTATGATTCTATGATTCTATGATTTAGTTCCCAGAATCCCACAACTGGCATTGCTAGTGGTCGTGCTGACTAAAAGATTCTAGGAATTGTTGTCTAAAAAGTAACTTTTCCAAGCTCTGATTCAAAGGCATAGAAATGCCTCTAACCCTGGAGTGATATATAGCCATCATGGCTATAGCCATTTATAGCCTTGTTGTTGTGTGCCTTCAAGTTGTTTCCAGCTTACGGCAACTCTAAGGTAAACCTATCGTGGCATTTTCTTGGCAAGATTTATTCAGAGAGGGCTTGCTTTTGCCTTTCTGTGAGGCGGAGAGAATGTGACTTGCCCAAGGTCAACCAGCGGGTTTTTCATGGCCAAGCAGGGATGCAGATCCTGGTCTCCTAAGCTGTAGTCCAGTGCTCAAACCACTATACCACTCTGGCTCTCTTTTATACCATTGGCATCCATGAATTTTTAAAATCTCCTAGCCATCACAACTTGTGTTAGCACACTTGACAACTTAACTATGTGCTGCGTACTTCCTTTTGTTTGTCCTGAATTTCAAATCATTTTGTCTTCTTTTTTTCAATACTGCATAACATACTAAATTCATTGTCTATCTCCTGGAAGTCTGTCTTCTTAAAAATAAGAAATCTATTAATTATGTGCAGAAGACTTAGCAGGATCAATATACCAGCATCTGACATCACAGAGTCATTGTAAAAAAATATCAGTAGAAATGTATCCACATCGTACACACACCATTTGAATGGCTGTGGGGCTCAGTGTTGTCATAGAAATAGACTATGAATGTTTTAATTGCCCTATTTGCTGGCGTACAAGACTAACTTTTTTTCCTGAAAAATACTGTTTGAGAATAGGATGCATCTTATATGCCAGTGTGTCTTATACATCAGCAAATAGTATTTGCTGACATATAAATGGGGTGCATCTTATATGCCGGTGTGTCTTATATGCTGGGAAATACAGTAATAAATTACTTCATCAAGGCCTGTCTTTTAGTTGCTGCTGGATTGGATTATGTTCCTTCATAGTTATACTGAAGTGAGTCTGAGTTGTTTCTACCATGAGTAAATTCCTTTCATGATAAATACAATAGCTTAAGGCTGTATTCCTCTCTGAAATAAAGCCATTTAACAGTGTAAGGATAATTTATTTAAGATTTTACTGGATATGTGCCAATTAGATTGATATTTGCTACATCACTTGGAGAGTCCCTACCACCTGTGGGCCACTAGAATTGATCTTTCTTTTATGCTTTAGAGAAGATACATCAAGTGTCACGTAAGTTATTATTTGTATCAGTAACTAAAATTCGAGCATACCGATAAATAAGGTCCAGCAATGAAGCATTTATAACTGGATACAACTGCCATTGAAATCCTAACTCAGATGCTATCATTGCCAGCCAGCTTTGAGCAATATACTTGTAGCCTGTATGTGTTTGTGCTTCTGGCTCAGGAACATATTGTAAAGCTTCTGTGATAACTGTGGAACCAGATGGTGGCAAAAACAACGAAGAGTCTGGTGGCCCCGTAAAGACTAACAATTTTTATTTGGCATAACCTAATGAAGTGGACTGCCATCCCCTTAAGTTCATGCCAGATAAATCTTGTTTAGCTTTCAAGGCAGGGGTAGGCAACTGTTGGGGGCTAGAGGTCACAAGGTCTCCACAAGAGCATGGGGCACTGCAACCCCCCCCAACACACACACTGAAAAACAAAGTAGTTTTTCTTTTCATCCCAAATGCCTCCAGCTCCCCACAGGGATCTGTGAAGGCAATTCTTCTGTAGTTTTTGCCCTCTCTAGGAAATTTAAGGCCTGGAGAAACCTTTTTGAAAACAGGAAATGACCCACAAATATACTTCCCAGTCACTTTTTGGTAGACAGAAGGCCAGTCTTGGGCCTAAAACAAGCAAGAGCCACAAAATAGATGGAGAAACTGCCCCTTCACAGCCGTGGGGCCCTTGGGGACATTTAGGGCCCACTTTTTTCCCAAAAATTATTTTTCCTTGAACTGGCAGTACAGTGGCCCCTGCACTTTCAAAAGGGTTTGGGGTGCTGAATTCTTGTGAAAGTGGGAAAACCACAAATAACTCCCTCCACTGCTTTGTCCTGTATTCCCTTGTCCTTTGCCCTGGCGCACACACATGCCTCCCTCTCATACCCTTGCCTTTTGCCCAGGTGCATGTGCCTTCCTTCTCTGGGCACAAGGCAAGGGAATCAAGGGGAGGGACACGTGCACCTTCCTTCTCAGCGTATGACATCACCCCCTTCCATGCCCTTGCCTCTTGCTTGGGTGTGGAGAAGGAAGGCATGTGCGCCCAGGCAAAAGATAAGGGAACAGGAGGAGGAAAAGCAGGGAGGCATGCACACCCCTCACAAATAATCAAATTCATGAAGGTCAAACCTGCAAATGCGGAGGGAGGACTGTACTCCTTTTTACAGCACAGTCCGTCTGTACGCAAACTGGCAATCTTGAGCACTTCAGAAAGCTCCATGTTAGAACACAGGGGAACAGATCTGAAGAACTCCAGTAACATTTTAATCTTGATACTTCCTAACAGTAAATACTCATACTAGTATACTTTCAGTTAATTTATTGTTTCTCAACAGTGTTAATTCTAAAATGAAATTGTTTCATTTCTTTTTGCAGCATTCAATATTTTATTAAATTTTGCGATTGCAGTTACATATCCTACTTTGATATCTCTTGGAATTGTGCTAAGTGTACCTGTAAATGCTGGTAAGAATTGTTTTCTTTTAAAACTTAAACTACCTGTATGTGTATGTATAAGCTAAGCTACAGATAGTTTATAAATCAAGATATATTATAGTGACAGAAGATAAATGGTATTTTAAAAAGCAAAAGGATTTGTGGTAGCCGTGTAATCACTGTAGTAATTAGTTCATCCTATATGTAGTTAATAGAATGCTACAGTATTGGTCTGTAAAAAAACTAGCATTTCAACATAATTTTATTGCAAACATTATTTTTTTATTCTCTATGGGCCCATTACAGAATTTTCATGCAGGTCCTGTTTGCAGAGAAAACAGGAAAAATTCTCAGTACATTGGGCCCTATGCAAAGTGTAAATATGATGACTTGAAGCAGTAAAATCTCATCTTTAATTATCTGTGAATCATTCCCAAGGAGAGTCTAATATGTGCATGTTTTTGAGTTAGACAAAAATTAGCATCAGGCCTAGTCCTAACTAGAACAGATACATTGAATGTATGGGATTTACCTGTATGTTGGCATACTATTCAAAAACTGATTCAGGGGAGTTGAATTAACCAATAGGATTCAGGGCATGTTCAGCTAATTCTTAGCTAGAGAAAAACCTAGATCATTTACTTATACTGTGAACCTCTCATGCAGTGTGCCAGAAAAGTGCTGGGATGGATCAAATATGCAATGCAATATTACACTGGCTTCACTGTTCAAAATAAAGAAGTTAACATTCACATTTGGTATATTAAACAACTATTTAGGTTTGAAGGAGACATTTGGCTTTTTTCCTTGACATATTTCTTACAGTGCCCCTTCTCTTTCACATACCTACCTACTCACAGAGCACTTAGGAATACTATTTCATTGAATGGCTCCTGCTGTATCTATGAGGGATTCGTTCCAGGACCCCTCACAGATACAAATAATCATGCATGTTCAGGTTAGCCTTGCAAGGCTTGCAGAGAGACTACAAAGCCTTGCAAGGTGAGATTTATATAGTAAGCCTGTATTAAAAATGGCACCAGCTGCCACTTCTCTTTTCCAAATGAACTATGCTGCCTTGAAGGCAGAAACAGGTGGCTAGAGTGTTCCTTACCACAGATTCATATGTACAGTACCGTGTGCATTTGAATTTGTAGTAGGTATATTTGGAGATCCCGAGCTTGTGAATATGGCAGAGGGAAAGAAATCTATCAAAAATAAACAGTTTAATGCACGTCCTAACTTTCTAGTGGCTGTTGGGTTATAGTTCTTAATGAGATAAGGAGTAATACCAGATTTCATGCCTTTGTTTGGAGTTTATGAACACATGATTTGTGCAATGTCCTTTAATACATAATAAGATAAAAGGCTAATTGCTTGGGTGTGATTGTCTCTGTGGAGACTTTTTCCAGATTAAACTTTTTACTTTCATTTACTGGGACTATATTTTTGATAAAGCAACATTCCAGGTTTTATTTTTTTAAGAATTATATAAACTTAAGGACTCAAAGATGAACCAGGTATACCGACCTCTCCCAGCACATACCAGCTTGACAACTGATGTTTGAAGGAAAGAAGGCAATATATCCTGAGAGAGGATACAGGAGAGGACCTTCGCTGCTGTGGTCCCCCCATTGTAGAATCCCCTCCCTTTCAAGGTCCTGTTGGTGCCAACTCTACTGTCTTTCTGGCACCAAGAAAAACATTGATTTTTATTACAGCCTTTGGGACCTAATTGTTTTGATCCAAATCCGTACATGCTGTAGTTCAAGTAACTTTAAGCTGTTTTAACTCATTTATGATTGCCCTGTTTCAGGCTTTCCACAGCTTTTATTATTTTAATAATATTTTATTATTTCTTACTGTTTTATATTTTTAAATTGGTTAATTTTATTGTACACTGCCCTGAGATTGTTTGGTATAGATTGATAAATAATAAACAAATCTAGTCCCCAGTCCATAAATAGGATCATCTACACACAGATCCTGTCACAAATCAGTCTCTACAGTCCAGACGTCCATGTAGTGCAAGGTGCCCATATTCCAAGTGCAAAGGATGAAAGGCACGTGCAACAGAAAACATGCAAAACACTTCTGTACAACTTCTTTTGTGTTCATTGCACAAAATTTGCAGTCCTGCTGGACTTTGGAATCTTCAGGGATGGGGCCTTTTTGGTTCCATCATTTTCTGAAGCACAACCAGTGCAGACCCAAGAAAGGGCTTTCTCAATGGCTGGTCCCTGATTCAGCGGGATGTTAGACTGGCAAGCAAAAATTTGTGGATTCATGAGACCGTTGACCATTGACCCCATTTACTACTGAAAGGTTCTATAAGTGAACGGATGTTTCGTTTTCCTTCATGAGTGTAATTTTCAAATATGTTTTAGATTTTTAATGCTTTTATTCATTTTGTGTGTTCAATTATATGTATACTGTTGAATTGTACACTGCCTTGTGTCACGTTCATGGGATAAAGAGTGGGTATAAGTTAAATGAAACAAGAAACCAAATAAATAAATAATAATCTGAGTGAACACAAGAAACTAACAAGAAAAGCTCTGTAACAATAAGGTTATGTGCAAAATACTTTGTTAGGAATACCTTATATTAAGTCAGATATCCAAGACTGAGCTTGGATTTTGATTTTTTAATTATATTATATAGCTGTTGTCTGGAATGCTAGGTTGAGGGACAAAGTTCTTTATAGGCAGAACTGTGGCAGAACCTCTCATCCTCAAACCCACTTTGTAAGTTGTTGCAGCTCTGCCAACGACCATTAATTGACTGGTGGAGAGCATTGGAAGAGCACATAAGCAGCACCTAGATGTGTTCCTATAGCTGGACACTGAGCAATAGGTATCCTTCAGGATCTCCTGGGGGTTCTCCAGCAGTCTCAAAGGATGATGCCATTGCTGTGCAATTGCTGTGTTACAGGAACACAAGTGGACACTGCTCCACTGCCCACTCTCCAGTGGCTAGTGAATAGCTTTTTTGGGGAAATACAGCCGCTTAAAAGGTGAGTTTGGGTGCTGCAGTTTAGTCACTACAAAGTTAGTAGAGAGTTCCAACCGCTGTAGTGAGGAGAAAAATGAATTGTGCAGACCCAAATTGGACTTAAGCCTTCCTAAATCACCAACAGGATGCCAGTTTTCATATTAATACTACCATCTATTTTATTAATATGTAAAAATGTTGTTATATATTTGTCCCACCTTTCTACTAAAAATCCAGTGCTAAACTAAAACTAAAACTAACTAAAAACAAAGTAAAAAAATAGAACCACAAGTATCACCACAGTAATCAGTGAGCATTAGAACAGTTTAAAAAGCCAGATAGCAAAGATGAATCTTCACGCTCTTCCTAAAGCAATGAGAGCAAGAACTGATCAGAACTCAAAGGGAACTGCTTTCCAAAATCGGGGAGCAAGAACTGGGCCTCTACAGAGGACAGTATTCTTAAGAGGGCCTCTCCTTAAAGATTTAGAATCCAGGTAAAAAACTTATACTGAAATATTGAGAAAGTACATTAAAATACATTGATAACATTGATGATGTGCTAAAATTGCAATCCTGTGCTCTCACTGGGAGTAAGCTCCATTGAACTAAGAGGGTCTTACCACCACTTAAATGGAGCATCCAGAGAAACACTGACTGGGCTGTCCACCAGTCAGGATTAAAGAATTACACAGTTCAATACACACAAGATAACTTTGGTTCCTAGAGGAGCAACACGTTCTCTACCATGCTGCACTGCAAGAAGACTGCTTCTGAAACTAAGGGAAGTGTCCAAAGCGGGGATATCATGAGGCATCTACAGTTCAAAAAGCCTGCTAAACTAGCATATACCTTTAGTTGCATCAGAACTAGCTGTCTACATCCAAGCCTGTGATCAATGCATATACAGAATTCAGTTATCACTAGTGATATTTAGTTTCATCAGTATTGTTTAGGTGCCTTAGCTTGTAAGATTGAATTAATGTCCACAATTTTTGCTGTCAGGTATATGATATTTTGTAGAGTAGGGTACTTTCTACCCCCTATTGATATCTATTTAATGTGTCATACAGTTGTGGATCACTACTCAAGCGGCATTGACTTCAACAGCTTCCGTGTAATTGCCATTGTCATCATTGGCCTGGGTTTCCTCCTGTTGCTTCTACCAGAGGAGTGGGATGAGTGGTTAATAAAGCTCCTTACCCGCCTCAAAGTTCGAAAGAAGGAAGAGATCCCAGAGGGAAATGGAGACATTGTTTCTGGATTACAAAATAAAAGCAGGAGAACACGTCCCTCCATGTCATCATTTACACATTAATGTTTATCTTTTTTAATGGAAACTGTCAACATTGTATGCTATAGTTCACAAGTCTTTTCTTGCAAAGCACATATGTTCGATACATAGTGTACATAGATGTACAGTTTTGATAATAATAGAATTCAAGGCATCAAATTTCAGCATGTCCAAAATTGCTTGCACTGTTTCACATCAGATCTTTCACTTTGAAAAGGCAAAAAAACCTCTTTTTAAATGAATGTAATGTATAAATGAATAATATTTGCATATATGGTTTTAATGATCAGTCATCATGAGAAGCAGGGCATATATTTTGAACATTAGGTACTGAATGACACATCGCACACTGTGATTTACAAGTATATATAATATATATAAATATATATATATAAAAATAGAGGGGGGAGACAGGGGAATGCTATGCTATCATAAGCTTATTTTTTACCAGAGCTGTATTCTAAACATTTTAAAATAAACCAAAAGAAAATATTCATGGGGGAAGGAAAGGTGGGTGGGAGGGAGGTTGTTTAGTGAAGCTAACTGCACTTGGTGCCAGAACAAAAGCAAGGATTAAATGTTAAGTTTTGCACTTAAAAGCATGAGAAGAGAAGCAGTCAAGGGTACCAGGGCACCATCAGCCAGGAATTTTTCTTGTGAAAGCTCCATTGAAATGAATGGCAGCTGTGCAAGAGCATGAATGATGCTCTTGTACACCTCCCATCTGTCTCAACTGAGCTTATACAGGGAAAGTTCTCAAGGGGTTGTGCATCAAATCTTTAATTGTGCATGACTGCAATTCATGCTTAATCTCATGCAAGGGAAAATACATAGTGCCTTCTATGGAATTCTAGTCCACTGTCATTGTAAAAGTAGGTCACACTGCAAGTTGCTTGTGTTGGTCTTACAATGTGAAGAGAGTGTTCTGCAGACACAGTCCTCTTGAAACTCCCAAAGAAATCAATGAGTGCCTGCTTCAAGCCACTGATTAATGGGAGTGCTGAACACTTGGGCAGAGTACAAGGTCTTTTTCTACAGTGAAATGTGCTTCCCACTTCCATGGGTCTTCAGGTGGAGTCACTCCTGAACTGTCTTACTATCAGTGAGGGGAGAATCATGCCCTCCGTGTAAGAACCTTGCTTAAAACTTCATAATCAAACTAGCAGCCACTTACAGAGGAACACAATTTATGATGTGTACAATAGCTAGAATATAAAGGACCAAGAGGTGAATTGCCACTTGCTTTCAGTCCATTGCTGTGAAACTTTTTTTTAAAAAAGGACCTGCAAGACATTTCCATCAGTCTAACACTTTTTACAAAACTTGTAAGCACCAAGCGGTTTACTTCTACAATTTAGGTTTGCCATTAAATTTCTATCTGTGATAGACCATGTGATATGTACAAAGAAACGCAAAGGTTATAGTTTACTATTTTTGAAGTTTACATTGCTGCATAAAAAAAGAAAACATTATTTTGAAATGTTGCCATAACCCAATGGTATCTGCTGTCTCCATGGCATTTTTGTGTGTCAAATGGGGGTGGCATTCACTTCTCAACTTCTTATTGAATCAATTTTGGATTCAATTATCTGCTTGACAAAACTAATAAAAGTACTGAAAGTTCTTACCAAATCAATGGCTTTGGCTCTGCCTTCCTACTGTTCAGTGAACTTTTTACTGAAAAACTTTCTTCTTGTGGCAAACTGACAAATGAGAGATGGAAAAACACCCACTGGCCAAGTTCCTATTGAATGCCAGGGCAGAGGAAAGCCTCACTGGCAGATGCGCTGATTTGTTGTTTTAGGCCATTCTGTTTGAGGGCCACTTCTCAGGTACTCCAAAAGGTAGTGAAATCACAGTACACTTTTGTACCCTCACTCCATTTGCCCTTCATTTGTGTTAGTTCCCATCTTTGCTTTCTGCACTTGGAACATTATTTATACCACCTTGTTTATTCCACCTCCTGCTCCATAATCAGGCTTTTTCTAAAGAAGGAAATCAATGATAGCATAACAAAACAGGAAAAAAATACCCATTCTGTCCTTTCTGCAAGAAAGAGGAAATGAAGGGAAAGGTAGAAGTAGGTGAGCAATGGACTCAGCAGCACCAGTGATTGGGAGGAAGGGAACCAGAGGGGCTGGTTGGTGTCATCAGAAGAAATGATAGATAGAATAAAAGACCACTGGTGGTGGATGGAAACGGGAGACCCCAGAGGTAATCAACTCATTGTGGCCACAGCTGCCAAAAGGAGAAGCAGCAGCAAAGTGCCTCCACCTCCACATCCTGGAACAGACACCTCTCAATTTTCACCAATTCCTCAGCCTCTGAGAGCAGCTCCTGAACATCTGCCAGGCCTGGATTGACTGCTGAGGGAAATAAGATATGAGAGGGGACTGCTTCTAGGTGTGGGTCAACAAGTTGGGCTGATGGCCAGGGGGAGGGAGTGGATTGTGGGTGCCAGTGAATGTGTATTCCCCTCTACACACAAAAGGAATTGGAGAACTTTGAGGAAACAAGTGTATTTCTATCCCCCCCACCCAAAATTCACTTGGGCCTGAACCTACTCTCAATCAACTATAAGTAAAACAATGTGCAAAGAGTTTGAAAAAGCAGTGGAACACTTCACTATAACCTGAAAAAGGGAGAGTAACCAACTGTACACAGTATTTTCTAAAAGTCACTCTCCCTTCCTTTGCTGCTTTAGCTTTTACCTGTCAGTTTCTGAGGTTCTCTGTTAGTCCTATTTTCCCCATAGGTTCTCTTTAGCACCTACCAGGTTCAATTTTCACCTTTGCTGATTTACTATTGTGCATTGTTTTATTTGCTTCAGGTCATTTCCCCACATTATATCCATCATAAGCTTAAGCTATTATACTTCAAATAAAACTTTGAGCTAGTACTTCTAGCCTCCTTCTTAAAGCTAATATTATACTGCTGATTGTAGAACATGGCTTGCCAAAACTGAATTCAGTGGGACTTGCAGCTCACTCGCTCACAGGGAAATACATTGTGAGTTACAGCCATAAACTCTTACCTATGTACCTCTTTGTCAATGCAAGGATTCCCAGATGCTGTCAATAGACCACTGTGAAAAAGGTGCTGATCAAGAAGAAAACTCCCATCTTGACACAACTCTGGTCCTTCCTTTTCATAACATCCTAAACTGAAAAGGGTGGCTGCTCTAAAAAGCAATGAAATAAAAGTTCAATTAAAACAGTGGTTCTCAACCTGTGGGTCCCCAGATGTTTTTGGACTTCAGCTCCCAGAAGCCCTGAGCATTGACCATAATGGTTGGGGCTTCTGGGAGCTGAAGTCCACAAACGTCTGGGGACCCACAGGTTGAGAACCACTGAATCAAAACATCAAATTGTGAATTAACACAAATTATCTTGGCTTCCCTGTTAGATACTTGATAGCTGCAAAATGTTAGGAAAATAATTTTTGTAAGGTTAATTAAATGGTCTCTTCATCTGCCCTCACAAATTGATTTTGTAATTCCTAACGTTCATAGCTATACAAGTTTTATCAATGTTATTCTTTTCTTGTATGGAATTTATATAATCCACTGAGGACTTACAAAGGAATTTACAAATTTACAAACTGTTCTAATGATTGAGCACAGTCCAGCCCAAAAGGTCCTATGTGCAAAACTGAAGAAATTAAGGTCCAAGATATAATGTGAATCATACCCTATATACATTTTACAGAAAGCAACCCAAGGGAGGGTGATTGTAAAAATCAGAATTAGAAGGGAGCTTGAAGGTCATTTTGTCCAACTGCATGTTTAATACAGAATCTGCACTGACAGATATAACTATAGCATGCATGAGAGACAGCTATCCCATTTCTGCTTATCCCTAGCAAAGGAGAGCCTACTAGGTTTCAAACAAGTCTATACTGTGGAACAGGCCTTAAACCACCCGTTACTACAAAAAAGGGAGTTTCTCTAGTTGTTTCAGTAAAAACCTATTTCCCTGAAATTTCCACCCAGTGATCTGATTCTGCCCTCTAGACTCTAGAGCAACAGAATACAAGTCTGCTCCATCTTGTATATGACAGCCCTTGAAATACCTGAAGACAGCAGTCATGCTTAGCTTAAATCTTCTTCAGGCTAAATATACCCAGCAATTCAATTGTCACTCTTGTGATGATTTCCAGACCTCCTCCTGTTCTAGTTCAGTGTCCACTGGATGTGTTATTTTTTAAAAGAATGGCACCCAAAACTGTGTATACAACTCCTGTTACTGCCTGGCAAAATAGAGAACACTTACTGCTCCTAATCTGATCGCCATCTTTTATTAACCCATTCTAAGATTGTGCTAGGCTTTTAAGCAGCTACACTGCACAGACTCATGTTTGGCTTGTGACTGTGTTACTGCAGTCTAGGCCTACCCACAGATAGCACCCGATATCATTTTTGATATCAAACAATTCAGCTTTCCCCTGCCACCCCTCTCCACATGTTTGCGAGGCCACCAGACAAGCACGCAAACAGGCATGGCCAATAAGTGCTGGACATTCCATTCCCCACTCAGGCAGGCCAGACACAGCCGGTTCGTCGCTTCAGGGACCTCTCCGGCAAACACCTCATTACATATGCGCAATATTAACAAAGGCTTCCTGCCCCGAGCAGGCTATTGGACAAAGGTTGTGCTGTCCACTGGTAAGTGCTGCGCATTTGCATACTGGCCACACTATTGTTAATTCGGCTCTGATTCCATCATACAAAGTTGTGACCTTTCCGAGACATTGTCTCACACCCAAAACTCATTGTTTGCCCCGAGTAAGGCACAGCCTGCAGTCCCAATTCACCCTATAAAAACCCCTGATTCTGAGACCTTCCTCGGATCACTTCTGAGTTCCATCCAGCCTTGCTGCCGCTTTGCCTGGGTGAGCCTTCCCCTCAGCTCCAGTAGCTGAGATCACAGCAACCTTGGATCGCTCCAAACTTCCATCAAGCCTTGCTGCTGCTGTGCTTGGCGAGCTCCCCTCAGCTAATCAAGCTGAGTTTCTTCTCTGCACCCCCAGCTTCTCCCGCAAGGTCCAGGACGATGAGATAGGTGTCGTATCACCCATTTTCCCCTGAAAGTCTCTGTCCTTAATTCAGTCTCTAATCTCTTAGTTAACTGTGTGACTGTGGTGTCTTCAATATTTGTTTGTATGCAATAAAACATCATTTGATTACTTTAAACCCGTCTGGCTGCTTGGCTGACCTGACCCCGTAGATGCTGGGTTGCAAGATCCTGCTAAGTTACCCTGCCTCTCGCTAGCTTAAGTGAGTGCTCCAGCTAATTTTCCCCAAAATTGTGTTTCACTGTTTGGCTAATTAGGTGTCCCTCCCAGGACCCCCAGTAGACAGGGTAACAACTGACTCTGACATCTAGATTCTTTCTAGATTTTCTATATTCGTGAACTGCTACCAACACAGGACTCACCCATTCTATAATTGTACCTTTTCATTATTATTATTTTAGGCATCTAAATTCAGGACTTTACATTTATCCCTGTAGAATTTCATCTTGTTGGTTCTGTTCCAAGAAGTTTTCTAGACATCAAGAGCTTTTTCAATCTTAACATGGTCTTCTGTAGAGTTAGCTATTATTCTCAGTTGTAATCTTAAACATTGATAGGCATCTGTTCGGTGTCTTCATCCAAGACATCTACAAAGGGATTGCAAAGCACATCGCCTAAGGAAAAGCCTTTCACTTCAAACCTCTTTCCAGGATGAAACAGGGCCACTACTGAATGCCAGGTACTGTTATTCAACCAACTGTGGATCCATCACAGTAATATTATTCAACTCATAATTCATCAATTTGTTAAGAACATCATCATGGGAGACTTTGTTAATTGCTAGCTGAAATCAAGATATTCTATATTCATGGTTTACTGAATTACTAACTGTATCCAAAAAAAGAAAGAGATATAGTTGGTTTTATATATGTATGATATTCTTGATAAACCCATGATGCCTACTGCTAACCAATGTGTCAACATTTTGTAACAATCTATTCTAGAATTTTTCCCAATACCAATTTTAACCTAAATGGTCTACATTTTTTCAGATCCATTATCTTGAAGATATTTTATTTATCTTTGCTTGACTCCAGTCTTCTAGAATTTCATCTATGTGTCATGAATTCCAAAAGATTACATACACTGGCTCTGAAAGTGGTCCATAACAGAGCTGACCAAGATATTTGGCTGCATCTACTGGAAAACAGTGCCCCCACACATCAAAATGCACAGTACCTAAAAGAATTTATCTATGGGACCCAAGGCATACCAACATGCATCATGCCCAATTTATTTTAGCATGAGACAGAAAATCCAACATGAACTTTTCCTCAGCTTCAGGAGGAAAGACACAGTGATGGTTAATGAAAAGGCCAGTTCTAACCTTTCTGTCCTTCTAAACCTCTGAGAAGGATGTGTCTATAACTGGAGACTTGGAATCATTTGAAGAAAGCTGGTTTTCACTAACAACCTTATTATGCAAATCCCTCCTTAATTTTTATTTCATTTGTTCCACTTTCCTCAAGTTGAACAGTTTCCCTTGTGGGAAAACACTTACACAAGAAGACTTCTACCTTATCTCTCTTACCCATTAAAACTTTGCTACCTTTATTGTCCCTTGCTCTTTTCATCCTTTGCTCTTCTTGCCCACAGCATAGTCAGTTTCTGGAAGGAAGGCTCCTATTCCTATCATCCAAAAGGCTCTATGTAGCTATTTTTATTACCCATTTTTAACTGATGTGTGTGTATGCATGCATGCAATAACAAAAAAAAAAAATACCATCCACTCTCAGATTAACACGCAGTATCTACATTCTTCAAGAACCAGCATGGTGTAGTGGTTTGAGCATTGAACTATGACACTGAAGACGAGGGTTTGATTCCTTGCTCAGCTATGGAAGCCTTCTAAGTGACCTTAGGCATGTCACCACACTCTCAACTCCAGAAAAACCTGTAATAGGTTTGCCTTAAGGTTGCCATAAGTCAGAAACAACTTGAAAGCACACAACCCCAACAACAACATTCTTCACATATTATGCTACCCGTTCCATCTAAAAAAAGTATAACCATTTCACAAGCTTTCAGAGATCAACCCAAGGTACCTTGGATAATACAGAACCTTCATTTCTCATCTTTGTTGTCAGACACCCATCCACCCACCAATTCCACTACTTCCTGCAGCGCTTGCTGTTGGGCATAGGTGCCAATGCAACATAATGAGCCGTGCTTGTGTGACTTCTCATTGTAGCAATACAACCCAAAACAAAAGACTGAGGTGACATTTCGCAAAGCAAGATGATGCCTTTCTAAACACCACCATCACTGTGTGGGCTATGTGTGTATCTCTCATTCTAACTGCATGCTGCCAATCATAAAATAGCAATAAGAATTTTTCTGCATGTTTCATTCCCCTCCCTCTTTTCTTAAGTAAGCTTTACATTAAAAACTAGATGGAATGTGTGCATACTTGAAAAACACACATACAGAAGTAGTCTTATTCAGGACATTTAGCTTAGCCATGTGAGAAATGAATTATGTAACATCCTATTAGTCAGCAAGATCTCAATGAAAGAAAAAGAGCCTGAATGTGGATGTTCCATTTGCTACTGTTTCAAAACTACGTAGACATTTAGTCCAAAAAAGCAATCTAATAACATGGACCAGTGTGCACAGACATTATTATTAGGATGAGGTCTAAGGCTAATGCCCAGCCATCCCTCTGCAGGACAGCTGCCAGAATTAATCTGCACAGCTCAAATGAAAGCTGTGAACCATTTGCTTATTGAAGTATACATAAATCCAAATGAAGTGTGCTCAGCTAAGATCAAAAGGAGACTGTTCGTATTTCACCTCTCTCAAAACTGGATAGACTCCTGTTTAAACGCAGACAGGAGTGAGCATTTATTTTGTTCTTGTGTAGACTAAGGAAAATAAGGTTTGTAAAACCTCTCAGGAAAATATGCATAGCAGACAACCACTTCCCTAAAGAAGCCCATCATCCTCATGGATATTTCGCTACACTCAGAAGCTCTGCTCCAGTCCCAAACATAGTCAGTAAAACTTGCTGCTATTTATTCACACTGACTTTCTCACTGCAGCTGTTAGCCCATTTTGGATTCTACTGCACTTCACTAATTAAGTACAGAATCCAGTTATAAAGCCAATGCAATGAGACATTTCTGCCCTTCTCTTTGGAACTATGGGCTTCTTTTCTTTATAGATGCAAGAGACTCAATCACTGGTTGTTACTGTGTATGGGGCTCTTCCACACTACACAATGATTCTATTTCAAATGCCATGTCTGCATCCTAAGGAATTCTGGGAATGATCATTCAGGGAGGCCTTAGAGGAGCTCTCTGGCTGAAAGTTCTAAATGCCATTCCTTAAACATTCCATAGGATGCTGCCATGACAGTTAAAGTGGAATTGTAACACTGCAATTGTGCAGTGTGAAAAGGGCCTAAGTTGAATGTCACTTGTCACCACAGCAACATGGTAACTGAATTTCTCAATAGTGTGTTGCTCAAGGATACTACAACCTTAATAAATTGTTAGTGGTGTGTGGATGGCTCTTTTCTAAAATAGTTATTTGAAACCCCCCTGAGCTCCATGGAGCTTTTATTCATAAGCAGGAGTAAGATCTACGGAAAACAGGACAAGTTACCTCTAAGCAAACATGTATAGGGTTCTATTTGGCCACCTAATCCTCTTTGGTTTCTTACAACTATTTGGGTTACCCTTTACACTTTGTACGTACTATATTGTAGGCTATCTTGTATCTAAGGTACATCTTCCTCTACAGGCAGTGCTCAACACAAAGACTGGCAACTCAGTATGCTCCTTTACCAAAAGAACTATACGAGACAGACACACAAGAATGAGGCTGCCCTCAAGATGAAACATTTATAATGCTACTCTATACACAATGGCTACTGAAAGCTTACATAAGTTTGCTGCCTCTAATGAAAAGCTAAATCAATTATCTCCTACATTCGACTTTATTTTTGTTAAAATGTGAACAGTTTTGTTGAAAACAATACCTCAAGCAGTTTCTTTTTTGACCGCTATAGTCAATATCACCTTATAGCCCAGTGATGGTGAGAAATGCACAGGGTTCAAGCATTTTTACCATGGTTTTGGGTAAAAAATGGGTCATTGAATACATGCAGTATTTTTAGGATATACAGCTTATTTACACAGATCCACAGATTAGGCATAGATGGAGATTCACAACCCTATCATTCCAATATATATTGGCCCACCATTAAGTTTTAGGGGATAGGGACTTGCATCCTAAAGCTCCATTTCACTTTCTGATGCTCTAGACTGAAATTACCTTTATCTGAAGTGCATCCACACTGCACAATACAGCACTTTGATCTAAACCTTTAATTTAATGGCTCCATCTAATGGAATTCTGGTATCTGTAATTTGGGGAGCAATTTGGAATTCTCTTTGCAGTTGTTGTGCTGTACCTTCAAGCAATTTCTGATTTATGGCAATCCAAAAGTGAACCTATCAAGGGGTTTTCTAGGCAACATTTGTTCAGACTCTGCCTTTCTCTAAGGCTGAGAGAGCATGGTTGGCTCCAAGCTCACCCACTGGGTTTCCATGGCTTCTTTTTATAGTATCTGCTCCTAAATTACAAATCAAGAACTCCATAGGAGAAAATCACAGCAGTTAGATTGACAGTGAGTGATAGTCTAGGTTCTCAAAATAGTGTAAGGGATAGTGGAAATTCATGACATGTAGGGTTGTTAACAACCTCGTGTTCTTCCTAAACACCAAATGAAAGTATCAATTTCAATTAATCTAACTATGTATTTCTCTGTAAAATTAATATATTGTTCACATTGATATATTACACAATGCACACATTTATACTTTATGAAATACCCACACCCCAAAATACAGGTTTTGGGGGAGTATCTTGTCCAGTCTATATAACAGGAAAAGCTTTCGAGCTTTCATATAAAGAACATGCCCTATAATACGGGATATCTACCAGTCCTACGTGGAACAAGCTTTCTGATTCTCAAATAAGCCACATCACTTTTATAATAAGGATACTTTTATAATCAGGCAACTCCAGTGGCAGTTAAAGTGCTGTTGCACTGTGATAACTGTGCCATGGGATATACTGTCAGTAAACAGCTGCAAAGCACTCAAATGGTTTAGCATTACAGAAACTGAAATAGCTTAGCTTATTAGCTATAATGGCTATCAGTAATGAGTAAGTTTTATGTTTAAAAAAATCAATAGCCAAAATCTGAGTACAAAGTAGGCATAAGTCTTTTAAAAACAGCAAATGATCTTGATCTATTGTAGAAGAATTGTCTAGTGACTTTAGCCTTTGGAGTCCAACAAAACGAACAAGAAATCCCAAATATATTTTTTCAAGTCTGGTGGTTTGACCAACAAACAGTAGTTTGTAATAAGAAACTTTAATTCAGTCAACCACACAAATATTACTGCACAGTGCCAATTGCCTAAGCTTGCACTATTTTTAGTAAACTGGATAGCAAAAGAATTGCATCTAAATGGTGACTGTACAATATTTACAATGGCTACAGAGATCCTGTGCACACGAGAAGGAAGAACCCATCAGTATAGTATGCCAAAACAAGACTTAATGCCTAGTCTAGTTTAATAATTGTAGATTAAACAATTCTTAACATCTGGGGTCCCTTTGTTAGATATCACAGCTGCATATATCCTGTAACAGTTGCCAGAATATATTTCTGTTTTACTGGCATACCAAAAAACAGACAAACACAACAACACCAGTCTACTACACACAGGACTATTCTCCTTAACCCCCAGGATGACAATGTTTTTTTTTTCTAATTCTGATAAAATTCTTGCCAATTCTTGGTTCTTTGCCAATTCCACAGGATCACAAACACTGATTAGACAATTCTGTTGAACTCTCAGTACAAGTCTTTTGACTACAGATGGTACAGGCTCAGAGAATTAATTACTTGCCATGCTATTGTGTTGCATATTTACTTATCTTAAATTTACCTGTTTGTTTATTTTTTTTAACACAATGTTCTTTTGGTGAAAACTACTCATTATTATTGGCTATCTTTTCTCTCCTTTTTAAATACACATATTTAAAAATAGTGGCTCCTAGAAAAACCAACATATTAGCATCAGCTAAAGCCAACATGGTAGAGCCAATGTAGTGTTTTAAGTGTTGAACCATGATCCAGGAGAGCAAGATTTGATTCCTTGTTCAGCCATGGAAACCCACTTGGTGACTTTGGGCACATCACACACTCTCTGTCCCAGAAAATCCCATGATAGGTTCACCTTAGAGTTGTTGTAAGTTGGAAATGACTTGAAGGCACACAACAACAACAACAACAGCAACCAAAATGTCACATAAGTATGCAGGAGGAGTTGAAAAGTGCTATTGGTGTGCCTGCAACCTTTTACCAAAGGTTTTGGGAGCCACAAGCATCCAAGTGCAGCCTTCACTTAAATATTTTCCAAATCCAGACAGTTCAAAACTGCAGTGTCATGGTTCCCATAGAAACACAAGTCACTACTCCTTAGTGTGCCACCAATAGAACATAAAGGTGCCTGGAGTTTACAGCTTGCTCTTCTAGAGAGCAAATCTACTGTTCTTGCACGTCCAAGAACTAACCTATACCAACTCAAAATCGACCTTTTATGTCAAACCAATATCAGACATCAGTCACTTTGGTTTCCAACCAGACCAAAAGGTTACCATGTCCAGCTTTCAGCTGAGGCTCATATATTTTGCTGTCTGAGGCTAAGAACAAATTGGCACCCACACACAGTTCCACATAGAGAATTGGTCTGACCAATTAATTGGCATGTGGGGTAGTGGTCTAACATCTACAACCATAAATGACAACAACAACCTTCACTACACCTGAGAGCAGTAGTTTAGCTTAAGGGGTACCTTGTGGCATATACTCCTCTTAACTTCCGAAAGAAGGAAATGGCCACACCACAGTTGCTATATTAATATCTGCCATCTGAGACAGTGATCTTTCTGCCTAATGTCCAGGTCCCTGCATCAAGGAGAGATCATAGCAGCAGCATCCACCCTGTTTAAATAGCATAATCTAGTCTATAGTGCTAGGAGGAACATACAGTAGGAACAAACAAACTGGCTTACTAGGATAACTGTAGAGCAAATGTGTCTTAGCAAGTCACTGTCTAGTCAAACTTGGTGTGACAAAGAATCTTTCCCATGCTCTCAAATTTAATCAATTTTCAGCTTAATAAAAAGAGCCTCCTGCTTCAGCATCTTGTTGCTTGGGAGCAGGAGTTTATTTGCACAGGAAAACTTTTGTACCAGTTCTCAGTCAATGGTACATGCACCACCAGTGGGACTCAGAAATAGTCTAGAATCCCTATCATACTCTATGATTATAGCACTATTATTCCACTTTAATTGCCATGACATCATTCTGGGGTTTGTAGTTCAGTGAGATACTGAAGCTCTCTGGCTGAGAATTCTAAATGCTCCTCCCTAAACTGCAAACCCCAGGATTCCATGTGATATTGCCATGGTAGTTAAAGTGAAATAACAGCACTATAACAGTGTAGTGGGACAAGGCTCTCTAGGTGGAAGAGAGTTTTTTCACAACATTTACTAAGAATTCAGCCTCACTGAATCTGATATCCTCTTGCAAGTATGTCATGGCATCTATCAACCACAGAAGCCACGACTTACCCATCTATGAGTTTTTGGCAGCTAAGGGTATAAGAATCTGTGCAAAAACTGAAGCAGCTATGCCACTGTTCTAGACTATTTGTAGCAAACAGTTATTCTGTGAGTCACCTATTTTGACCTGGCCTCTCGTATGAAACAACCTGTCAACCACACAGCAACATGAATTCACAAGAGCTCCAATGCTGATAATAACAGCACTTCAGAGAAATGAAATCTAGTTTTAGGTCCTCCCTTCGTTGCAGCAATTGTTTTTCATGCCTTGAAATAGCTCATGACTCAGAAACTAAAACACAGAGAGAGATGAAGGAAAGCATCAGTGGTGTATTTGACTGATGGTACAGCTGTTAGCATAACCATGAGCCCCTCCTCCAAAAGACGAGGCTGGGGGCTGAGGCCTCCTTGAAGCTTCCTTGAGCCTCTCAGGAATCATCAACTAGTAATATACTTAAGTAATTGATCACAAAAGAAAAAAATTAAGACAGCTATTGCAGTTGTGCCTGCCCAGATACAACAAAGGCTGCATGCAACGAAGAAGAGACCACCATCCTCCTAGGTGAGCTACCTTATTCTGCATAGTATAGGCAGAAGATGATGGTGTTATACACCATTGTATTAGGCATAAGCCTTTAGTCTCTCTAAAATTTAAAATTCATTTTTGGTTCTGTAGTTACAGTGATAGCCTATTTAATTAGCACAAAAACAGTTTTTGATTAGAACAAATTGAGAAGAGCACCAGTAAAAGAAAGCCAAATCATAGAGTTGGAAGAGACCAGAAGGACCATCAAGTTCAACAAAGGAGTAGCACCAAAAGTCTGAATGATGCAGACATTTTATATTAATAAGGAACTCAAATAGAGGGTTGCCTTTTTCCTCCTCCCTCCCTCCCTTTCTTCCTTTTATCTCTTTTGTTTTGTTTTGGCATGTTTACAGATTTTCTTTTGGTTTACTTAAGAGGTGTAGGAGTTCTAGAAAGCAGAGGGAAATCCATGTCTTGCTGCTCATTGCCTGCACCAGGAGAAGCCCCTTACTCTTTCCAAAGCTGTGCTTCTCCATAAGCTATATTTTTCTACATTCTTGATTACTGTTTTAAGAATTCTTTTAGACACTTAGATAAATTTTCTTGTTTCCACAGCTTTTATGACTATTTAAGAACATAAGAAAAACCATGCTGGATTAGACTAAGGAATCCTCTAGTCCAAAATTCTTTTCATGCAGTGGCCAACTAGTTGTCTATAGAAAGGCCACTAGCAGGACGTGAGTAAAACTGCACCCTCCATCTTGCATCCTCAGCAACTGAAACACAGAGGGATATTGTACTGGAGGAGAAATGGAGCCATTCTGAAGAACAGTCATTGAGCACCCTTCCTCCATGAATCTATCCAGCCCTCTTTCAAAGCATTCAAAGTTAGCTATCATCATTACATTATGTGGCAGTGAATTTGACAAATTAACTATGCTCTGTGTACTTTTATCTGTCCTAAATTTTCCACCATTCAATTTCAGAGGATGATGTCAGTTTCTAGGATTATGTCATACATTTCTACCATGTCTCCTATGACTTTTAGTAAGCTAAACAGCCCTAATGTTGCAATCTGTCCTTATAGGTGATTGCTCGCTCCTTTGGTAATTTTGGTTGCCCTTTTCTGTACATTTTTCCAGCTCTACAACATCCTTTTGAAGTTTAATGACTAGGACTGTATTCCAGATGTGATTGCACCATGGATTTGTATAAGGGCAGCATGATATTGATGGCACTCTTACTGATTTCTTTTCTAATTATGCCCTACTTGGAATCTGTTTTTTCCCTCAGCAGCCACATTCTAAGTTGACATTTTCATGGAGGTATCAGCCATGAGCTTTGGAGACCTTGCTCGGATGCTGCCAGCTCATTGTATATATGAAGTTATGGGAGTGGGTGGTCTCAACATTTATTGATTTATATTTGTTTTCAGTGCATTGTCATTGACCATTTTAAAACCCATTCTCCCAATTTAGAGATATCCTTTGGGAACTCTTTACAAACTCTTTTTGTTCTCAGCACCCTACCAATTTACAGTTATCAGCAAATATGACCATCTTCCTATACAATCTTTACTCCAGGTTTTATATCTGGAGATTTTCTACACCCCAAGTGAGGAAGAAATATATACTTTGCATATTCTTTTGAGAATATTCTGTGTGCAGTCCTGTGTCTTCTAACACATCTCCCCAGCATTTGCTTTTAGCGTAGTATAGTAGAGGGGTTGATGTTTCAAGAGAACTTACAAGCACCACTGCATTCACTTAACAGTGTCATACATATTTGTTCCCTCTGTTTGAGATATTAATTGGATTTTTTAATTTAATCAATTATGTCATATTTATTACTTTACCATAACTTTCATGGTAATCAGATTGTTACCTTCAGTTAGTTGTTGTCATTCTAATGCAATGTTCTGCCTTTTTAATTGTTTTATAAACAAGTGTCTGCAAGCAAGGAAAATTAATGATGAACAGCCTGCTGTTGAGACCCCCATCCCTCCAGTTCCAGCTAGGATTGCCAGATTCCTGTATCTTTAGTAGTTTTATAAAAGAGGGAATTTCAGGTGTCGCTTATTACTTTGTTTTACTAAGGAAATAAATTATGGATTCTGTTGGTGTATCACCCACCCCACTGCACAACAGTCTCCTTTCCTGAGCTAGCTGGTGTGTTTCCCTGGTTGATGTTGGAATCCTGCTAGCTTATAGTATTGGGGGATTTCAACATCCATGCTGAAACCACCCTGTCAGGAGCAGCTCAGGACTTCATATCTGCCATGACAACCTTGGGTCTGTACCAAGTGGTATCTGGCCATACTCACACTGCTGGGCACACTCTAGACCTTGTTTTGTGTGGTGGGTGGGGTGAATGTGATCTGGGAGTAGAGGAACTATCTGTAGCTCCGTTGCCATGGACAGATCACTACCCCACCAGACTCAGAATCTCTGCAGGGGAAGAGGGCCCATTAAGATGGTCCACCCCAGGAGGCTTATGGATCCAGATGGATTCCTGATGGCTCTTGGGGAATTTTGTGCTGCTTTGACAGGTGGTCCTGTTGAAGTCCTGGCTTACCTCTGAAATACAGAAATGGCCAGGGCAGTGGACACAATTGCCCCTGAGCGTCCCCTCTCACATAATGGAGCCAAACCATCCCCCTGGTTTTCCAGGGGACTGGTGGTGATGAAACATGTGAAAAGGCGACTACAGCAGAAAACTCAGGAAGCATCCAACAGAACACAGGCTAGAACTTATTTGAAAGCCTATTCCGTGGCAATAAAGCAGCAAAGGCAAAATTCTTTTCTGTCTCTATTGCCTCTGCAGAGAGCCACCCGGCAGAGCTGTTTTGAGTGGTCAGGGGTCTTCTATATTCAGACCCAAAAGAGGAAAATCTAGACCATTCGACAGCCTGCTGTGAACAATTTGCCCAGCACCTTGCAGATAAAATCATCCGGATCCGCTCCAACTTGGATGCCATGATTGATACAGATCCTGTGGATGTAACTTTGACCTCTGCTTGTCCAGTGATAATGGATACTTTTCAATTTGTACAGCCTGAGGATGTGGACAGGATCCTTGGAGATATGAAAGCCATCACATTTGTGCTAGATCCTTCTCCTTCCCGGCTTATTAAAAAAGCCAGGGGGACTGGCCGAGTGGGTAGAGGGTGTGCTTAATGCCTCCTCAAGACAAGGTAAAGTTCCAGCTTGTCTCAAGGAGGCTGTTATAAAACCACTACTAAAAAAGCCATCCCTTGATCCCACCATTTTGGATAATTACCGGATCATCTCTAATATTCCATTTCTGGGCAAGGTTCTAGAGCATGTGGTGGCTTTTCAAATCCAGGGGTTTCTGAATGAAATGGATTATCTAGATTCATTTCAATCTGGTTTCAGTCCTGGCTGAAATGGCTTTCGTTGCCTTGGTGGATGACCTACACTGGGAACTAGACAGGGGGAGTGTGTCCCTGTTGGTTCTGCTGGACCTCTCAGCGACTTTCAATCCCATCGACCATGGTATCCTTCTGGGTTGCCTTGAGGGGATGGGACTTGGAGGCACTGTTTTATAGTGGCTCCGTTCCTTCCTGGAGGGCCAAACCCAGAAGGTGGTGCTGGGGGACTCTTGTTCTACCTCCTGCCCTTTGGCCTGTAGGGTGCCTCAGGATTCAGTCTTGTCCCCCATATTATTTAACATCTACATGAAACCGCTGGGAGAGGTTGTCTGGAGTTTTGGGGTTCGGTGTCATCAGTATGCAAATGACACCCAACTTTACTACTCCTTCCCACCACAAGCCAAGGAAGCTGTTTTGGTCCTAAACCAGTCCCTGACATCACTAATGGACTTGATGAGAGCAAACAAACTGAAACTTAATCCAGACAAGACAGAAGTGCTCCTGGTCAGTTGAAAGACAGATCAAGGAGTAGGGATTCAGCCTGTGTTAGACGGGGTTACACTCCCTCGGAAGACGCGGGTTCACAGCTTGGGGGTGCTCCTGGATTCAACTCTGAGCCTGGAAGCCCAGATCTCAGCAGTAGCCAGAAGTGCATTTGCACAATTAAGGCTTGTGCACCATCTGTGCCCATTCCATAGGATATCAGACCTGGTCTTGGTAACACACGCCTTGGTTACCTCCTGGTTGGATTATTGTAACGTACTCTGCATGGGGCTGCCTTTGAAGAGTGCTCAGAAATTCCAGCTGATTCAAAGAGCTGCAGCCAGATTGCTAACCGGAGCTGGTTACAAGGACCACACAACACCCCTGCTGCAATAGCTCCATTGGCTGCCGATCTGTTTCCAGACACAATTCAAAGTGCTGGTGATGACCTTTAAAGCCCTACATGGCTCAAGTCCAGGTTATTTGAAGGATCATATCCTCCCCTACGAACCAGCCAGGGCATTGAGATCTGCTGAAGAAGCCCTCCTCTCTGTCCCACCACCTTCACAGATGCATTTGGTGGGAACACGGAAGAGGGCCTTCTTAGTGGCTGCTCCCAGGCTCTGGAACTCCTTGCCCAAAGAGGTTAGACTGGCACCTTCCTTGCCTACCTTCAGGAGACAGCTAAAGACATTCCTATTCCGGCAGGCATTTAACATTTAATATGTAATTTGTATATAGAATGGTGCTGGTTATTTTAATTAATATTTGTATGCTGTTTTTAATATATATTTTAACATTGTTTTAATCATTATTGTTGTTTAATGTATGTTTTAACTTTTGTATACCATAGTTTTAACTATGCTTCTTTTAAGTTTGTAAGCCGCTCTGAGTCTCCTTAGGGAGAAAAGCGGGGTAGAAATAAAGATCATCATCATCTAAGAAGAAGAAATTGAGTGATGTTAATAGTAAGGAGAGATGCAGCAAAAGCAGTCAGGGAATACAATGCAAGGTTCTGACTAAATAAGGGAAAACCTATCAATAACTAAAAGCCAAGTTTATGCTCCAACTGCAGAGGCAGAAGAGAAAGGAATGGAAAGATTCTGCACTGGAGTCTAGGAGGAAATTGATCACACACCAAAACAGGACTTGTTGGTAATCATAGGTGACTGGAATGCAAAAATAAGAAAACAGAGCAGAGCTAAAGACTGTAAGAGAATTTGTCCTGTGATCAAGAAATGAAGCAGGAGAGTGACTGACTGAATTTTTTTAAGCTAATCAGTTGTTCATCACAAACAAACATTACAAACTTGTGAGCCAAGTGTATACACATCAAATAGACTATGTATTTGGAAGAAGATGGAAAAGTTTCATTCTCTCTGTGAAAACAACACCAGGATGAGATTGTGGCACAGACCAAAAAATGTCAATATAAAAAATTAGGGTAAAGCTACAGAAGAACATTAGAACATTGAGCCAAAATACAGCTTGAAGAACATCACTGTAGAATTTAAAAATAATATAAAAATAAATTTGCACTATCAAACCTAATTGACTAAGAGCCAGAAGAACTCTGGACCAGACCAGATACTTTGCGAAGGAAGAATAAAAAAAGACACCATCTGCAAACAAAAAGAAAGAGAAGCCTCATTGGATGATAAACTTTTCAAGCAGTTAAGAATGGATGAGAAGCAAAAGTTGCAGAGGGACAGAAATAGGGTCAGAATGCTAAATACAACTGTTCAGCGACGTGTGCGCTAGGCCAAACTAAAAGAAGTAATATAATGATAAATGCAGGGAAACAGAAAATGACAACAACAACAACAAAAAGGTGGAATAGGAGACTTTTCCCAAAAGATCTGAGAAATCAAAGTGAAATTTGTGGGCATGCTATATGACCAGAAGTGAAACACACTGCAGGATGAAGAAGACATTTTGAGAAAATGATGGAAACAATACACTATATAAAAGAGATGAAAGGGTGATAGATAGAGGAAGCTATACTCAAAGTGCTTGGGAGAAATAAATCACCAGGAAAAGATGGCATACCAATAAACCTATTCAACTCAAATCCTAACTAAAATCTGCCAACAGATATGAAAAACAAAACATTGTCCACAGACTGGAAACATTTGATATACACTCTGATCCCCAAGAAAGGGGACGCTAGGGACTGCAGGAACCACAGGACCACTGCATTAATCTCATGCAAGCAAAGTAATGGTCAAAATTCTACAACAAAGATTTGTGTGCCACAACATTTGATTATTCCAATGCATAACCTTTACACAGGATAAGAGACCATCATTAGGAAAGACTATGGAGAAACAGAATGCTTTCCAACTGGCAAGGGGGTTGGGCAAGGCAGCATGTTATCCCCCTATCTGATTAACCTGTATGCTGAACAGATCCTATGGAAAGCTGGATTAGGCTCAGAGAGAGCAGGCAGGAACACGGAGGAAGGAACACCAATAATTTAAGACACACAGATGACACTATTCTACCAGCAGAAAACAGTACAGACTTGGAACGATTACTAATGAAAATCAAGGAAGAAAGTGCAAAGGCAGCTTTACTGCTGAGCAGGAAGAAAACAAAAATAATGACCACAGATCATTTATGTTATTTTAAAACAGACAATAAAGCCACTGAGATAAAGAAAGATTTCGAATATCTTGAAACGGCCATTAACCAAAATGGAGACCACAGCCAAGAAATCAGAAGACTAGGACTTGAAAGCACAGCTATGGACTAACTACACTAGACAAGATCCTCAAATGTAAAGATCTATCATTGAAGATTGTCTCTGTCACTGTATTTCTGATTTCTATGTATGGTTGTGAATGCTGCAACACAGTTGGTGAGAATCGCTTCATTTGAAACGTGGTGCTGGAGATTTCTGTGGATATCTTTTGCTGTCAAAGAGATAAATAAATGGGTCATAGAGCAAATCAACTTCCTTAAGAAGCCAAGATGACTAAGCTGAGCCTGTCACGCTTTGGCCATATTATGAGAAGGCATGACTCACTAGAAAAGACAATATTGCTTGGCAAGGAAGCAGGAAAAGAGACAGACCGCACCGCAGATGGATGGACACAATCAAGGAAGTCACGGCCCTGAGTGTACAAGACCCGAGCAGAACGGCTGATGACAGAGGCCATTTCCACACTAGATTGTGAGAGTGCTATTATTCCGCTTTCAACATCCTATAGGATCCTGGGGTTCGCAGTTTCAAAGGCCCTTCCGTAAACTGCAAGCCCCAGGATCCCATAGGATGTTGAAAGTGGAATGATAGCACTATAACAGTCTAGTGCGGAAATGTCCAGAGTGACTTAAGAGTTCGCTGAGGTTGCCTTAAGCTGAAGACGAGAGCAGTTTATAACAAACTCTCCCAAAAACTTAGCTCACAAGTCATTAGAGGATCACGAAGAGAGGCCTGAAGAAAAGAATCACCGCTACGTAGTCCCTTTTACAACCCAGCCCCTTTGTAATTTTTTTTGTTAAACATTTTTGGACACAGGAGCCAAAACGAGACACCCGCCTCTCTCCGCAACAAAGCAACGCCGCTACTACCAAGACGCGCACGCGCAGCACACTCCTCCCGCCCTCAAAACAGTCCAGCCAATCGTTGACACACTTCCGGTGAGGGTCACCTTGCTGTACATCCGGGCTTTTCAAGCTGAGGCGGAAGTGTGGCGGTAAGTGGGGATGGGAGAGCCCGTGGGTCTCGTAAGGGCGAGCCGAGTCTTTCCCTCGCTGGGTGTCCCGGAGGCCCGCCTGCGAGTGTCCTGCCTCAGGGGAAGGCCGGGGCATGGCGGCGGCCCGAGGCAGGAGCAGGTCTCTTCTGCCTCCGGCCACCCGGCCGTTGCGGGAGAGGTGAGGGGAAGGCTCCCTGTCGCCGGCAACGCGCGCTTCTCCCGCCCGAGAAGCTCCCAGGAACCCGCGACCGTCCTTTCTGGCCACGGACTTTCTCGAAAGAGGCCTGCTTTCGAGGTGCGGCAGCCGGCAGCCGCTGGCCACCGCTGCCGTGGACGCGTCTTTGGCGTAGTTTGGAAAAGTAACTTCGGGGATCTAGTTCCCAGAGGCTCTTCCCCGCCCGCACGATCGTGCTGGTTGAGGAGGGGCCTGGGCATTGTAGTCCGTTTTTAAAAAAAAGCCTGCCCACCTGTGGCCGAGGCTCTGGCGGGAGTGCCGCGAGGAGTTTCGGGGGCGGCGCGTCGCTAGGAAAGGGCTGCTTTCTGGGGTGCTTGATCAAAACTGTAAAGATCAAAGGCTATCCATAGGTGCCAGCTTCTACATTGTCCGACACACACACGCCCTTTTTAATTGGTTTTAACAGAGTTGGGCAACTTTATGGCTTCCCTGCTGTTGTTGCAGTGCAGCTCCAATCACCCTTCCTCATTGGTTGTGTATTGTGATTGGTTTTGTAACGTTACATTGTATAAGGTGGACCAACTTGGATTGTGGTGAAGGCAATGGGCTGTTCAGTGGGACGTTTTAAACAAAAGTTAGCATATCACTCAGGGTGGCTGCAGCAGTGGATTCCTGCAGTGGTGGGGTTGGACTAGATGGACCTTGGGGTCCCTTACAACCCTGATTCTGTGAACAAGGGAATGTACATTTTAAATAAATGCAATCACCTAGGATTGAGCCACACTGAACCTTGGGACTTCTTGTGCAGTAAGCAGACGTCTTAGTAGTTTTTGCTGTGCTTATGTCAAAGTCACAGATGATGTTTAAAAATGTGCTCATCTCAGACTTTAAATCAGCTAATGACCATGAAGTGGTATTTCAATATTCGTGGCTTTTGTAAACTTCTGAACACTTGAAATATATTTTACAGCCACAGCTTTATATTTCTCAATTCAGAATATTCTGTGGAGCTTAATTCCAGGGACAAAGGTACAGGATTATGGTTTTAAAGTTCTCTGTCCACTATTTCCCCTCAACAGCACTGCGTGTATGATATTTTAAGCATTTTGACTGTTTCTCCTTATAGAGAAACACTTGTTTTAGTTCTTTTTAAAAAGGCCAATATAATTCCCTTCCTGAGCTTCCTTGTTTTGTAATAAAGCTCTTCTGTGAAGATTTGTGGGAGTGTAGAGTTCTAAGATGAGGGATTACTATTATTTTCTATATACAGAATGACTATTGTGGCATAGTGGTTACACAAAAGCGCAGGTTCACATCCCCAGTACGCTACAGGCTTGCTGGATCTCGTAGAGTCAGTAAATGGAGAGCACTGCTGTGCAGAAACATGGATCATTCTGTCAGTCTTTCTCATTACAGTCTGTTTATAGAATTATAGAGCTGGAAGAAACTGCAAGGGCTATTGAGTCCAGCCCCCTGACATGCAGGAATACACCATCAAAGCATTCCGGAAAGATGGCCATCCACCCTCTGTTTAAAAACCTCCTAAGAAAGAGACTCCATCACACTCTGAGGCAGTGTATTCCATTGTCGAACTGCTCTTACTGTCAGGAAGTTCTTCCTAATGTTTAGATAGAGCAGTGGTTCTCAACCTGTGGGTCCCCAGATGTTTGTGGACTTCAGCTCCCAGAAGCCCTGGCTGGGGCTTCTGGGAGCTGAAGTCCACGAACATGTGGGGACCCACAGGTTGAGAACCACTGAGATAGAATGTCTTTTCCTGAAGACTGAAGCCACTGCTGCATGTGCTAGTCTCTGAAGCAGCAGAAAAGAGGCTTGCTCCATTCTCCGTGTGACATCCTTTCAAATATTTAAACGTAGGTATTATGTCACCCCTTAACCTTCTCTTCTCCAGGCTAAACATATCCAGCTCCCTAAGTTACTCCTCATAGTACATGATTTCCAAGCCTTATATTATTTTGGTAGCCCTCCTCTGCATATGATCCAGCTTATCAATATCCTTCTAGAACTGGACACAGTATTCCAGGTGGGGTCTGACCAAAGCAGAATAGAGTGGTGCTATCACTTTCCTTGGTGTAAACACTACGCTCCTATTGATGCAGCCCAGAATTACATTGGCTTTCTTAGCTGCCACATGACACTGCTGACTCATATTCAGCATGTGGTCTACTAAGACTCCTAGATCCTTTTCACATGTACTGTGTCAAGCCATCTTGTATCTGTGCATTTCATTTTTTCTGCCCAAGTGTAGTACCTTATACTTCTCCCTGCTGAAATTAATTCTGTTCATTTTGGCCCAGCTCTCTATTCTGTTAAGATCATTTTGAATTCTGATTGTTTCCTCTGAGGTGTTAGCCACCCAATTTGGTTTCATCTGCAGATTCCATAAGAATGGCCTTTATTCCCTCATCCAAATCATTAATAAAGATTTTGACTAGCGCTGAGCCCAGGACAGAACCCAGTGGAATCCCACTAGTCACTTCTCACCGGGATGAAGAGGAGCCATTGATGAACACCCTTCGAATTTGGTTGATCAGCCAGTTACAAATCCACCTAACAGCAGCACTGTCTAGACCACATTTTACTAGCTTATTTGCAAGAATATTATGGGGGATCTTGTCAAACGTCTTATTGAAGTCAAGATATACTGTCCACAGCATTCCCTTTATCTACCAAGCAAATAACTCTGTTTAATTTGTGACGTTGTTCTGTGCCTTCAAGTTGTTTGTGACTTGTGGTGACAAAGACAAAGCTATCACAGGGTTTTCTTAGAAAAAGTTGTTCAGAGTGGGCTTGCCTAGGCTGAGAGAGTGTGACTTGCCCAAGATCAATCAATAGATTTCTATGGCTGAGCAGGGCTTCAAATCCGAATCTCCAGTGACCTAATCCAATGCTCAAACTGCTACACTATGCAGTCTCTCTTAATTTATAGTAGTTACTGCTGAATTTCTCTCACTCTGTGTAAATTAGAATATGGATAACATGTCCCCTCATTTTTTGTGATACATTTCCTTTTTCCCTCCTTTTTGGAATGTATCACAGCTTATATCACATACTTGCAATAAAATCACAAAAACAACAGAAATGAAATATTATATTAACAACAAATTAAAGGCCTGCCAAAATAATGTAGGTATATAGGTTTGACTGCCTCTCTGAGTATCAATAAGGATGGAGCCAGCTTGGCTTCCCCTGGGAGGACTTTTCACAACTGAAATGATACTAAAAGGAAAAAACAAAACCATCTTTTATTTTTACCAGGTCTCAGATTAGTGGGAAACAGGCTTATGCTGCTGATCTCAGAATTTGGGAAGTTTCCTAGGAGACAATGTAGTCTTTCAGATAATTCTGGTCCCAAGCCATTTGGGGCTTTATAGGTCAAAAACAGTACAGGAGCCATGCAGTTGATGTAAGACCAGTCATAATATGATCTTTCAATTATATGCTTGACAGTATTGTGGCTGCCATATTTTATACTAGCTTTAACTTCTCCATACTTTCCAAGGGCAGCTGCAAGCAGAGCACACTCCATTAATTTAACCAAGAGATAACCTAGCCATAGATAACTCTGGCCAAATTCACTTTCCCTAGGAGAAAGCTCAGCTGATGCATATAAAGCAACTACTTGGCTTTCTTGGAGCTATGGTAGATCCAAGATCACTCCCAGGTTGTGAACCTGGTCCTACAGAGGGAGTATATACCCATCTAGAACAGGCTGTAAGCCCAGTCCCATGCTGCCATCTGTGCTGAATAACCAACTTTTGTCTTGTCTGGCCTAAACTTCAGTTTGCTCACCCACCCTGAGCTCCTTTGTATATCCAGACTAGATTATCTGTTTTTCTATCTTATATACAGGGATTACAGTGGGAGTCCTTTCATAGAAAATGTGAAGTATATGCATAATCTATCTACTGATTTCTACCCAAATGTCTCCATTTTCAAGGGCAGGTTGGTGACACATTTTGGCCATATGACAGGATGAATCTGTCATGTCTGGGGAACATGTGGTCCTCCAGATACTGGACTCAAGTTATCATTATCACTCAGCATTCACTGTGCTGACTAGGGCTGAGGAGAGCTGTAGTCCAGCAATATGTGGTGGGTGCATGTTTTGCTCCTTTTTCTGAGTGGAAATTGGTCTAGAATAGATGGTATAAAAATTCACATTCCTTTTCTTTCTACTGTGGAGTTCAGTAGTTCATGCTGATCACATGTACAATAAGCTGTAAGACTAGTAATGCTAGAAAGGAAGATGAATATGGCAAACCCCTGCAGTAAATGCCTACAAGCTTCTTACCACCCTTTATCTGACAATCTGATATTATTTTGAGTGTTTAATATAGATGGTAAGCCCTTGTAGGGGTTCTATGTTCAGTACAGCTTAGTATGCCATTTGCTGATGCTGCATTAAGTAGTAAATGGTAGTAGTCTTAAAATTCCAAGCAACAATTCATTTGCTCTATGATACATGAAAGAATGGTTATGGGTCTTTCTTATCTTAGTTACAAAATATTCAAGAATGTGAAAAGGTGAATTGTAGTTTCAATTAAAATATGAATGCTTCAGGCTCAAGAATTTTTCTAATGATGACCTAAATAACTGTGAAATATATGCCAAGGATGGGAATCATATGCCCTCCAGATGTCATTGGATTGCAGATCCCAGTAGACCAGTAAAGCCAATGGTGATGACTAATGGGAGCTAGAATTCAGCACATCGAGGACTGCACCCTACATGTACTACTTAAGCAATAGCATAGTGGCAGATGAAAGTAACTTTAGAGGTGCTGACTACCATTAGTACTCTAAAGAGCAGATGGTAAATTTGGTGTCTCTCTAGTTTAACCCTCTAATTCAAGGGTCCAAATCAGGGATCAAGAACCTAAGGAAAAGTAGAGAAACTTGGTCAGAATTCCTCAGAACCCTTGTGGATTCTTAGCACCTGCTGCAGAGTTTGTATAGTGTGTGGTGATCAGATGCTGAATAGGCTTCTGAAAGAAAATAAATTGAGGTTCCCATTCTTTCTAACATCGCCACCTTATTGCTAACAGGAAGACTTACCTGGCTCCAGTCTTTCTCTCCTAAATCAAGAAGCCAGGACTGGAAGAAGTAATTGAGTATTCTGATTTCTTCAGAAAGGAGATGCAGGCCCATAATGAAACCATCTGATTCCACCTGGCAGGAAGTGGTATATTTCAAATTGCCTTTAGGTCCTACATTTCTTTTTCCAATTATTTATGAATAATTTGTTTATTAATAAAATATAATGCTGAATAGTCTTCAAGCAATCAGGCACCTTTTCTTATTAAAGGCAATCGATATAAAATATTCTTGGCCAAACATTGCTTTCAAATGTGAAAGACTATTAATTAGAGGGCTATCCAATTTGTTCAGTACTAAGTAAGTGTGCCTTAAAAAGAACCTTTTAAATATTAGCAAAGAATCCTAGCCATAATCTAAAATACTTGAATATAGTAAGTTTTGAGGTGCAGTAGATTGAAATGGAGATGCAGTGGGACTTCTGAGTAGGGGTGCAAAGAGTGTTCTCATCCTCAAAGAGAAAGGATGACTTAGCACATTGGTATGCATCATCTTGTTGACACACTCTTTTTAATTTTTTTTATTATTATTATAAAGAAAAAGGAACAATACATAACAGAATAAAACAAAAACACCACGTGAATAACATAAATGTGAAAAAGAAAAAAATTACAACACAAATAGCTTACATTACTGTTTTTCTCCAGATTCTTTATCATCATATACTTATTCAACATATTGTATATCATATTGATTATATATTTTTATTTCATGTATCTAAATCTCATTCTCCTTGTACTCATTATTGCTATAGTAATTTCTTAAATCTATTCCACTATATTTAACCTATTGCTAATACTATATATGATCCTGTTATTAACCATAAACCCTAACCCTAAATGTGAACCCATTCCCAGAGCCAATTATATTTCAGCTCACTGTGCTTTCCAAAATTGTAATTCTTCTTGTGGAGGTGTGACACTTCCCTCTTTTGTCAAAGCCTTTTCCACAAATATTTTCCATATTGCTTCAAAGTTATTCCTTTTCAGTTAACACACCCTTTAAAAAAAAATGACTGAACTCACCTCCAGATTTCCCCTGCTCTTCTAACCATTGGGTTCTAATCAATCGCCTTACCCTTTTACTATTAGGATCATTCCCTCAATCTGCTACTAGGGCTTCAGAGTAGCTGCTATTCTGGAAAAATGTGACCGTGTTGATCAGCGGGTTCAGTGTGGTAAAGCCACCTTGGATCCTTTTGGGGAGAAAGGTGGGATATACATTCAATGAATAAAGTGTAACAAGTTCCTCTTTTCAGTTCTTAATTGTAGAAGATTAACCTAATGAAGATATATAACAAGTAAGGTAAACATGAATTCCTTGAACTCTTCCATATTTCCAGCTCCCAAAAACCTATTGAGGTATTTTCCATTCCTCTCTTCCTACATGGTCTTCACCCTGTCCCTGACTGCTGTAACTCTTTCCTCCTCCTCCTCCTCCTCCTCCTCCTCCTCCTCCTCCTCCTCCTCCTCCTCCTCCTCCTCCTCCTCTCCTCTCCTCTCCTCTGTCTCTGTAATGGGTGAGACTCTGAGTTTATATTCTCCCCCACAGGCCACCTTGCAGCATCCCATGAGCTGTGATTGGCTGACTCTACCCAGGCCTCCCTAGCTTCTCACTTTGCTACAGCTACAACATTTTTAATATTTCAGGACTTTCTTAACCAAAGTAAAGTGTAAAAGCCAACATTTTTGTGTCAAACTAGTGTATTTTATGCAAAAGAAATGCTCTCTTTTCACACTACACAGTTATGGTACTTTGCTACTACTTTAACTGTCATGGCTCCATTTTATAGAATTCTGGGATTTGTAGGTTTTTTTTTTTTTTTTTTTTGCAGTACTTGATACTCTCTGCCATAAAGTTCTAGTGCCTCACCAAACTTCAAATCCCACGAGTCCATACGATGCAGCCATGGCAAGAGAAGTATCAAAGTGCAATAATAGTTTGGTGTGAAAGAAAGCTAGCTTGCTTGCTTGCTTTCTCTTTTTTTGCAGAAAGTCCAAAAATGAGAGGTTAACTCTTACACTGAAAGAATCTTTATTAATTTTTTAAAATTGCACCTAGTTGAAAAAAAGCATTTGAAATTGATAAGCAAAGATTGACATCCCTGTTTGTGAGTAGATAGGATAAGGCTACAATTGTGTCAACCATTAATCTTGAAACAGGTCTGTCCCAGCAGCCTTACTGACACTCAGTACAGAATCAACCTGCCAAGAGAAGGTTGTAAATCCAAATAGGTGGTGCAAATCCAAATAGGTCTGTCTGATGGTGCTCAGATTCTGGTGTTGATTATGAAGCCCCCCTTGAACCAGTGTGATATTGTGGTTAGAATATCAGACCAAGACTGGGGAGATGCCCAACTACTCCTAACTAGCCACAAATCTTTAACTTAGGGTTCGTTGCTGTTTCTTAGACCAGCCTGCCTTACATAGTAATTGTGAGAGTAAAATGTAATAAATAGTTAAATTTACTTTGTGGTCATCTTATTCTCTGTTCTCATTTAAGACTCAAATCGCTTGCAGACGCGCATGTGAGTGTATTCCATTGAGCATGGTGACTTTGAAATACATGTGCATAAGATTTATGTGCATGTCTGCAATCTTAAGCATAGTTGCTGGAAGGCATTACCTGTAAAATTAGTAGCAGAATTTACTCCCAAGCAGTGCAGTGTAGAATGGTAACTGATCTAAATTACGGAATTCGCAAGCCATTCAAAAATGCAAACCTATTTTTTGTTATTAGTGACAGAAATGTCAGCACCATCAATGAAGGAAAGGAAGGTGTGCTGGGAAGCCCGGGATGAATATTGGAAGTGCTTAGATGAAAATATGGAAGATACATCTAAGTGTGAGAAGTTTAGGTGTTCTTTTGTAAATGCATGTCCACAGCAATGGGTAAGTAAGCACTGATGTGTGAGTGTGATTCAGAGAAATTGGACTAGGTGCCTGTCTACTGATAGTACTACAACTACATCTATACTTTATTAACAATAACTTTAAAAGGATATGGCACCTTGAAGACAAACATACCGTATTTGCCGGCATATAAGAAGCATTCCCCCCCCAAATATCCCTTAAAAATGGGGTGTGTCTTATACACCGAATGCTCATTGAAAGCCCACCTTTCATCCCCACTTCCGAGGCTAAATGCATATGAAAAGAGAGGAGGTGAAAGGAGCACTCCCATGAGGCTCTGCCCCAGCCCCATAGCTGGTCTTTTCTGGGCAGTTTTTTAAAGCCCAGAAAAAACAGCTGAGGGTCTGAGCAGCCTGGCACTGGCTCCGACCCCGGACCCTCGGCTGGTCTTTTCCAGGTAGTTTTTTAATGCCTAGAAAAGGCAGGGGAGGGTCTAAGGAGCTTCCCTAGATCTCCCTTTCTATGCATTTAGCCTTTGTTGGGAGAACTTCCACAGAAGTGAATGAAAGGGAATTGGGTACAGGGAAGCCTCGCTGCTGTAGTAAAAAAAAGGCTTTCTCAAAAATAACTGTCAAAAATGGGGTGCATCTTATACCCCGGTGCGTCTTATAAGCCGGCAAATACAGTACATATTTTGGTATAATAGTTCGTGGACTACAGTCCACATCATCAGCATGAAATGTTAACCAGAATTTAAGGTGTGTGTGCACAAAAACATACTTGAGTACATCTGGGAGGCAGGGTGTGGAACTGTGAATAGTGAGGTCAGAACAGTGACAGCTACGTTATTGACAGTGTTCTTAAAGCAGTTGCTAATACGAAGTAAGGAGGTTAACAGAGATATCTTACATGCGCAGGCAGCTCTACGTATCTGGTTCTACCTCCTTCCACCACCTGGCAGCTATCAAGCCATGGGAGGGGCCCCTGTCTGGGAAGGGAGAGTAAAGAGGTGATTCCGACCATAGAGAAACAGCTGGTCTCAGCTGGGATGATTAAAGTGCATCCATCTTTTCCTCCCCCAGGAGCTCAGAGCAGCTGGATCTTTGTAGTCTGAAATGCCTCTGCCTCTGCCTCTCCCTTCTAGTAGGAAAGAACAGCAGCAGCCCCTCCTGGAGCTTGACACCTGCCAGGTAAGCAAGGTTTTTGGTGCGTAAGGGCAGGTGGATAGCTTTCTATCCCTATTCTAAAACGGCACTGACAGGTATGTATGCTGCTGGGTTTATGCATACATAAGCAACTTAACAGGATACTGGCCATAGTGTGATAAGAAACTTTAATTTCAATTCAGTTTTCTAGAATTAGATTCAATCTGATGTATACATAATCTCACATTTAAGCTCTTTGTTACACAGTGGCCACTCTGTCAGTGGTCCTTGTTCTATGAGATTGAAGTATTCTCTCTTTTTAAAAACTTATCCTCTTGGGTAATAGACTTTGGATGGTCTTGCTGACAACCATTTGCTCATCTTGCAGCATAACGCTATTAAGAAGAACAGGTTGCTTATCTGTAACTTTGGTTTGTCATGTGGTCATCTGTTTCCTCGTACAACGGGTTTCGCTGCCAGACCCTGCCGGAATGTTCCAATGCCGAATAGCTTTGTGGGAGCCCCACCCCCTCTCATGTACCACACACAATCCAGCCTGCCAAGCTACCCTTCCCTTAGTTTCAAAGTCTGCCAAAAGAACAGGGACCTGAAAGAAGGGAGGTCAGGTGGGATTGTGTGAGCACACAGATGGCCATTCAAAGAACCACAGTTACAGATAAGCAACTTCTTCTTTTTTGTGGTCTCTATGCCTCACACAATGGGCAACAGCAAAGCTTACCAGAGAGAGGAGGATCAGGTCACTGTAGTATAGATGACAAAACTGCACATGAGAAGAGAGCATCTCTCCTGGCTCTGCAGTCAAATCTGTAGTGATGAGTCAAAGTGGAGGGTTGCAGCCAGGTAGGAGCTCTGCACAAGTCCAGTAAAGGAATCCCTTGTGAAATAGCTGTTGAAGAAGACACAGCTCTTGTAGAATGTGCTCTCAAAGAAGCCAGGATTGGCTGACCAGAAGTTTGTCTGACACATGAATGGTCTCCACAACCCATTTTGAAAGCTGTTGAGTAGACACCTTGTGGCCCTTATGGCGACTACTGTAGCATACAAAGAGACTGGTCAATTGGTGGAACACTGACAACCTTTGTATATAAAAAGGCAGAGTGTGGTGCAAATCCAGGGAATCCAGTGTAACAAACTGAGGGTAAAATGTTGGCAGCCACTTGTGTTGGATGAAACTCTGAGACCACCTTAGGGAGGAAGGACATGTCAGGGCTTAGAACTACTTTGTCACAACAGAACACCAAGAACGGTTTGTCATAACACAAAGCAGCTAATTCTCCAGAATGATGAGCCCAAGTCACTTCAACGAGAAACACAGTTTTGAGGGTGAGCAGACACTCATCCATGGTTGCCAGTAGTTGAAAGGGATGTTGCTGCAACTGTGACAAAACTAAAGATAGTGACCAGGGAGGTAAAGGAGCAGAGACTGGTGAACAGAGGTGAGCCAATCCCCTTACAAATTTCTTTACCACTGGATCCATGAAAAAAATGCATGGAGATGCATGGAGAACAATCAAGCAGTTGGTAGGCAATTATTGTTGTAAGTTAATTGATGAAAAGGACAAGACTTGTTCCTTCAGAGACAAGAGGAAGTGAAGTATTGTTAATATCATTGCTTGTGATTGTGGTTCTGATCTGGTAGTTGTGAATTCACAGAACTTCCTCCATTTGTAGAGGTAAGACTTTTGAATCCATATGAGAAGCTTGCAGACCACTTGCAATCTGGGAGAGCCTAGGGGGTTATCCCCCATGCGGAGACGCGCAATAGAAGAATGTTCAAGTGAGGAATGCAGCCATTGGAATGAAAGAAAAAATTTCAGCTGCAAGGGGGAGGGATGTGGCAGCCATGTGACATTTCTAGAAGTTGACCAAGCCACAGTTGACTGGGCCAAAAGGGAGCAATTAGAATGGCACTGGAGTGATCCGTGGTGAGTTGGCTATAGCCCTCCCTAGAAGGGGAGGAAACATGTAGCCTGTCCACTGAAAGAGAAATGTGTCTCCTGGAGACCCATTGATAGCACACACTTTGGAGCAGAATTGAGGACAACTGCTGTTGGCTGCTGTCATGAAAAGGTCTATCTGAGGAATTCCTCTGTGAGCTGTGATAGTCAGATAAAACTTGGTGATATGACACAGGGACCACATGTTGGAGAATAGTGCTTCAACTGAGGGTGTCCACAAAGACATTGTTTCCATAAGATGAATGGCTACTGGGTACATGGCTCTCTGTGTGCACCAATCCCATAAGTGAGTTGTTAGATCTAGAACAGGACAAGTGCCCCCTCAGTGGTTGATGTAGCAAACTGGTTGTGTTGTCCAAAACAACTTGTACTGCATTTCCCAATAGGAATCTTTCACCAGTCTGTCAGGGGTGCATCAGTGGTTATTATTGTGGGTTGAGATAGTGTTAATGGTATGCCCAACCATAGATTGTGAAGGGAAATCCACCAAAGCAGCGATTCTTTCACAGCATTAAGGGAAGTTAACCTCTTGCGTTGATTGCTAGTGAGAGGATTGAAGTGCCTGAGAAACCGATGTTGGAGTGAGCGTAACTTGAGATGAAACAGGTGAGAAACAATTGTGGTGGCTGCCATGAGGCCCAACAAATGTTTAATACAAAGGGCTGAACATCTAGGGTGATGGAGGCTGTCAGTGAGTCCTGTAGGGTGAGAGCCTGCTGGATTCGGAGAAAAGCTGTCCCTAGGCAAAAGTCCAGTGGCCCCAATGAAGTCTTGGGGGTGAGCCAGTTGCAACACAGACTTCTTGCGGTTGAGACCCAATTGTTGAAGAAGAGAGGGAATGAGGTGCAAGTCTTGATACAACTTGTCCGTGTATCAACTTGTCCTTGTATGCCACCAGAAGCCAGTTGTTGAGGTAAGGGTAGGCTATGACACTTTGAGTCCTGAGGAAAGAGATCAGTACCGCCATACACTTGGTGAAGACCTTTGGAACAGTGGAGGTTTGAAGAGGAGTACTTTGCATTGATAGAGGTCTTTCCTGATTGCAAAATAAAGGTACTTTCTGTGGTGATGGTGGATGGCAATGTGGAAATAAGCATCCCACAGATCTATTGAAGCAAACCAGTCTCCTCAGAGAGGTTAGAATGGATGCCAGTGCCATGATCTTGAATTTGCAAGGACAGAAGTATTTGTTCAAATTGCAAAGAGCTAAGATGGGATGCAGGGCAGTATCTCGTTTTGGAATCATGAAATAATGGGGAAAGAACCTGTCCTTTCTCCAACAAGGTGGAAGTTTCTCGATAGTGACCTTGAATAATAGGACATTGATCTCCTTCAAAAGGTCTGGGTATAGGGGAGAATGGTACTGATCCCAATATGATGGAGGATAGGATAGATAAGATCTTGGTGGTTCCCTCCACAGGTTTTCTGGTTGGTACTCATTGAGATATGATGTAGCTATGAAGGCCTTATGAGGCCTGTACTCTTTGTATGGTGGTCTCGAAGAAGTGTAGGACCACTTGTAGTAGAAGGAAGAGTGGTCTTAGCTGCAAGGTCTGTGGTGACTTGGAGTAGGAGGTGGAACTGGAATGTGAGAGATTTGAGGGAACTTTCACAGTGAAATGGTGCTTGGTACTGAGGATCGGCTTGAGTCGATGGCTCAGTGTCAATGTCCACTTCAGGCACCAAGGGGAGCTAAACAGAGGTCAAAACAGGTACTGGCAGCGGTACCAATGATTCAGCAGATGATACTGACAGGACCAAGGTCGATACCAATGAAGTCACAGGAAGATTGGTGTACTTGGCTTTCTTTTTCTTCTTCAGGTTAGCTTAGCTCTGCTGAAGCAGAGCCCCCACTAAGCATGCCTGTTCTTTCCCAATTTTTCTTTCGATGCTGGAACCAAAAGAGATTCACCTGCTACTGAAGGCAGTTAGTTGTTGAGTGACAGTTTTCATTACCAGTATTGAAGGTGGTGGAAGTGATTTTGATACTCAAAGACGCTGGCTTGGGACCAACTCCATCAACAATGTGACCGATACTGAAGACTTCTTCCAAGTATGCCTAGGCCTCTCTGCAGTGGTTGAAGCAGTGAAAAGATCTTACACTGACAAATGTTGTGCTCCTCTCCCAAGCAATAAAGACACTCAGTATGAGCATTTGACAAGGAAGCCTTCTGACCACACAAAGGGCAGCGTTTGAACAGTGAAGTAGAGACCATTAGAGGAAAAGTGTGGGGGAGGGAAAGGTGGGAGAAGAACTAGCCACACAGATAATTTTAGATGGGAGAGATGAAAGAAGAAAGACAAAAGAGACAGTTGGGAAGAAATAAACACTACTCAACCAAGGAACACAGTCAGCAGAAGTGACTTGTCTGGCAGATGGAAAGAAAGGAGGATGGGGGAGAAGCAAGGTTCCTGCCAAGTTATTCAGGTCTAGAACATTCCAGCAGGGTCCCTGAGCAGGTGTGAAATCCATTATGTGAGGTACAGAGACTACAAAGAACTGAAATAACAAAATGAAAACCAGTGTGCTACGGTGGTCAGTTGTTGAACTGGTTTGGAAGATACAGGTTTTGATTGTCACTGAACCATAGAATTCACTGGTTGACCTTGGGATAGTCACTTGTATTGCATCCTGTCCTAACCTTATGTCACAGGGTTATTCTGAGTATCAAGTGGTAAGGAAGAGAGCCATCTAAGCTATTATAAATGTAACTAATATAATTAATCATAAAACAATGATCAAAGATAATTTTTTGTTTGGTTTTGTTACATTAGAATTTTGCTGTGTTACTGTGGTTTCCTAACAGTGATCTTGTTCAAAATAGGTTAAATACTTTGATAGAAGACGAGATTATTTAAAATATAAAGCACAATTGGAAGCAGGAGAATTTCAGCCTTCAGAGACAACCAAGACATCATAGCTATTTGCTCATTTTGATAACAGTGCTCACCACAAAGGAGAAGAACAACCAGCACCAGCAGGAGATCTAAGTTGTCAACAATAGCAAAGGACAGTGATGGCCCCTAAATAAAGAGCATGCCAGTGTGTTTATCTGGCACTGGTGTGAAAGCTCTAGCTCACCTGTTCTTCAAAGTGTTTAAGAGAAGAGGCACTCACTATGTCTTACAGCTACCATCAATAAAGCACAAATAGGTGCATTGATTCAACTAAAGAATTATGTTGAGAATTCATCAGTTTTCTTCTTTTTGTACTGTTTTCCTTCTCTTAATAGGGCTTCCATGTGCACCTTGATGTGAACATAAACTAGCTGAACACTGTTGTGTAGTTTGCTAGGCAGTGAATGATTGTGTGCATTAGTTTGCCACCTGAATTACCTCTTCAGTGAACAGCAGCTATTATGGTTACAGTACTGTTTGGACTTTTGATACCTGTTAATCCAATATGCATATGTTAAGGATATGCAAAGACGGAGGAGGGTGTTCCTTATATTGTGAATCACATTTTTAAATTGGGTCCATGCAAGCATTAAAAGCTTATTACTGAATATAAACCAACTACAATATAGTGAGGGCCCAGATAGTTCTCTTGGGTGGATGGCTTCTTATAAACTCATGTGGCACCTACAACCATGTGGAACCCATCCTTTGAATATATTAAGTGCCAAAGCAGCTGTTCACTGCACAAAGGCAGGTCAGTAACACTTCATCAACTCCATGTTGGCCCATACTATGGTAGCCAATGTGCTAAGAACAGCCATTTGAGATCACCCTCAGAAGAACAGCTAGAGACTGTGTTTTGAAGCAACATCCATGTGATAGAACAAGCACCAAAAAACTTGTATAGAAAAGAGTATTTATTGAATAATTTTGATAAGGCATTTGCATTTTTTTAAAAGTGTACAAAATATAGAACATGAAGAGTGGCATTTACATGTACTCCTTGGATTTTGTAGCACCATCAGAACAGCAGCTCTAGTAAGAATTGTGCATTCATCTTGATTCCTTTTCCTTGACAATCTGTTGCCTAGTATACTCCCAGATGAGTAGAGCTCCACTTACATGGACGTTAAGTGACCGAATAACTCCTTGTTGTGGAATTTCTACACAGGTGTCCAACTGCTGAATCAGATTTGCAGGAATTCCCTCATGCTCATTTCTGACAAGAAGAAAACCACAAATGTGCATTATAGTTAGTACTAAGGGGCCACAGCTCAGTAGCTATCCATGTACAGAGCATATGTTTTGTGTACAGAAGGTCCAGATCTAATTACTGTCATCTGTCCAAATAAAATAATCTCAGATAACATGAACAAGTTTGAGGCCTTGGAGAACTGCTGATATTATTCAGTGGCTGGAAATAAAAATGGTCAGAATGAATAAATGAGCTTTTCCTATTCTCATTTAAAAAACATGTGGCTTCAGTAGAGTCTGTTGGAGCTCCAGGGCTAAAATAGTGACATGCTCACTGCATATTAGTTCTCACTGCCAAAGATGCAGGCAGTTGTTTGGTTCAAAAATCATATCCCGTTGGGCATCTGGAAGAAACTGTTGTAGTAAAAAGTGGAACTGCAGCTAGGATTAATTCAAATGCTAGAAGTGGTCATAGCCTCTGAAGAGAATCTACCTCTGACTTACTACTGTGGAAGAACTCGATATAATGGAAAAGTTATATGGTATTGTTACATCTCTTTGTCTTCCTCCTCTCCCCCACCAGTACAAGTAAGATAGAGCTACTGGAAATCCTGCCCTGTCCCACATTTTACAGAGTGAAGATAACTAATTGATAACCACTTCCAGCATGTGAAGAATAGTACTGTATGTCTAGTGGCACTTTTTGAAGTTAAAGAGGAAAGATTAAAAAAATATCGTTTTCACCAAAAAGCTGTGAGAACAGAATGGTTAGATCCCCAGTCAGTAAGATGGTTGGGTCTTTGATATATTTTTATCCAACATCAGCCTCACTAGCAGGTAGAGAACCCAGAAAATGAAGAGAGCAAGGGGCATTATGAGCATAAAAGCCCCTGCAAGTAATCTCCCAGACCTCTTGAAAGAATGATCTTGTCCCTACTGGAAAGACTGCTGGGCCTGGAACTGGGTTGGTCAAAATAAAGAAAAGAAACAGCCCCCAACCTCCAAATTAACCCACAAAAACGTAACTAAAGAAGAAAAGGTTGCCACCCTTGCCCTGTAGTAAATTGAGAAGGGGAATATCATAGAAAGCATTTTCTTTCCATTTTCCAACTGTGCAGTTCTCAGCTTTCACTATGTAAAAGGTACTTGGGGAAACCCATTTGAGTAAGAAAGCTCTTCTCATTTACCCTAGCAGCAGCAGTGATTTCTCTGGAAAGCTGTATTCTGTCAGATTGCAACTTTTAGCTGTTTGCTCAACGCCTATTATAGTGTAGCCTTCAATTTTCTTCTGCTCCAAATAATCGACAAGCTGGAACGGCTTAACCTGCATATTAAAAAAAAATGAGATGAGTACAGATTTTTCTATGAGAACTGTGTTACATTTTGATTCTTCAAAAGACTGATACATGCAGTGATAAAACTATTCTTGCTAAGACTGATTAAGCCACACCACTATATTTTATCAGTATGAACAAAAGAAAAATCCTGCAGGATAAGGCTGGGAATCTATTTAGTCCACAACCAATTTCTGATAGAGGTCAGTAAATTACCTCTAACACCTCCCATAAAGGCATGAAGCAAGACCCTTTTTTCACTCCCCCCCCTCCCAAAAAAGCCACTGGCATTCAGAAATTGATTGATTGATTGATTGTATTTCTACCCTGCAGTTCAGTCAGAAGGCTCCCAAAGTGGCTTACATATTGATCTGAGTTTCCTGTCCCCAGGCTTGCCATCTAAATAAGACATGTTAGTAGCCTGAGAAGACCTTATGGTCCTTATGGGTTCCTTTAACTCTACCATTCTATATGACATAAGGAAAAGGGAATGGCATTGGGGTTAGGGATTAAACCCAGCAGATGCTCTCTATTCTTTCATTTGTTGATGGCGCTGAGGCATGATGGAGCTGCCCCTACCTCTCCTACTCTTCCCCTGCTGCCTGAGGCCACAGCAGAGGCAGCTGGGATGGAGAGAGGACCTTTCAAGTACTGCTGGGCATAATGCCTATATTCAGACATACACATGCTTAACTCTTACATTTTTATTTATTTGTGTTTTTGTTTAATATCTCACCTTTCTCCCAATATGGAATCCAAGGCTGGTCACAATTTGATTGCTATGGGAAAATGCATAGCTTGAATATCACTGCATTCCTTGCTAATTAAAGAGTCTAAGAAAACTACTGCAAAGTCAACAGTTAACTCATAATAGCTTGTCACTAGTATGAAGCCTCACCCCAAAAGCAGCTGGACATGTATGTTATGAAAACAAGCAGCAAATATCTGAGGTTTATCTATAGCAACAAAATTACATTTATAAATTTTTTACTCACCTCAATAAGAGAAAGCCAGTGTTCAGCAGAAACACTGAGATACTGAAATTGTTTGTCATTTGTGTAATGAAGGCTGCCTATGATTAGAGCAGACACACCAAATATTTCACATGTACGACACAAGCCTACAAAAAAGCATAGCACTTTCAGTGTGTGATTACTTAAACACTAGACTATTCACAAACACCAGAACATGATTTACTATTGGTTACTATTATGTCCAGTATTTACAGGACTGTAACCCAGCGTCTAAATACCTAAAAGCACCAGATCCTGCTTGATCTTGGAAATTAAGCAGGATCAGCCCTGGTTAATACTTGGAAGATCACCAACAAATACTGGGTGCTGTAGACTATATTTCAGAGGAAGGGACTGGCAAAACCACCTCTAAGTATTCCTTGCCTAAGAAAGCCCTATGAAATTCAGGGGGTTGGCATAAGTCAATAGACAACCTGAAGGCACAGACATATAAGATCTTACCTCCCAGATTGGTGGGTTTATCAAGGAGGGAAGCCACTACAATCAATTTACTATTTGATTTGCCAAGTTTAGTAGCTCGATCTTGAAATACAAGCTCCAGATCCAAATCTGGCGTACTCTCCTTCCAAGGAATAATTTTTTTTTGAATATCGGTCCATTCTTTTTCGTTACCTGACTCAGATGAATTCGAACCTGAAAAAAGATTGTTTAGTTATTTGAATATAACAAATACTGTCCTGAGAACCTGAGTGTTTCAGAACATGCATCCTTTAGGACAGGCACAGTGTTCATTCTCATTAAGAATGAGATTTCTTAAATACAGCAAAATTAAACATTTTAGTCTAACTTTATAAAATATAGACAGTAAGATAGCCAACACACATTATTTGACCATCATCAAAATATAAACAACTTTTACCCCTATCTTGCTGGCACCAGTCACTTGGCTTCAGATCAAGAAGTGTAGTGAAAGAATGGGAACATGGAAAAGTTGAGCTCAGAGGGAGGTCTGTGAATGCTTCAAATTTAGAGAGAGAAATCCATTCCTCCTCAGCAATTTCTGAGAGACGTGGCAAGGTGTAAAATATTGTCTGGGAAAAAAACAACTACTATTAAAAATTGAACACACTAGTGCATAAACCATGCAAACTGACATGTATTTAACTAAATCTCTCCCGTTGAGATTTACATGTACTTGAATTCCACTGAATTTAACAGACTCAGGCAGACTGATTTTATTTTCTCTAACTACTTGCTGGGATAAAGAAGACATGTACGTAGTCATTACTCCTCACTGCCTGTTAAGGAGAGGATGCTATCTCCTATGTTACGTTCAGCCTTCTGCACTTCCAAAAATTTCATGCAGAATAGAATTCTACATCCTATGAACCTGCATTTTCTTATTTAAAGCCAGTTTCTGCATCTTATAGATGCAGAGGTAGGCTTGAACGCATGCAAACAGATTCTAAGAATGAGAATTTAAGGCAGTGGTTCTCAACCTGTGGGTCCCCAGATGTTTTTGGACTTCAGCTCCCTGAAGCCCTGAGCATTGACCATAGTGGCTGGGGCTTCTGGGAGCTGAAGTCCACAAACATCTGGGGACCCACCGGTTGAGAACCACTGATTTAAGGGCTTCACTTTTATGCTCCACCATAAGCAGAATAAATCTGCAACTGTATAAATTTAGCTGAGAAGTACTTCCCACTAAATGGAATGCAGCTTGCTTCTAAGTAGGTATGTAACAGAATAAACTGCAAACAGAATAAACTGCATTTATCTGCACAGTGAATATGGTTTTGGCACAGAATTTTGATTTTCTGGCAGAGCATGCATACCCCTGATTAGGTCATATCAAAAGGAGGAGGGAGCGGGCTTGTTCTCTGCCGCTCCAGAGACTAGGACAAGGAGCAATGGATTCAAGCTGTTGGAAAGGAGATTCCACTTGAACCCGACGGTCAGAGCCGTCCAGCAGTGGAATGTGCTGCCTCGGAGTGTGGTGGAGTCTCCTTCTTTGGAGGTTTTTAGGCAGAGGTTGGATGGCCACCTGTTGGGAATGCTTTGATGGGTGTTCCTGCATAGCAGGGGGTTGGACTCAATGGCCCCTGGGGTCTCTTCCAACTCTATGATTCTATGAAAAGCAACATACCTCAGATTAAGCAATGAAAATGTAATATGGACTATGGTAATACTGGAAGGGTTACATTTTAAAGCTTTAGCTATCAGTAAGGGCTACAAAATCATTCCAACAAATATATTTGCCTTTATAGCGTTCGGATTTAATTTTACGAAATCTGTAGTTTTAATACAATTCTATTACCACCAGCACTACCACCACTTTCCCCAGAGAGCTTACTAAATGGGATCATTCCGTGTTAATCTCACAACAAGCAGCGTGACACAGGTTAGACTGAGAGAGAAAGTGACCCAATCAGCTTCATGACTAAGTGAATCCAGATTTCTCTGAATCAGTTCTTACACTTACAGTCCACCATCATACTAGCATGTTCATCAACATGAAAAACAGACAGACTAATCTGGGCATTTAAAATAAAAATCTGAATATTTACTATATCCTGTACATACCTCAAGACAGTAGTCCTTAAGTGGATGAAAATTTCCAAAGAAGAAGTGTTTCTGTATACGCTGCCAATTCTTTTTAGCATTCCTGTAGATTGTAATAGTATTGATGCATGATAGAGAAACATTTCAAAAAAATGTCTATTAATAGTACAATAACAAGTGCAATTATGAAAAATACATGGTGTCTCCCCAAGTAAGGATGGCATTTACTGTCCCGTAGTTAAGAACTCCATATGGTTTTTCTAAAGGCTGCAGATCTACATATGCCTCCCTGTCACATAAGTTTTGAGTTCTCTCTATAGAATGAAGACAGCCAGTGCAGTGTAATGGTTTGAGCACTGGACTATGACTCTGGAGACCAGGCTTTGAAACCCTGCTCAGCCATGGAAACCCCCTGGGTGACCTTGGGCAAGTCACATTCACTCATCTTCAAAGGAAAGCAAAGACAACTCCCCTCTGAACAAATCTTGCCAAGAAGATCTCATGACAGCTTCACCTTAGGGTTGCCATAATTTGGAACAGCTTGAGGGCACACAGCAACTACAGAATGTATATGGAAGGACATGTGAACATGCAGGTCTATCAATGTATCTGTTTGGCTACAAACTAGTAAGTCAGGGATGGGCAAGTCTGGTAATTCTGGGAGCATGTTTTCTGCCCCTGGAACTGTCTAAGGGCTGCACAGACTCCCAAGAAACCAAAATCCAAAAAAGGAAGTAGATAAGTCTATTTCTGATTTCGAAAAGGCAAGGCTCTTTTTCCTATGTTAAAGCTTCAACCTATTTAGAAAGTGAATTAGTGATACTGAAAATGTGGTTTAATATATATTGTAAACCACTCTGGGTCTCATATTGGGGGCGGGAGTAGAATATAAATAAAATAAAGTAAAATAAAAGGTGAACTGAAGCTTCCAGGAGAGGCCAGAAAAAGGACAGACTGGGGAGTCTAGAGGGTTCAAGGATCACAGAACCTTTGAGTCTCACACTTTCTTTCTCCCTGAACTGAGCCATGGTATGCATGTAGCAGAGGGTTATTTTAAAGGTTTTTTAAAGTTTTTCTCTGTGCTAGAATTATAAATGCAAAAGTTAAGGCCTCCCCACGCTAATCAAAAGGAGGTGCATTTGCAACTCAAGTGCAGTAGTGACAACAGCAAGGAAGTCACCATTTCAAACCAAGAGAAAAACACAATATTCTGAAGCCGAACTCCCCAACCTACAACAAAAGAGGACATTTGAGCCTGCACACTGTTCCGAATCTGTTGGAAGTGATGGCACAAATCGGTTTTGGAGCATGAAATTTTAAACCATGTAAATCCACTAGTTGAGACTCTAGCATCTGAAGTGCAACTGTTATGGACTGACCTCTTCTAGGTTGAATGCTTGAATAATTCCGTAATGAAAACATCATATTCTGAATATTGTAAACAGTGCCACTGCTACAGCAGACAAGAGAGTAAGCAGAACCTGTTTCTTCCTGGTCAGAAGTCATGAACATTGTTGCAGTGATAGCAGCTAGTGACTGTTCAATGGAAGACAGATGAAATGACTGACCAATATCCATGTACTGCAGATTCTCTGCAGGCTCTAGATGATACTTTGGGGGATTTATGATTAGTCCTCTATGTCTGTCAAAGAGAGAGTGATGCAAAGGTGCACATATAGTATTGTGGGCTGCCCAGTCATGCTGCCCAGCCAGGACATCAAAACTTTCTGAACTCTCAACCACACTGCCATCAACTCTATGCATTTTGTAAAGATTTTCAGTGTCATGAAGATGTTGAAGGGTAGGATACAGAACTGATTAACATCTCCAAGAGCTAAGCGAAGGAGGCCCCAATGAGAAGGTCTGACAGTACTGTCAATCAAGGCATCCAGCAATTGTTATTATGTGCCTTCAAGACAGCGTTGAATTACGGTGACCCTCTACTGACTGTCCTGCTCAGGTCTTGCAAACTCAGGTCTGTGCCTTCCTTGACTAAGTAAATTCACCAGTAACATCGTCTTCCTTTCCCTCCCACTACCTGCAGCCATTATCACTTCTTCCAGTAAATCATGTCACCTCATGATGTGACTGAAGTATGATAGACTAAGTTTTGTCATTTTGGGTTCTGGTTAGAGTTCAGGGTTGATTTGCTCTCATGCCCATTTATTTATCTTTTTGGCAACCTATGGTATCTACAGAAATTTCTACAACACCAGATTTCTAACAAGTTGATTTTCTTATTGTCCTCTTCACTGTCTGGCTTTCATGTCCATGCACAAAAACCGGTAATACTATGACATAGATGATCTTAACTTTGGTATTTGATGATATATCTTTACACCTGAAGATTTTATCTAGTTCCTTCCTAGCTGCCCTTCCAAGTCCTAGTTTTATCTCTCAACTATGGTCTCCATTTTGACTGATAACTGAGTCAAGATATTGATAGATATAGAAAATGTTTATGGCTTAAAATGTGTTCAGTTTCCTCATAAAACCTGTTAGGCTTCAGAGCTGGTAATTCTCAAAGACAAAGGTGGTGTAGTTTATGACTTCCTGGCCATTGGCTAAAGCCTTCTTCCCCTCTTATCAGGGCAAGTGGAGAGTTGCTTTTGCAATGACTTCCCTTGGGAGTCCCCTTTAATGATAGAATTTAGCTTGGTGTGAAAGTTTGTTAAAATACAAGAAGCAGAAGATCAAATACTTCATTAACAAAAAAGATTCCGGACAGTTTTAGTAACTTCACTTAATCTAATGCTGCTGAGTTTGGCTCATTTAAAATGTTCTGTCACATGAGACATCATAGTTATAGAAATAAAGAAGTTCTTGAAAAGATCAGACTCATCCACAAGTGGTATAGAACACTTTTTCCCATTTCAGATGATTACTACATTTATGACAACCAAAAAGGAATGCCACTATTTTAAATTGTGTACTACTGACCCTGATCCATGCATGTTTTCCGCTTGATTAAGACTACATTCAATAACTGGAGCTAAAGCTTCAAAATCATTCATAAATGATGCTTTGCACATTCCCCAAATTTTCTTCAGAGCAATTAAAGCATACAGCCGAACACTAAAATTGTGATGGAAACACCACTGCAGGACTACAACAAGAGCTTTCTTCAAAGCTGGAGTCTAAAGGGAGAAAAGCATGCTTTAGTTTATAATTCTGAATCTGTGCACAATGATGCAAAAAATCATACACTGTAGGTAGAACTGTTCTAATTACTGAATCTGAATCGTTTTATACTTGGCATTGGATGACAACCATCAAGAAGCCATATTAATTTATCCAAAGATCAGAAATACTCTTCACCTTATTTTTCTCATGTAATCCTCCAAAAGGCTTTCATTCACAATAACAACTTGCCTTCATGAGTCAGGCTACTCAAAAATACTTATTTTTATTAATAAAAGTATTTCTTATTCTATTTAATGAATTTTATTCCAGCTACTGATAACATTTTCAAGACAGCTTACAACGTAGTAAACAGAAAGGCTCATAGAACTGGAAGGGACTGGGAAGGATCATAAAGGTAGATATAATGCAGAGAAAGTAGACAAAGAGAAATTTTTTTTCCTAATACTAGAACCCAACTATCATCTAACGTAGCTGAATAGTTAAGAGATTCAGGACAGATAGGGAATATCTCTTCAAAGAGCTACCTACTTAAGAAAGTTTTAAAGGGAATTAGACCAATTCAGAGAGGATAAAATTATCAGTTGCTGGGAGTCTTACAGCTCAAAGAGGTGTAGCTCTGAGTATCGGTTCCTGCAAAATAACAACTAGAGAGAGCTATTGCATCCTGCCTGTGGGCTTCCTATAGGCACTGGCAACTATGGGAAACAGGGCAATGGACTAGACAGGCCTTGATCTGTTGGTCTGATCCAACAGAGCTCTTCCTGTGCTTTTTTCTGACTAGTCTTCAAACGCAGCCCCTCACCGCAGCTACTTCATCTGGATGAGGCCAAAATATGGATAAAAGCATTTTCTTATCCCCTATGCTCAATTTCTTACTCTCAAAAGCACTTGCCTTTTCAGAGATATCTTGGAGAATTATGTCAAAATGTGACAGCACTGCTAAAAATGTACAAATGCTAGTTTTAAGCTGGTCTTCACCCTGAAAAATAAGCCATTTGTTAGTATCAAGACTGCTCAACACATGTAATTTCACTGCTTTTCATTACTCCTTTATACCACATTTTAACATTCATTTTATCTCCAAAACACAGAGGCTTAACTATTGTTACTCATTAATAGTACAGACATTGTCAGATGGAGGCACATTAGTTAAAGGAATCTATTTAAGCAAAGTAATCAATACAATTGCATTATTTGACTACTTACATCTTTAACACAACTGATAATGCTTTTAAAAAAAATCTTATTAGTTACTCACATAGTTAAAACAATCCCAGAATTTTTGAAGAAACTGAGGAAACTTGTGTAGAATCAAGATAATACTCCACTCTATTAAATATTTTACAGATGCTTGGTTATTTCTATGTCCAGCCTGTAGAATCCTGTCAACAATTCTTGTTAAAATATCCTTTAAAAAAATAGGTTACAAATCAGCTGAATTTTGTAAAATGTCATCAAAATATAGACAAGCACATACAAACAATCTTCTTTAGATGTCACATGATTTTGAAATAGGTTTTTTTTTAATAATTTGAATCAAATGCAGACTATAAATCAAATTTGGTATAAAAACCAACTCTGATGGAATGGCTTGTACTCCATTTCTATTTGGATACAACAAGTTCAACAGTGTGGTATTTCTATACTGCTTACCAGCTAAGTGCTCTCTAAGCAGTTTACAATGTGTTAGCTAATTGCCCCCAACAAGCTGGGTACTTATTTTACCAACCTGTGGAAGCATGGAAGTCAAACTGGAGCCCGGCAGAATCGAATTCACAACTCACAGCCTTGTGGCTGCAGTACTGGCATTTAACCACTGCGCCATCAGGGCTTCAAACCTGTTAAGGCACAAAGCTCACTCCATGCTAGCTCACTCCATACTACCTAACTCTTAACACAGGATTGTTACAAATTACAGCCCATCCTATACTCAAGCAGTAAGGTAGGACAAAAGCACAAAAGTAAAATCAAAAAAGTATAGGTGGGATTCATTACAAAATACTGCAGTATATTTCCACCTCCCAAAGAAAAGTGTACTTCATGGCTCTATACAACTTGGAATATGAGCAGTACTATGCTATTCAGGTCTGTTTAGAAGAAGAAAAAAGTTTCCAGAGTGGGGCAGGGGAAAAGGGACACCACCCTATATGTGGCCTTCTCCTGTTGTGCTATATAGCATTAGAGAACGATCAGCTCCAAGCATAGTTCATGACCTTATGTACTATTCTATAACTAAACAGAACCATCCTATTTCTTCAAGGCCTCATTTTGCTTCTGAAATGAGGGGTACTCAACCTCTTGAGTTTGTGGTTAGAGGGAAGGACAATGTGAAAAGAGCTCCCATATATTTTTAGCACTAAGTACACATTTTATGAACACAGAGGTCTTTTAACTTACACTTCAAAAATATTAACAAAAATTTTTATGTAAGACCATACCTCATGAAGTTTTGGAAACAGAACTAGAAATGTCTGCCACAATCGGTTTTTAATTCTGTGTTGTAATGAATTCACATAATAGTGAGTTTTTGATTTCAGCATGAATTCACCCTGCAGAGAACGGAAACACTGACACTGAATACTTTGGGATATGTAAGATTCTTCCAGTTTTAGTCCAAAAATGAGAGCCAGTATTTTCTTTATTCTTCAGTCTATGTTCTGCCTTCCTTTTTCCAGTGTGGAAATGTCTAACGTAATTTAAATGTATTTTCTGTTTTACCAATATGTAACATAGCACCAGAATATGTTGATAAAATAGTGTGTAAACTTTCAAACAAGAATTCTTCCACGCATGGTGGCCACATAAGACTACAAATGGGGAGCATCTGTATGTCTTTGTTTTTAAAATGAGGGAATATATGCACTACTTAAGAGTAATCCTAACTCCCATGTTAGGAAGACTGGTCATTTCCCGCTTAAACCAATGGGACAGTGAGAAAAAAACAAACAGAAGAAACAAAGACTGTTCCTGCCCATTCCCACCCCCGGTCAACTTAAGTGTATAGGGCTTTGGTGATAACAGATAACACACCACATCATTCACCACCCCTACTTAGGATTGCTTTGTTAATTTTTTTTGTCAAAAACTGGACTTATTTTATTGTGTGACACATCATCTACACAAATAAAATTATACTACTTGACATAATTAAGAAATTTACAGAGAATCCTACATGTTAACTGAAAGGTAAGATCCACTATTTAGCGGTGCTTCTTCTATGTAATTGGACATTTGAGGGACCAGGTGAAAAGGCTGAATGCCCCTGAGTGGCAAGGTCAGAAGGACAGCCCACACACAAGATACTAGTTTCCCCAAACTGTGTCAAGTGTTACAATAAGAAAGCAAGCCAAAACTGACAAGCAAGGAAGGCCTTGCTTGGCTCTCTCATGAAGATGACAGCATTGTTTAGGTCAAGATGGGAAAAGTAGTAAGAAAATGGAAGGGGGGGGTGAAACCAAAATTGATTAAAAACCAGATCAAAATGAAACTTGAAGCAATGTGACATTATGGCAATCCAAGTGATCTAATAACTTCTGGTCACATCACAGCCATCACTGTAGCCTCCAGGAACATGGGAGGGTAAAAATACCCCCTGTGCCCTACCCAACTGCCCACCCCTGCTCTAGTTGAAAAATGCATCCAGGAATGTTGGAAAGGTCTACAGTGCATACAGAGGAATTCTACTCTCAAATGAAGCTGTTTATTTCATGCAGAAATCTTTGTTCTATACATAAAAATCCCTCTCTTTTTTCAAAAAAACATTTTACTCATGCCAAAAAGGATGAGAGTCCATGGAAGCTTTTTCAATGCCCAAACATTTGCAATTTTTTGTTGGAAAAATTAGATGACGGTCATGGAACCAACACTTTCTGTTTTTTTCCCTGGGCCTTTAGATTTCTAATGAAAACACTGATTTACCGAAAACTGATAATAACAGAAAACACTGATTTATCTATTCTTGTATAGTATACAATTTAAAACCATTCTTTATGAAAAGCTACAATGGTAACACCTAGATAACTAGACTGAAACGTTTGTATATTTAGCATCTTTTGAAACAATCTCATTTTCTAGCTTATATGCATTAGAAACTGAAATTAAAGCAAAGCAAGCAAAAAATAAATAAATACAAAGAGAATGAGTCTCTCTGGATGAAAGCTCAAACATGCAGCTGATAAGAAGGTGGCACTGTCATGAGTATTTGAGCACCAGGAGGGGCAAGAGGTTATAGAAAAGTGGTGCCCCCAGCAACTAGCGCAAGCTAATCAGGGAATCCTAGATGTACAATATTCATAAAGCACATAAATAACTTCTTACTTTATCAAGCAGCTTCATGACAAAGTCTTCAATAAACTCCTTGTGCAGTGTATTTGACTCATCCAACAAGCAGAGAAATTTGATCGCACAAATTCTCACATAATGGTCATCTTTGTTCATACTGTAATACATTATAGTACTGATACATAAGAACTAGGTATTGCACTGTTTTCTGTATTATTCACAAAAGCATTAAAGATTTATGCTACAATACTAAACATGTATACGGGAGTGAGTCCCACTAAATTCTGTGGGAGCTTAAATCTGATGAAACACGCATAGGATTCCAATATAAGTCACTCTTGTAACATACATGCAAAAGTGCTATGTGTTTTTGCAACGAGCGGGGAACCACCGCCCATCACTGCCGAGTGCGAAAGGCGCACCCAAGCCTTGCACTCAAGGCCTGCTCAGCCTGACACCTCTTTGTGATCAGCTGAACAGCCAGGGAGATCTCTGAATCAAGCCCAGGCCAGGACAAACGGGTCTGCCTCAGTTCTCCCTCTCTGAGAACGCAGTCCCTTCCTCACTCTTGTCCCCCTTGGCTTCTTCCTTTCAGGACTCTCCCCCTTTACTGCCATCCCTAAATCTGCCCTTCTCCCAGATGTAAGGATCAGCAGTGATTTATATTTTCCAAGACTGTGGTACTGTTGGCACTAGAGGTCAAGATGATATTATTGGTAGCATGTATATTCCAGGATTCAAAATAAGACTCTGTGACACTATTTTAAGAAACACAGAACTTCAAACATTTATTGTAATACTGTTGCTTTAAATGTGTTTTGTATCTAAATGTTTATAAGCAGCACATCATTATTCTCTCTCTCTCTTTCTCTCTCTCCATTCACTCTCTCTCATACACCCAATTTCTCAGTTCTCTCTCCCACAGAGCTCTTCAAATCTCCAACCTCTCCCCAAACACACCACAAATCACCCTCTACTTCAAACACATGCCAGACAGTTGAAATCCGTTATTTTTCCTCTTTCCACCAGCCCCTCCCCCGGGTTATCCAAGGTTCCGTTTCACCAGCCAATAAGCTTAAACACTCTGTTGCTAAGGAGGCCCTGTTGTCAAGACCCCCTCCCATCACAGTTTTTTTGGTTTAGATAAGGCTATTACAAATTGAGCTGCAAGTCTTCCAATATTTCACACACAATGCAAGTGTTTTATATCTGCGTTCACAAGATAAAAAATACACCAACAGAGGCAGGTTTGGTTTGTTTGTTTTTTGTCTACCAAGTGGCCCTCTTCTATTCCTATGAGGAAAATGAAAAAAGAAAACTTAGGGGCATGACATATCCTGTTTCTGGGGTGACTAGCTCCTCTCTTTAGAAACTGCACCAACTAGATGTGCAGGGCAATAACATGCCTCTTAAATATTTCAATCAAAATGGGGGTGATGGCATCTACTTCTTACACAAAAAGGAATACGCATAGAAAGGAAACAAAATCTTCCCCTGCCTTACCCTGTTGTGTTCTTCTGCTTTAAACTATTTTCTCCCTACTCAGCAATACTATTTGTACTGGAAGTGGGCTGGAGGAAAAACAGTTAAAAACAATAATAAGGTGCAGGAGGAAGACAGATTTCACTCCCATGTCTTGTATTCACACCTACTCACAGCTTTACATCTGAAAAAAACAAACATGCTTAACATACATGTAATTGTCCCACAAATCCACTTTATAAGTTAACTGAGCATCTAAGCTGTGAAGCTAAATAACACTCTTGCAGTTTCAGGAAGTAGATGCACACAGGTGCCCTGCCAGGATCAATCTGGCAAATGCAGAATACATCTTGCTGATTTTATCCATTCTAAGAGGAAAAACTCTTGCTAGTTGAAACTCATTTGGGGATGGAAGAGAAAAGTTACCACTATAGTCAAACAGATCATACACTGTAATTAATTCACCATATTCTTTGCCCTAGTGCAAATAGTTTTAAATTTCAGGAGCCATCTTTTCTTTTTATATAATACACATAATAACATAAGAGGATTTTTTGGCATTTACTATTAATTATGTATTTGCAAATGCAAAATTAATTATTTTGATACCAGCAAAGAACTTTACCAAAACAAAACAAAATACTCAAACCAAAACAAGCACATTTTCTTGTCTCTCTACTAAGGGCTTTTCCATACTCATTTTGGAACAGAAAGTTCCCCCCTTAATTTTCCCCCTGAACTGAGACAATATTTGTCCTTCACACCTTTCCTGGGGAACCATATAAGATACATTTCAACCACACTTGTTACTCCGTCAGGGTTTTCACCCCTCCCTTCACCACTTCAAGCTATTCCCTCGTCCATATCTGTCCACATTGGGACAGATGCCTTGTGTCTTGCAGTGTTGGATAGGCAAAGTTGGCTTATAGTTTTGCTTCCCTTGTCTTTTGTTCTTTTTCACAGAAAGTTTGCAATAGTGGTATTATGGTAGTGCAGGATAGTTCAAGGTCCATTTTTGTTAAAGAAACAGCATTTGGAGCCAAAGGTATTGATTACAAAAGTAACATTTTCAAGGCAAAAAGTATGTGGCAGCAAAATAGGAGTGATGTACAAAAACACCACTGGCTCCAAACAATCCAAAGCAGCAATTTGACATGTAAATCTCTATCTGAAAAAGCACCAAGACTGAAGCAGAATATTTCAGTGCAGGAAATATGAAAAGAGACTTTCTGACATGAACAGGAATCTACTTTGTTTTAACTTTCTGTCTCTAACTGATTAGTCCACAGAAACAGGATCTAAAAACTGAAAGAGTCCGATCATGCTTATTAGGATTCATTTTTTTTTAAAGCAAAGTGCACCTCAAACTTCTTTTGAAACATTCCATTGATTCAAAAGGGATAGGCTATATACAGCATAGAGACCCACAATTCACAACACACAAGCACAGAATCACTTTGCAGTCATATAGTTCTCTGGATCATAACCATTTTATGTCCAAAAGAACAGAGAAATTATTTTTGCCTGGTTCTCTGTTTTTCTTGATGAGCTCTTAACAGCCTACTATTTAGAACAATTCAGGCATATCTAATTCTTAGGAATTACAGTATGTAATGTAGTGACTGGATTTAACAAGGGCCAATGCTAAATTCTGTATTTGCAAATATATTATGTCAACATACCATTTACAAAGGTAGAACATTTCAGGGTAATAAGGAAAGTGGAATGCAAAGGAGTATAGAGGAGGAGAAGCTGCAAAACTGAGAGCTATGAAGGATACTGGTACAATTAATATCAAGTAAGTGGTGAAATACTGACCTTTCCGTAGCAATATTTGCTGCACATTCACTTCCCAGGTTTTCTACAAAAGCACAAACCTCTTGAATGAGTCTTGATATTAATTTATGTTTAAAAGGAAAATAAAAAAGATAGTAAATTAAAGGTTTTACATACTCTGTTATTATTTGTCAATTATAGTTTAAGTCACCCAGCCACAAACATCCACAGAAAATTATTAACTATACACAGTGTAAAAATGACTGAGATTTTGTTTTTTTACCTTTGATCACGTCTGAAAACTGCTCCAAACAAACATGCCTCTATGAGTAGTTCACTGTAATTGCTGGCATTTGAAAATGCACTTTCTGCAGCCCTTGCATCACCAGGAGTAGAAAATATCCAAGAGTGACAGCAATAACTTAACAACACATTAAAGACTCCAGTTCTTGTAGAAGACATGTCAATTATCTGAAACATGATCTGGGAGAAAGTGGAGAGAAAATAAAGGACTTCTAAGAAAAGCATACAGGCTGCAATCCAAGAGCATAGAAAAGGCTGTTCTTTCTCCTTTGGATTGTGACCATGGGGTTGTACCTGACAGTGTCTGTCCAACAGCAGAACATACCACTGGTGGAACAGACTACCCTTCCCCTACTACATCCAGTCAAATCAGCCCCCAAGGGTCGAAGAAACTTCCAGTCAGGTATGTGGGGTCATGAAAGGGGAAGAATGGGTAATCCTGTTGCATGAGTGGAATCCATAACAGAACACAACTTTTTCACCTTTTAAAAAATAATAATAATATATGCAGGTGTTGTTTCACTGGGTGCATCATGATCTATCTATAAAAGCAAGTTAACATGAACAGTTCACATGCTGTATACCCTCACCTGTGCAAGATTTTATTTCTATATTCTCAGATATTTTAAAAAGTTTAACAAATCTGAATTTATTTCACTCACTCATTCCTTCATTCCTATTTTATTTTATTATTTAAGTTATATCCTGCCTTTATTCCAATATGGATTCAATTATCCCAAACTGAAATAAATGAAATATGGATTGTGACAGGTTGTTTTCTAAAGAGTGTAGGATCTAGAAGCTGAGTATGTTCTTAACAGTCATTTCCACACAAAGTTGACTGAACTTTTACTGTGTAAAAGTTTAAATTTTCAGGGATCTTTCAGAAGTTGAGAAGAAAAATAATCTCTTCCCCATATACCTGTTCCAGGCAGTGAGAAAAAAACTCAAAAATGTCAATATTAAAGATGATTATACGTTCACTCAGTGAGGCAAGACACACTTATACATAGCACATAAGCACACAAAACTAAACCAAGAATTCTTTAAGCATCACTTCTCATCTTGCCAGAATCAGGAAACTGTGTTTGCCAGCTTCAGTACAAATTAGGATACTAAACTAACTTTCAAATATTGCTTAATACACTGATTTGTTTTGAAGCTTTTATCCATAATTCCAGGTTTAATCTCATCTCAGGAAGGAAAAAAAAAGTTGCATGTATAGGCAAGGAGTTAGGGTATCTAAGCCAAGATTGGAATGTTGCCAATAAAAATACAGAACAAAGGCTCAACAGCAGTTCAAAATATTTTACCTCTTTTATCTTTGTATATGCTTGACTATTCTTCTTCGCAGCAACAGCTAGAACTTGTGGATCAAATATAAACTGAACAAAAGCTTTTAAATTCGGCCAGAATATCAGCTGTGTGTTGCTGAGAGAAAATATTACTTTCCATGCTAAATCAAAAGCCTGTATACACATAGATTCAGAAGATTCCAGAAGCTACAAATAGGAAACAGAAACAACATTTACATTTTAAAAAGCAAAAACTGAAACTACATAATAAAGTCATACAAGATTTAAATTATTTACCTTGGGAACTAGTATTTTCATGCAACGAAATACAGGTAGAACATGATCAGAAGGAAGAACTGTTATTGCATCCAGTGCAGACTGTAATGTTCTTGTGCACCTTTGCTCATTCAGCAAAAATTGTTCCAGATTTTGATCCTTAGAAATGTTTTGATGGTTCAGAACAAAATTAAGACAAACCCACTGATCACGTATGAAACGTGCTACTATTTTTCCCCAACCTTGATGAGATGCAGGCTCCTCCAAAGAACTGTAAAATTAAAAATATTTTCAGTCTATCAAAATGACTTTTTTTAAAATAGAAAAATTAAGAAGACTACATATAAGTTAAAGGAAAAGTAGACTAAATTCAGTATCTAATTACATATGAGACCTGTGAACAGTAATTTGTTTACAACACAAGCCAAGAGACATTTACTGGAAGCATAATTCCAAGTAAGTGTCCTTACGATCACAGGATTAGCTAAACCCTAACTGAAGTCCTTACCTACTATGAACACATCAGCAACTGGAAAGTCAGAAAAATAAAGAAACGTCTGTGTTAATCTGCATTTTTAAAAGATTAAAGTAGGAATTAAAAAGCAAATTTAAAAATTAGAATATTAGAGTATTTAAATAAATGAAAACTTATAAAAATGAAAAGTTATAAAAATATATACCTGCTTTCTTCCATACAGGAAGGTTTCTTTAATACATAGTTCAGCTGTGTACAGGAAATAGCTGCTTTTAGGGCATCAACAGATGGCAGAAATCCAAGCTGAAGATCTGGCCTCTGATCAATAATTTCACAAACTGTGCTTAGTGATGCAATGCTCACTACCTTCTGAATCTGTTTTCCAAGTTTTACCTCCTGAAATTGAAAATATAAAAACACCTATAACCTACTAGAGTGCTCTCCAATATAATATAAAACAATCACAAATTGTACCAGTGGAAGTACCTTTGTTCATTTGAATACAGATTAACTAATCCATAAGAATGAGCTGAACTTCCACTCACCCAAAAGCAGAATCCGGCAAAAGAAAATGCAATCTCTCTTCTCCACTACAGCTCCTCTAAAAACTACTCTAGAAAGCTAGAAGCTCCACTAGAGGGTATTTTTGGCATGAGAGAGGGCAGGGGGTTGGGTTGTGGGAGAGAAATACTATGAGCCCATGAAGAGCATAAGATTGTTACAAAGAAATAACGCCACTTTTCATTTTTAAAAATTTCCAAAGTGGTTTGTAATATTACAATGTTATAAACCAAGAAAACCAAATGTAACACTTAGGTGTTTTCATGTGGCAAGGGCAGCAAGTGGAAACAACACTGCTTAGTCCCCCTTTTCCCATCTCCAATAAACCAATAAACTGCCAAATGGGTTTGTTGGTTTACTTTATCTTTGTGAAGAGAAGGCATGGTTTTTACTATTGGTAACAAGCTTACATGGGATGAAAACATGGCTTGTAAAATGAAAAAAAGGAATGAAAATCTGGGCTAGAAGGGAAAAACTACCTTAGACAGGGAGCAAACCCACTCTAGAATGTGGCTCCTCATATAAATAAAAAGCTTGATCAAGAGGCACTCTTTCTGTTTAATGCCAAATTTATAATGTGTAGTCTATAAAAAGGCATTATAATTAGGTTTAACTGTGTGGATTCAGAGTTACATTTCGAAGAGACCCACTGGGACTTCAGCAATTAGATTAATTTAAATTTAAATTTCACTGATTTCAAGTATAGCTAAATCTGATTTCCATTCCATATTTCTGACAATGTAGTTAATGTTTATTTTGACCAACAGTCATGACAATATGAGCAATACTGAAGCCCATTTGTACAAAAAGATCAAAGTGTCTGACCATAATGCAAACTACCCTGTATCAGATGTATCCATCTATTCTAAATCTATTAATCAGAATTCAAATCCAAAGGTATAACAATATTAACTTAGTGTATTACTTTCTATTCCATTTTCCTAACTAGATGGAGGCATTTATGGGCTGGCTTCAAATGAAAGAGCCAGCACCTGCCATGTTACAATTTTTTTTCAAAAAAATTTGCCAAATCACATAATGGTGTGGGCTAAGAGGCTCAAGTTAGTTTTACAGATCTTTAGCTCCGGACCCATCTTTATTCATTTGCAATTGTTTTAAAAAGAGCACTGAAAACTGTAATTTCTGACTATAGTTCTGTTGTCATTAACATCACTTTTCAGGACACTAAAGGAAAATATTAGTTTGGTGGATGAATTTGCCACAATTAAGGTATTTATCTGATTTTCTCCAGTAAACAGAAAAATATTGTATGATTTTCAAAGGACAGGAGCATTACTCCAATATTTTATAAACATTTCATAAGTAGTGTATATAACACTACTACACAAAGCAGTTATCTCTGTAATGCATAAAGGCTATTTGAGTCAGTTTCTTGCACGAGGACTTTCAAAATTACTTCTTCACAGCTCATCTCCTGCAGATTGCAGAGGGGGGCATTTATCAGTGAAGAGACAAAACTGCAGACAGAAGGTCCTCTTTTCCAGGCATTGATTGAGCAGAAACTTGTTATCTCCAGGAATGCTCCTAGATATAAATCACAGCGTTGCAGATCTGAAATCTGAAATAGAGGAACAAGTTATTAAACACCTCCATTAAAAAAAAAGGCTAGAGGAAAAACATGGAACAATAATTACTTTTAAACTATAAGATTGAAAATTAAATGAAACTATTACAGCCAAAATCCAAAAAGCTACTTGACGCATGCACAGTAAGTTTTTTGACATTATGTCTTCCCCATTAAGAGGGAGATGCCCCCATGTCACATCATGAATAATTTCTGAAAACCTTCACTTCAAACAGCATGAAAAGCTGCTGGGATAAAACACATCATGAAGAACAATCTCTGAACTTCACTGGAGACAGGAATATTTCTTTTTTCTCCCACAGGAATCCACACAGGTTACTAGCAGGTGCTTTTTCCCCTTCTCTTTTCGTGGGCCAAGCACAGATGTGCTTAGAAAACAACATGCCAGAGCAGTCTAGGGAAGAGATCTGCATGTGCCTCCAATATCACATCACTTCCAACCCAGATACAGAAGCTCCAAATTTTCCCTAATTTTAAACTGCCACAAATTATTATAACAGCCACAATAAACTAAAGTTTGGCACTACTTTTAAATAGCTTCTTTCTGCATTAAATACTCACTGTATTTAAGTCATGTGCTGTAAGTCTTCTGAGGAGAAAATGCAGAATACTTTCTGTGGCAGACATAAATGACTTCTGAAGAAAAGCTGTTATCCCATCTGTACAAAAAGAAGTTTTATTAAAATACCAGAACTGCATACTGCTCCCAAAGCTACAAAACACAAATCAGATTGTATACCATACACCATACACTATAACATACAGTTATCATTGTTAAAACATATAACTGATATCCCATATAAAACTAAATCCAGAGCACACTGCATGGAATTCAATCAGCATCTCTCCATTTATAGGAAGCTACTGCCAGAGGAATGAGGTAAGACTGATTTCCCCCACCACTGCCTAACTCTCCCCCACAAGCTGCTACCCTTGCGAATTCCACTGACACTAGCCTTCCATCAGTAGAAGGAGACACAAGTAGAATTTCATCTACACTCTACAGTAGTATACTTATAAATTAACAGCATAATTCCAATATCCAAGCCTCTAGCAGTTTTGAAGATAATTCTTATTTTTTCTATCAACATAAAAATTTTTTTGAAAACACTGGTCATACTCCTAATTCTACAGAGAAAGAAAAATGCAATACATATTTCTTGTCCACATACCAAAGCTCTGTATATGTCTATTTGTTAAGGATATTTTAATTACTTATCAGGTGCATCCACCATTTGACCTGAACATGAATTGATTGTGTTATTCAGCTGCTTACTGCTTTGTTGCATCAGTCAGAAAAATAAAATTGACAAGAACAACATGCTGAAGATACCACTAACCAACTTGTGGACTGGACTGTTTCCTTGAACAAGTCTGCAGCAATTTCAATAGCAGCTGTAGGCTTTTATCAGATTTCTGTGATGAGATGTATGGATTAGTGCCAAGTCTGAGCAAGATATCCAACAGTGGATTCAGGATGGGCTTCAACTCAATACATTCTGTTCTGGCATTGCCCCCAATACAGAAAAAAAATTAAAATTGAGATGTTAAAACTTTGTTGACTTCTGGGTAGGTGATATAATCATTAATATTAGCATGGAAAGCATGTTACACTTTTGTATCTCCCACACCGCACGAAGCAAAAGGCACTCAGTTTACAGTAAGAATTCTGAGAGGAAAAGGCAAAAGAAAAAGACTGAGATTGACCTTAGGCTGTTTCCTGTCTACTTTTTGGGGGGCAGTGGGCATCACCTGCTTCTTATCTCTAGTTTCAACTAAGATACTCTCGAATGCATCCTCCACAAACAACTTAGTGCCTCTAAACATGGCAATGGAGAGAATAAGCATCCATCACCCAATGTTTAAGCTATGCTGCCCCACAGGCCTGGCTGCAAAAGTAAAGGAATCTTGAGTAGCATCTGCTACAAATTGTAGTACATCATAAACCTTCAAGAGACCTTTACGCAAGGACTTATAGCCCACGTCTTCCACTCAAGAGGGAAGCAAGAGTTAAAAGAGAGCCACCTGCAGAAGCCCTAATAGCCAAAGCCACTGCCTCATGAGTGTTCTTCAAGTAGCCCTTAGCACACTTTTCCTCAGAGTCTTTGAAGAAACCTTCTCCCTCTTTCAGGGGCCAATACCCCCAAAACCAAGGAGGTGATAGGAATATCCACCAGAGGAACTGTAAGTTCTTCTAAAACTTGTTTCTATGGAGTATAAAACCACTGTGACACCAGGGTTACCTTCTTGCTCTGTGAAGAAGTTGCCCATTCAAATCCTACCAACTGGAGAAAAACTGACAGGGAGGGTATTTGTCTCACTAAAGATTTTGCTTGGCAAATAACAAAGGCACCCCTTACATTCAGTTCAGGTAAAGTCTCTTCACACTGGGAATCAGTCAGACTTAGATGAACAGAGCCCCAACACTGCAGAGACTATAGATAATAAGGGAACAAAATCCTCTGAATGAAACAAATGATCTGAGGTCTTTTCATGACTGGAGCCAGAATCCAACCATTTCCCTTCTTCTTTATCAGAAATAACATCAGACCCCCTGGAAACCTAAGAGTCCCCTCCCCAGTCTGAAACATCAGAGGAGCGAAGACACATTCTTTTTCTTGATAGGCAGACCTTGTGCAGAGACACTCTCACCAAAAGTCACCTTGGAGGACTGGGGCCTGGCATGTAAGGCAGAAGATTGGGTCTGAACATATTCTGCCAAAAACAAAAAACCAAACAAAAAAAACCCTGCTTGCATGAAAAATTGCACTGAACCCTTTAAAATTAACCTGGGAAGCCTCCTTGCAGTGAGACTGAGAAACACACTCTGCTTTGAGTAGCTGTTTAAATTACCTCATCAAATCATTCACATCTTCCCCTAAGGTCATTTTGCTTAGTTGAGGAGGGGCAGGGAGGAGCAGATAAACACTTTTCATTTAAAACTTAACTGATGTATCTGCATATCATCCACCAGCAAGGGTTATACTGAAAATGAGCAGTGATGCTGGAGTCTATGCTTCTCCCAACTGAAAAAGGGACTGCCTGATCCTGAAAAAGCACTTGAGAAAATGCAAAAACAGATGCCCTTGAGCCATTGAGAAAACAGGCAGAAGGATGGGTGTGGTATGGAGTCCCAAAATGGCAGGTGCTACAGCCACAAGCAAAATGATATCCATCATTTCCACGTGGTTCAGAAGAGTGAAAACCAGAAGAAAATGCAGCTGAGTCACTAACAGTAGCAGGAATTGGAGGATGCATCAACTGGACATGTGGAGGGGAATTGGGAAGGGAATCCCTCAAGAAAAGCTGCTACCCTTGGGAGAATGGAAATAATCTGTCCACAACCTCTATAAATGAGCTGCAGCAGGCCATCTGAGGTAGTTGCGGCCATCAAAACTCCCTCCTCCACTGAGACATTTTCCTCCAACACCATTCTATTCTGTTTACTCCTTGGGCAGTACAGTAGCCATATGAGGAATAGCTGGAGTCAGTGTCCAACATCACCTACTGAAGTTGTTTCAAGCAGCAGAGGAACCCTATCTGGAGCCAAGCTTACCACATAATTAGAGTGCTCTAAGTCAGCTTTATCTAATTGAATGCTTTTGCAAACTGAAGCCATCTGGTTCAGGCCTGGCTTTTCTTTCTTAAAGGCACATCACTCTGCTCATCCACCAGACCCACTGCAAGAGGCGGAAAGAGCAGAAGGGCAAGATTAGAAAAGGAAGGAAAGACAAGGAAAATGTGTGTGTGGGGGGATGTTTGGGGTTTTTTTAAATTAAAATGTAGTGGGTCTTTAGTACTCACTAGGGTTTGGTTCCAGGACCCTCTCACAATACCAAAATCCATGGGAGCTCAAGTCCCATGCTGTACAATGGTGTAGTGAAATAGTGTCCTTTATACAAAAAGACAAAATCCAAGTTTGCTTTTTGGATTTTTTTTTTTATATTTTCAAGCCATGGTTGGCTAAATCTGTGGATACAGATTCCACAGATGTGGAGGGCTGACTGTATTGTAGAACTACACAACTCAGTAGAAGAACCTTGAAAGAGAATAATCTATAGAGGAGACAACCCAGATACTAAAGAAAACATGCATAAAGTACAAAAAAGGCGAATGAAGAAAAAGCTGTTTTCTGGGCAAGGGGCAAAAAGAAGACCTGGTCTCTAAGATGGCTGAGTGGGGAGGAGCCAACTCAGCATTTTTTCATTAGATATTATGAGACTCCACGGTCTTCCTGGCTGTTTCTGGGCAGAGAAGGGAGAAATCCATGTTGTGTTAATTCCTCCTGTCATCAACCGAGAGTAATGACCTGAAGGCACACAAGAATGTCTATAAATTGGTAAAAAGACAAGCCAGTTTTTAAAGGAATTCTGAATTCAAAGCAACAAATCTTGAGATCTCACAACATATTTCTGACTGTATATTGGATATAGTTACTGTATTATAAAGCAAGCTTGTAAAATGGTTGCTTTTATGGTTCTATGTAATAGAGAAAGCCTGTTCATGTGATTTGTGGACAGAATTCTACTACATATTCAATAGAAATAAAAATATTTCAAGCACATTCTTATAAGTATACCTACATATGACTATGGAATCAAAGACAGTGGAAAGATGCATTCCCAGGAAAAGCACTGTGACAAGGAGGAGACCAATCTGGCTCCTTACACTGATGAAAGAAGGAGCAGCTACACAGAACTGCACTCCTTGCAGAAAGAACACTGGGAAGAAGATCAGAACTATACACTAACACTTAAGTTTACTTTTTTCCTCCTCCAAAACAATAGTTTTTCCTACTGGTTTGTGTCTCTAAGATTGCAAGCGTAAAGGCAAGAACTGTCTTATTGCAAATGAGCATTTGAAAGTCTTTTTGGCTGAAGAGTGGAGTAAAAATTTTGTGAATGCTTACCTGTATTCGTGCTTCATATCTTCCACATCTGCAGCCAGAAGAATCATTGTAGCAACAAGTTTAGCATCAGACCAGTCTGGCACGAGGTACTCTTCTGCTATTAAAAATAAAAAATAAAAATAAATCTAATTTTTAAAATCATGTTTGCATGGGTATGTATGGATACACATATTTTAAGACAGATAATTTCACAATACATTCTGTTATCTCATCACCAGCTCAACTGGAGCTCATCTGTTTAGCTCAATTATCTTACCTACAGGCAACATGCTACATTTTTAAATGCATTAAAATTCTTTAAAGCGCCACAAGAAACGTTATTTTAAATACACACACACAGAGAGACATATAAGAGCCAAGCTATATTTAGAAGCATCAAAATTATTTATCTGATTGATTGATATCCTGCCTTTTTCCAACAAAAGGACTCAAAATGCATAACAGAGAAATTGATTTCAAAACCCAAAGTAAATGTTAGGATTTTAAAAATGTGCAATTGCATAATTGATTTTGCCAGACCAAAAGATTAAAAACAACAAATTTAACATCATGGAATGACTGCATAAAACATCTTTTCCATTTCTTTGAGCTTATATTTTGTGTAAGTATTACAATACTGGCCTAAATCCATTGTTTGTCCCAGCGAAACAACAGAATTTACAAAAGTGTTGACTTACCAGACTAACAATTAGATTTAGGCCACTGATGCTAAACTTGGGCCATGTTTGTTTCAATAACTCAGATGACAGCAAGATGGAAGTGCTTTATCTGTTCAAGTAAGTAACATTGCACAGGATGGCTTCTGTGCTGGAACAGTGCATTATGGCATCAGAGCTCCTTTAATTAACAGAAAGTACTAGCAAATGGAAAATAAGAAATCCGTTCAAAAACTTTAGTATTTTAATAATTTACCCAGCCTTCTTCTGGACTACAGGTATAATCATATTACCGGTGAAATCAGTGAACAACATGCCAATTCATTTTAATGAGGGCCAAATCCCAGGTGATTAATGACTGGGATCCAAAGAGCTGCTTCATACATGTTAGATTTGTGCGCCCATTCGGAACTTCTGCCATTTCTGCTTTGAATGACAGATGCATACACCATGGCACAATGGTGCTTTTCAGTTTCTTCTTGGATTCAAGGTAGTTTCCAAGCTACTTTATGAAAAAGCACAAATCCAAAAACCTCTTTGGCCTGTAGTTGTTTGGATCATGATCTTCATTTGAAAAGAGATTTTCTTAACATTAGGAAATTTGATGGCTTTGCTCAAAAAACAGAACAGTGAAGCAGGCCACCCACAAGACAAAGATTTTTGTATAACTGGGACTCCACTAAGATGTGCAGAAAGACATTACTTTGAAAAACAAAGAGAAGTAAAATAAAGAACACCAGTTGATATAATCAGAAACAGAATTTTAATGCTTAAATTCTAAAGTTTCGGTGTTTAGAACAGCTTTATTTTCTTATATTTATTTCATTTACATTAATTACCTTTCTTCTGGGGAAATTTAAATAGCAAAGATGGAGTTCTGATGTGGTCTTCCATGTAAGCAGACTCAAACCTGCTTTGGCTTCAGCAAACTTACTATGTGAACCATCTTTCTAACTGGAAATTTGGCATGTAAAGGGATGAGTTATAGGGAGCACATAACTCCTTTGCTAAAATAGCTTCAATAGCTATCTGTTTGTTTCCAGGTGCAATTGTAAGTGCTGGTCATGACCTATAAAGCTATATACAACTAGGTCCAAACTATGTGAAAGACTGTATCTCCCTGTATCAACTTGCTAGAGCCCTAAGATCTGCTGGGGAAGATAGAGACTTCTCATTGGCTTCTTCCACCCTGTGGAACTCTTCTTCTGTGGGAGGCTAGGCTGGCCCGCTCCCTGCTTTCCTTACATATGCAGGCAATTTCTTTTCAAGCGGGCTTTTAATGGGTGAGCTGGGGAGCTTTTACTTATTTATTAAGCTGGGTTTTTTTTAAAAATTAAATTTTATAATTTTACCAGCATATTTACCTGGCATTGCCCAGGATTTTATTTTCTCATAGGTAATACTTGTTAGAAATACCCTAGGAACTACCTTACCTTACCTTAGGAGTTAGATGCAGCTGAAATACACAGATTTGAGATCCTATGTCTCTAATTCTCCAAACTGTGTTGTCCAGTAAATTTAACTTTTCCCCATATTCACCAATCTAATCTGTATTCAGAGTTACTAATATACAGAGGTTGGGTTCCTGAGGGAAATATACTGCCCTCCTCCTTCTTGCTGCTAGGCCTCATCTCTGCAGCAACCAGCCTGAAGTCCAAGAGCTCTCTGGCTGAGAATTCTAAAGGCCTCTCCCTAAATTGCCAACCCCAGGATTCCATACAGTCTTCACAGGCAGCCAATCATATGAGATCTTCTCATCTCACACAGCCAATCATATGAGGTCTTCACTTGCCTGACACAGACAAACTCACAAAGTTTGATTTTTATATATTAGATATGTTTTAAATGTCTTTAATTGTTTTAAATGTTTCAGATATTTTTTAACTTTTTTGGAAGCCACTTTGGGTTCAGGAGAAAAGGCAGCACATAAATACAATCAATCAAGCAATCAATCAATCAATCCACCTTGGTTTTTATCCAAAAAAGGAAAAAGTGCTCAACCATCAATTTTTCATACTTTAAAACATTCCCAAACATCACTCCAAAAATTATATATTGGTCAATGTGTGTCCCACTTTTTATACAGCGCTTAAAAAAATCCTTAACTTCGTAAAGTAGGAATGCAACTATTTTACAAATATATTCACTACATTAACAAACATCATTATTTACAATGTAATACTATTTATTCATTACTTACAATTGACTGTAGGTGTTTTCAGATAATCTTCCACAAGAAATTGCACATAAACATTCAACGCAGTTTTGCCTTGCGGCATACTGCAGTTTAAAGGCTTTCGAAAGTGCATGTCATTCATATACAACCATTCACAAAGCTAAGGGGAAAAAGTGAATTATTTTTTCAATTCACGACTGTTCTTTTTTAAACAAAACATATACAGCTATATATGCCTACTTATAATTGCAGAACATTTCACATTACGATAAAATCTTGTAAATCAAATAGATACATTATCAATTTGTTCAGACATGAGCTAGTTCTAAGACTTAAACTGCCAACAAACAGCTCAAAACTAAGCATATAAACCATTTTATTAATATTATTCATTATAAATATTTCAACACACCCTTTCTCCTAGGATACTGGGACAGGAAACAAGAAGCATAACAAATATGGTACAACATAATTCCACCATCACAACATGGCTTGATTCAGTAACCTATGCTCTGATAAATTAGCTATATTACATGTGGTTTAACCCTTAAGATGGTACAGAAATTTTAATAACTACAACATAAAGCCTCTAGAGTTTTTACTGGGTTGGTTCATTTTTGCCCACATTATCTAATCCTCTTCTGAACCCAACTCAAGACGCCAGTATTTTCTGTTGAAACTCTAAATGGCTGAAGATCCACATACTCCCCTATCAGCCATTCTCCATGTTTCTTTCCCACTAGAGTGACATCAAAAAAGGATTTTCCTGGCAGTGAATCCCCAGCAACAAAACACTCTCTTGAAAAGGGGTCTTGGCACTTAAAATATTTATCTGTTAAACACTCAGCAAAAAGATTTGTATTTATCCAGTTGTTTTAATCTATCTTGCTGTAGTGGAAGCATGACTACTCTTATTACCTGCTGCCTCTATTCTGATGCATACATTTGACTGTGCGGCCTTATTCCTTTCTGTATATTGTCCTTAGATCTAATATGATGAAGGAAGATCTGTACTGTAACTTAGTAATTAATTGAAATAGTTTCCAAAAGATCCATGCCAATACTGAATCACTGCAATTAACACTAGCAAAAAAATTAGTATCAAGGAATTGGAACCAAGTAACTACATGAAGAACTCCTCTAGTGCAAGGGCTTCCCGCTCCACCTTTGCTACTGCAGGCCCTGATATCCCAAAGAAGCCTCCGATGAAGTCTGGGTGACACTTAGGAAAGGTCTTGGGGCACAGCATGGAAAAGAGGCTACAGTGAAACAATGCACTCAAAACCAGGAACAGGAAGACTGAGCAGGAGCCCTGCCTGCTGACGTTGCGCTCGCTCAATTTTCTGGAAAGTAGATCACAACACAGACTGTGATGTCATGGGTTTGCATATAAAATTGTTACTTGATTCATCATTCCACAAATGTATTTAGCCACAGTGGTGGGAATGCCTGACAGGAATCCTCACAACTGTGGCACTGGTGAGATAAGAGCAGAGATTCCTCACTTTTGGTGTAGGCAGGAGTGGGGTTTTCAACTTATATCCCACTACTACCTACACCAAATGTGGGAATGCCTGTTATATCCCACCACTGGTACCATCAAATGTGTTGGGTTTTACTCTTAACCAAATGTAACAATTGCTCTCAGGCAATCCCACAACTGTGACAAAATGTGGGGAGGCTTCACACTTAACCCACCAAATGGAAAGACTTCATGGTGTTCTCTCTCAGTGTGAGGGCTTTCCCTGATCCCCAGCTCTATAACACAAAAGGACTTCCTTCTGTTCTCCTTGTGTGATGCCAACTATGGGGTCAGTCTAAATATACTCAAAGATATATATTACTTTAATCCCCAACAGGACTCCATCCTTCTACCTTCAACACTGCCACCAAAGACACCTTGTCTGAAACCAAGTTCTCAGAATGATGGTGATGCTGGAGGCCAAAAGTGTATAAAAACAAAAACAAAATTTTGCTTACAGAAGTTAAACACAAACAGCATTTTATTTATGTATAACATTTAAAACACCACATCCTCCTCTCAGGCTAAATCAGACTCTTACCAATCACTCAACTCAAACTCCTTTCTCTTACTCCAACCCTAGTCAAATCTCAAACACATTTTTCTTGCTGCACTGTTTTCAAACCTCAGGCTAAAACTACTTTTAACTCCAACTGAAACTCCATCTGTCATTCACCAACTGCCTCACACAAATCTCCTCAAATATTCCACCAAGCAACATTTGATTCAACATTCCATTTTCTCCTCTCTCCCAACAGGTATTTACCCATAACATCACAAAGACCCTTCTCACAAGAGAGGCTTGTTAGGGGACTGCACCAAAAAAGAGTAGGAGAAACCTACACTGTGCAAGTGGGTTTCATGTCACGTAGCAGTAGAAGCAATCCTTGGTAATCAGATGTCTCCAAACTAATAATATTTTTTAAATAATGAATGCAATCCTACATCAGACTATGCAGAACACAATGTTCTGCATGCACAATTCCATGCTGGTCACACTCATGGAAAGCAGCTTTCAAGCCCTGAGAGCTGTCACAATTTACTGGCCAGGTGACAGGCAGCACTTGGGTGCAGTTCTGCTGGGGAGACAGGTCACCCTCCTGAGATCTCCAGGAACTCACTGGAGACCTGAGAGAGCAACCTCAATTCTCTTTCTCCAGCTGCAGATATACACCCAGGACAGGTGGTGCCAGACAGTCACCGCATCCAGCTCCCCAGAGCTTGAAAGCTGCCAGCAGGGCAGGATCTCTGGAAACTGAGTAAATGAATACCTCCTTGTGCAACATCAGGAAAGAAAAAAAGATGTGTGTGTAGAACTCAAGTCACATGTGCATGTCACCAACAGGATTTCAGCCAATGTTCATGTTGTTTCACTTACCTTTCTCCACAAAATAGTTCCTCTCCTTAATGACTCTTCTGGTCTCAGACATACAATAAAGTTTGAGATATCTGAAAGGGATACCTTCTCCTAAAGAAAGCCATTTAACTAAGATTAGAAACCAAGAAAACAAGTATTAGCTTCAGTATTACATTTAAACATGGCATACTGTCACTGCACAAATTACAGTAAAAAGAGAGTATGAGCTTTTTTTATTGGCACAGATAAAAAATTATGGTGATTGTCTAATATTAACGGCTGCTCTCAATTTTAAAATTATACTACCAAATAAAATTTTGTAAGGCACTGTAGTGTAAAAAATGGTTAAGTCAACATAATGAGAAATGGATGAATTCTTCATCATAATGAGAAATGAATGAATTCTTCATCGTCACTGAAAAAAAGGCAATTTCAATTCATTTTTTTTTAAATCTGAATATTCCTTGAAGTTTCATTTAACTGAAGTACTATCAGATGTAGGTACTATCAGCTTCTTCATCCAAAGACTGTCAATCAAGCTGGAATATTAGAAATAATAATAATTATTATTATTATTATTATTATTTTATAATTATATAATTTTATAATTTTATATAATTTTATAATTATAATTTTAAAAAAGTATTCACTTTGGAATACAGAAGTTGAAGTGATCAAACATACTGCAGTGAAATAATAAGTAATTTCCCTTCTAATCCAGTAATAGCTGACAGGTGAGTATGCCTTCTCTCCCTGTCCTTCTCTTAGAAGGCTACCTTTCTTTAACTGGATGAACTAAGAGAATCTGCCTATCTGACATTCCACTTGCCTATCTGGCATGCAGTAAGTAACTGAACTGATTATTGGATTATCAGAGCTAAATCTGATCCATATATTTAGGATACCATTCTCCATTTTAGGTTCAAATATCTGTTTAATGACAATGCCTGTTTTCAATGTCATATCCTGTGCGAACATGGATAATGGAACAAAAGCTGTTACACATGTTCAAGGCACAATTATTCAGTTCATGCTCAAATATAGCAATCCCCTAGAACATTCATTTTCAGGATGAGAACAACTATGTAGTAATCCGTGATCCTTCCACTAAGTTATAACAATTAACAAGATACAGGGAGACCACATCTCCCTATACAAGCTAGTAAGATCTCTGGGGGAGGGCGTTCTCTCAGCCCGACGACCATCACAGGCATATTTGGTGATGACATGGGAGGGAGCCTTCTCAGTGACTGATCCCAGGCTAGGGAACTCCCTTTACTGGAAGTCTGGTAAGACCCCTCTCTACTCTAAAAACTTTCTATTTAGATAGGCGTTTGATTTTTAATCACATGAAGGCTGTTGAATGTCCTATGCTTTGTTTTTCTTGTATTTTAAACTGTTGTTTTGTAACTGTAACTAATAAGATTTTAACTAAACTCTTATTTTAAATTATTGTAAACCGTTTTGATCCCATGCTGGGGAACAAAGGATATAAACTGAATAAATAAGCAAATAAATAAATGTCCTATGTTCGTACATGGCACAATTCTGCATCTGAACTAACAAGACAAGCTTGTTTTACTGGAAGCATGAGAGAAAGAGAAAGGACGGGAAGAAACAAAATATATTACATTGCAAAGCCTCCTGAATTTGGTCTTTTACTAGCTTCCTGTGGTGATGACATCTAATACAGTGATACAGCCACTTGTTTTAATGAAATGTAGGTGCAAATTAAAGTGCACATAGAATACAGCATGGCTACTTGGGTTTTTTAAATATTTGTTTTATATTTGATATGTGGAAATACAACTAAGCCAGGAGTACATTCACCTGGCATTTAAGGCAAGTATTTAGTTCTGAATTCCTCAAAGGGCTATCCATGTTAATCTGTTGCAAAAAAATTACCATGAGCACACTGGAACTATTATGGCTAACAGATTTATACTAACATGAGATCTGGGGATTATAATCCACTTCTTCAAATTCATAGAATACAAAATCGTGTTTCAGGAATACATAGCAGGGGTCAGGATCAGACTGAAATTGTATCCAGAAAATAGCAGTTATTGTGCTTAACACTTAGTAAACACATTATCCAATACAAATCTGCTCAGCAAGTTATTACTTCCAAAGTAACAAAACAATGATGAAGTATTTATTTTATTTTGTCACACTGAAACCAGTATTTTGTTGCTGCATTTTTCAAAGATGCAGTCTTCTGGACTTATTAATACTCAACCATATTCAGAACTGCTGAGATTGCCAGCCTCTTAATATTCATAGGTCAGAATCTTATTGATCAGTCCCAGCTAGAGCAGAACCACTGAATCAATTGTACAATGCTAAGCTAATGGATATTCTCTACTCTAGTCAGGACTACCAACAGAATTCAGTTCACTGTGTATATAGAAACTATTACTCTGATTCAAACCTTTGGTGATGGACTGAACGTATAACACAGGGAGTACAACTAACATAAGCTAATACTGAAATAAATCTACCAGTCTCCAAGGAGCCAAAGGACTTTCTTTTTCAAATATTCTGTATCTTTGAATTTAATGAGAATTTTTTTCCAAAACGGCTTTAGCAAAGTAATGATCCATACTCAGCAAAACACCTTTTCTAAAATGTAATGCAACTATTTCTCAGAATATGCATACTTACTACATCTGTCAAGAGCATAGCTGCTTCAAGAAGATAGCACTGTGCCGCTCCTCGCAGGAGAATCTGATGTGTGATCATAGTACACTGCAGTACATCTCTGCAAATGGATATGATACTGTGATATCATTGTTTTGAATATAAAAATGCTGCTTGATTTGTTGTGTGAGTATGAGGCAAGCAGCTGTTGGTAGATGTGAAAGAAGGGAGTGTTGAAGTGAATGCTGATTGGTGGAATAGCTGAGGAGATATGCACTGGTAAATGGCTGTTAAAGTCTCAGTTTGAGTGGAATGTGAAGTTCAGTTTTTGCCTGGCATTGGAGAAGTGTGCAGCTGAAAAAGTGTTTGAAAGGGCTCTGAAAAAGAGTAGGATCGGAGTGAGAGGAACGTGCCTAATTCGTAATAGTATGATTTAGTCTGAGAGGAGTGAGTTACGTATAAATAATATATTGTTTTAGGAAACGTTGAGGGCATCTAGAATGTCCTCCGCAGCTGATGTCACACAAGGGGGACAGGAGGAAGCCCTTATGTGTAACAGAGTTGAGGATCAGGGAAAACCCTCACGCTCAGCATTTGCAAAGAATGTTGTGAAGTCTTTCGATTGAGTGGGTTAATTGTAAAGACCCACACATTCGGCCCCAGTGGTGAGACTGCCTAAGAGTAATCCTTGCAGTTGGTGGCACCAGTGTGTGACTGCCTGAGTAGAAAGCCCCACATGTCTTGTATCCAGTGGTGGGATAAAAGGTGGAACCATCTCAAAAACAGTAGAAAACCCCACATTTGGTGGCAGCAGCAGGGCTACTCAACAGTAAGACCCACATACGGTATATAGGCAGCAGTGGGCTATAAGTGGAAATCCCAAAAGATACACATTTCAAAAAATAAAAGGGTGTGGAATCAAGGGCGTGGAATATCATATAAAGATAACTCAAAATGTTACCTCAGAGCTAGGAGTCCCGCAACATCCAGAGCTCTATATGGTGGAATATGTGCCAGAGCCATGGAAAAAAACAAAATGGGAACAGCACACCAGTGTCTATTGCTCATTTTCTGTATGAACTTTAATAAAAAAGTGCCTTAAAAGGAAATAAAAATAACATTTTATTACAAACTTAAAACAACTCTAAACCTTAAATTAAGTAGCAGAAAACAGTTTTTTCAACAGAAATGGGGATTACATTCTTTAAATCCAGCTGTTCCCTTCACTAAATCTGGCCTGAATTCACTAACAGATAACTCATTTGATTCAGGACACATCTGTACATAAAAGCAGAGGAAAAGATACTGTGACAATCCAGTGGAAGAGCTTTGTTAGCCTCTTTCAACACTAACAGAAGAATACACACTCACTGCTGTACTATGTATTTTTCCTGAGTGTTATGCATTTTCACCGTCATCCCGTAACTCCAGACCAACCACGATGGAAAGCTCTCAATCCAGCACCAGTAGGAATACAGTCTGTATAGTGGTTAAAGCCTCATTGGCAGAAAGCAGACGAAGATGTACTGGAAGACCTTTATGTGATTTGCAATAGATCAACACAGATTTCAAATTCTGAGTGTTTTAATAACAACAATTAAATTTTTATTTGTCTTTTAAACTGAGCTAACTTAAATGCACACTTAAAGAGAAGAATTAGACATGTATGAGAAGGTTTGTGAGTGAACTCCAGCAACAGTACTGAAAACATGTTCCTGGGCTACACGTGTATTCAGAGACACTTAGCTCCACAACACTATGCCTGCCTTCCTGAATCTTTGTGAATCTTACACTTCTAGTGAAAGAAGCAGATCCTGTAAGCCAACAGTGTGTCCACCACAGTACTAAGAGCATCAGACTAAGTTCAGGAAAGCCAGGATTCAAGTGCCCATTCAACCAACAAGTCCACTAGCTTGCTTCAGATTCAGCATTTTAGCATTGTTCAGGTACCCACCTGAAAATATATGGGGCTAAAAGGGGAAATGTGAACACCACGCACAAGCTCTGCCCCTACCGTCCCCAAGCACCTGGAAGTAAGTTAGACTTCTGTATGGTATTTGTAGAGGGCCCTGTACTCATGTTTGTCTAAATGTAGATCCATAGTTACTGTAAATGAGAACCCAAACCTATAAGGGAGCTTTGTAACCACATTCACAGCTGAAAGAACCCTTCTTCAGACCTTTGCCCTCAAAACATGAACATCCAACTTATATCTGAATGCTTGAGGACACTGGAATGTAGGCTTTACATGCGACCCATGTCCCTATTCCCCATTTTTGCCCTACAAGTGTTCAGAAGAATGCTTGAACACAGCATATCTGTCAGTCTGATCTACCTTAAAATGTTATTATTACAGAGACCAGACTCAAAAGGGAACATGGCTCCTGAGAAATTGTGTAGACACTTCTGTGCCTTGCATGGGAAGTTGAAAGTGTCATGCAATTTTATTCCAACAACCAATCAGAGATGAAGGTTTTTAAGGAAAGGCCTTTGAGAGGATGCTGTATTATTTTAAACTGTACTGTTTTCTAACTGATTTTTGTTATGTTTACATGTATGTTTTAATACTGTTAATAGTTTAATTCTACTGTAATATTGAGTTTTTGTATGTTTTCAGCTATACCATAATGATTTTAATTTGTAAGCTGCTATGGGTCCCAAACTTGAGGAGAAGCTGGGATATAAATAAAGTTAACAGTAATGATGATGATGATAACAATAATAATAATAATGAAATTCCCTCTTCTACATAAAATTAATAAGGATTCTGGAGTCCTGTTCTCTTTTGCATCTCTTTTGCATATTTCCTTTATATCCCACCTTTCCACCAAAAGCACTTAAGGCAGCTAATGTTAATAATATATAGTTAACTAAAACTAAAAACAAAAAAATCAATTAAAACACAATACCAAAAGAAACAAACAGCATTCAATCAATTAAAATAAACCAGTTTACATGATACAGACTTCTGTTGCAGTTACATACCTTCCAGTTGACTTTGACTTATGGCAACACTATCATAAGTATTTCTTGGCAAGTTTTATGAAGAGGAGGTCTGCCACTGCCTTCCTCTAAGGTAGTGGTTCTCAACCTGTGGGTCCCCAGATGTTTTTGGACTTCAGCTCCCAGAAACCCTGAGCATTGACCATAGTGGCTGGGGCTTCTGGGAGCTGAAGTCCAAAAACATCTGGGGACCCACAGGCTGAGAACCACAGCAAGGCAAGGTAACTGTGGATGGCTAAGGGGCCCTATTAGTCCCTCTTGAGACCTTGGAGGGCTGTATACTCCCACCACACGCCCTCCCTAATCAAAAATATATTTTGTCCCCAGGTGCATTCTAGATGGCACAGAAAACAGTTTCACCATATTTTAGGCCAAGGAGAGACCACTGTTAACAACAGGAAGCAAACAAAAACTACCTGTTCACTTCCTGTTTTAAAAGGTCCTTTGCTAGCCAACAAAGACAATTGGCAGGAAGCAAACCTAGCTTGGGAGTAACAACCAAAAAGGCCATTTCCAATACACTTCTAGTTTCTCTATCAACTGCACCTCTAATGGCAACAGATAAATAAGGAATATTAGAGTAATCATAGAATCATAGAAATGTAGAGTTGGAAGAGACCACAAGGGCCATCCAGTCCAACCCCCTGCCATGCAGGAAAACCCTCAAAGCACTCCCGACAAGTGGCCATCCAGCCTCCGCTTAAAAACCTCCAAAGAAGGAGACTCCACCACACTCTGTGGCAGCACATTCCACTGCCGGACAGCCCTGACTGTCAGGAAATTCCTCCTGAGGTTCAAGCGAAATCTCCCCTCCTGCAGCTTGTATACATTGCTCCTTGTCCTGGTCTCAAGAGCAGGAGAAAACAAGCCCACTCCCTCCTCGACATGACATCCCTTCAAATATTTAAACATGGCTATCATGTCCCCTCTCAACCTTCTCTTCTGCAGACTAAACATACCCAGCTCTCTAAGTCTGTCCTCATAGGGCATGGCTTCCAGGCCCCTCACCATTTTGGTTGCCCTCCTCTGGACCTGCTCCAGCTTATCCATATCCTTCTTGAATTGGGGTGCCCAGAACTGGACACAGTATTCAAGATGAGGTCTAACCAATGCAGAATAGAGTGGTACCAATACCTCCCTCGATCTAGACACCATACTCCTATTGATGCAACCAAGAATTGCGTTGGCCTTCTTGGCTGCCGCATCACACTGCTGACTCATGTTCAGCTTGTGGTCTATGAAGACTCCTAGATCCCTTTCACACGTACTGTTAGCCAGCCACGTGTCCCCCATCCTATATTTCTGCATACCATTTTTTCTGCCTAAGTGTAGGACCTTACATTTCTCTCTGTTGAAGTTCATTTTGTTAGCCTTGGCCCAGCTCTCCAATCTGTCCAGGTCCTTTTGAATTTTGATCCTGTCATCAGGCGTATTAGCAACCCCTCCCAATTTGGTGTCATCTGCAAATTTGATCAGCGTGCTCTCTATTCCTTCATCCAAGTCATTAATGAAGATATTGAACAGCACCGGGTCCAGGACAGAACCCTGTGGCACCCCACTAGTCACTTCTTTCCAGGATGAGAATCTGCCATTGGTGACCACCCTTTGGGTACGGTCAGTCAACCAGTTACAAATCCACCTGACAGTAGCCCTGTCCAGCCCACATCTTACTAGCTTCTTTGCAAGAATGTCATGGGGAACTTTGTCAAAGGCCTTACTGAAATCAAGATATACTATGTCCACAGCATTCCCTTCATCTATCAAGCAAGTAACTCTATCATAAAAAGAGATAAGATTAGTCTGGCATGACCTATTTTTGAGAAATCCATGTTGACTTTTCGTAATTACGGCATTGTTTTCTAAGTAATTAGAAACTGACTGTTTGATGATCCGCTCCAGGATCTTTCCAGGTACTGATGTCAGGCTGACTGGGCGATAATTATTTGGGTCCTCTTTTTTTCCCTTCTTGAAGATGGGGACAACATTTGCCCTCATCCAGTCTGCCGGAACTTCTCCGGTCCGCCAAGAGTTTTCAAAGATTATAGCAAGAGGTTCCGCAATGACCTCTGCTAGTTCTTTTAAAATCCTAGGATGCAATTCATCTGGCCCTGGAGACTTGAATTCATCCAGTGTGGCCAGGTATTCCTGTACTACCTCTCTATCTATTCTGTGCTGCATTTCCCCCACTTCCTCACCTGCTCCCCAACCGCCAGGTTGCGTGTTTTTATCCTTTTGGGAAAAAACTGAGGCGAAGAAGGTGTTGAGGAGTTCTGCCTTTTTCTTCCTCCTGTTATTAATTCACCATCTTCCTTGCGCAGTGACCCTATCGTCTCCTTCTTTTTCCTTTTGCTGCGGACGTATTTAAAAAAGCCCTTTTTATTGTTTTTAATGTCTCTGGCCAGCCTAAGTTTGATCTGTGCTTTAATAAATAATAATAAAGTAAGGACGACATAGGTCAGAGGCTTATTACTCTGGCCAGCTTTGGCCAACAATCTCAAAACACAGAAGCAGGAAGGAAGGAGGGAAGCATAATGAGAAGAGAGGCTGCTACATTACACTGAGAAGTACTTAGGTGATTTGGGTCAAAAGTACCCAACATCGTATCATATCATATCAACCTGTATCAGCCTGCCTAATGGGAGAGCTTTCTTTCAGTCCCAGATAGGTTAGTCCCAGATTGCTAAGCACATGTGAGAGGGAGGTCTCCAAGACTGTGGAACTCCTCCCCCTAGGTTAGGTTTGATTCTTCTCTGTTCTACTGGCAGGCAAAATTTTCTATTTAGACAGGCTTCACGTTATTAACTAGTTGTTCTGGAAGGGTCTTTTAATAGAGAATGCTTTACTTTTATTCTTATTGTTATGCTTTTATTTTGTTTTCAATTAATGCTGCTTTCAATAGTATAGATTGCTTTTCACTTTTTATTATAATTGTTTTAGGTGGCTGCTTTTTGTTTAACCTATGTTGGAAGGTATGCTTGGTCCCATATGGAGAAAAATGGAAGACATGTTAAATAAATACATATATACATACACACATATCTTCCCCAGGCTTTTTACCCAATGACAAACAACACATTACATGCAAATATATATAAAGGTGCTGAGTGCCTTTCTGGAAAAAAGTGTGCCAGAAAAGCTTTTGCACTGCAGTTGTAAGCACCTCCTACATAAAATTAACAGTATCATGCCTAAGACTGAGACTCACACCATAGGCAAGGTGACTTAAGTGAGATTGTTTTACATGGTCTACACAGATAGCCACTTCCTCTCTCTAACTAATATCCCATTTCATTTATGTGAGATGACTAACACGAAAAATGGGTTTTTTATGTGATTCCAAACCATATTCCTTAACATACTTTTTTCTTCTGCTGGGAGGTTTGTGAAGAAAGCAGCCAGGAACAACTGTAGCTTTATTCCTAATGGAGGACAGCTTCCCATAATCTGACCTGGTAACCTGTTAAGAACAAAGAAAAGCAGTGGTGGAAATTCAAACCCACGGCTCTCAAGTACTGTCAGCCCTCCACATTTACAGGTTTCACTTTTGCAGATTTGATTATTCACGCACTATTTGCTGTTAGCTCTGCTGCTGCCCTATGCCATTTTTAATAGGGACTACAAGCCTCATGAGACTGAGAAACTGCGAATGAGGCTTGTAAGTATTAAAAATGGTGTGGGGCAGCAGTGGAGGTGGCAGTAAGCCCCACTAGCCAGCCACTTCTGCCTTGTGAAGGAACCCTGATGCCTCAAAGGAATCCACAGTGGGTTGAATATGGTGATCATACTTTTTGTGTGTGATAACTATGGTTTGGGAGGGCCTAGAGTTATTCATGGTTTTTCCACCCTCACAGGGTTCCTGTGCCCGTAAACCTAGCAAATGGGGAGAGATGACTGTACACATAAAATTTCAGCTGATTGTAAATCACACAAATAAATTTGCATATTGCTAATCTTTATGTATAGAGATTGGCATTCTGTATTGGCATTCTGTAACCTAGTTACAAATCTGTAACTGCTCTGTATTCAGATTTTGTAGTCTTACTGTAAGACTACCTAAATGCTTCCCCCAGCTCTTCTTAACAGCTACATTACACATAGGCCTGTTCAGCTTCAAACTGGGCTACAAAGTGGATCACATTTCTAGCCAATTCCCACCAGCAAGTGAGCCTGCAACAACCAGAAACAGGACCCCTGTCACAATTCCTTATGTCAGCATTGTGCACTGGTGGGAGGGCGTTGGAAATGTGATCCCCCTAGTGCCCCAATCAGCAGCTGAATAGACCTCCTTTGCTTCATGTGCTTGCCGGCTGTTTAAGGTGTGGGAGGGTGTCAACTCTGGAGACTTACTTAGTCATGCACATAGAAAACTGATGATAGTGTTCATACACAAGTGTATTTTATTACAAAGGAGGCTAACCTAATTAACAGAAACTTTGATCTCTTGGATCAAAAGGGTTACCCTGTCCTCATCTCAGCGGCTCCCCAATCCATTCAAAATCCCTTTAATCTCTTCTGCAGGCCAGAGGAACCTGCTGACTGAAACAGGCTCAAGAAGAAGGGAGGATACTAAAAGATTAGGCAAAAATGCTTTCTGTGACTAATTGTAGAAGAGGCCTTCATCCCATCTTTGGTTATTCTGCTGTTGTTGTTGCTGTGTCTTCAAATCATTCCAACTCCTGGAGAACCTAAGACAAACCTATCACAGGGTTTTCTGGGACTGAGTGTGTATGATGCTTCCAGCATCACCCAGTGGGTTTCCATGGCTCAGTGAGGTATCAAATCCTGGTCTCCAGGTTTGTAGTCCAGCACTCAAAACACTACACCATGCTGGCTCTCTACTCTGCTGTTACTCATATCATACTCCACCCATTTCAGGAAGTTTCTTAATACGCATGAGAGCTTTTAAGGAAAATGATGAGCAACTTGTCGGTTTCCATCAGCCATATCTACATAATTATTTCCAGATACATTTTATCAAATAACTCCAAGCAGAACCAAGCTAGCTGCAAGCATGCTAATTAAGTTCACTGATTAATGAGAAAGGCTTGTACACAACAGAACACAGGATGAAATATCTTGGATCCTTTCTCTTTTCTTTATCATCAATTAGTACTTATATTTAAAATTTACATAGCACATTTTTCAACCTTCTCTCCCCAAGTTTCTATCTGTGAATGTACAGCTCTCTCAAAAGATACATATATAACAGATATAAAAATAATTAGTTTTCTTTTAGCAGCTATAGAAATTAACCAAGATTTTTCAATGAATAATATATTACCTGCTGTAAAGAGAACTTTCAGAAAGAGCATCCATTAAAGGGCCAATAACGAACTAAAGAAAGAAACTGTATTTGCATTAAAGGAAATAGCATATAATAATATTTTATTAATTCTACATAATATACAAGTACACGTGATACTGATTCTTAATAAAACCAAGATTAATAGGGAACTGTATATGGCACTATCCAAGTTTACCTTTACAAAAGAAGAATTTTAAGTCTGCTTTTATTAAAAATGACTTCAACTGTACAAAAAATATTTAAAAGAATTATGACTGAATTTAATTATTAATGAGCTATATAAACATTACGAAAGGATTGTTTATCTAAAAAAATTAAATGAACCAATGGTAGAAATAAAATTATTTCCTTAACTCCATGTAGAGGTAAGCTAACCAGACTATTCCTAATTTTTAAAAATCTGTAAATTAGTTAAAAATAACATACAAGAGAGGATTCTAACCCTCCCTTCATTGTTCCTATATCCCAAGAACTGAATTAGCCTTATGAGAGTGAAGTGTATGATTGTTACAGAATCATGACTTTCTTTCCTCAATCAATGGCTTTTGAGCTGCCAAGATTCTCCCACAGTGAGATGAGCTTCACTGGGAAAATGAGGACAACTACTATATGAATCACAGTAACCTCACCAAGGTCCCCTCACACCCGTTTGTATATGTATTTTAATATAATCCAGAGACTGTGTGTATCCCTGCTCTCATGATCAGAGCAAAACAGGCAGTATGCACCCCAGTTGAGGACAGAGTATGCTCATGTTATTTTCTTCATGTTCTTCTAAGTCCACAAGAGTATGCTGTCCATCTGTGCCCTGATCTCAGCCTAAAGTTTCAATCCTGTTGCCAAATCAAGGGAAAAACATGTATCTTCCCCTTCTACTCCCAAACAATACTGACAGGGGAGTTCAAAGGGAGATTAAAGGAAAGTGAAACATACCTCTGAAAATCCTGGTGATGTGGGAAGACAATTTGTTTGCCAGATTTCAAGAAAATGAAGCACACCTTCTTTTGCCAATGTTTTATTTTCACTCTCGAACATTCGTCTGTAAATGCACATGTGCCACGATGGGTGAAACACCCAACAATCTGTGTTGAAAAAGATTTAAGAGGCACATTAGCACCAGAGTGATAGAGATCATCAATATTTTTTACCTAATACTAGAGAGAGCACACATATCATCTATATGTGCCACTGTTCAATTACCACAATATATTTATATGTTATTATATAAAAACATTCTCACATTGAGTGGAGCAGGTAAAAGTCACCATTACCTCTAATTTTACAGAAAACAATTCCAGGAAACCCAGCTCCTGGACCCACACATTATACTGGATGTTCAACAAAATGCATTTCTGATAACGCATCACAGAGTATCAAATCTCTGACCAGAACTGCATATACTGGCCTTCAGACTACATGACCATCTAGGGATGCATTCATTCACGTGATTTTTCCACCTATGTTTAGATCATAAATTATTACCATGAATGTGATTACTTAAGGTGCAAAACAACTGCAGTCCTGAAAATAAATACACAAACCTAGCCTTCAGTGTCTTAAAGAGCTAATGGAAATTGCCTATAATACAGTCTTACCTTTTCGTTCTGATAGTGCATGTTCATATAAACTATTCAATTTTGGTAATACTGGCTTTATAACATGTATCTAAAATGGGGAAAATATAAAATTATATTAATTCACTTTATTTTGTAAATAAAAGGAAACAAAAGTTTAGTGAAGAAACAGATATTCATCTCTGCAATGAGTTACATCAAAGGTGAGCAGACTTCTACATTTGCATGTTTTTTTTCTTTTTCCACCAGAATCCTGGCATAAACAAGTACAAAAGGCATATAATTAGAATCAGGTATTTGTTTTGAGTATCAAAATGAACAGGACAACTACAGGTTGAGCTTCCCTCATCTGGAAATCCAGAATCCTCTAACACCCAAAACTTTTTGCCACCAGCCACACTGTCATCTTTGAGGTGGTGGCTGCAGCACTCTTTTCAGATTCTCAGTTTCTTTCTTTTCGCAGCAACAGCTGCCCCCATCCCCCTTTGAGGAGGTGGCTATGGTACTCCCGCTTGTTCATCTCTCAGATCTGAGGAGCACCGCAGCCACTGTCTTGAAGGTGGAAAGGACAGGCAGATGGCAGCAAAAAAGAAAGAGACTGAGAATCTGAGAGACAAACAAGCAGGAGCACCACAGCTGCCAATTTGAAGATGGAAGCAGGCAGCTGGTAGTGGAAAGAGTGAGACTGAGAATCTGTAAAATGGTGGGAAGTGCGGATTTGTGTCAAACATTACACTTGGACTCCTGTCATTCACAGATCCTCAGCCTTTCTCCAGCCTCACCTCTCATACACAACACAAATAGTGAACGAACAAGACATAAGGCTAGTTTTAAAAGGTACTGTATTCTCTTATACACACACACACACACACACACACACACACACACACAATCAAAATACAGAACACTTCTGGTCCCAAGCATTTTTGATAAGAGAGGCTCAACCTGTATATGAATCATAATCTCCTTGCACAGGTCACTTCAGACCAGTTTGTATGTACATTTCTTAAATGCAAGGATCCACTCCTTGTTATTTTCCCTTCATTCCAGCAGTATACTTTGAGAGAAATCATTCTGTTGTCATAAAATAAATGGGAATAAAAACCCAACCAAATCTACTGAATCTCAACCAAAGAACTGCCAACAGATTCAGATCTACCTTCCTCCTCCGTGATTTATATGGCCATAATTCAAAAATCACAGTGTATTTGTGCAATTCAAGAACACATTTTTTTTACAATGTTGAGATCTCCTTCAGCAGAACTCAGAAGAGAGTATAATTAAACTAACCAGTCCCTTCTATTTTCAAAATCCTTCCCCAACACTGTTACACAGGGCTGTGGCTATGAGGAGGCAAAATGAGTGTACTCTCCCCTAAATTTAACTCCCCTCACATGAAATTACCTTCAGTCCTCAAATTCATTTTTATTATCATCATGATTGTCATGTATTTATTTATATAGTGCACCATTGTATATATGGCACTTTTCAAGAAAAAGAACAACAAAATGGTATTTTGCTCTCAGGCTTACAATCTAATTAAGACGTAACACAAAAGAAAAAGCGGGTGGCAATGGGAGAGGGGATTAAGTCCAGCAGATACTGCCAGTTCCCCAACCACCCCCACCTCCAAGGCCAGGGCAATGGCAGCTTTCATCTGCTTCTGGGCCAAGGCACAATGGAGCAGTGTCAACTTCCTTCCTCCCTTGGCCATGGCCAAGGCAAACAAGCATTCAGAAATATACTTTACAGATTCAAAGAAAAAGGGTGGTCAAAGTTACCAATGCAAACACAAGCAAATATAACAGTTCCAGATGCGAACAATTTTCAAACTTTTCATTGTATCACTCTCTGTATGCTAGAAATTTAGGGACTGAAGGAAAATTTTATGGGGGGATTCCTACAGGACGAAATGCCTTCATTTTGCCCCTCTTTAGCTACATATCTGCTATTACGTTCAAAAAGCCTGTAAAATTTTTGCTCAGCAATAGCACAGTATCTACGTCTGCGGCCTTCTCCCTACACGGATTGACCATGAAATGGCACAGCTTTCTCATTTTGTTTATTTCTGCCACCAGCAGACCGCAGAGGCTCTCAGCAATGATTTATAAAAGTGTTACTTCTTTACCTGATTTCCTTCCAGAATCTCCATAATTAAAATGTAATTTTCCCAAAACTGAGCAAGTTGATCATTTTTTTCAGTACACCACCAAAACAGACAGGGTCCTGTTGATCAGCAAATTAGAAACATTTTTGTATCCTTCTACGAAAACGTAGAAAATTCTATATAGATGAATGTCACTACCATGAAAAAGGTAATAAAACAACGATCAGTGAGATATATTGAAAACACAGGCCATGTTCTTCCAAATTTAGTGGGCAAAGGTCCATGCAGGCAACAAGTACTAATGCAGGTCAGAGCTGGGCAGAGTGCAGCCCTGTATAGCTCCAACGTTTACCACAGCTGTGGCTGGAACTCATTGGAACTTAACATTCAACATTTGGATGGCTGCCTATCATTGCCTACCCCAATATAGGGCAACAGCATGAACCCTCCTCTTCTATGTGAGTTTTCAGATGCAGAAAGAATGCTCCCTGCATGCAACTTGGTGTAGTGTTTATGTGTCAAGCATAATGTAAGGGTGCTACAAATACGAAGCTCTTTTGTACACTTCACATAGTTAACTTGCAGCCTGTACTTCTCCTTCATCATCCATGATGCAAGTTACTTCCACATATATCAAATGTTTCACAGAATCAGATTTAAAATTGTCTTGATTGCTATTCCCTATTTCTTGTAAACAAAAGCATATTTATGTTTAATGAGGTAATAACTTCATAAAACAAAGAATGAACCCACAATGAAGAATTGACCTTCATTCTGATTAGTGTTCCACTCGCACTCCTTTAGTCAGAACCTCAAGAAAAAAATGTTAATCTACTTTGGCACATTATCTCTGTGACAGATCACCAAAAAGGGTAATCTCTGGCAGGAAATAGTGGCTGTGGCTCTTGAACAGTATCAACTATTTCATAATTGTATACAGTGAGTCTCATTCTATTCTTTTCATGTCAGTGAAGGAGCAAGCATTGATAAGTATACATGGCTGCAGTTTTCCCATCTATGTTTGCCATGTGTGACAAGTTTCAACTTTCACTGAACCAGCTCCAGAAATCATCAGACCTGTGAACTTGCCACCTTTATGAACAACACCCTAAACATAAAACCAACCTGTTAAAGTGGTATGGGGGCTGCGGCCTTTCAAATATGACAAAACATTCAGGGGGTACTCAAAAGTAGGGTATCTCTACTATGCCAAGAGGACAACTTTTGTGCTTTACCAGACATGTACATGAGTTATTTTAATAAGGCCTACACTGTGGCTTAAAGAGGTCTCTGTGTGTGGTTTTCTTTGACATACTTGAGTGCAGGAGACAAGTACCTACTGTATTCCAACCCAAACAGACAAATGTTATGCATTAATGATAACGTTTCTCAGATGCAAGTTTGTTAATGCAATTTCTTACGGGAATTTACATCTGAGTATCACAGTCACGGGGAAAAAATTCTAACTTTTTTATCTGTACTCTATACCTCCGGCCATGTGCAAAATTCAACTTTTGGCACCTCACAACTTAACACAGATTTAATGTATTATGGGGCGTCATGTCAAAAGGTGAACACGTAATGTGGCAGAAGATACACATTATCACTGGAAAATCGACGCAAGGAAGGCCTTCCTACATCCCACGCTGAAACGGCTGGGAGAAAAGAGCCTGTGCATTTCGTTCGCAGCTGACAACTCAGGGGAAGGGTGCCAGTCAAGCCACCAGAGGGTCTGACATGTACCATTTCCAGCGTCGTCCCGGCTGCACCTGCACGCCCCGCGCCCTTTCTCAGAGGCGTCCACGGCTCGCTTCAGCAGGTAGCGGGCTCTTTTCCTGCACAGGGCCTCCCGAGCTGTCAGTCCCTCCTGCACCACTCTCCAAAAGCCAGCACAGCGCCTCGCATCCAGCAACGGAGCAGCCTCGCCGTCAGCCCCACCGTCCTCCGGCGGCGCGGGGAACACCACGCCGGACAGGGCGCTCAAGACCAGCAGGGTCCGGCTCACCCGCTGCGGGGCCTCCGGGGGCGAAAGCATCAGCCCCTCCCAGACCGAACCGAGGGCGGCGGCGTTTCTCCCTAAGGCCGGCAACAGCCTCCCGGCCACCAGCGACGCTCTCCCCTCCTCGTCGCCGTCGCCGTCCCCCCGCGGCCCCACAAAAGCCTCAGGGCCGCCCCCGCGGTCCGCGTCAGCAACGACGGCTCCTCCAGCCACGGGGCCACGGCGGCCAGGACCTCGACGGCGGCTTCGGCCCGCGGCCGCCCGCCCCCCTCGCACGCTCCCAGGGCCTCGCGGGCCAGCCGCGCCGCCAACGGGGCCCCGCAGAGCGAGGTGCAGCACCCGAGGGCTCTGCAGGCGGCTCTCACCAAACGCTGGCGGTCCTCCGGGGCTTCCCCGGCAGGGGCGGCGCCATCGCCGAGCAGCGCCGGGAGGCAACGACTCAGCGCTGCCTCCAACGCCAGCCGCGGCGCCGCGTCCCCTTCGTCTCCCTGCCCCGGCCAGCGGCCCGCCGCCGCGCGTTCCAGGAGGAACGGCAACGTCTCCGCTTGCTCGACCGACAGCGGCCCGGTTTCGCCGCATACAGCTCGCAGCAGCGCGTCCGGACTGGAGCACCGCGAGAGGAGCGCGTCGGCCAGCACGGTCTCCATGGCAGAACGGGGTCGGCCCTCAGCGAGCGCAGCCCGGCCCCATTTCCTGCCTCGCGCTTTCCCCCAGCAGCCTTTGCGCGGAAGGGGACGGTGGGGAAAGCCTAGGGTGGCTTTGTGATAGGCCTGGCGGTTGCTAGGCGTCTTTCCTCAGGTTTTTTCCCCCTCTGCTCCTGAAATGTGTAACCTACATAGAATTTCAGCAGGTGAAGCCAAAGGTCTTCATCTCCCCCCCCACGGTGTTGGCCATGAATGGTGACCTGAAGAGAGAGGGAAATGTATGGCCCCGGAGTAGTGTTGGACTGCAGCTCCCACCAGCTGTAACCACCACTGTCGGTGGTAGATCATGGGAATTCCAGTGTCCAACAGCGTCTGGCTGGAAACGTGTTTTCTCACGCCTGCTTTATTACTTCCACCAGTTGGAACTGTTCTCTAGCAGACCAGGACTGAGTGAAAGATTTGAAGCATACAGCTACGAACTGTAAACCAAAAAACACACCTTATGTTCTTTGCCTGGGATTTCCCTATGGATTACAATTGCCAGTCTCTAAATTGCTCCTGCTTGCATTTGTGTAAAAACAGTTCTACAGTCCCTGTGTTGTTCACTGTTAACTGTTGGCAATTTTAAACTATTGAGTGAAATGCACCATGTTCAAAATACACCAGCCTGTGATGAATGAAACATTTTTCAGTATTGTAGGTGTTTTAATGTGGAGTGTTGAATTCAAAAAACACAGAATGTCATAACACACACAGAGTTCTTTCACAAAGTTGATATTTCATGACTGGATGATTTATGGAGATCTTACAATATTATGCTTGCTTCTGGAGAAACAGGGAGGATATATTGAGTTGCCATGTTTCCTTTGTGTACGGGGCAGCAGTGCAAAGCGTCAATACTGGGAGCAAAAACACTAGCCAGAAAGAAAGTCTTTGGAACTCAGAAGGAACAATATTTTGCATAAAAATCTAGTCAACCCAAAGAAAATACTTCTGCCATCGCTTCATATAAATGTAGGACTTACTAAAAAGTTTGTAAAGGCAATACAAAAAAGAATATCAAAAGCAAAATTTTAAGAAGTGTTTGTTTTTGTTTTTGGCTCAGACATTAGAAGGCTGGTGTCTCATGAAATTTCTTTCTAAGATGGCCGAAGGAGAAAACCACTCTTGGAGTTCCTTCAAAAGTGTGGTTACTAAGTCCTTGAGAATAATAAGGAAGCTGACTACGCACATTCAATGAGTATTAAAATTTATTTCTTGAATGCACACTCTAAGTTTTTCCCAGAAAACCTAGGTGCAGTAAGTGAGGAACAGAGAGAATGTTTCCATCAAGACATTAAGGAGGTGGAAAAGAGACACTAAGGGCAGTGGAATGTTAATATGATGGAGAATTATTGCTGGATTTGCAGCCATCATGAAAATCAGGAAACAGGCACAAAAGCAAAAGCAGCAGACTCAGTTTCACTGGCAAAAGAAAAAGGGACTACTAATCCTTTTGAACAAGGTTCAGGTGTACATAACCAAGCTTACAGTTTTTGTAACCAAATATATTCAGAACCAGCTACAAAATAGATTTCATGTGGTATTTTTTCACTACTAATTTCAGTCACACAGCAAGTTACGAAAAAACTGTACATGATGGGAGCAAATCTATTATCATTTTTGGATTGTAGAATGCCAGATTCCTATAACACCAGGATATGGTTTTTAAAAAGTTGTTATGACCTTCAATTTTGCAGGCCTGTGATATTTATGCAGAAAAAATACTAGTTTCTGGCAGAAGATATCTTATACTGCTTGTGGATTCTCCAGAGCTAGCTATGAGAAGCAGGATACTGAATGGCATTTTCTCTAATCCAGCAGGACTCTTGAGTTATTACACTCATCACCACATCAGAAGTGGCTGCCCACATGTGTTGTTATTGTGTGCCTTCAAGTCCTTTTTGACTTTCAGTTACCCTAAACAAACCCCATCTTGGGATTTTCTTGGCAAGATTAGTTCAAAAGGGGTTTGCCTTTGGCTTTCTCTGAGGTGAGAGAGTACAACTTGCTCAAGGTCACCCAGTGGGTTTTCATGGCCAAGCAGGGATTTGAACACTTGTCTCCAGAGTCTAATGCTTAAACCACTACCCCATGCTTGCTCATGGTTATGCCCATAATTGACATGAAAGTAGGAACAGGTCCAAATGGGATCCTAGATCCTATCTTTAACTTGCACTATATAACTAACTGGTTTTTGTACCATCAGACATTCTGGACTACAACTCTCACAGTCCCTTGCAATTAGCCATGCTGGCTTGGATATTATGAGCTGAAGTGCAAAACATTTGGAGGGCCAAAAGTTCCTCAAGCTTGTTGACATAACTGCACAGCATTTGATTATTATCTGCACCGCCTGTTCCAATTGTCAGGACAGAGTGGCATTCAAGAGTTCTCTTTAAATTCCAGCCTGGGAAGTCCAAATTTATGGCAGACTCTTAACTATTTTAATCAAACAAAATGTATATAAAATGCAGTGTAAAAGGATGGATTCTGTAAGAATTTCACACATTATCCTAGTGGAACTCATTCCACCCGTGGAGAATCATGGAGATAAAAATATATGTCCAGATTCTAATTTGGATCTGCCACTGAAGTGAAAGACTGTATGTACATCTGAATCTTTCTGTAGGGATTTAACTTCCTCTATGCCTCCTATTAACGCCTCCTGATTATAAATGCTGATCTGGCAACATGATGAAATAACCCCCATATACAATTATCCTGATGTAATCTATTTTATATGAAGAGAACTACTGATTCATAACGTTGAATTAATACACAGAAAGAAAGATATGGCTCTGATTAGTATTTGGAATAAGCATAAATATATTTTCTTATGCAAAAGGAATTAAGTTTTGCTTACATAGCTTGCAAGATTAATAGATCTTTCACTTGCAAATGGAAATTAATTCGCCATAAAGGTTTTTAAATGTTTTAGTACATGGACCAGCTGACTTCACAGTGATCAGCAGAACCCCAAAGAGAAGTGCAGAAGGTCAGCATCTATCTCCCTACATCCATGCCACATTTTTCCTCTTTGGGGTCTGTTTTGTAGAATTAAGAAAAGCCTGTTCTGTGCTTCTCACAACAGCAGGTGGTGCTCTTATCAAGTTTGTTCCACTCTGATTTTTTTTCCCCTGGCTGGCATGCCAACAGTGCCTAGCAGTAATCTTTTCAAACAATTCTGTTCCTTAAAATAAAAAAATCCAGACACTTTAGACATCTAAGAAATTTCTAATGTATTTGAACTGAAAAAATCTTGAAAAAGCCTTGTAAAAACAAACCCAGGGTCACAATTTTCACAATTTTTCAGGAGAATGAGGAAAAACGACTTGGAACAGGACAGGATACAGATATTCAGCACTGATACTGAACATGTGTTGATGGCTCTGACGTGTCTAACCAACTTTTAGGGATCTTCAAAGCCTATTTGAATTGCACCATGTCAGGTTTCATCATTAAAGGAGACATTTATTTTTAATATGTAGGCTGTAATGCTAAAATGCTCTTTTTAATGGAAGATGCAAAAATGGCTACATAAAAATTTTAGACTTGTTTGTATGACAGACCTTCAAACAGTATACTGTTTTCATCATTTGGCTGAACAGTAGGAAGTCCTGTCAAAATAGCAGGATCCTTTTCCCCTCTGCTCCCAAAAATCCTCACCCTGGATAATAGGGAAAACCCTGCAGCCGGTTTAGGGTTTGTGAAGGGCTGTGGGTGGGGAAAAGGAAAATTCTGCTGCCAGGAGTATGCTGGATGTGTCTATGCAAATTGTCACATTTCTTCTTGAAATGCCCTGCCAAATGACCTTTTCTGTTTCCCAGGAGTGGGAAGAACTATTTCAAAAGCACACAATATTTTTTTTTAAGCAAAGTAAAGCAAAAGTAAAGCAAAACACAGTCCAGCTATGCCCTAAGCCTAACTAGACTTGTGGGATCTGTGATAACAACCCACATCTCCCCCAAACATCTTTGCAGTAATGTCTAGCAAACAACAAAAAAAGTGACTCGGCACCATCACTTTCTGCATTTCCCTGCTCCAGTCCCATGCAGGGAAGAAGGAAACACTGAATTTAGTATCATGTTGCACATTAATTTTTCTAAATATTACCAGGGATAGATACGTCAGCAAAACACACCATGTACCCACATTAAATATTTAGATGTGCTTGTTCTCCCTATTCTGAATTAGGATGGAAGCCTAAATTGATAATGGGCTAACTGGAGTAAATGTGTCTCATTGATGGCTGATTCTCACAACTAGTTTAATATGCTGGCTGAAGGGAAAAGAATGACCAATCTAAGTTCTAGATGCTGCTTACATATGTTGTATGTCTTCTGGAAACCTAGCTTCCACCACTGCGAGCCACCAGAGTTTAATTTCTTCCTTGTATCATTACAGACTAAAATGATTGTGAGAACTGTGAAAAACTCCTGGCAGGCATGTAGCATGTTGGTTGTGAGAACTGTGAAAAATTCCATGAAGCATGTTGTCTGTTGGGTGGTGGCCTCTTTCAAGTAAATCCTTTCATACATATTTTGATCTATCCTTGTCAATTTTTAGATGGGCCCATATTTTAATCTTTTGTTGTTGTTGTTGTTAAAGAAGGCTATCCTAATTTTTCCTTCCGAGATTTTTTAAGTGGCTAGCTTTTCAAATGTTTGAATGTTTAAAATGTTAAGTTAAAATGTTAAATTTTAGTTTCTGAACAACCACACTGTGTAATCTCCAGCAAAGACATAACAAAAACATTGGTTGCAACTTCAAAGGAACAAGTCCATACATGGGAGGTTTCAGCATTATATGCCAGCTTCAATCAAATCAAGCAAAAATCTTCAATGTTCAGGTTTGCTTGTTTGTTTTAACTTACCTATTAAATCTTTGTGCTTCACATTTTCTGGTCCTTACAGCGTATAGCTGTTTAGAAGACATACTCATTTCATTGCCAACATATTAATTTCAAGGGCCATTTCTGCACTAGCCTGTTATAGTGCTATTATTCTACTTCCAACATCCTATGGAATCCTGGGGAATCCTCAGGCCCCTCCCTAAACTGCAAACTCCAGGATTCCACAGGATGTTGAAAGTGGAATAATAGCACTATAACAGTCTAGTGCAGAAATGGCTGTGGTTTATTGCCAGTCTGCTGCTCTCTTGAATTGGAATTTCATTTTAATTGTTTTTAATGTCACATGTTGTTGTGGGAAATGTAATCTGAGAAGCAGAAACAATAACTACCAAAATGGAATCCTGTATCTTAGGTATACTGGCACTTGGATTCCTTGAAAGTGCTTACATCTAGAGCTTTCTTGTAAGTGAAATATAATGTGGTATGCTTTGTCTGACTGAATAATTCTTAATGCAGTATAAGAATTGTTAATGCAAAGGTGTCCTTGCTTATTATGGAATGCCTGCTGTAGTCAGAGAACATCAGTATGAGAGACTGCTAGAGCTAACCCATGCAGCATAGCCTACTGGAGTGTTTCATTTCGCAAATGCCATTAAAAGAAACTAGTAAGACACATACAGCTCCTGCTCATTCCATGGGATGCACACATGAAAATATTCTAACTGATTACATTCTTAACGCACAACATATCTTGTACTGTCTGTATCCACATTAACTGGTACATTACTGCTAGAAATGGAAGGCATTATCCCAAAATAAATCTCTGGTTAGTGGAAGTGGAACCAAGTAGATTTAATCTTTTTTCATATCTCTTTTTTAAGTCTTGCTAACCTATATGTCAAAACCTCCTGTCAATCAGTTTCCTCTACTGCCCACCACTACATAGCTGGTATTTGAAATACAAGGAGGAAGCAGGAATTGAATTTTGTCCAACAACAAACTGTTTTTGCATTTGTTATGCTTGGCATGCTTTTACAGTGTGACATTCCTTTCATAAAACAACATGCACTTTTTACATGTAGGCTTACTGTCTGGATCTGTGTGGCCACTTCTAGTTGAATGAGAAGAAGCAGGAAGAAGTAGGCATCTAAGGTTCTTTACAGCTCATAAAGCTGGAACAGTGCATTTTGACTTGTGCCAGTACAATTAATATCTCTACCTCAGGTTCATAGGCATCTATGCCAATCTGCTATTTGGATCCTTTGGCTTGGCTGATCACTCAGTACAGTTTCAGCAGTGTACAAAAACAACATTTTGTGGTGAAGAGCCATGATACAAACTCTACTGTTTCAATACTGTCTTGCACCATACCTAAACATACATGTGTGCACACACAGCCTGTGGTGATACCATGTCAGTCTACCAGTGCAGTCACTTTTTTTCACTTTTAAAAATGAGAAACAGGAAGAAATTAAGCTTTCAAATCCTGATGCCAAGGCAAACTATAGAATAATTGTTTTTTATAATCTCTTGGCAGACTATCAGGCACAACTGTTTTCAGTCTTGTGGTTTAATTTGTGCCCATCCCAGAAGGATTCAGTAGCGGTCAGAATCTTGGCACAGGTGAACAAATTAAGATAAATAAAACTATGTCTGTGTGTTTCCAGAGTGCCTCTTCCAAAATGCTGAGCAGGATCTTAAGTCTGTACATTCTTTCTTTGTTCTCTTTATAGCCTATTCTTTTTCTGGTGCAGGGCAGTTCAGGCTCAAAGGTGTTTTATATCCAGGCTAGATCCAGACTGGCTCAGCTTCAAGGCTGGAAAAAAGTACACCAGCCAGCCAGAGTCCCTTCCCTGGATTTAAGAGTAAGAAGCAGGGCTCACAAGCAGACTCCTTGCTTTTTTGAGATTAAATACTGTATCACTGGCCATGAAGGCTGAGGGATTCTGGGAGCTGTAGTACAAAAGAGTAACTTTCACAAGCTCTGGGAATGAGTGCCAGAGCCAGGCATCTACACTTCCAATTGTCAGCAATCAGAGGGGCAGTGACACATGATGAAGAATGCAACCATAGCAGCCCAGTCGGAACTGAAGCAGGGGGGGATATACTCCCTCAGTACTATGTGTCAGAGAAGCAAGCAGCAGCCTGGAGTCCTGGTATGACACTATTTTATGTAAGCCAGCTAGGATACCTTTTAAGGCAAGAAGCAAAAAGTTAATGGATGGAGGAATAAAGATTCTTGGGTCAATTCCATATTATCCGTTTAGGTGTGTGCTTCAAACAGCAGGCTCCTAAAAGTTCATGTTATTTTATCTGTTTCCAGTGAATGGTTTTACACTAAAGTTTTGAAAAAATCAATACAGGCTTACAAGAGTTTTGTGTCAGTTTGACTGAGAATTATGCCATTGAAAAACATCTGCCTACAATGCACATTTAGAAAACAGACCCAAGTGCAGTACTTTCTCTTTAATGAGTGATTAATCCTCTCTGTTGGCTCATATACACAGCAGCATAGCTTCCATTGAGCCTTGCCAACTTGAAAACTCCTGACTCATTCCAATATCACTTAGAGCAGTGGTTCTCAACCTGTGGGTCCCCAGATGTTTTTGGACTTCAGCTCCCCAAAGCCCTGAGCATTGACCATAGTGGCTGGGGCTTCTGGGAGCTGAAGTCCACAAACATCTGGGGACCCACAGGTTGAGAACCACTGACTTAGAGCCTCCTTAACCAAGTATAGAATAGCTTCAGCATCAGATATATGCCCTTGTTTGATGCTACAGAAAGTCTTCCTTGGATGCTACAGTCTCTTCACATGCACAATATACCTTAAAGGCATCAAGATCAAAGGAGATTCAGGATTTAAAATGGATCAGTTTCCCCCTGCCCCTGGAATATTCACCTCAATTATACCATCTAAATAATAAACGCATTGAGTGATTGCTTTACAGCTATCTCAACTTGACCCGTGTTGACCAATTAACATATATTTAGCAGTTTGTTAACCTGTTGCAAAAATATATCTAAGTTTATCCTATTTCAAACATTTGTATTGAGACGAGAAACTGGATAGTGTTCCAGAAAACTTAGAAAATTAGCACTGATCATAGATGAGTTATTACACTCATGCAGGGAGGCCAAATAGGATGTCACAATAGAAAATAGGGGACACAGTCTTGCTAGGATGACCAAATATAAAGGGACTTGGGCTCTAAGTTTTTTCCCAAAAAAGACAGTGGTGTAGAAAAAGTGCTTTTGACAAATTCAGCATGAAAAAGTGTATTGGCTGAAATGTAATATACATTATTAGTAAAAGGTAGAATGTAGAATAGCTGTGGGGATGGCTTCACCATTAGATGGAGAGAGGTCGCCACGTCAAGCAACCAATGGTGTGCAAATAGAAGTGAGTTGTTGAGGGACATAGTTTTATGTCATGGGACCCACCCAGTACCCTCTAACCAGCTTACTTGCTGCCCTTAACTATAAACGTTGCTATCCCATTTCTCATATGGAAATAATATTCACCTACCAGTCCCATCAACTTCTTCATGTGGGATGAGAGAGTCTTCCTCCATTGCTTCAAGTAATAAAATGATATGGACCGGCCTGGAGCTCTTTCATCCCTTATATAGGACCACTCAATCCAATGCACAAGTTGTACTACAGATGAAATGGAGAAGAACAGAAAGATGATGTCACCATCCTGAGACAGCATATAGATTTGAAAAGATAGGAAGGGAGTTATTTAAGACAGGAACAGAGTTTGAAAGATTGTTTTCATGTCCACAAGTGCTTTGCTCCTCCCTTTGCACAATAGCCTTCCTGAAGAGCCAAACAATTCACCTAACTTCCCCCTTCAGTCTTATATGCTCACTGCCTCCCAATGTACCACATCCTGGAAGCAGCAGAAAAAGAGAAAGACCACACTACAGATAGATTGACTTGTTAAAAGAAGCCACAGCCCTAACCATGAAAGACCAGAGCAGGGTAGTTAATAAGGCCTCTCGTTCATAGGATAACTATTAGCCAAAACTGACTTTAATGGCCCATAAGAGCAACAAAATATTGCAGTCTAAAGTGTTTTCTCTTTTGGATTCTGGCTGCCCTTTTCTAGTCAGCCAGCCATCAATCAGTATTCCATACCCACTGGGCAGGCTCAGTCTTCACTGGAATGTTTGGTTGCCTAAATAGCAATAGCAATAGCATTTATTTCTATACCGCCTATCAACTAAGTGTTATCTAAGCGGTTTACAAAGTATTTTAGCTAATTGCCCCCAACAAGCTGGGTACTCATACACCCCCCCCAAGTTTTTGTCCATCCACAAAACATATGGTGGAAATCCCATGAATTTTCTTATACCTTCTTGTACGTTAGCATTTGGCTTTATAAGGAGCAGTACTTGAACAATTAAGATCACTAGCAGTATATATGATTAAGGATTGATTAGTGGTACTGATGAAGTGGTACTAGAGTAATCTAGTGCAGAAATTGGAAAAGTTAACTTTTCAAGCTCAAATTCCCAGAATTCTCCAGCCAACGTAGACAAAAAAAGGAAATTTTTCCAACTCTGATATAGTGTCAAAATAGCACAATCAGGCACAGAGGGGAGGTATGCAACAAACTTTGTATTAGTTAAGCATGGGCAGATGAAATAGATGGGGGCCTAATTAGATATTTTCTAGTTAACATGGAAATCTAGTATAAGTCAGATTGGAAACATAACTTTATAAAGTCAACCTTATTCATTTGACTATGCTCTGATAGAACAGCAACCTTCTCTCTGGGGAAAGGGCTGTAATTCAGTGGCAGGGTAAATACATTCCATGTAAGAGGCCAAAGGTTTAGTCACCTGCATCTGCAGGTAATAGCTGGGAAGAGAGAAAGAACACTGTCTTAAACCCTGAGGAACTGCTGTGAGTCAGAGTAGATCAGGCTTTCCTAGCCTCAATCACTTTCTGGATATGTTACGCTACAACTCTCACCATGACCAACCAGCATGGTGCATCCACAGGACATCCTCTATGATAAGGAGGGGGATACAGCCTATGGCAATTCCCCACCAGACCAGCAAGCTTCCACTGCTGCCATTTCCAACAATGATTGGAGACAAGAAGAGATTTAAAATTATTTTAACTTTAAATGCCCTGTGTTGAACTGAGCTGTGCTTTCAGGACATTAAATATGTTGCAGAGAGGTAAGCTGTGCTTTGCAGACATGAACACAATTCCATGGGAGCTTACTCTTGAGACATGCATAGAATTCAGTTTCAGTGCATATACTTGCTAAGAACAGTTCCACTTTATTCCAGCCCTGCATAGGCTGCCTTTTACTCTATCCATGTCCTTAATGTCTGCTGGAATGTGGCCTCAAGACCCTTCCCAATTGCAATTTATCCTGTTGCCCCCCAAAAAACCCCCACCTCTGCTTTAGGGGATTTGTTTCCATGTCTCAATAATGTGATACTCCTGACAAAGTAAAATAGCTGGCAGGGGATGTGACTGGATGATATGCATTCCAGTAATCAGCAGAGAGTCTGCAGCTTTCAAAGTCCCCCAGAAATTAGTGGTGGAGTTATAAACTGTGAAGCGCAGGTGCTCATCACAGTACCTGCAGCCATAACTCCAAAAAGAGTCTAAAAATGGAGGTGGTGGTCCATACCAACAAATCAGCTGTAGTGCTTTTCATCCCCACTAGGAGCAGGTATTTTGTCAAGCCATCCCCAAATACTTTGCATTACAGCAGGAATATCTCAGAACAATATAGTCTGAACCTCAAATAATCTATCCAGGGTGCTGAACCTATTTGATGAATAGAGATCAGCACCTTGGATAGCACTTTAACATTCAGCCTAACACCTGGAGCTGATTTACCATCCCACTGATATAGAAACCATCAGCCATCACTGCATATTTCCCCTTCTTACTGGGTAACCAGAGCAAGCCTTATGCATCTGCAAAATATGTCATTTGGGTTGCTTTCAGCTTTGGCATCTTTCTTGGATTTATTAAGCAACAGAATAACTACTGCTACATCCTAACTGTTCCCACTTAGGAACAACTTTGAAGAAAGCAAAATGTACTTAAGAAATGAAAGATTTTAACAGATTTTGTAAGTTTAGACTTCTGTTGCAGTTACTGCTAAATCCAGCAGGTGGGAGAAGCAAACCATCATGAACAAAAGAAGCTCAATGCAGCAACCTCATTTTATTTTAAAAAAATTAAAAGAAACAGGAAAAATCTAGTGTTGTTGTAGAAACTCCTGAACTGTTAGGAACATTGAACAGTGAATATGTTTTTTAAAACATATGAAATATTTATAATAATTAAATATATTTGAACTCCTTTGTTATTCAGTATTTTTTATCAAATATAACAATATGAAGTTCAGTCAACACATAAATGTAAAGAGGAGGTCAGATATTCTGCTCCCCTTTATTTTAAAGGCTGGAGAAATGTGTGCTCCATTGCATAAGTATTTGTTCCCTCTTTGCAGGGTGAAAGAGTGTTGGCCATTTCTGCACTAGACTGTTATAGCGCTATTATCCCACTTTCAACATCCTATGGAATCCTGGGGTTTGCAGTTTCGGGAGGGGCCGCGTGGCCCCTCCTGAAACTGCAAACCCCAGGATTCCATAGGATGTTGAAAGTGGGATAATAGCGCTATAACAGCCTAGTGTGGAAATGGCCTGTTGTTGTTACTGACTGCCCTCAAATGAATTTCAACTTATGGTGACCATATGGATAAGAGACCTCCACATAACCCCATCAGGTTTTCCAGACTCACTGCTATGGCTTCCTTGATTGAGGTCATCCATCTGTAATGCAATCTTTCTATTTTCTTACTGCCTTTCTGCCCTGCCAAACATTATTGTCTTTTCCAGTGAGTCATGTTCTTCTCACGATTAAACATTGCAAAGAACTTGCTGGCAGTAAGAACAGTCTGACAGTGGAATACGCTACCTCAGAGTGTGGTGGAGTCTTCTTCTTTGGAAGTTCTTATACAGAGGCTGGATGGCCAGCTGTTGGGAATGCTTTGATGGTGCATGACAGTGGCGTGGACTCAATGGCCCTTGTGGTCTATTCCAGCTCTTTGACTCTATGATAAACATTGAAATTGCACAACTACAGATATGAGATACCCTCCAGCTGTCCCAGTTTGGCAGGATTAGTCCTGATTAGTCATCTGTAGTCTCACTTTTTTAGCCACTTTAACAATGTGCCAATTTCTTTCAACTCCTCCCACTTTCCCCCAGTGTTTTACCATACTTCAATTGCTAAAGACTTAGTGCAAAGTAGATGTGATGGAACAGAAAACTTACAGTGAGCTTGTGTCTGTTGGATTAAATCTTTTGCCTCCCAGAGAGTATTTGGGAGTTTGTTGGGTTACAGCTGTTCTGTCTTCTGGGTTAAGGCTGATTGTGTGAGCTGGGAGGAGGCTTGCTTGTGTGCTCCTTAGTGCTCTATTGTTCCTTTATATGTAGGCCCAGAAGAAGTGGTTGGAGAAGGAGCTAGCAATCACTAGCTCTCTATATAACTGCAGCTCTAGTTCCAGGAGCTTGGTGAAGAGGGGCAAGTGTCATGGGCTTCTAGGACCTAGACTCAGAGTCTGAGGCAGGAGAATCTGCTCTGAGCCTTGACCCAGAGGCTGCTACACCAGATCCTGCAGAGCAAACAGTACCACTGCCCGCCCCAGGGACAGAAGTGCCAGCCCCACCAGGGAATCCTGCTCACTCTGACACAGAGAATGACCTACCTTTGCCCAATTTAGACACCAAAAGGGCCTACTGTGTCGCTCCTAGCAAATTTATGCCAAGCACCAATTAATCAGGCACCAGCTGCACTGACCCTGGAGCCTTTAAGAACTAAGCCTTTCCCCTCTAGCCTTTGTCAGCAATCAACTGATCATTTCTCCCATGCATGTGTCTGTTTGCTGTCCTTGCCTGTGTTTCTGCCTTTGACTTGTGTTTGTTATTGTCTGCCTCTGATTTATGGACATTGTTGGGACCCTTATTGCTTCTCATTTGCAAAGCTGTTTCCTTTCTTCAGTAAACTGACCACTTAAGCTACTGCTGAGTTTCCAACCTATGCTTGTTATCAGCTTCTCCTGGCTGCCAGCCCAGACTAAGCTTGGACAGCAAGGCCAACAGACATTTTGCAGAGGCATTTTCCAGGGGCATCCTGGAATTCTGTTTTAGTAACTACTTAAGACTACTGAATATGGATGGTGAGAGAGCTGCTGCAGTCACCTGCAACAGCTGTGATATGTTTGTGTTTTTTCTGGAGGATGTGGGTAGCTACACCTATAGCAAGTGTAAGCTGTTTGCCCTGTTGGAAGAGAAAGCCCAGCAACTTGAGACCCTGTATCTATTCTTCAGCATATTAGGAGCATAGGTAGAGCAGTGCATCTTGGATGAGCAATGCACAGGAATCTGACACATAGAAGTAGAAAGACCAGGGATCATTCTGTGAGTTTGGAGCTACAGAACTGATTTGAAACTCTGAGGAACAGGAACAAGAAAAACAGTGTTAATCCTCAGAGAACATGCAGGAGGCCTTGGAAGATTCAGCATGTGTAATGGCCCTGCCAACTACCAGAGGAGACATGTGGTGGTGATAGGGGACTCTCTGCCAAGGAGAACAGAAGCAGTGCTTTGTAGGCCTGACAAGGAGACAGCACATCTTGAGAGATGTGCTGTCTCCCTGGGGCAAAAGTCCATGATGTAACAGAGCAGCTAACAAGATTCATCAAACCCATGATAGCTATGTTTAAATATCTGAAAGGATGTCATATGGAAGATAGATTAAGCTTGCTTTTGCTGCTCCAGAGACGAGGGCCATTTCTGCACTCAAAGGCTCCTCCCTAAACTGCAAACCCCAGGATTCCATAGGAGGTTGAAAGTGGAATAATAGCACTATAACAGTCCGGTGCAGAGATGGCTTAGGACATGGAGCAGCGGCTTCAAACTACAGGAAAAGAGACTGTACCTAAACATTAAGAAGAACTTCCTGGGGACAAAGCTGTTCACCAGTAGGTTATACTGCCTCAGAATGTGGTGGTGTTTCCTTCTTTGGAGGTTTTTAAATAGAACTTAGATGGCTGTTTGTTGGGAGTGCTTTGATTGTATATTCCTGCATGGTAGAGGGTTGGACTGGATGGCCCTTTTGGTCTCTTCCAGCTCTATGATTCTATGATTCCATTTTCTTCTTCCAGTTATGTGATCTATTTAATTTCTATATTGGCCATCAGGTGATGTCCACATATACAGGATCAATGATAGTAAATGGTAAAAACAGGGGTGGGAAATTTTTGATTATCCAAATACATTGGACTACAATCCCACACCATCAACAATACTGTATGCAAGTCATAGGCCAAACATCAGGACAGTCAAGTTTCCTCCCACATTTTGCAGGTAACATGGTACAAGACTTAAGGGATTGGGACTATATCACTGGAAAAGGTGCTAACACAGATCCTAACTCCGTAAGTGCCATTCACAGGCACAAAATCAGTAATGGGAAAATTGTCTACTTCTCCCCTTCAAATGGACATTTTGTCATTTGTAAAGGTATTATGTTAAGGACCAATGTTAACAGGACAAATAATTGTCATGTTTATTTTGTTCAGATATTGTTCAGAATGTGAAATGTGCTTGAACTAAAACCAATCAGAACCTCTCCCTCTCCCCACAACTCTCCTGGGGATATCTCTAAAATACCAGGCAGGGAGACAGATCCTGCTTAATGTCCTAAGAAGCTGAAGTTTTAATTTTAACCAGCTTATTCTAAGATCACTCTTCTAAATCTTTGCTTTCTGTGATCTGGATGTTAAGAAAAGTAAGCAAATTGATCTCTCTCTCTCACTCACTCACTTATCCTCTGTATGTGTGTCTAAATTCAATAGTTGAATAGTTGAATAGTGTGTCTAAATTCAATAGTTCAGGAGTAGACAAAATGTGGCCTTCCAGCTGTTGCTGCACTGCAAATCTTATCAGCTCTAGCCAGCTATAGCCAATGGTGAAGAATGAGGAAAACTGCAGCCCAATAGCATCTGGATGAGGTGCATTTTCTCATTCCTTCAATAGTCACAACAAGCATAGACTCAGTGAATCAGTGGGAACCTGGTAAATCAATACTTTTGTATGCTAGCCTGAATCCAACAGTTAGTCCCAACTAGATTAGATCCATTCTATCAAGAAAACATAAAAAAATGTTGATTTATCAGGTTCTGATTTATTCAGTAGGCCTATTATGGTGGTGAATAATAGTGAGCATTAGACCAATATTTTTAGTTGTTCCCTAAAATCAAATGCATTTTTGAGCTGTGTGAGCTTTAGGTTGACATTTGTAAAAGAGGAAAAGGTTTTCTTATCTATTACGGGTGGGGAAATTACATACTTGCCCCCCTTTTCTAGGCCACAAATAAAAGATACCTGAGCCGTATCTTCTGCAACTCATCATCTTCGCAGTGTTCCAGAATTTTATGCCAGTGCCTGTTTACTAAAGACAAATGGGTGCCTAAATACTTTCCTGAACATTACAGCGTTTTACCTCTTGGCTATAAGAAGTTAACTGTGATAAACGGCAGGTATTATACTGTGTGTCACAAGTAATAAGGCAATTGGCAAACTTTCAAGAAAACTAAACAATTACTTCAAAATATAAGGACAGTAAGTGGAGAAAATATATGACCAGTACAGTTTGAATATAAGGACCAGGGTTGGCCCAGTATATTATCTGAGGCAAAGCAGCAAATGATGCTCTTACTCAGATTCAATTAAATTAAGGCACATAGTACCTTAACCATAAGGTGGTTTGATACAGAGATCAGAAAATTAATTCTGAAAAATCTCCATCTCTAAGAGTAAAAATGCAGTACGTTAAGAGAGTAAGGTTTATTGTTTTTCCCCTTCAACCCAAATGTGTTGCCCCACTAACAGTAGGACCACCCCTGGGAGAAGCTAATACAACTCCCTAAACTTGTTTGGATGTAGTTCAGTTACACTGGCCCCTTGTTTCAATCTCTGCAAATTTGTCACAATTCAAGAAGCAAGCAAGACCTCTTTATGATGGAGGTTTGACGGCAAATGCTATTCTGTGATCTGATAGACCTCACGACGTGTATTTATTGGGTCTATTAACTTTGGTAGCATCACGTTTCTATTTATGTACACAATTTGACCTAAATCCATTTGTTAGTCCTAGCTAAAGTACCTCCATTAAAATCATTTACCATCCAGCAGTTTATTCAATGATGTCTACTCTAGTTGGAATTCACATCTTAGGTTTTATAAATTGGTCTTTCCCAAGTCATTGCCCAATCCCATTTGTTGATCTGCAACTTCCATTATCTCTAGCCAACACACCTAACACATATTCTATCTGGGATTAAATCAACAGATATGAAGAGTGTCTCAGAGATGATTACACATGCATTTTTCACATAAATATTATCAGGTAATCCAGTCAATTCAATTCTTTTTAATATGTAGTTCAAATACACATCAGCTATGCAGACCTTAGCAATGTAAAGGGATCAGATTTTACTATCCTGTAGAGGGAAGCCCAATCCAGACTGAGGTTCACACACTTTAGTGTGGAATTTGAGCCAGCTGCTTTGTTGTTTGTCAAAGTCTATTCCTGATACCACAGCAGGTTGTAACCAGTCAGGAAGATGAAACAAGAGCTACTAATTACCAGGTTTTAAAGCTGAGGGGATGGGAAGCGAAGGCATTCCACATGGCTTAAATGTAGGGGACCAGATGCCATGATTCAGCATCTTCTAATCCAGACATAGCAGAGCACTTTTCCCCCAAACTGGCTTTGCACCAGTCCATACAACTGATAAGGACCAGGAGAGAGAGAGAAAGAGAGAGAGGGGATGGGGGTGGGGGTGGGGGTGGGGGGAGAGAAACAAACAATCAATGTGTGTGTCTTTGTACACATGGCTTCTCATTTAAAACAGACATCCTAGTCACCCACCAAAACAAAAAACTATCCTTCTGGTGGTAATTCCCAAACTAGTGTATCCCCAGTTATGGATTAAATACAGGCTTCTCTCCAGGTGTGCTAGATTGCAATTCCTATCAGCTACTTTGGTAAATTGCAGTGCTGGGGATTATTGGCACTATAGTGAAAGCACCTGAGGGGAAACTGCTTGGCTAAACTGGCATAGGAAGACAAACTAAGGACACAAAAATATATCATATGGACAGGTCAGCAATATTTCCCCAAATCCTGAAGTGAATCCAGGATCTGCCTTCCACCAGCAGAAGGGCCATACAGACTAAAAGTGTTGGTATCTGGTTTTAGACACCCCATGTCTCAGAGCTCACACCCATCCTTGACTATTTGGATTGCATATCCAGAGGTCTTAGTGGGTTGCTATGAGGAACTCAGTGCAGAAGCCTAAATCAGGATCCAGGCCAGTATGTTCATTATGCATGCTCATGCAATCAAGATTCAGCTTTCCAAGTGATCAGTTACATGAAACAGCACTTAGCAAACTAGGTAAACATCCCCCTAACACCGGTAAAACACAAAGAGAAGTCTCTGGTTCTACAAGGGAGTAATTTATCTGAATCAGGCACTCCTTTGTTTGAATATGTTATTGCAAGTAAATGGAAAAAGGCAAACTTTTTCAATAACATCTGTTTGACCCTCTGTACAGCAAAGCACAGATGCTCGTACCTAGAGAAGCCAATAATATATGCAAAAATAGGCTTCTGGACAGACATTGGCTCCAGCACAAAATGCTGCCCTTGGTTTCAGCATTTGGATTGGCACATGTCATTAGCATGGTCAACCTTGGCAGTTCTAACAATATGCACAACCCAGATGCTTGAATGCATTGGTACCTCTCACATTAGATGGAGGTATAAGGAGGAGGAGTTGGTGCCAACCTCACCCCACCCATCTCCTCACCTAAGAAAAGATCATAACTTTTAGAGCAGGCAGAACAAATCACATCTTGCGGGAGCCAATTTCTGTAAATACAGCAGTGGACATGCATGGCTCTGGACAATAATCTATCATGAAACTGTAGAGCTTTCTTTTTAAACATTCACTACTTGTTCTAATTTATTCAAGACATGATGGAAAGTCCATCAGGAAGCTGGAAATACTAGGAATGAAACTTGTTCCAGTGACATATTACCTTAATTGAACCTTAAAAGCACTATTCTTTCCAACAGGAATTTGTTCTAATCCCTGGTTAATAACTTGTATCCCACTACCTATTCTTATATTTGCGCTGTGCAGGAAACTTATTGGTTAAAACAATTACTAAAAATGAGTTGAGTGTACCAAATTACCTCTTTTTAAAATCAAGCTCTGTTTACTATTTTTTGGGGAGACAGATGTAAAACAGAGACTCAAAATGTTTTTTAAAAAGACAATTTTCTACATCGCTCCTATTTGGTGGGTTACCAGTTCTTGTTGCCTTTTTTCCTCACTAGTTTTCTGGGACATAAAGAGAGGTTACTTAATGGCATATTTTAACATCCACATTCCAGTTCAATCTTACATAAACTGGATTTTTTTATACTCTGCTCTTCACTAAAACTGACAAAACTTTAAAACTATGAAATACAAAAATTACAACAACCAGGTAAGATGGGAACGGAGCATAAATCAAAATCAGAGTGAAAAGTTTGATTTTCAGAAAGCTTTGGAAAATAAAAAGGGGTTTGCCATGTATTGAACACATAGCAACTTAGGCAAAGCCTCCATGGAAAGAGCATTACATTTCTTCAGGTACCATCACTAAGAAAGCTTTCTCTCCAGCACATTTGTCCCATCTTGCAGTTTTCTAAAGAAAAGCCCAGACCAGTCCTTCCTCACCCCTGCACCCTCCAGATGTTTTGGACTACAAGTCCCATCAGCTCTTATCAGCATGATCAAATATTATGAAAGTTGTTGTCCAGAAGGCCAGCTGCTCCAGGTACCATTTTCCAAAAGGTTGGGAAATGCTGGCCCAGATATTAGTCAGAGCTCACTGTTTGTTTACTACTTGCAAGAAAATACTGTCAGGAAGAAAGTTTTTTTTAATTAAAAAAACCCCTCTCTAATATACATAGATAATTGAACAGAAAAAAACTACTATGAACAACTAGGTATCTTTGCAATCCAAGAAGAACCGTTTGCAGAGACTGTTATGCACACATACACTCCACAACTAGATATAGATATATACCTCTTACACAGAAATACCGAGAGATCACAAAGTTAACTGGGATGGGCTCTTCCATCGCTAGCATTTTATTAATGTACACATAATTAAGCGCTGAATTTATGCAAAAGGGATAATGAACCCTTTTCTACTCCAAGGCCTGAATTCCTCTCTGAGAAAGGTTTCAGGGTCTGTATTCCAGAGCTGGGTGAGGCAAAAACAAAATGGTTCAATCCAGATGTAAATCTTACCAATTTACTGCAGTGGAACAGCTCCCACATCAGGCATGGAAAACCCTACTAGCCTGCAAACTATGCCTGACTATGCACAGCCTTACCAGTCTACAAAAACTGAGGACCTGCCCGAGGAAAAATTCTGCAAATCAGAACTCCAGGTCTACTGAGATCCATGTCAGTTTGCAAACCAGAGCTCAAGTTCCACACAAAGTCTGTAAACAAAAGGTCATTTCAACTACTTGCCTTTTCAGCATCTGAAATGCCTTTTTATCTCCAAGATAAGAGCAGAATATGCACTACTGGTTGGAGACCAAATTAAACCCATGGATCAGAAGTTCCCTTCCCCTTGTGCAGTGGTAAATTACAGTTGGGGTGCTGAGTCCAAGCCAACCTTAATGCAAATGATTTTGTTATGGATGAAGGCAACCGTAACCCTGTGCCGAACTTTCCCTGCAATTACTTCAGAAAAAAGGAAACTGGTAAATAAAGGGTAACATTCCTGCTTATCCAGTAGGCCCCTTGAAAATAGAAAGGTCTCCTGCAGAAATCTCTCAGGCAATTCACAGTATTTGGGATGTTACTCGATGTCCAGCCTTTCTCTCTCTCTCTTACAGTATCTGGCATGTTTCTCTCTCACACACACATACACACACACGTGCACAATGGACTCTACAGAGTTTAAGGGAAGTAATGTTTACATTTTTAAATTAAGGATGTCCACCTTCCTTCCTTTCTTATTAAAGCCTCTGCCAATTCTTGTTCTTCTGAAAAGCTCATGTTCTGAAAATCAAGTTTTCAACAAACAGTTTTTATTAAATGTTCTTTCCAAATGCTGTGTCTCCAAGATATCAGTGTTCAGATCTAGCTGTTCCGCAGAAGAGACTGTATGATAGATTATAGGCACCATGAGAAAGGAATTACAGTAAACAGAAAGACAGACAGAATCCCTGCTCCCTAAGAATTCTATAGGACTTTCTACAATGGCGCTTCCTTTTTTGCAAAAAGAAAAAAAAATATATAATCCATCTGTTCTGATCAGCCACATTACTGCAGAGGGAAATAAGGGACCATGTGCCCTTTCACATTACACAACTATAGTGCTATATTTCTCTTTAGCTGCCTTGGCAACAGTGGGACTCCTTGGCTGTTCAGTTTAAGGAGAGGTATTTAGAATCCTCAGACAGAGGTTTCTACACTACAAAGGCCAGGATTCCATAGGATGTTACCACAGCAGCTGAAGTCAGAGCATAGTGCTATACAGTAATTGTTTAGCATGAAAAGGCCCCTGGATTCAATCAGTAAAAGGGACAGAAGGGGTGTCAGGTCCCCAGAATAATGTGTAGTGCCTTTTGCTCACAACCCTGCATCTTTCCTGGAAGGAGGAATGGGGAAAACAATCAACTTAAAAGAATATATGGAGGAGTTGAGGAGAACTAAGAGATTTTTTTTCTTTTTAACAGTACAGGGGAAAGAGGGAAAGAAACTCAAGGAACAACCAATGGATATGCAATTTAAATTTTGTCCCTACATAATAAAATAGGAGGAGATGGAGTCATTCATTTAAACCAGAATTTAAATATGTGACATCCCTTCTTCTCCAGTCTAAAAGGTAAATGAGGGCAGAATTACAACAGTTTCAGTACATCCAGTACATCCACAGGCATCAGACTGGGGAAGGCTGCAGCCACCCTAGGGAGGAATTTTGAACTATAAGGATTACAAGAACAACAAATCAACTACAGTATGCCATAAGAACAAAGTTCTGTCCTTCTAAATTGCTAGTTATGTAATTACTGCTTATAAATGTGATCTTCTGACTGCCATAACATGTGCATGGCCATGACATCTACATGGCTTCAAACTTCAGGGGAAAAGATTAAATCTAAGCATTAAGAAGAACTTCCTGATGCTAAGAGCATCCTGACAATGGAATAAGCTGCCTCAGAGTAGGATGGAGTTTCCTTCTTTGGAGGTTTTTAAATAGAGGCTGGATGGCCATTTGTCAGGAATGCGTTGATTGTGTATTCTTACATGGCAGGGGTTTGGACTCAATGGCCCTTGTGGTCTCCTCCAGCATTATGATTCTATGACTCATAGAATTATAGAATCGTTCTATGCTATGATTTTATGATGCTATGACTCCAGATCAAGGGGGAATGGGGTTGAGGCCTTCTATAAGACCAGATGGGCTTCACTCCCCCCGAAATGATCTGGCAAATGTGGACCACCAAGATCCTGTGTAGCTCAGCCTCCCCAGGAATCAATAAAAGTGTACTAAATGACCAACCATTAAGAAATATTAAGGCAGTTATTGTTGTTGAACTCTTCCAGGAGTAAGGCTGCCTACAATCAATGGTAGGTATAATTACTTGAGAGCAGGCTAAACTGAACACATTAAGGAAACATCTAAGTACACATTGTGCTTCTCAGAGTCTTGATATTTAAGGATGATAATAGATGGGGAAAGTAATCTGCCCTCCCCCTCCAGGCACCTGCAAGCAGACAAAATTAATAGCAACCTGTGTGCCACTGTTACCACCCTCTCCTTAAAAAAGCAGTTGGAGTATCTCCGGACATAACCCATGGATGCAGTGCATGCTTCATGGGGAAGAGCCCAGATCCCAACTCTACATCTTCAGGGAAAAAAACATTGGGGAAGAAGGAAATTTCCTGAAATCCCAGCAAGCCACTACCAATCGTAGTAGAGAGAGGTGGGCTAGACTGACAAAAGGTCTGATTCAAAATAAGGCAGTACCTGTAGACAATATTAAAGATATAAAATTTACATTGTGCAGTAACTGAAAAGAAAACATGTATAAGATGATATCTAACCCCAGATAAGTTGTTGAAAATGTCTAAGAATGTTTCAAATCAATTTTAGAGGGTTCGATTCCCCACTCGGCCATGGAAACCCACTGGGTGACCTTGGATGCATCATATACTCTCAGCCCCAGAAAACTCCATGATAGGTTCACTTTAGGGTTGCCATAAGTTGGAAACAACTTGAAGGCACACAACAAGAAGAAGAAAATAAAGAGGGCTTATTGGGGACTTGTAAGAAGGCAAAAAGTTACTGGTCAAAAATTTATATGTTAATCCAAAAAATTTTAAAGATGGGTTTTGTAAGGTATTATGGCTAAAGAATTGGATAATAAATATGGATTACTTCTTTGCTGTATGATAGCAGCAATTATATTGCTTGATCAAATAGAATAAAGCACTAGTAATGGAAGAATGGATTCCTAAGGTGGCTAAGTTAGCCCAAATTGCCAAACTAATGTGGTTTTTAAAGGATAAGCCAATTGAAGACTTCTTGAAAGACTAGAAACCATGTGTGGACTTTTTGAGCAATAATTTTGCAATAATTTATGGCTATGGCTACTAGGATTACTTAGCTGAATCTGAAATGGTAGTGTTACCCTGTGACTTGGGGGTCCCGGGAGGGGCGCCCAAATAACCAAACAAACCTGGCAAGATGTGGAAAATTAGCTGGAGCACTCTCTTGGCTAACGAGAGGCAGGGTAACGCAGCAGGATCTTTTATCCAATGTATACAGCGTCAGGTCAGTGAGGAGGCAAATAGTTCAAACAACAATTAAGATTTATTAAACAGTTATTAAAGAAAAGCACAAACACACTCCTAACTAGAAAAGGAAAATAGAGTTCAAGGGGAATGGGTGATACGCCACCTGTCCTGCAGTCCTGGAGAAGCCAATTGTAGAAGAGGAAACCCGGCGTGGTGGCCAGGGGGAATCTGCTGAACCGAGCGGCAGCGAGGCAGAATGAAGTCCAAGCGATCCTGCAAGAGTTCCGAAGAGCTCTCAGAGCGGGGGATTTTTATAGGGGAAAGAACAACCGCAGGCTAGTCTGATCTCGGGTGAAAACAATAAGTTTTGGGTTGGAGACAAAGCCTCCGAAAGGTCAGAATTTGCATGATTGAGTTAAAGTCTGAATTGACAATGGTATGGCCGGTATGTAGATGTGGCTAGCTCAGCAGTTAAGTACCTAGCTCACCAGTGTGCCCTCTCAGGGCAGAGGATCCCTTTGTGGTAGCGTGCATTTGTAATGAAGGTGTTTGTTTCGGGAGGTCCCCTAAAGCAGATCTGGCAATATCTGGCTTGGTTTGGTGGGAGCAGCAAGTAGTAGCCATGCCTAGCTTTGTGCTTGTTTGGCGGGCCTCACAAACACTTGGCTGGTGGCAGAGTAGGGCCAAACTGCAATATCAATATGCAATTGCATATTGTAGGGCCAAATTGCAATATCAAAATGATATCAAAGGCCAGGCCAGTACACGGTGGTAACAGTAGAATAATTTTTTACCCTTTTTTCTTTTATTTTCATCTATTACTGTTTGGCTTGCGGGAGGTCAGAGCCTTTTCATGCTTTTAGTAAGTTAGTGTTTAGTGTTTTAGTTAGTATTTGTCTTAATTTAGTATGTTAGCTCTGTTTTTTGGGGGGGGGGGTTTCCTGAACATATATTTCTTAAATTATGATTTTGATTTTTACTTGGATTGTTTGTTTTAAAACTACATCTATGGCCCTTTCCACATGCGGGGCAGGTAAACAGGGGGGCGCACGCAGGGACGGAGCTTACCGCTAAACGGGTTGTTCCATCCCCGCGGGGAGCGTGCATTCGCCGCTCCAAACAGCGGCGAATTTCAGCGGCGTTTGGCGGCGCCCAAAATGGCGGCCGCTGGCTTCCAGTGGCGCTCCGCCAATCAGGGCAGCGCGCCAGCCAGAAGCCCGCCCCCGGGCAGCTCTGCAGAGATGCGCTAACGCATCCCTGCAGTTCTAAACGGGGCGCGGCGACGGGGCAACGCGCGCAAGTCACATAAAAACCACTTGAGAAGTGGTTTTTATAAGACTCGCAGCGCCACCCCTGCGGCCGCACGAGGGCGGTTTGAGGTTTAGAACCTCCCATTTGCAAACTGCCCTCGCGTGCCTCGCGGTGTAGAAGACCTCCTGGGGAGGTCGCCCTAGCGCGGGCAATATGCCCGTGTGGAAAGGGTCTATGTGTGCATGTATGTGTGTGTGTGTGTAGGGCAGCACCATGTTTTCATATTTCTCTTTTCAAAACTTATGTATGTGCTAGAGTTACTCACATGTTTAATACTCAAAGCAACACTGATGGCAAGAGGTGTCTCTGTCTCTGCACATATTTGTGTTACAGGCAGGGCCTTATTTTGGTTTTAATTCTTTCAGTAAACTATCAGTAAACTATCCCTCCCCAATTTCCCAGAAAAAATAATTTCAGAGCTCACAAAATGATTTGGGGGGAAGAGTTGGTCTACAATTCCCAGAATCACCTAGCTTGCATATACAGGCTGGGGGATTCTGAGGTTTGTAGAACAAAATAAAACAAATAAAAACAAAGCAAAACAAAAATCCATGCTGTGATTAATTTTATTTTTTTTAAAAATGCTACCTTGCCTCTTGACAATGGAACTCAGTATCTCCTGTTTGTTTTGTTTCCAGGGGAGACAGACAGTTCTGTAGCATCAAGGCTATCTCGAGTCCATCAGGTGGTTTCCTGTCTCTTTCTTACAATAAAGCTTTCCCTGGAATACTGGGGCTAGAAGAATGAAAGGGCTGTGATGAGTGTAGCTGACACCACTTTTATACAAAATGAGTACAGCCAGAGAACTTTATCCTGAACATATGTTTCTCATATCAAGGAGCAAACAGGAACAGTGGTCTAATGAAAGGTTCTCTGCTCCTTCCCTCTAAGTTGAGCATTTTGATTGTCTTAATTCCAAAGGCTGAGCATAGAGATATTACTTCTTTGGAATACAACTCCCAGAATTCCCCAGCCACAAAAATAGCTCTTCAAAGCTCTGTCTAGATCAAGGCTGGGCGATGTACAAACCCCCAGGGCTGTCCTTTGTGGTCCCCAGAAAGTAAAAACAGGAAAATTAAAAAAAAAAATCAAGTGGCCCTGAGGAAGCAGAAATGTGGGGAAAAAATTACCCCCAGAAGGTATTAGGTGACATTTGGTGGCAAAAAAATTAATTATTTTTATGACAGAATGCAATGGGGTGAAACACTCCAAGGCATAAGTGCAAGCAGAATCTGAAACATTAGAAAAAGACTAAAATATAAAAATATAAATTTATCAGGAATGTAAAGAGTAAGCCATACAAAACGTGTGTATCCTGGTTCAGAAGTAGTTCCCTTTTCTATCCTTCAGTGTTTAGCTTAGAGTGACCTGTGATATTATCCTCATGTTAATATACTAGTAAGGAATTGTATATTTGTATGCATCCATATTGATATGTACTGTACACAGAGAAAGCTAGCAAGAGAGAGAGAAAACACAATCCATTATAAAGTAAAACATGTTTTTTTAAAAGAAGCGGCATTATATAGGTCTCCAAACTATCTTTAACATTTCATTATGGAAGCTAGAGGTCACTGTGATCACAATTTTAGAGACCAGTTGCATTATTCTTTTAAGGTATTAGATTTAACTTGCATTTCTGAAATCAGAAAGTGCTGTTGAAATCATAAGAAATATCCAAGAGATATCATTTTCATTCTTCAAAATGTAATGTTCGGAGCCAAGGCTAAAGGGAGAATTCTTTCTTCAAGATACCTTGCCTTTCTTCTCAGTTTACAGTGAGCATTTGCTTTCTTCCAACCCAACTCTGAGCATTTTAAAGATGAAAATGCCATTCAGTCTTCCTGTGCTTTTAAACTGGACTTGTGTCTGTGGAACATATTGAAAACCCTGTCACCTAACTGTTCTGGGAGGAGGAAAAGAGCTATTCAGCATTAAAGATTTAGGAATGACTGTTGACATATTAAGGAAACAACCTCAGGGGACAGCTGACAAGGCTCCAAGAAGCATTACCAAGGGAACAGTGACGCAAATGCATTCCATTTTTACAGGCTGGCATGCTGCCAGATTCTCTCGCCTGATGTCTGATGTAATGCTGAACCCTATCTGGGTTAGTGCTTAGCTATCAACCACAGCCACTCTCTCTGCTGCAATCAATATTCTGCAGTGTTCTTTTTCACAAGAAAGGCAAAAGGGAGGGGAGAAAAAAGCCATGCTTGAAACACCCTACACTCCTGTGAAATGCAGTAAGAAAAAGGTCTTGTGCTCCAAGGGAAATAATACTGGGTTCTCTGTATAGGCATGTACAGGCTCCTAAAATCTGCACAGATAAAATTGCTAAAAACACTGCCTTTCCCCAAAACAAACTGAAGCCATTGCATTGACTTCAGTGGACCCACAACCAGGAAGAATGAGGTGTTTGTGTTAGAAGGCACAGAAACTGGAGAAAATGCCCAGCATGAATCCGGAAAAAATAATATTTAGTTTATATTAAGGCATGGGAAAGAGGGTTTCTAGTCTAATCACATGACTGTTTTAGCTCCATAGCTCAGATTGAGAAACATTAATTAACCTTTATAGAAGCCAGTACGTACCGGAATGCCTGTGGAGCTAGGCGATTAAAATCTTGACTTGAAGAGAAGAGATGTAGTGAAAATTGTTTTCATTCCATGCTACAGGGCTGTTGCTTCATGGGGTGTTGAGGTAATAGCTTCAGTGTTGTCCATTCCTGCTTTTTGGGAAATGTTCTAGGAGTGGGGTTGCTGCTTCAGTGTTTTATCTTTGAAACACTCTCTTAGACACTAAGAAAAGCTTGCACTGCAACAATTCAGGTTCTCCATACTTTATTTTTCCCAAGGAGATCAGTTGTATGAAGATCTCCCCTATAGCTGCATTTTGACCTGTTTTGGAAAGATATCAAAAACACATGACAAACATCACAGAGGGCAGTGGAAGATGCTGTTCATTCAAATTTAATTTAGGCTAAAAGAAAAACAAAAGATGTGCAACTCCATACTGAAGAATAGTTAGTCCCCAAATTTATTTCATTACCAGCCCATCCAGCTTTAAGCAAATAGCAAAATATTATAGCTGGCGTTTGCCCTGTTAATTAAAGGGCTAGGCTCTGCCCTACATTCCATTTGTTGCTCTCCAGTCACCATTTGGGAATTGTTGGCTTACTGAGAACGATATAAGTGACTCACTAGGTATCTCCCTTTCCTTTGAATTACACATGCTGCATTCGCATTATGTGTTGTTCCTGTGCAAACACATAGCTGTAAGTTTTTAGCATTTGAAATCCTGCAGAAACAGACATATTGAGCATTGTTTATTAAATCTGATCCAGATGTTTATCATACTAAAAAGCACTCTGTCAAGCATTGAGGGTACTGTAAGAGTAAGGGAAGTCTGCCAAAATGTAGCATTTTTCCCCATTACACTTTATACTTTTCATGCCAAACGTCAGAAAGAATGTTCAGGGAAGGAGTGTTTTACCAACTCAAAAGTGCAGTGAACCATTCAAAACCAAAACCTAAACTGCACGCGCGTGTGCATGCACGCGCGCACACGCACATATCCCACTTCTCTCTCTCTCTCTTACATGCACACACACATACACAAAGATCAAAGTGTATAATAATCATAACTACATTGGAAAGCAAAATATCATGCCATTAAGTAAGCAGTTAGGTGCACTGTGCAGCCATAGAATTCTCTGGCTAGAGTAAGAAATCTGTGATGCAAAAAGATGAAAGAGTGTATTCAGTATTCCCCTCTAGTCTTTGTCCTTTCTTTTGAGCTCATTTTGTTTCTAGTACCTTGAGCCTATTTTGCCCAGTGCTATCATTCTCAAACCCTGGTATCTGTGTTGGCAGGGCACAGAACAGGTAGGGCACTGGTAGGACACAGAAATAGTCTAGGTGGGAAACATGTTTTCTAGTCACAGTGATAAGCATTACTGCTAATAATACAATTCCAATTTTTTATTTATATTTATTGTGTTTTGCCATTGTTACTGTTGCAATATCTTTTACTCCCAATAGCAGTATTACAGTTTCCTGCTACTAATGGGATTATTCTTTTTGTTTGTGTCTGCTTACTCCCAAGAATACCACTAAATGTTTTATGTCCTTACTGTGAGTGATTAATATAATAGTAGAATGTATAGCACTGAGAGCCAGCATGTAGTGGTTTGAGCATTGGACTACAACCCTGGAGGCCATGGTTTGATTCCCCACTCGGCCATGGAAACCCATTGGGTGACCCTGGGCATTCACACAGTCTCAGCCCCAGAATCCCATATATTATGTTTACCTTTGAGTCAATATAAGGCAGAAAGGACTTGAAGGCACACGACGACAACAGTATAGACATATAAACGTCTTTCTTTCAATTGTAGCTGGAAAACTTTTACTGGGATGTTTTATTTGTCTTCTTAAGCTTTTGTTATGTATTTTAAATAATGATATATTGTTTTATGGCCTGACTTTAAATTTTTTTAAGAAAAAATTTCACTCTTTCTGGAAGCTGTCTTGGGTTCTACTCTGAGAGACAGGTGCCACATAAATGAATTAAAATAATAAAATGAAATAAATTTGTGTCATGGTGGGTTCCAGGACCAAAATCCAGATGTTTGGTGAGTGGCTTCTCATCCCTGTTGCTCATGATGGGAGCTATCCAAAATCTTCCTGTGCAAGCAAGAACTGCACCAGCAATGACAAGCAACAGGTACATGTTTCCAGATACCCACTGCACTTGTATGCCATTGCCCAATGAGGAGCTGGTCACATAGTATGTGCCTCCTGACAGAAACTAGCTCTATTGAAAGCCATTTTTTTTTAAAGCTTGGCTTTGTTAAGTCCCTAGACCTAAGGCGCTATGGCTTGGGACATTGCCTGTTGAAAAGATCTCCCATGGTGCCTCAGCTTTGAGGACTGAACAGGGCCAGGTGGCTCTTGAAGTCAATCTCTGGGTTGAAGCAGGTACTAGGTGAGTTGGCTAGTACCAAAGTTGAATAGTACCATGGCCCGAAGGGGGGGGGTTAGATTTTTTTTTTTTTTTTACAGAATAATTCGTGGGCTTTAAGCTATGAAAAGTTGAGAACCACTGTCCTAATCAATGGCTGCAGGCCCAGAAATTTCCTTTCATCTCTTTGGACATTGAGATACTTTAAAAAACTTTTCCAATTCTGAAGACCCCCAGAGTCACTTCAGCATGGCCTATAGCCTAAGTGACCGTGCAGGTGCACTGGAAGAATCTTCCTTACATGTCCACAGATACCTAACATAAAGTGATGCCCAGGCCTTCATTGTCTTCTTCACATCTGAATACAGTCTGTCCACTGAGTACTGGATTTTCCCACATTACCTGATTGTGTTGCATAGTCAGTTCATTGAAACAGGTCCTGACAGGTAACAAATTAAGAAGCAAGATTAAAATTCCATTAGGTGACATAGGTAACCACAAGCCACATGTTGAATGGCCCAAGTTACCCAATGACCTCATGGAAGCCTATTTTTTTCCTGTGAAGTTAGGTTGGCCAGATGCAAAAGAGGGCAAGGCTCCTGTAGTTGCATGTAAGATGGAAATTTCAACTCATGCAGCTTGTAATTAAGCTACATCTTCTGAAATTTTTTCTCCTACAAAACTAATAAAAGTGTCCTCTTTGGCATCTGGCTACACAATGTGCAGTATATACAGGGTTACCTTGTATGTGAAACATAGAGATTAAAGTCCTTCTGCCTCTCAGTTCTAAGCAGCAGGGGTTGTCCTTCTGATATGCTTACCATTTATACAAGAGCCACAAACCTGACTGAAATTAACACTAGTTTCAGTGGTGTAAGGCTGACATAATTAGAGCATAGATTAGCAAAAAAACATGAAGACTCTGAACAAGTCTTCTGAGGTTTCTGAGCAGGCATTGTAATTGACTTCAGGTACGGGTGTGTTCTAAAAATATTAAAGACAAGATATGTATCAGTCTCAATGGCCTGCAGGTGTATTGCTTTCTTAGTCTCTCTCACACATAGAACACTCCAATTAGTATGACTCAGGTATTATCATGCAATGTTTCTTATTCATAACACCCCACCTTGTTGGTGTCATTCAGATATTACAGCATGCCTCAGAGAGAAACAATTTGCAAAAGATGATGATGTCAATTGAGGAATAAGTGGTAATGTTAGTCAAGCCACCCAGGTGCATTGTATTTTTCTAAAAATCTAAAAACTTTTCACATAATTGCACTTTGTTCACTTCTGTTCTCTATAACTCAGATTTTATGGACTATTCTGTGCAATAGTGCTAACCCTCCTCTAGATTTTGAATCGTCTTCTCCTCCACCCTGGAAGGGCTCCTGTATCTCTAACAACTCACAGTAGTTGTACATTCCTCCAGTTGATATAGTAACCAAATCACTTGTTGGATATCTGTCTGTACTTACGAAAAAGATAAAGGAGCTCTGTACTCCCTCACTGGAGAACTTAACAAGTCTCTATAATTATATAGAATTACCATGTAAACACTGCTTTGCATTTCATTCCTAGCAAACAATGCAATCAAATTATGGGAAACTATAGCACAGGAAAATTTCCTGTAAGAAACTACTGGTATGGAGGGTGGCAACTTTTCAGACTCAGTGGCCTCTTCCAATCATAAACACTTGCCCTTTCTCCTTTATGTCATCACTCATATCCAGACTATGTGTAGCTTTCTTAGGCACAAACAAACCAAATCAGGGTGTGTCTTGGCTTCTTCTGTCAGAAACGTCTCCTATCATGTCAGGTGAAGGCCCTGAAACATTCAACCTCCAAAATTAGAGTAACTTGGGTATTGTGCCAAAAGCTGACTCAAAGGGAAGTTGGGTGGACATGTGAAACAAGCATGCTTGCAGAAAGGTCAACACTGGCAACTGAGAACATTAAATGGACACTCCCTTTAGGGTATGTCTTCTTAACACCCACAAATCTCAGCGAAGAAGTAATTGTTAAATACAAGCCAGCTCTCATACTTTGATGTGTAACAATACCTTGGCTTGCCAACTGCTTAGCTTGGCCCAGTTAAGGAATAGTAGCGCACATACAAAGTAAAAGCCAGTGTAAGGTAATGATTAAGAAAGGGCTCTGAGAAGACCCTGTTCCAAACTCAGTTTAGCATGACTTCTATGGGTCTTGAGGCAAGCTACTATCAGAGCCAGAACTGACATGGCATTAAATGGGAAAATAAATTGGAATATTTCTTCACACAGCACAAACTGTGGAATAGACTATCATAAGACATAGTGGTGGCCACCAACGTGTCTGGTTTTGAAAGCAGACTGACAAATTTAAGAAGAATATGGCTGTCAATGGCTAGTGTTCATGAAAACTATGTCCAAGATCAGAGACAGTAATGTACGAATCCAGTACCACTTGCTTAAAATATGGGTGTGGGAGTGTTTAGTTGCACTGAAATCCTGTATATGAGCTTCCCACGTGATTGTAATGGGCTGGCCACTGGGGAACCGAATGATGAACAAAATAGGTCCGGGGTGGGAAACTCCAGAATGTCCAGGGGCCAATGCGTCAGTGTGACGACCCACGGTAGGTTGCACCGTGGCCAGAAATGTAGGGAAAATGAAACCAGAATTGGCATCAAGTCTATTTCCAATTTTTCAGGGTTTTTTTTTAAACATGGGGAGGACTTGAGGAAGGGTTCTGACATCTTAGAATCCAAAATCATCACTACTAGAAAGTTTTCAGCAGCAGTAACAATGATATTTTTTTTTTTAAAAAAAAAGGTGGGTGACTTGAAAAAACAAAAGATGGGGATTCCAAAGGACTAAATTTTTCCCCTCCTTGAGATAGGCCTTTGATCTGATTCAGAACAATTCTTCTCATGTTCTTAAGAAGCTTGTTTCAATCAAATCAGCCAAATCTTAATCCTTCCCCCAGTACTTCCATATGTGGTCCTCAGAAACTGCTAGTCACACCAGAAAGGAAGCTTCCGGGAGCACTTAGCAGGGTTTTGTTTGTTTGTTTTTTTGATGGGATGTTTGATGGAGAAAATGTTGCATGACAGACTCCAAAACTTGCTTCCCCTACACATACTCATGTACATTATGGCTCCTATTGTTGAGCCCGCATGGTAAGTGTATCAGTGCATTTACAGTACAATCCTAAACACGCATGCCCAGAAATTAGTTTCACTGAATGCAACTGGGCCTGCTTGCAGTTATGTCTGCATGGGATTACAGAATATATTACTAATAGCTCATGACAGCCTGCAACATCTTATGCCATAATATTAAATATACTAGTCTAAGATGCTACAAAATTTCTTGAGGCAGAGACTGATACTGACATTAATTCAGAAATGGCATATAAAATAATGGGATTTAAGGATAAACATCTCCTATCGGAGCTGTCAGAAGTTAATTTTGTGGATCAGAACTCCCAGCCAGTAGAGTGACTGGTCATACTGGGTGGGGGATTTGTAGTCCAAAAAACATTCCTAAGTTTCTCATTCTAAGCAGTATCCAGGGCATAACTTCTCCCTCTGAGAGCAAAGTTTGAAAGTGGGGGCATGTTACTGGGAGCTTGCTCATTAGAAGAGATGCTAATAAGCTCAGAAGATAAGCACTAAAGTCACTGAAAAAGATTGCACCACACTTGCTGTGATAGCCCACTGTGCTTGCAGTGTTCAGCCTGCAGCACGGGGATTCTCACAAGCATCATGTGACTTTCAGGTGCTAGCCAAGGATGCTGATTCAGCATGCCTGACATCTGCAGAATCAAATAACCCTCTGTCTGGAAACACCCTGGCTCAAAGCTTGTTTAAACTAGCTGTTTCCCTTGTGAAAGTGCTGCTTTGAGGCTCTGTACTGTGCCTCAGAGAAGGGCCACAACTGAAGGAGGGTGGAGAGAGCTGTTCTGCCTTCCTCCTCTCCTGCCCCCCTCACCCTGCCCCCATCCATCCTCTTGTGTTCAGACCACACACCATTCATCATCAGGTGCATTTAGAAATGGCTGTTATTTTTCTGAGATATAAAATTTCACCACAACAGAAGTTTTGGATGAGAACTCAATGCACTGCTTGCACTGTCATCTTGAACATATCCAAGACGATATCTTTCAAAACTGCTGGAGAGGCTCCCCTCAGGGGATACTCTTGCACCACCCCTATGGTGTATGCAACAAACAGATCTCAAAACGGAGTGATGCTACACTGAGAATTACAGCAGTTTTAAAAGATGCAGATTTACTCACTCTATTATTACAAAATGCATCCAGCTAGACATCCTTTGAGATTCAGAGTGGTATAGTGGCTTGAGCACTGAACTACAACCCTGGAGACCACAGTTTGATCCCCCGTTTGACCATGGAAACCCACTGGGTGACCTTGGAACCATCACACACTCTCAGCTAGGGTCACCATAAGTTGGAAACAATTTGAAGGCACACAGCAACAACAACAGATATCCTTTATTTCATGCCTTGGAACAGGAGTGACCAAAATGTGGCCCTCAGTACATCATCCCTGCACTTCCTCAGTCACCCATAAGTTTAGATCTTATATTTCTTTTTATTTAAAAGATCTGTCTAGAGACAGTGGCAGGGGGGCAATTTGATCCCATGTCTTCTCTCCCCTGCCTGAGTTTGTTTAGGTCCAGTGGGCATCTTTTTTCAAAAATGTATATGGCCATTTCTGCATGAGGTTGATACATTGTAGCAGCATTGAATTCTTACCCTCTGCTCTGCATGTTGTACCATTTTAGCATCGTAGTTTTGCTTGTGGTTCTGCATGTTTTCAGCTCCTAGAACGGTTCACTGCAGTCCACTGCGATGCGAAACCACTGTATGTGAAAACCGGAAAAACTTCAATGTAAATCTCCCAAACTGGTTCTGCTTCAGTTTTCACCTACGTGCAGAAGCATAGCATTGATTCACATTACAGAAGTGGCCGGCTATGGGCATTCCCAGGCTCTCCCTTCCGTCATTACCGTCCCTATCTCTCTCTGCCCTTCAAAGGACAGGCTGCCATCATTATTTGTCTTTCTGTGTTAAACGGACAGCAGGAAGAGAGTGGATCTGGTAATGGACTGTTAAAACATGGTTTTTTTCTACATATCAACAAACATACATTCCTACGCACAAACATAGCAACACAGAAATGTGTTTAAAAGTGTGTGTGTTTTTAAAAAACAGACCAATCAGTGATGGCAGGGCTGGGTGAGGGAGGGGAATCGGAGTGACCAGGGACTTGCTCTTGTGGGTGCAGCAACCGCTGTTCTCCACAGTAGTACAATATAAATGGGGGGGGGGTGCAGACAGCACAGTTTCTGAATTTCTGAATTCAGTTTCCAAATCAGAGTATAAAAACATCATTCTTGACACACAGCAAACCACTCCTCCCCTGTCACGGCCAAATTGGAAAGAAGTCTTCTCCTTGGCATCACGGTTTTGGGAGAAAAGCTGGTGTAATTGCCCCCTCAACTACCCCAAAGAGGCTTTTTAAAAGTTGGAAGAGTCTGGGGGGAAGTGTGGCCCCGCACTTTCCTCAGAAGGTTGCACATAAATGTAAATCATACTCATTTCCCCCAACTTCACTTGTTTTAAGAAGCAGAGGTTTAAACTTCAGAAGGCTTACATCATATTTAGCTGTATTTTTGTAAAAAGTGAAGGACAAAGCCTCTGTTAGGTGAGTACCTCTGAGTAGTCACACATTAACTTCTCAACAATACCGATTTGTTGTATAGTTGCTACGCAGGTATAATCTTGCACACTTCTGGGGGTTTCAGGCACAGCTTGTCCAGCTTTGGAAATATTAAGGAGCCAAGACAGAAAAAGCTTCTAGAATCTGTAAAATAGTGAGTACAAGAGCCTTATCTGTCTAGGGTTCACTTTATCCCATGTTATTGTTGTGCCTTCAAGTCATTTCTGACTTATGGCGACCCTATCCAGAGTTTTCTGGGGCTGAGAGAGTGTAATGTGGCCAAGGTCTCTGAGGTCATAGGCCAACACACAGATCATATACCATGCTGGCTCCATTTTATTCCATATCCTCCAAAAATTTTAGAGCTCAAAAGCGGGACACATGTGGCCAAACAATATCAGAGTATCGTCAAGATGGCAAAAGTTATTAATGCGGAATAATAGGCAAGCTGGAGGAGACTGGAACAGTTTGGTTTTTTCCTGTGCCTGCTAGAAAGTGCAAGACTCTGCCTCTCTCCCCTCCTCCATTGAATTAACTGAGTGCAAACTCAGTTGTACTTTGTCTTTAGCAACTGAAGTATGGTAAGAACAAAGGGGGAAAGTGGGAGGAGCAGAGAGAAATTGGGGTATTTTAAAAGCGGTGAAAAAGTGAGACTACAGCTGATTAATTAGGACTAATCCTGCCAAACTGGGACAGCTGGATGGTATATCGTATCTGTGATTGGACAATTTTGGCATCATAGAATCATAGATTTGGAAGAGATCACAAGGGCTATTGAGTCCAACCCCCTGCCATGCAGGAAAACACCATCAAAGCATTCCTAACAGATGGCTATCCAGCCTCTGTTTAAAAACCTCCAAAGAAGGAGACTCCACCACAGTCTGAGGCAGTGCATTCCACTGTTGAATTGCTCTTACCACCAGGAAGTTCTTCCTCATGTTTAAATGGAATCTCTTTCTCTGAAGTTTGAAGCCATTGCTCTGTGTTCTAATCCTGGAGTAGCAGAAAACAGGTTTGCTCCATCTTCCATAGGGCATCCTTCCAAATATTTAAACATAACTATCATGTTACCTCTTAACCTTCTGTTCCCCAGGCTAAGCATACCCAGCTCCCTGGTTACTATTACCTCTAGATTATCTAGATCATGTATTCCTCATAAGACATCCTCTAGGTGGTCATTGGAAGAATCACATTCTTAAACACATATATCAGAGTAGACCATTGACAAAGTGACAGATTTCCCCATCACCTACCATTTTCCTATAGATTAGAAGTACATTTGCAGCTGTCACACAAACATTCTTGACACTTAATTCCATATACAAGAAGGAAAATGAGGCAATGCTCAGATTACAAGGGGGGAGGGGATACAATAAGATCCAAGGGCCTTTCCACACTACACTGTTACAGTGCTATTATTCCACTTTCAACATCCAATGGGATTCTGGGGTTTATAGTTTACTGAGGCCAAAGAGTTCTCTGGCTGAGAATTCTAAATGCCCCTTCCTAAACTGCAAACCCCAGGATTCCATGGTATATTGAAAGTGGAATAATAGTATTATAACAGCTTAGTGCAGAAAGGCCTCAAAATACACATTGCAGTGATACCTGTATTAAGTCTAAGGCCATTTCCACACTACAATCTTACAGGGCGATTATTCCGCTTTCAGCATCCTATGGAATCAACCCCAGGATTCCATAGGATGCTGAAAGCGGAATAATCGCCCTATAAAAGTGTAGTGCGGAAATGGCCTAAGCGGTTTTCAGGGACAGACAGCTGATGCAAGTAGAGGCCTAACAGTGCAAGCTATATAGGGACTGAGAACAAGTCCAAGTAATACAATTTCAGTTCCATGGGCAGCAAATTTGTTTACTTGTTGCAAAGAATGCCTTACTTTTTGTGCCATGTCTGTTAGCGAATATTTTGAGAAAGACTAGGTCAGGGGAGTCCAGAGCTTGGAAAAGTTATTTTGGGCGACTACAGCTGCTAGAATCCCCTTGCCAGCGCATCTACAGTGTGCTCTGTCTTTCATTAAGGGTCTCCCTCCCCACTCACTCCTTGTAGGATTATGATGAGGCTAGCATGGCTAAATTCACCTTTACTTTTTCTGAGGAAAATAGTGGTGTTCATAAAACCACCTCCTTAAGAACAGTCTAGTGGTTTTGAGGTTCAACAAGTAATTTTTGCATGAAACTGAACATCTCAAAAAAAAAAAAAAATTCTGACAAGCCCAATATTACTGTCCCCTTCTGAAAACTTTCCCTTCTCTCAAATTGGAGTGTAAGAAGATGGAGTCCTTTTGTTATCACCGTTTGCTAGCCTGACTTTGAAAGATATTAGATATCATTTTTGATATCACAATTCAGCCCCATTATGCCACCCTCGGCCAAGTGTTTGTGAGGCCCCGAACAAGCACAGAGCTAGGCATGGCCATTAATTGCTGAACATTCCTTTCTCCACCTAGGCAAGCCAGACTCAGCCAGATCTTCGCTTTAGGAGACCTCCCTAGACAAACACCTCATTAAGGATGCACACTAATACAAGGAGCTCCCTGCCCTGAGCAGGCAACTTGGCAAGTAAGACGCTTAACTGTCAAGTACGCTGCATCTGCATACTGGCCATTCCATTGTCGATTCGGAACTAACTCAATCATGCTAACTTCTGACCTTTTGGAGACATTGTCTCGCACCCAAACCTCATTGTTCTTCCCCAAGTACAGACTAGCCTTTGGTCATATTTTCCCCTATAAAAACCCCTGATTCTGAGACCTTCCTCGGATCGCTCTGAACTTCCATCCAGCCTTGCTGCCACTTCATCTGCCAAGCTTTCCCCTCAGTCTCAGTCCGAGACTGCGCACTTATGGACCTCCGCAGTGATCTACCCCGGGCTTTGGACAGGTGTAGTATCACCCAATTCAACAATCTCTCTTAAAATTCCTCTATACCGCTACCACCTTTATTTTCTATAGTTACTTGTGTGAGTGTGTTGCATACACTGCCTGCTTGTATTTAATAAAATCACAGTTATTATTTCATATTTGGTATGCTTCTTGGCTTGGCCTGACCCTGTAGACGTTGGGTTTAAAGATTCCGCTGTGTTGCCCTGCCTCTTGTTGTGCTAACTTGTGCTCTGAGCTAATTTTCCCCACCAATAGTTGAGCACGTTTGGAGTCCCTCACAGGACCCCCAGTAAACAGGGTAACACTTTGGCCTTCTGCATGTGTGTGTGTGTGTGTGTGTGTGTGTGTATTCACATGGCTTTGGCTCTGATAGCCTGTGTGGTATTTCCGAGAGAAGTGGGGAAGGGGGCGGGTGGGGAACAAGAAAAACAGAAGGAAAGGAAACCGAATATGGTCTTTCACAGCCTAATTTACCATGTGCCCCTGAGGAAATTTGTTTTGAAAATACCTGACACTCACTGTACAGTCTGATTAATTCCCAAGGCAAAGATTTTACTCTTCAAAAGTATTTTCATGAGCTCTAGGGATCAGTCATGTCTGGCAGGGATGATTAGTCAGAATGAGAAGAAAGTTGTTTGACTCCAGCGGAGGCAAAAAAAAAAAATCACCCCCAGCTTCCCCTCAGTTTGGTGGTGGAATTTTAACAACATGTCCCAAGAAACCCCTCTAACTCTTCCAGCGAGAGACATACAAAGCGATCAGAGCAAAAGAGAGGTGAATTAATGCTTGCCTCTTTCACATATCTGTGTCAGTTAGAGAGAATCATAGCAGAGTTGAAAGGGACCACAAGGGCCACCTAGTCAAATCTCTTGCTATACAGGAACAGACAATTAAAGCATTCTGAGAGATAGCCATCCAGCCTCTGTTTAAAGATCTTACAAGAAGGAACATCCAAAGTAGTCCATTCTACTGCTGAACATCTCCAGTAAAGAAGTTCTCCCTAATGTTTAGGTAGAATCTCTTGTCTTGTAATTTGAATCCATTGGTTTATGTTCTAATCTCTAGAGCAGAAGAAAACAAGTTCACTCCATCTTTGACATGACATCCCTTCAATATTTAAACGTGGCTATCATATCACCTCTCAGTCTTCAATACTACAAGTGCAACATACCCTGCTACCAAGGCTGTTCCTCACAGGACTTGGTTTCCAGACCATTTCCCATCTTTTGGACTTGTTCCAATATCATTCTTGAATTGTAGTTCCCAGAACTCTTACGCAATATTCCAGGTGATGTCTGACCAAAGCAGAACAGAGAAGCTATCTGCCTTAGCACTGTGTACACCAGCAGTAGAAATTGTGTTCCTACTCCCCAGATATTATTGGACTATAACTCACATCAGCCTTAACCAATATGGAGGCATGATGATGGGAACTGCCATCCAACAGTAGAGGGCCACCTGTTCCCCATCCCTGATATAGAGGGAAGCATTGGTATGTAGCTGCCTAATACTGAAACTGACCACTGGTCCATCTATACAGTACTGTCAGCTCTGACTAGCAGCACATTTCCAGGCTTTCAGGTAAGAAAGGATCTTTCTCATCATTTGCTTCCTGATCCTTCCATCTGTAGATGCCAAGGATTGAATCTGGGGCTTTGTACACTCAAAACAGGTGATCTACCACAAAGTTATGGTTCTTCTCACAAAATATCAGAAGCTGAGTCAGACTACTGGCTCAGTATTGTATATAAGAGGCAAAAGCAACACATGACCCACCCCTCTCATTTTTGCAGTCTCTGCATGCCTCTCAGAATTCCCGCCCACTTACCCACCCATCCCAAAAACTGGCTGAAAGGGGGCATTTATTACTGCCGTAACTGCTGCTCTTGGAAACTTTGCACTGCTCCTGTGTACTCTGAGCACATCTCTTTCTCCACAGTGGGTGCTGATTTTACACTTCACACAAGTTCATGAAAGGGACCAAGTGCCAAGGATGTTTCCAGGAGCAAGAATTCTATAAAACAAGGCACTTTGTCCAATCTTTATCTTGTTCCCCCCTCCACAAGAACAACAACAAACCAGGAAAGGAGGTTTTGTTGTAGTAGGCTTCAGGAACATTTCAGGTTGGGGCTTTTGTTTTTTTTTCTGGAGGGTGGTAGCATTTACAGCAGTGATGTATTTAAGTCTTTTACTCTAAGTCTCAAGTCTGGAAGCCAAATTTATACCCCAACCAAAATTCCAGAATTATTGGATAGAGTGAAATAAATTCAGTTTTAACAATTTAAGCAGAGTTGGCTCTCCACATTTTCAGTTTTGCTATCTGCAGCTTCAGAAGTGGAGAATAGGATCCTATCTTGCTCTCCATTACTGAAGATTCAAACGCTTTAGAAGGAAGGATCCTTCTTTCTCAAGCCCGTTGCCTAACGCATTTGCTGTTCCCCTCTGAGAAATGCACCCTGCACTCTGGGGATAAGTTTTGTCTTTTGCTCTTAGGAAACGTTTTAGGAGGCTCCTCTGATATGCAGCAGGGACAGGCTGCTGAGCAGACCTCAAGCCTGCCTCAAGTCCATTGCCTAACCTGTTTGCTGTTCCCCTCTGAGAAATATGCCCACACTTTGGGCTTGAGAGAGATTGTCATGTGACTAGTAGACAAAAAGAGATGGAGGCATTGTTCAAAGTCGTAAGGTTTCTGGATGAATGCATTATGTTACTTAACCAAGGGCTTCAAGTCAGTCATTAAAAATATACAAGTCTTGAGTCAAGCTGAATCAGTCCATCATTTATGGCAGAGTCAAGTCTGAGTCGAGTCACTGAAGTGACTTAAGTCCAACTTGAGTCCAAGTCTATTGACTTGAGTCTACATCACTGATTTACAGTGGGTCTCATGGGCAGAAAATTCATCCCTGACCCCTAGAACCTCCTGACTGTGGACTACAATGTTTGTCAGTAGCTCTCCAGGGTTTCATAAGATGTTTTCTCTCAGCTGAAATATCCCATAGAACATAGGATATTTCAGATGCAAAAAAGTGCTCTAATACTGAGCCACCACTAAGGCTGACACTGTTTTTGCTGGCCTAGTTCACATATCTTTAACAGCTGCCTGACAGGCTTAAATTAAAGAAGCAAGATTTCACCTGTCTCTAATTCTGTGCCAAGAAACGTTTCACCTCCTCTATTTCCATATCTCAGACTGCTGTTAGACACAAGCACTCAAACTTAGATTAGCAAAATTATAAATTAGTGTGGAAATGTTGTTGAGAAAATTTTGATCTAAGAGTAAGCCAACTGGGTAGATAATTTGTTCTGTATCCAGCAGGTGAGAGCAAATCTGTTCTGGACCATTCTTAAAAGGGTTGTCTCTGGAGAGACGGAACTGCCCCCCCTTTTTTCTGCAAATGAAAGTAATTGAACAATGCTGTTTGCTTTGCAATGCAATTAAAAGTCATTTATTCATTTTAAACAGCTGCAGCTTCAGTCTTTACACACGTACCTGGGAGTCAGTCCCATTTAAAACAGTGGGACTCACTTCTGACCACAGGATCATTTTGTTTCCCTCCGTTCACTATCAAATCTTATTGGTATTTTATACATATCAGGCAAATGCAGTTCCAAAACAATAACAAAAAGAGATATCCCTGAATTTAATTTTCTAGTCATTCTTTTAAAATGAGAAGCCTGTCCTTGATAATTAAATATTATAAAACAACTAAAATGTTAGCTTCTGTTCTAATGCTGTTGTTTTTCTGCTGTGACTTTGCACTGATGGATCCAGGGATGTAGCTACGGGGTGGGGCTGGGGGCAAAACCTGGCCTTTGCCCCTCAAATAAGAATTCTACTCCTCAGAATGAAATTTTCCTTCCCTTCCCATTATTCACACTCAGAACTCTTTTATTTGATGTGTTTGCACTGCCTCTTTAACTTTGTCTGTCCCTTTTCTTCAGATGCCTAGACTCTGGATTCTCAACCGAAGTTCTGAATTAGTGCACTGCTTGAAATTTGGGGACTGATGGAAAATTTCATGGGAGCAGAATTCGTATTTGAGGGGTAATTCCCTCATTTTAACCCCTTCCCATTGCTGCACCCTTGATGAATCCCCTCTACATTGTAACAGCTCAAAGTAGTTAGGTACAATGTTATGCACATCAGAAGTAAATCCTATTGAGTTTAATGTAATTTACTCCTGAGTGTGCAGAGGAATGAAGTCTTAGGCCATCTAAGGCTTTGATTTTAAATTGTATCGTAATATACGTGCAAAATGTACTCTAGATACATCTTGATTCTTCTTTATTTGTTCTGTCTCATGTTTAGCACATTCATATGTAGCACCCACAACCCAGGGAAGGCTGACAGGGGACGTTGGTGGAAAAAACCTCTTCCCAGGGAGATGCAGGCCTCTTCCGCCCAACACTCTTCCGCGTCATCCTGTCACGATCCCAGCAGCACCTCTGCCAGGATGGGAACATGTCCCCAGAGCTCCTCTCCACACATGGCCAGTTGCCTGTGGAAGGGAACATAGGGAACACGCCCCATCCTTCTGGACTGCAGCCGGCCTTCTGCCACACTGCCGTAGGAGAGGAAGCATGTAGATCAGCTGCAATGGAAAGCTTGCATGATCGGGAGTCATTGATGTAGTTTCTCTATCAATGATATAGCCTGCGATCACATCGACTGGCAACAAGAGAAGGGCAGGACTGCAACAACATCATGTGGAAGTGTTGTCATTGACCTGCTTCTCTTCTGTCTCCATGTCGGGATGCCGTCATCATGAGGAAATGGCTGCACTTGCAATACTTTGCAATCCTTTCAACTGTTCTATTTGCCCAGCTGCTTAAATTGGATGGTCAATCTGTCCTATTATATTCTTAATGCATTTTACTACTTTAAAATTGTAATGGTTTTTAGTTATTTTTCTTGAAGATCCAGAAGTAAGCGTGCCGAATTTCTTGGAGATCTGTGATGAATTCGGAGAGTTAGCCGGGTTTAGAATAAATAAGGAGAAAACGAAATTTTTGACTAAAAATATGCGAAGGGAAGAAATAGAGTTAATGGAAAGAAGAACTCGACTTAAAGAGGCGAAAAAGGTTAATTATCTGGGAATAGTGATTTCTAAACAAAATAATACTTTATTTGAGAATAATTACAATACAAAATGGAGGGAGATTAAGAAGGACTTACAAAATTGGACAAAACTAAATCTTTCACTTATGGGTAGAATGGCTACTATTAAAATGATGGTTCTCCCTAAGATGAATTATTTATTTCAGAATTTACCTGTTATCACAAACTTTAGATATTTTCAAGAATGGAGGCAGGATTTGACAAAATTTATTTGGGCCGGGAAAAAACCTAGAATTAGGTGGAAAACATTGATCGATAGGAAGGAAAGAGGTGGTTGTAACTTACCAGATTTAAGACTGTATTTTGTTGCAAATGGAATGACATGGATTAGAGACTGGATTGAATTAAAAAATGATAGAATTTTGAATTTAGAAGGAGCTGGTCTACGTTTTGGGTGGCATGGCTACCTTTGGTATGATAAGACAAAAGTGGATAATAATTTTTTGAATCATTATATAAGAAAGCCGTTATTTGGAATATGGAAAACTTGGAAAAGGAAAATATATTCAAGAATACCATTATGGGTTTCTCCTCAAGAAGCCCTGATGGGGAGATCAAAGGAACCATTTAAAAGATGGCTTACATATAGAGATTTGGTTATTACAGATTTACAAGGTGGTCAGCGAATTAAATCGAGAGAGGAATTAGCGGAAGAAGGATGGAATTACCAATGGTTTTTGCATATACAATTAAAAGAAAGATTGAAAATGGATCTTAGATTAGTGGGGGTAGAAACAAATACCCAATTAAATGAATGGGAAAAGATAGTATTTGAGAAAAAAGAGCATTCAACATCACAATTTTACAAGTATCTATTGGATAGAGAATTGGAAACAGAGACAGTTAAAGAAACAATGACGGTTTGGGCACAAAATATTGGTCACACGATAGAATTGGATCATTGGACAAAAAGTTGGGTTAATACACAGAAATTTACACTAGCTCAAAATCTTAAAGAAAATCATTTAAAAATGCTTCATAGATGTTACCTAGACCCAGTGAAATTAGGCAATATATATAAACTAAAAAACAAGACATGTTGGAAATGTTCTCAAGAGAATGGGACTTTCTATCATATGTGGTGGCAGTGTAATAAAGCTAAAAGATATTGGAAAAGGGTGTGCAGGATAATGACTGATATATTACAGATAGAGCTGCCCATGACACCAGAAATTTTATTGTTAAATATGTTACATCAGTTAGATAAAGAATACAAAGGATGTGAAAGTATAATTTTGTATATGATAACAGCTGCTAGGATTGTATATGTGAGATACTGGAAAAGAGAGGAAACACCAACAATGCAAGAGTGGTTACAAAAGGTTTTGGAATTTGTTATGTTAGAAGATCTCACTTCTAGCTTGAAAGATGATAAAAGAGAGAAAAAAGTTAAAGATTTGAGATCCATAAAAAAATTAATAGAGGAGAATTGGATTAAGATCTGTAATGAGGAAGATGATTGAAGGAGAGTGAAAATGTAATGATGTAATGAAAATGTAATGATGTTCATGATATACTATGATATAACAATTTAATGGGGCAAGTCTTCAAGAGATTATATGTAGTTAAGGAGATCACAATGAGTTTGGTTGTATAAGGCTCGAACAAGGGGTGGGGGGAAGTCAAATTTGAGTTGGAGGAAATATAAGTAATAAGGCTTCTAAGCGTGTTTTTATAATTGTAAAATGTATTATAAGATAATTGTAAATATTTTGCTGTGATTATTAATGATTTTAATTAAAAAAATGGGAAAAAATTGTAATGGTTTATTGGTTTTCTTGCTTTTTCTGGGTGGTATGACCATTTCAGCTTATATTTATTCCTGATTATTCTCAACTGGTCTTTAGTGGAAGAACAGCTTACAGGTGTTCTAGTGCATATATAATACATAATTGCGTGGCGAGGGGCGACAGCCTCCAGGTAAAGAAAACATAACAACCTTCAATTGGAAAAACAAAGGCCAAAACTTTATTGGCTACAAGCATGAACAAGGTTGGCGCAAGCATGGGCATGGATCTGGGCATCGATCAACCCTCCTGTTGACTGATGAACCCAACTGTCCGGCCCGGAACCAGATGGCACATGGCTGATCGCGAACCTACTGCCACCAGGGGGTGCCCACTGCGTGCTCACCTGAGCTGGGCAGCTCAGCGCACCCCCTGACCCCAGCAGGGACCCGACCTTCCCCTAGCAAGTGGCAAAGGTGCCCGCTATCCCAGATCCAATGACCATGCCAAAGAGGCAGGCAAGCCACCCTGCCTGCCTTCTGCCAACCTCATCCCAGCAGCCAAGAAAGCCGGGATCCCAATGCCCTCCCATGCCCCATGGCGGGATGGGAGTACCTGGCCCCCTCACTGTCCAGCTGTCTCCTGGTTGCAGCACATGGGCCCGACAAGCCTCAACTCAGGTTGTACATAGCCCGCATACACTCCAGATTTCCACCTCCCAATACTCTTGATGACCGTGGCGGGAAGGCCACAGGTGGCCACCTCCATAGCCGCTCCAATGTGGAAGGAGTGGCTCCCAAACTCAGAGGAAGGGAGACCTGCATGACGTAGAGCTGCCCGCAGTACCGCGGTGAACTGAAACCTGGACAGTGATGAGTGGTCCTGGTGAATAAGCAGGGGGCCGGTGCCCGCAGGCCGCTTCTTGAGGAACTTTCAAAGCACCTGGACAGGGCAAAGGGCTTCCCCCTGAAGGGGGTACAGGTGAATGAGGGCACCCTTGGTTTGCTGGTCAGCCTTGGACCACCTGATCCGAATGGTCACCTCTTCTCCAGAAAAGGAGATGTCATCCATCCGCAATGCCCTGTTGGACGTGTCCAATCTGGATCCGGCCACCAGCTCCCCAATGCACAAGGCCCCGAAGAAGGCCACCACAAAGGCTGTCTTGAATAGCTTGGCCTCGAATTGTGAATGACAGATGGCTGGACGCTGATGGGTTACCCTCTTCAGCAGCTGGAAAGACAAAAGCCTCCTGCTGTCCTTCACCTGTGGCCTCCAACCTTCGACTGTCTTTCTGACGATCAAGCCAGCACACAGATCAGGAAGTCTCCTGGCCTTGCTGAAGAAGGAGATCCACACCAACTGAATAGCCATGGAGCATGGGGCCATGCCACTATCCTTCAGATGAGCCAGGAAGTGCAGCAGCTGTGTCTCTGGAACCAGCCATTCGTCCGCATAGCCTGCTGAGACCCGGAAGCTCCGAAACTTATTCAATGCTCTGAGGTAGGCCCTGCGTGTTGCAGGAGGTATGGAATGCATGACTCCCAGGATTATGGAGTGTTCCCAAGCTGCCACAGATCCTCCGGAAACGTCTCTGGCATGGGATCTGCTGCTGGCGCCAGCAACCAAAACCTGTCCTGCTGGAAGCAAGACAGAGAATCCACAATCCCATTATCTAAACGTGGAACGCAACGGGCTGAGAAAGATATGTTAGAAGCTAAACACTCTAGGACAAAGCCCCTGACCAGCCCCATGACCCACCTAGACTTGGAGGACTGTCTGTTGATGGCTGCTACCACCGCCTTGTTGTCACATCAAAAACAGACTCTCTTGTTGCGAAAACGGTCTTGCCCAAATACAAACCATAACCAGGATAGGAAAAAATTCCAGGAACGTGAGGTCCCTGAGTATCCCTTGGTGCTCCCAGTGGGATGGCCATTTTGCCGCCAAACGCCGACTGCCAAAAGCCCGGAGATCTGCCAGGTAAGAACCCATGAGTGGTCCTTAGTGAAGCCAGGATGCCCTTACACAGGCCCACTCTCATGGCCAATGAGTTCAAAGCAAGGCACCTTGAACTCATTGGCCACTGGAGAACAAAAGGAGTGAACGTTTGCACACACGCAAGTGCGCACGTGCAAACATGGCTGCCACCATCTCCGGGCGTTTGGGGAGGGACGCTGAGGTGGAAGATGCCACGTCCCCTGCAAAGGCACCGAACGGTGAGTCGTTCGCCACTATTGTAAGCCATGTGTAAACAACTCATTGCTCTTCCACATGGCTAATAAGAGACAGAGCACTGGGTATATGCTCAGCCCAGTAAATAGAACTGTTAAGAAGGAATTCTTGTTGTGGGTGTTCTTCTGTGGATAATCCATGTGATTATCACAGGATAATGCCTGGCACATCCCAAGGGACAAATCAAGGCCTTCTTCACATATCTATACCATTGAACATCCACTGCCAATTCGCAATGCTGTCCTAATTACTTCCCCTTACTGAGTACCTTACCCAACAGTTTGCAGGACTTGATCCTGTCCTTCCTATAAAGAGAGAAAGAGGGAGAGCGAGGGAGGGGGAGAGATTGAGAGAAAGAGAGAGAAAGAGAGAGAGAAAGAGATTTCAAACGCCTCTATATACAACATCAGGGCTGATCTCAATCCAGACACTTCAGAGAAAGGAATATTGCTGGATTTTCTGACATTAGTAACGTAGAAATAATGTGCCTTTATCTAGAAAGGCCCACTGAGCAGGTGAACTAATATTATTTATGCAAGCAACAGATGTTCAAAATGCTAGGCACATTTTATTAAGCTAACATCGGTCTGAACATGCAAGACAGTCTTTTATTTTTTGTGTCTGTTTTGAATGTTATATCTGGAGAAAAGATCCATGTCACTTGAAATCTAATCTCCTATATTCTGAGCAGCAGTTTGTCCCATAGTAGAATGCTTCTTTTGCCCTTAGTACTATTCTTCACTTCTAGCACTTTGAGTGTGTCTAGTTTGGCAAAACTCAGATCAGAACCAATTTGATAAAATTAGCAAAAGGCATTTCTATTAGTTGCTGAGGCAGGAAACAAAGCACTGGCATAAATCAAAATCAAATACAGTATGCTTTACTCACTGGAAAGCACAAGTTCTTCTTTACTGTTGGTTTTCAACATTTTACCACTTATTTTTCACATAATTTCAGTTCTTATGGGCTAGAAACTTGATCTCAAAAAAGGTGATATTCTCAGGATGCCTAATTTCATGTACAACGGTAGTGTCTGACCTTGCTCCACGTGTTTGTTAGGGCAGGATAGTCCTGCCCAAAGCACATGTTTATATGATACCTGAAAGTCACACATCATTCTGATATAGGGAAAGGTTGCCTCCTTTTCACAACAGGAAGATGAAGCACAGTAGGTTTTGGTTTTGTGTTTGTTTTTGTCTTGAAAAGATGTTTCCCTTTCACTCCTGTCACATTTGCAAAGGATAATGGACTGACTACAGGAGGCGATTTAGCTTAAAATAAATAAAACCATTTTGTGGTATCATTAAAAAACATGCTATCCTTTATATACACACATCTTTTTCTTTCCAGACACTAGGCAGTCTCTATGAAATGAGACAGCCTTCCTTTCAAAATTTTCCAGGAAACAGAGTTGTCTTCCACATGTTACACTTAATATAACTCAAACAAATGTTTTAGGAAATTCCTACTAATTCATTGAAATGGTGACCTTGGCAATAGTGAAATGGAAATTTGACTCAGAGATATTGTATTTCTTTTTAACTGTACAGGCGAGCAAGGACTTAAAGCTCAGGAAGAGAGAAACTCATGTTACAGATAAAGGACCTGGCAGGCCTGAACACAGAAATTTCCAGAAGTGTTTGCGTGGCAAGAACTCTATGCCAATCCACATATTTTAGCTATTCTGGCCGAGTGCCCAGTGTACAAGAAAGCTGTGTAGCTGCACAGTTTGCTGGCTTGCCTGATGAGTTTCCATCCTGCATGGCAACGCCAGGTAATTTTGATGCCAAAATCTCCTGCTACTTATATTGTTACAAAATACCAGATGTGCTTAATAAAGAGTAAGTGAAGCCAAACCTAGGGTAATCACATAACCTATCATTAACATTTTAGTTTTTTAAAAAAGCAGTTGGAATGCCAGATTACTGTTTTGCTTTGTTTGCTTTCCGCCCTGTTGCTGCAACCCCCTAGGGTGATGGGAACAAGACGCGGTAGGAGTAGACAGTTCTGGAGCATTTGACAACATTGTTTACAGTCACACCCCTGCACATCTGAAACATGTGTGAGAAAGTAAGGCTAAGCAGATTTCCTTTGCTCTCAGTACAAGGACCAAAAAGGAGGGAAAGAGACTGCAGGAGGAAGTCTACAACAAAGCAGAAAGTGCTGGAGTCATGTTTCCTTATCCCATGGAGAGGGAAAAGAACAAAACAACACCACTTGCTTGATTATCTGTGCCTTGAACACCCACAACTCCCTCCATGTGTAAGGAATGTGCAAAAAGACCTTGTTTAATGGCAATTGGATCCTCTCAACTGACTGAATGCCTCAGTCTGAATAGCTCAGTCACCCAGCCACTATATGTGTTCACACCTCCCCTGGGTTTTAAAAGGGTGTTACATATCCCATCTCTCCAGTTGATTATAGTTCCAGGAACAATCCACAATGAGGGCGTAACTCCATAACAAGGGTCCAGCTAAGAAGCTCCATTACCCTGTGAGAACTGCAGATAATTCACTGCCATATTAGCCAGAAGTATAGTTACTGGCTGGGCAAAATTAGGATTCTGCAACCCCCAAATAATAATTCTGCCCCCATGAAATATTCCTTAAGTTCCCAAGTTTCTAACATTGTAGGGAGTGAGACAATGAAAATTGTTCCCACTTACAACTCTTACATTTGCTGTTCCTTTGTCCGCCACTTTTCCATAGATGCCTAATGTTATTTCTAAATGCTTAACTAAAAGTTTCAGTTACTGAAATGTAAAAAATTTAGGGACTTAAGAAAAATTTCACTGAGAGGGCAGAATTACTATTTGAGAGGGGGGATACCCTAATTTTACCTCTTCATATAGCTACACATCTGATGCCAGCTGCACAAACAGATGGTATTATCTGAATATGGCCTTTGGAATTTGTAGTATGGTCCCACTATTCTCAGACCTACTGGTGGCACAATTCCATCTGTGGAGATCTGCTGGCAGAACAGCCAGTATTGGGTAGAGCTGCAGATAGGAAGTGAGCAGCACAGGACAAAAACTTGTTTAGATCAATATTACTGATATGCTCATTCACACCGCAGCCATACCCCTGTCACTGGTGAACCTTTACACCAGATGTGGACCTTGTGCAAATAATTTCTCCTCTCCCATTTACTTCAACAGGAGACAGGAAGTAGCTGTTAGCACATTACAACCACTCCAACCATATCACCATGATGAAGCATAGGATGTTTGTCAACTAGTACCCAATCACAGCACACCACCACAGATATATAAACCCCAGAGAGAAAAGAGGCTGCAACTCAGGCAATGGGTGACATAGGTATACCTTTTTGGCACTTAGTGCTCATGGGAGGAATGCTAGTGACAGGAAAGTGGAAAACTGGGCACATTGCAAACAAAGGAAGCACACTTGACCCAAGTTCCTGGAGAAGTCCCTAATGATGCCTAGACTGAGCTTGGCTGGGTTATTCTTGCAGACTATAGTTTGCTAAACCTGGCCATGTCAGCTGAGGGACTCGGGGGATTGGTTCTGGTTCAGTGTTGATTTTTCAGCAACCAGGATTTCTCAGAATTTCTCCTGGGTTAGCTGAATCACTGTTCTGGGAGCATGTTTGCATTCAATTTCTGTGTCTTCACAATTGTACTGACTATTCCCTTTTCAATTAACAATGACTACCAGGAAGGGGGGCAATTTCTATGCACATTTGGAGCCAGTGTCTTCCTAAACACATTTGTACCTACCTTACAGATTGAATCACAGGGATTTTTTGATGCTGTGTGATTGTAAGTCTTTCTTCCTTTAAGAGGTAACAGGAGGTTAAAATATTTGCTCATCATGAGCAGAGCTAAACTAAATAAATATCTCCACCATGGTTTTTGCCCCCTGCTGTAGCGGGTAGAAGCAAAACCACATTCTTGGCTATGCCTGTGATTGCTCTGCGTTGCTTCCATGTCAAGGACATGCCAATATATGATGGTCATTTGGGGGTTTAGCTTCATGTATTCTCTATATATGTGTGGCATGCAGGCATCATTGCCAGCATAGTACTGAGTTTGGAAAAATAACATTTCGGGATATTTCTGGATTCTCAGAATCTCTGCTGTGTTATAAAAAAAAGTTTTTTTTCAAAGGTTTTAAAAGGTTAAAAAGTTTAAAAGGTTAAAAAGGTAACTTTTCCAAGCTCTGGATGGTCCCAGATTGGTGGCTGGTGAGCATGCATGTGTTTCCAGGAACACTGTTGTTGTTATGTACCTTCGAGTTTGACTCTAACTTATGGTGATCTACGCTAAGATTTTCTTGGCAAGCTTTGTTCAGAGTGAGTTTGAGCCTTCTTCTTAGGAGGCCACAAGAGTATGATTTACCCAAGGTCACTCAGTGGGTTTCTGTGGTTGAGCAGAGATTTGAGCCTTGGTCTTCTGGAGTCCTAGTCTAACAGTGAAACCACTATTGACTTTATCAGGAATGCTATCTTTTAGCTATTGTCTTGTTGCAAAGTTTTCTCTGCCAGATTACAAGTGGTATTCTTCTGGTCTTGGTGTGGACAACCTGATGACCATATCATATTTGGAACTTCAGCTCTCCACAGCCTTGGCCAAAATGAGTAACAGTCTGAAATGATACAAGCTGAAGTCCAAATTTCTGGTGTCCACCACACTGCCTATCTTACTACTGCCTTGTGGCAAGCAATCAGTTCCTGCTTTAGTAGACAAGAAAAGGGGGAAATCTAAAGGCACTATTGTTTCAATAACTCTCTTTTTAAAAATGAAGATGAGTTCTTCTAATGTAACAGGACTACTACTACTACCACTACTACTACTAGTTTTGCTCCCCCCTGCCCTCAGACCCAATGAACTTGAAGTTAATATATGGAAATATAAAACATACATTGGGGGAAATGGCTATTTTTTTTCTCCCTGTGAAAGAGCCTGTGGTTAAAGCTAAGCATATGAAACAAAATAACTAGGGAAAGAAAAAAGATCTCCATGTTTATGTAAGTAGTTTTATTACCATTATTATCCAAATGGAAAGACTGGCAAAATTGCACAGATCTGAAACTCATCAAGAATCCCAATTATAGCATAAAGGAAATGTGTGTTAAGGCTACAGTTTTTCATTTTAGAGGAAAATGGATGCCATCAGATCAATGAATGACAAGGCAATGCTGCTACATTTAGGTGAAAGGAAAACATGGATATTCATGCAGCAGGCCCTACAAAGCAGACTGGATGCCAAAGAAGTGTTGTCACATGACAAAGCTAGAGTTGGAGATGAGAATGACTCACAACAGGTAAACCAGGTTGAGTCACTCTCCGCAGCCCAGAGGGAGCACAGTCAACTTCTTGACTTGTTCTCACAGTTGCATAACATGCCAGGCAAGTGTTCAGGAATGCAATAAAGGTTTCCTCATAGGGACAAGAGCTGGCCACTTCTGCAGTCTCTCAGACAAGCAGTCAGGGTGGAAGCTGGGCTCTTTCTTAACTGATTCCCACACAGAGTTTCTCACATGAGGCCTTCAAAAAAACCATGTGAGTTTCTGGGAAGTCTTTATGCTTAATGCACTTCTGAATTGATTCCCAATTATAGACACTGACTGTTTCATTTGTAGATAGTGATGTTCACATGTCTACAGTGCTACTTTTGCAGGCAGGAAAACAGTAGTCAGTAGCTAGGTAGGAATAATAAGCCAAGCCCACTCCTGGCAATGTCTTTCTCTCTCTCTATCATGCATGTGTGTGCGCGCGTGCGCGCACACACACACAGACATATATATATATATACATACATATACATATATTTCAGTAGAAAACGTCATGATAATAATAGAACAGGGAAGAAAGAACGGTCAGAATTTTCCATAATCAATCTCACTTCTTAATTTTGCATTGAGAAATGGTGCAGATTATGGGAAATTAAGACTGCTCCTCCCCCATCTCATAACTAGCATGAAGATTGTCACTGAATATGTTTTTACAATTTCAGCAGACACTATTGAGTAGATCCTGTGATGTCACTGACAACAGATAACATGTTTGTTCTGTCACAGCCTTTAAATATAGTTTAAGGACAGGGGGTAGTATTTTCTGGAAAGATTGGTTCTCTGATCTATTTTACAAATCCTGATATAGGTCAGGTGATGGGAGTAGGAAAGAACTGAAGTCTGCATTCTCTCTTTCTACAAAGTCTGGTATTTCAAAACATGCTGTTCTTTCTTTTCACCTGCTTGCAAACTTTATGCCCTAGCATACCACAATGGAGTGCATATCTCCCATTCTATGTGTCTGTTCAGTAGCCTTCCCCAACCTGATGCTCTTCAGATGTGCTGGACTATAACTCCATCATCTCCAGTCATTCTGGGTGGAGATAATGGAAGTTCTCAGCCAAAAACAGTGGAGGGCTCCATGTTGATGAAGCCTGGTGTAAAGGATCCAGTATGTGGTCACTAGCAACAAAGCAAGCTGCTGTGCTGAAGCAAGACTCCTCCTCTCTCCTCCATTGCTTCAGATGCAGTCACCTCATTGTTGTTATATAACTTCTCCCTCCCCAACTTTCATTCTTGCTAACTTTCTGTTCATGTACATTTATTATATACAACACAGAAACATGCACATAAGTCTGTGCACCACATTACTGACAGCAGGACTACAGCCTGAGAGACTTAGGAGCCAGTTTCAATCATGCTGAAAGCTGGATCAGTTGAACTAGGGGCGCACTATATTCTGACACAGACACACACAGACTTTTTTTTGTTTTAATACTTATGAAAGATACTTAGGTCTTAGTGATTGTCCAGAAAGCAGGCTAGAGGTCAAAACTGTAAAACAGTATTTGTTTTACCAAATAAGGACTTTCCAAGGGAGAAGTAGACCATCTATTTACCTAGGAGTATAATTGGATTTACTTTCCAGTACGCATCCACAAGATTGTGCTGTAAGATTTCTATGCAAAACCCTTCATAAACTTGCTGCAAAGTAGGCAAAAGACACTTTTTGATTGGACACACCCACTTTGCACTAGAAACTAATTAAGGAAATCATTGGATGATTGCAGTCCTTATTTGAAGTGAATCACACTGCCAAGGACACGTTTTACCTCTTCTAACCTTCAAACAACTTCTGAAACACTCTAAGCATAATCCAAAGAAAACTGTGTGTAAACAGATTGCATAAGATCAAAGGAGCTTCCTGTACCACGTCATACCAGACCAGACAACTAGAAAGACCATGCTCAAAAGCCACTTCTGTGAGGGATATAAGAACAGCACTGGGACAGTGCAGAGCCTTTACCACAGTGGCCCTCAAACTTATAGTTTCCAACAATGTCTCTCTTTGTTATCTTTTATGAGCAAATAATACAGCAACATTATTTGAGCAAGTATTTAAGCATGTTTGTGGTTTCTAATGTTGTTGCTGGCTGCCATCAATCAGGGCTTAAACTTAGTCTACAGCAGGGCAAGGCAGCTGCAGGAGAAGCTTCAATGGATTCAATTCATCATTTGGTATAACCCCTATGAATTACTGGTTTGGTTCTGTCAGTGGGGAAATGCTAAGGCAAGGGGTTCTAATAATCAGTTCAGTCTAGAGAGAAAGCTAAGGAGAGAGGAGCTGTGTTTGCCAAGGGTAAGAACTGGGCCCTTGTCACCTCAGATGAGGGTTGCCAAAGTGAAAATTGGAGAGGGCATCAGCACCTTTAATGGTGTGTAAAAGAGGGAATTTCAGCAATGTCTTTTGTTACCTAGATGTGTGACATGCAACACTTGCTGAAATTCCCACTTTTACACAAGAAAGATTCAAGAGGAAATGGAAGGGTTAATCTTCTCCAGTGGGCTTTGTATAATTTGTTCATAACTATTTTGTATTTTCATTTAGGGCTTTGAAGTTGCCTATAATAACTGCTGAGCCGTAAGATTTCTGCAAGCAAGTCCTACACTGGTGATTTGCAGAGTTCCTGGAACTTTGGGAGACTGTGTATGTGCTGGTTTCGGTGTAAAATATGCAGTTTTGTTGCTGGTTTTTATAGTTAGACAAAGTTCATGCAAATCTCTAATTGTTTAAACTTTTGTAACTGTGTTGCAATACTCAGGCATATGTGGTCCCATAGAACTCAAACAGGTGGTTCATGTGGATGTGGACCATCCTTGGTCTGCAACAAGGATGTTGAACCCTTTTCAGCCAGAGGGAAAAAAATAAATTTCAAAGTTCTCAAGTACAGCACTATCTCATGGTGGGCAAAGCCAATGGCAAAACAGTAGAACCAAAAATACCAGTATGTTAAGGAGGCGACCATACAAAATCTGGGAAAACACCTAACAGGTATGTCATAGGGAACCCCTGGAAGCCAGACTCTGTCATTTCAGACAACAAAATTAGCTGAACAGCTGTATTCTGCCATGTATAAAGACAAAAAAATGGGTCAGCTCAAGAAATTTTCTTGCCTGACATAGAATAGCAAATGGTAACCCCTCCCCCACAAATCAAGGTGTTTCATATCCAAAGCTGATCACCACAAACCCTCTCTTAATGTCCCACACCAAGGAGGGAGATGGGTGAGAGAGAGGAAGTACAGCAACACTATGCCAAGCCCCTCTTGTTCCCTGACACAGTTTGGACCCTGGGTGTCCATTCTACCCACCATGCCTCAGCCCCCTGTCCACAGACACATACATACATTTGGATATTTGCAATTTTCCCAATTCTGCAAGGATCCTGCGCCTCAACCCTAGTGAATGCAAAGGGCCAACTACAACTAAAAATGCTCTGCCCTTTCAGTACACCCCCAAAATCCATTGCTTAAGGCAGAACCTTAAGGCAACCAAATATAACAACATGCTGAATCTGTCCATACGTAAGCAACAGTGGCATGATACCCTGAGTACCAGAGCATCATCCTATGACTGCTCCGTTATGGATGGGTTCAGCCAGTTATTATAGTCATTCCTCTTTCTCATTCCAGATGAACCTGCTTTAGTCTTATCTTCTTCACAGAGGGCTTTTCTCAGTCCCAACATCCTCACAGGCTTCTCTGGTGAAGTTGCAGGAGACAACCTTCTCTCAGGCTATGGAACTCCTTCTCACAGGAGGCTCAGTTGCCCTGCTCCCCCTCACTCTCCTTCTACCAGCAGGTAAAGACATTTTTATTTATACAGGTTCTTAATTGTGGTCTTTTAATAGGGTGTGCTATGGTTTTATCTTTTTACTATATTTTATATGTATTTTAAACTGTGTCATATCAATGTTTTTATCAGACTGTTTAGTTTTATATAAAACTTGTTCTAGCTACATTTTGTTTTGTTTTAACTCATACTGTAAGTGTTTTTGGTCTCATATTGGGAGAATGGTAGGATATAAATAAAATTAATTAAAAGCTTCCACATTCTGGTCAGTGGCCTCTTCACTCTGCTACACAAAGAAAACTTTATGTCAAGAGAATTACGGTCTACCCACTTCCCTGATATTCACTTTTCCTCTCTGGAGGGTTTCTAAAATATATTTAAGTGGGGAGACATTAAAAATGTGATGACAACCCTTCCCCCTGACAAACAGGCACCTGTCATACCATACAAACCATACAAACAGTTTGACCAGTTGGTATCCTGTTTGGGTGGACCAACTTGCAGCCTTCACTCAAACTACCAGAGAGAAACTGGCAGAGCAAGGTGGAAACATGCTGCCCTCATGAAGCCACAAGAGGCAGCCATGGAGCAGACCTTGGGGAAAATTCCTTTTTGGACTCCAGCTCTCAAAATCCCCTGCCAGCGTGGGATATTCTGGGAACCATCATCTTAAAAAATGAACTTTTATAAGCTCTGCACTGACCCACTTTGAGTATTATTCTAAGACATCTACTCAAAGGGATTATATTTGAGAGATATGATGGTCATTTTGACTGGCCTGAAATTAGAATCCAGATTCTATGTCTTCATTTCAGTAGCTCTCCGTTTGATTTGATTTAGGGGCCCAGTTCTGCCAGCAGCTGTGAGGGGATGCTGGATCCCATCAGTAAAAGAGCTGGCATGCTTCTCTGCAGTGGGCTGTACCACTTACTACCAATAAAGCTTATCCATAGCTGTAATGTATGTCCGGGTTTAGTACAAAACAAAGTCTTGTGCAGGCCTGGAACTACACCTAATCCCAGAGTAGAAAAAGGCCCTTTGTGGGAAATTCACTTCCCTAGTCCTTACTCAACCTTCATATTTTTGACCAGCTTCAAACTGCCAAACAAATGCAAAGAGCCACTGAATAAAAATTAACTCTTTCTGTGTCAATGAAGAGCTGTTAACATTTGGCCATAAATGCTAACAAGGATTCCAAAGCCCATCTGCCTAGTGGTAGAGACCAAACTCGCTAGATTATGAGCAGAGCACACAACAAATAGCATGTACATTCTTTTAAAAATGCTATTCTTCTGAAGCCCAACATTGATAAAAATCTCAAAGCTGCATTAATACCAGACTTAGGATACGATGTATAATTATTTTGATGCATTTATAGATACAAGTGACTGTAACTCACATGGATATTTACAAACATAATGCCAGCAAGATAGCAAAGGAGTAGCATTATGAAATCAGTATGAATGGATGCGCTGGGGGAATCCTTATGAAGCTATTTGAGCATGAAGTCACTCTATTGTTCTGTTTGGACAGTGTTCCAGACTCTATAAACTGTCTGATTGGGTGGCTTATTGCCTGGGGAACTCACATGGGCAGCCTACATATTACTGATGTATTGCTTATTTCTCTCCATCATGTACAATGTCACATTGAACCAATAGTAGAGGACATTAAATTCCACAGAAATAACTGTTTCAACTGAGTGTCAGTTTACTTTCTTATTGGCTAGTATTCAATAAGCCTCAATACTGCTATTAAAAAAATTATGCCATAGAAGCCCATGCTGGATCTACAATTTGTCTGATAATCATGCAGTCCTCTGCTGGCATACCTGCCTATAAAGTATTTTATTTTTAGTACACTGTTTTTGATTTGCTTATGCATGCTTTGGAACTTGCTATTTTTTAAAATTTATATATTTATATTCTAAGCAGCTACAACCAAAGACTCTAGAATGGCGGGGGCGTCGGGTCTCCCAAGACTAGGCTCCCTGCTGTCAATGATCTGGCAAAACTGGACCACTCTTACAAAGCTGAGCCTCTCCAATTATTAATCAGAAATCTATTAACTGATCAAGCACTAAGAAATATTTAGGGCATTTCCACACTACACTATCATAGTGCAATTATTCCACTTCCAACATCCGGTGGAATTCGGGAGTTTGTAGTTCACTGAGGCCCAAGAGCTCTCTGGCTGAGAATTCTAAATGCCTCTCCCTTAACTGCAAACTCCCGGATTCCACAGGATGTTCAAAGTGGAATAATAGCACTATAACAGTGTGGTGTGGAAATGGCCTAAGACGTTGCTGTTGATGTTGCTGAACCTTTTGGGAAGAACAAAGCTTGCCTGCAATCTATCCTGTACACACTTACTTGTGCACAGGGGTTCTAAGTATACATCATGGTTGCAAAAGTCTTCACATTTAAGGATATTTCAATAATGAAGGATGGGAAGAGTGATTTGCCCTCTCCATGCAACCACCTGAAAGTAAACAAAATTAATACAACCTGCCTGCCAATGTTGAGCCCCTGCTCCCCTCCCCAAAACATGCAGTTCTGGGGTCCCTAGCTACAACAATGATAGCACCTCACGATGGATTAAGGCAACAATGCATGAATTAAAACAAATACAGCAAATACCTGAAACCATAAAGCTGCACTGAAGTCCACAGAAAATAGTGGATCTTAGAACTTACATTTAGTAAAATCCTTATATTGCATCCCATATCAAAACATCTCGGGACAATCAATTTCATTTAAACAATTGGAAAAGACAATATGAGCATATGAAAAAACATATGGAACCATATGGCAATTTAAAACAAATCAAAACAGTTTAAAGGCATGTACGGTACAGGTATTCGATAAAATAGCTAGGTCTCAATGGTTTTAATAAATAGTTATGCTTTTATGTAGTGCAAAAATGACACTAGCTTTGCTGTCAGTCAGGCCAAAATGGGAGGATATTCCATAACTGGAGCAGCACAGCAGAGAAGGTCTTTTCCTGTAGATTCCCACAGCTTATTGAGCCCACCAACTTTAGTCCTTAGGCAGGCATATATAGGGAGAGGTGCTGTGTCAAGTATTGAAGCCCCAAGCCATTTAGGGCTTTCAGTGTCACCACCAGTGCCTTGAATTCAGACTGGAAGCATATAGGTACCCACCCCTGAGACCAGTGGTATATGATATTATTACAGTACAGTTTTGAAAAACTCTCTCTTTTCTCTCTGTCACTTGCTCAAAGGACCACATTCAAATTCAACGGAGCAGAAAAGAACTGAAAGCAATATACTGAAGTGGAGTTTTTTGTGGCGGGGGGAGGGGGTTCACCAAGCTGTGGGGAAAGATGAAAATGACATGGGTTTCCCCCTCCCTTTTTTCTAAAGCAGGTTTGGGCAACTGTGGACTCCTGCTATTGCTGGGCTGCAACTCAAGTGAGCCCCCGTCAGCCTAGCCAATAGTTAGGGCTGATGGGAGCTGCAATCTAATGAGGAGGACACAGTTGTCTACTGCAGATTTAGAGGAGGAAAGGCATTGACCCCACATGACAGAGAAGTCCAAATATATTGAGTGAGAAATGGAAAAGGCATTGCTGGGAGGAGAAGGGTTACAGGGATCTAACAGATATTCTGACAGGTAAATGAGCACCATTAGAGCAATTCTACCTCTAAACCAGAGGTGGGCACACTTCGGGGCCAGTTGGCTATACTGTCTGATTTCTTGGTTCTTCTGGGCAGGCACGTGGCATCATCATAACTGCCATCTTGGGTGAACAGAACTGACGATGTTTCTTTTCCAATCACCTCTTGGCTTATTTTGGGATGGGGTAGAGTGTTTCAGGTAGGGGTTGGCTGTTTTGGGTGAGGAGCCTCCTACTTACAGGTCAAGTCATGATCATGATGTTGTCTGAATTTTTTTTTCCAGGGAAACATTTTGGGGATGCCAAAAATTGGAAGGAGTGTCAGTGGGGGTCCCAGGGGCTGCACTGGCTCCCAGCAGGGCTACATGTAGCCCATGGGGCACCTGATTCTCACCCCTGCCCTCTATGTTATTTTCATCCTAAAATCCTAAAAAGTAGAAATATAATTAAGCTATCAGTAAAAATTTTAAAAAATAATCATTAAAAAGAATAACAACAAACGTAAACTATACAACATATGAAAGACCCTTTGCCCCAAGCAGTCATCCTTCAAAGTCCTGCTGAAACAGAAAAGTCATCACTTGCCTATAAAAGGATAGCAGGGAGGGGCCCAGTCCAACTTCTTTGGAAGGGAGTTCCTGAGCCTGGGAGCACCTTTTTTGCCTGTACCCGAAAGGCCCTCTTCCATTTTCTGCCCGAAGTACTTGTGAGGCAGGTAAGATAGAGAGAGGGGCCTCCCTAGAAGATCTGCATACATGGGCAGTCTTACATAGCATTCAAAATGGATGACCTGCCAGTCAGAATGTATGAATGTCTGCTTCAGTCATAGCACCTTCTTTGCCTGTACCTGTATAGAACATATTTAGAGCAGCTTCTACACTTTCCCAGTATGTTTTTCCTGGCTCATTATTTTACTGCTGGTGTCCAGCCAAAGTAGCTGCATATTTCTTAAAGGGGGACACTAATAAGGCCCGTTCTTCCTCCATTACTACTTCTGCTACCTTGACCCATCTGGTACCACCCACAAGATAGCAGCCTAGCATCACCGAGGAATGTTCTTAATCAACATCCCAGCAGGAATGCGACTGTGAGGATCAGAAAGATTGTTCTTCTTGCTTCACACCCATTTCTACAGTAAAAGCAACAAGAAGTCTTATTAGCTTTAAGCAATGACACATTTTATTTGGCCCACATTTTCATGAACCACTTATACCAAATAATTTGTTAGTTAAATACCACAAAACCTGTTAAAGGACATCAATAGGAGTTACATGTTCCTTGCTGCAATTGTCTATTTTATTATTGTTCTCCAAGATGCTTTGTGCAGTAGTTGCAAAGGAACTGAACATTAAGGCATTCAGCCTGCTCTTTGAAGTAGATGTGGATATATTTTTAAAAATCCCTTTCAAGGAGAAAGGCTGGAGTGACAGCTCTCTGGCTAGCAAGGCATTTTAAAGTAACAGTTGTGAGTTCAAATGGACACCCAGTCCTAACTTTTGGATATCCAGTGAAGACAAGTGGACCCATGTAATTTAATCAGTGGACTGAATGATTACCACCCTATTTCAATGATTTCTGCAAGTTACTGCAAACCAAAAATAAAAATAATTCCTAAATATGTATCTTTTGCAATATCAGATGTGCTGTGTTTTTAACCAATTTTCCTAAGTTTTGATAAGAGTTCTAAGGATTTTTCTTCTCTTTTATTTGGGCATTTCCTAATGGTGGATAGGGTAATAAAAACTGCTAGGATATTGATGCATTTAAATTTATTTGCAGCTATGTATTGATTTCCTCTTTTTAAAAAAAGAAAAACTCTTTCAACATAATCTGAATGTTAGGGCTATATGTACTGGAGAATGGACACCCAGTCACATTTTTTTTCCAAAAATGCCCTATTGGCTTGAGATGTACAGTTACCCTTCCTCATTTGCAGGTCTGACTTTCACAGATTTGGTTATTTGCAAGTTCCTCCAACCCCTGTCCCCTCCCACCTCAGGTTCTTCTTTTCTAGAGAAACCTTCTCTCTCAGCATCTCTGATCAGGCCATGCAGCCCTTTAAAAACCTGCCTCTGGGCCTCCTCCTCTTCTCCCAGCCGCTGCCTGGCCAGTTAAGGACACCTTGAAGTCCGATTTCTCAGTACCACAAACCCTGTCCCAATACCCCCCACTGACCCAAAGAAGGAGACGGACAACAGAGACGAAGTATACGGCCATCATGGCGACCCCCCCTTTCCCTCTCCTTTCCCTGATCTGGTTTGGACCCTGGGTGTCCCCACCATGCCTTGGCCTCCTTCCCACAGACACACACACAAAATACGCATTTTAATATTTGTGATTTTCTACTTTTGCAGGGGTCCTATGTCCCTAAACCCTTAGTGAATGTGGAGGGCTAACTGTAAATTTTCAAGTATTGGCTCCAGTGCTTGATTTATGCACAAGCTAAGGAAGCAAGACATTAAAACCTAACATTATGAGAGATCCCTCAATATAAAAAGCAACAACAAATTAAATGTCTGTCATGTTAGAATAATGTACATTTAAGGCATAATGCAATAGGGCCTCCTAACTTGACAAAACCTAAGGCAATCCTGTATCAATCCCTCCAGATCTTGCTGAACTGTATTTCCTCCAGTCCAAACCAACATAGCACTGGTGAGGAATACTTGGAGTTTCAGTCTAGCAATACCTGGAGTGCTGCATGATGCTCATCTCTGATGTATGCTAATTCTACATAGGCACAAAACTCTTTGGTGGGAGTATATGTGGCCACTCAAACAACACCACTACACCTGTAAACACCCTGCTTCTTCTCTTGCACAAACACAAGTGAAATGAATTGGAGACACACAAGAACAGTGCCATGGTCTCCCCTCAGTTTAAAGTAGCTTGCAGCAGCAAGATAATTTCTGGGTGGATTGTGCCCCTTGTCTGCTTCTTTTGATAACTGTTCCAAATGCTGCTGTGACTAGCATTTCTTGTTGCAGTTGGGAATGGTTCATCTGATTATTCAAGCCTGACAGCCCAATCATAATAAAAATTGTGTTGCTAAAGACCTCTGCCATTGCAGCTGCATTATTTATTCACCTCAAGCAAAAGACAGTGCTATAGTTAGCATATGATGTCAGCGGATTGTTTGGATCCCTGGAAACTGGCAGGGAGCCACCTGTCACATGATATATGAAATCACTGATAAATGCTTCTTTTCAGTGCAAGAAAAACAGCTTAATAAATGCACCTCTTTTTCAGCTCACATCTTTCCTCCCACCACTACTGGGATTTGTCTCTTTGTGGCATGGCTCAGTAAAGTCTGTGAAGTGGAAATGAGCGCTCAGGATCACAGATCAAAATCAGGAATTTGGTATGCTCAGGATGCTGGTCCTTCCCCCACCAGCCACTGCTGCTGGCTCAGTTTTGGACTGCTGCCAAAGACCTAGTGAGTCAGACAAGAGACAGAAAGAGAGAAAGAGAGGGAGATGTACCACAGAAATGTAGGGATTCGATATTTTGGGTGTGTAGCTTCAGTTTTTGGTTTTTCTTTCTTTTTTTACACTGGTATTGGGGTGTGTGTGAAATGCAAGAACAATTTCTTTCTTAATCTTGCAAAGAAAGAAAGAAAGGAAGGAAGGAAGGAAGGAAGGAAGGAAGGAAGGAAGGAAGGAGAGCATCTAGCAAAGTCACTTGTAATCTGTAACAAAGAGACTCTGCAATGATTGGAAGTATCTAAAGGACAGGGAGCTGAACACATACACCAAGAATCTGTAAACTACCACTGCCTCTGTAAAAGCCATGATAATAAGTCATAATAAAGAGTGTGTAACAAAGGAAACCTGTTTTGCTTTTGCTTGCTGGGAGGTGATACCATTTCACCAAAGGCAAACAAATCGTTCTATTAAGGCCTTTATACCCATGTTTAAACATACATATATGCAAATAAGACTTTGTAGCCTAGCAGTCTGACTTCAGCTGCCGCAGTAAAAGCACTCATTACTACACCACATTGGTTCAGGGGAAGAGACTGATACTCCTTTGATCGTGATGACTGGCTATGAATGGTTTGAACAAACCACATTCTTGGTTAGGCTAGCAGCCTTATGTGATGCTGACCAGTGACTACCATGTCAGCAAGATGGTGAATCCACTCTGGGTTTTAGTCTAAAAATTGTGAAGGAGAGGAGCTATCCAATGCACTGAAACTATTTAACAGAATAGGGTTAACTACCTTGGTTAGCTCATTTACAGTTTAAACTAAAACCCAGAGCAGGTTCACTGTTCCACTGACATGGAAGCCACCAACTGCCTCTGGTCCCATGAATATAAATCCTATACTGGATTTCTGCTATGTCACTTGTAAAGATTAATACATGATTCAAAAAGGTAACATTCCACTTGAGATCATGCTGTTGTACTGATAGGACGAGTAGGAACAAAGTATAATGCATGTTAAGACGAAGGCAGAAAGGACCTTATATTAAAACCAGCAATGAGGAAGCCTGCAAAAGGAACAGTATGTATAAATATTATGTATTCATTCTAGCAAAACTGGCAGATCAGGGATAGCTGCAGACCTAAAACCAACTAATCTTATATTCTTCTTGTCCATTTTCCTACTATGGCTATCACTGGTGATTGTACTAAAGATCTGGTGGTGGTGTAACCTATTCAGGCAGTGCTAGATAACAAACATTACCATACAGATCCATTGAAATACCAGTGATAGGCCTATAATATGTCCAAACACTAACAGTACAAGCTGTCCATGATATTAAATCAATGCTTCCCCAATATTTTGAAGAGGAATACATCTGTAAACTCATTCAAGCTTTTGGGATATGGTAGTAAAACTAGAGTATTACCTAAATGCCCTGAAAACACCAGATACCAGCTGATCTTGGAAGCTAAGCATGGCCAGGCCTAGTTAGTAATTGGATGGGGGATCCCAAAGAATACCACATTCTGTGGGCCACATTTCAGAGGAAGGCAATGGCAAACCACCTCCGAGCATTTATTGCCTAAGAAAACCCCATGATATTCCTGGGGTGGCCATAAGTTGACAAGTGACTTGAAGGCATACACTACACTTGATCTTAGCCAAAAGGCCAGTCATGGACAAGGTGTTCTCCAGCTCCCACCTGAGGTTTCTCTGATGAAACTTCAGGTGGGGGCTGGAGAACACCTTGTCCATTACCCTGGCAAATCTGGAGTTTCTCTGACAAACTCCCACCCCTGGCTTACCAGGTAGTGAATGAGTTGGGCAGTTGTGCTGAAAAGACTGGGACATGAAACATCCAGCCTAACACTGTAGATGGTCAGGCAGCCAACAGCTGCTGTTATATTATGTTCCCTATCACCAATGCCTCTGCCCCCAGATACATTTATCTGCACAATGCTACACCTTTAAAAAATGTAATCTTTTAAAAGGGCGGAGAACAGTGCAATAACTTTTCCCAGCTCTTCCTTTAATGCACCTGGAGTACCTTAAATGATAGTTCAGAAAGGAGCAGACTGCTTTTCACTGGTATAATCTAAAGCATGTTGGGGAACATGCACCCCTCCAGGTGTTGTTGGACTACAACTCCCATCACACATAGTCACCATAGCCAATGGTGAGCCATTATGGGATCTGCACTTCAGCAATGTTTGGAGGGCCAGGCATTCTGTCTCCATAACACAGAAGCAAATGCTAAGGGTGAAGGTGGCCCACAAAATATAGGCTGCTCCCTCCACCCATAAAAAAAAGTGCCATCAGCTAAGAAAGCAGCTCCCTTTTTACAGCGAGCTGCCATATTTTGTGGGCCATCTTCACCTTTAGCAATTTGCCTCTATGTCATGGAGGCAGAATGTCTGGCCCTCCAAATGTTGCTGAACTGCAGACTCCATAATGCCCACTACTGACAATGCTAAAAAATTGTCATCAGCAAGAAAGCAGCAGAGAGCCAGTGTGGAGTAGTGGTTTCAACATTGGGCTATGACCCTGGTGACCAGGTCTCAATTCCTTGCTTGGCCATGGAAACCCACCGGCTGACCTTGGGCGCATCACACTCTCTCAGCCCCAGAAAACTCTGTGGTAGGTTCACCTCAGGGTCAGCATAAGTCAGAAGTGACTTGAAGGCATGTAACAACAAGAAAGCAGTGTCTGTTTATGGAGCCTCTTCACCCTCTGAAAGTTTGCTTCTCAGATTCATAGCTAGCTTTTAAAGGGAATACCATGCAGTGTTAATCGCTTTTAAGTCCTCTGATATAATTATTTAAAGGTACACAGCTTTAGTGGGCGTTTTAATTGGCTTTATGGCATTATATTCTACCCATGAAGAACCCAAAGAAGGATTAAGAATTATAATAAAATTCATAGTTTCCTCATCCTTCCCAGCTTTAAGATGCTGTGCAGGAGGGACAGTTTAGGAACAAGCAGGAATGAGGAAACTGGAGCAGGAAATAAGAGGACAACACACCACAAGAGCTGCCACAAGGCGTCGGATCTGCGTGAATCCTTTTCTTCTACTGTCTCAAATACAATAGAGCCAGTTGCTATGGAAACTGGTGTAAAAGCACCCACACAGGCAGGCAGGCAGGCAGGCAAAAGTCTAGAAATGAAAGGGAAGAAAATATTTTTAAGGCCACTTAGATGGAATGCTAAAGAATGGGATTAGCTACATTCATCATTTGCACCCAGGATATAACACTCTGTGATTTATGCTCCAGGGAGTTAAATGAAGATATTGGTGAATTATAAAGTTTGCAGTAAGTGAATTTAATAGAATATGGGGCCCCATCTGCCATCAAGCAGCTAAAGGATGTTGTTCACTACAATAGTGTTAATAAGAATTTGGCATATAGCGTAAGAAATGCTGTGCAGTGCCAATGATCATAATGCTGTTGGGAAGTAATAATGATTTATTTTCCCACTGCTATAAAATGTGAATAATCTTCTGCAGCTTTAGGAACCGTGAGATCAAAACTATTTTAGCTGCAGTCTTAAAAGTATGTACGCTAATGTTTAGAAATATACCATTCATGTCTTATTGATGGATGAATATTAATTGACCTTCTGTGAGGCAGACTGTTTCCTTCTATCAATACATACTTTGTAAACTGGGAGATGCCAAGATTAGCACCCTCAGGCCACATCCCCACAAGGCATTTGAAACAACTATGACCACTCTGCATATGCTCAACTGCATTCTCTTATTACCAGTTTATCTATCTCTGCCATTGAAGTCAGGTTTTGGAACACAGCACTGGCTGAAATCAAATTATCATTCTAGACAACATATTAGCATGCCAGGTTTTGAAAACAAGGAGGCAAAGAAGCGATTCATACAAAACTGCTTTCCATTGTCAAGCAATGCGCTGAAAACTGGAAACTGAGGAAGATGGAAAGAACAGGTTGATACCTGACTGAGGTTGTACCAAGGCAGCTTGACTGTTGATACATCTCCACTGGAAGCATTGCCCATTTCTGCACTAGACTGTTATAATGCTACTATTCCACTTTCAACATCCTGTGGAATTCTGGGGTTTGTAGTTTCCTGAGACCAAAGAGCTCTCTGGCTGAGAATTCTAAATGCTCCTCCCTAAACTGCAAACCCCAGGATTCCATAGGATGTTGAAAGTGGAATAGTAGCACTATAACAGTCTAGTGTGGAAATGGCCATTGTGTCACACCACATGGGCAGACTTCTTATCAACCAGCAAGGCTCCTGAGTTGATTTTGGAAATATCTGATGGACCTAGCACAGTTTAAACCAGGGGTGGGTAACCTGTGGCCCTCAGCCTAATCTCAGTTGCCTCAGTGAAAACTGAAAAGGGCTCTTTTACTTTCAGTGGTTGTTCAGAAAAGAGAATTTCAGCAAGTGTTGCTTGTTTTGTGGTTGCACAGCAAGCAACATCGGCTGAAATTCTGTCTTCTACATAATCACTAAAGGCACAAGAGTCCTCTCCAGTTTTCACCTTGGCAACCCTAGAAAAGTCAAGCCTTTTGTGAGATGGAAAGAAAGAAGGAAAGAGAAAGGGAGAAAAGGAGGTTATATAGTAAATACAGAGAAGAGAGGGGGTGACCTCATCTACTTTTGACCCTGACCCTGTCAAACTACTGACATCAGCCTCACCCACTGCTGGCAGGCAGTCTCTGAGGATATCCAGGTCATGAAGCAATCCAGGAGACAACACAAAAAAAGTCTCACACACACCCCTCCCGTTTTAAACGAAGAGCACATTTGTGCTTCTGAACATATTCAGATCTATATCCTGTGTTCTCCCAAATAAATGTGAAAGAAGACTAACAAAAAAAGGGTATCATCAATGACATGTTGACCTCCATTCCACAGAATGAGGCAGGGGAAGTGGCTCACAGGGAGAGGTGTGTGGAGAAAATGGCTGGATCTTGCTGCCTTGCCTTGCAGTACAGGCACGTACAGCCTGCTGCTGCACTTGGGAGCTCTAAATTGCTATTCAAGTCACAGCACCAGCGATAAAAGTTAGAAGGATAAAGCCCAAAGGAGCATGTTTCTTGTGACTGAGAAACTTTGAGTCTGCTCACCACACTAGAATAATGATTAGCGCACGTCATGCTCAGCTAGAGAGTACAGTAGCTGTCAACGCTGTTGAAGCTTTCTCTAGAGGGAAGGGCTGAAATTTCCAATTCACACAGGCTCCACATTACCATAAATAATTAGCTTCCTGAAAATAGTTTCCAAAGGCTTGAGATCAGTCCAGATTAGAACTATTCCTCCCACACATTCCCACTTACTGAAAAAAATATGTATTGGAAACATCCCCTTGCTACATACAAGACTGCAAAGACCTCGCCCTTGAGCTGTGCTGTGCACACCACTATCTCTGCTACTTCATTCATAGCCTTTGGTGGATGATGAGCCCAAGCTCACTGATCACCTTCCTGAAAAAAGAGAATTAGGAGAATAAAAAACAGGTAAACACAACTCCTGATTGGAAGGGGGCAAAGCAAATTGTCAACCAAACTGATGTTCCTTTTGAGGAAAGCAAGACTATCTCACCAAGCCCACCGTTTTAACACAAAAAAACTGTCTGTAATATTTAGCTTTGAGTTTCTTAATCTCTTGTAGTAGAACTAGCTGCTTTCAATACTGGTATTCTATTTCCTTGCCGCCTGAGAGATGAGGGAAAAACTGTCAGGCTGCTGCTTTATCAGTCAAACGCCATTTCTTCTGAGGTGGTTGTGGGCACTGATTTTAAGCATTTCAGTGTTAGCAGCTTCTCTTCTGCTCCATGGAGAGAATTAGCACTAGGCAGATGCATGATGGCCTGGCCTAATGTCTGGTTGGGCCATTAAAAATGGAGGCATTCTGCTTTCTGAAATTAGATCTGTTACCCATAATATTTGGGATATAAGACATGCAGTATATTGATATACATGATATACAATATATTGATATACAATCATGAAATGGTTGCTGTGCTCTTTTCCTATGCATACTATTTACTTTCTTTTATGTGAACGCTGACAGGATAAGACAATGCAAGTGTATTTTATAATGAAAGGTGAGCAATGTTGCCCCGAGTTAGAAAATGATTACGTATGTGTTCTGAGGACAAAACTTTTTGTTCATGTGTCTTTTGTAACAGAGTCTTTGTGTGTTCAGTTAGCTTTAGAAAGTGCAGGTCAGAGCTTGGAAAAGTTGTTTTTTTAGATAAAAATTTCCAGAATCTTCCAGCCAACGTGGTCACTTGTCATACAGTAGAGTCTCAGTTATCCGACATAAACGGGCGGGCTGATCGTCAGATACCCAAAAATGTCGGATAATCCGGAGGCCCGTGGCGGCCGCCATTTTGGGAGCATGTCTGGGGGCATGGAAATGCCTACAGCCACGCCCCCAGGCAGCCGTGACATTGGATAATCTGGAATGTTGGATGAACGAAGGTCAGATAACCGAGACTCTATTGTACTTGCAAGGGGATTCAGGTACAGTAGAGTCCCGTTTATCCGACGCTTGGTTATCCAACCATCCGGATAAACTGACGTTGCGACGGCCTGGGGGCGTGGCTGTGGGCATTTCCGCAACCCCAGACATGCCCCAACACGCCCCCAGGCCTGCCCTGACATGCCCCCCAACACGCCCCCAAAATGGCGGCCTCCACGGGCATCCAGGTAATCCGGCCCTTTCGGTTATCCGACCCTGCGGCCGCCCGTTTGGGTCGGATAACTGAGACTCTACTGTAGGTTGTTTTTGTTTTGTGTTTTTAGTTTTCAAGCTCTGGTACAGGTTGTGTTATGTTCCTTGAAGCTGGCAAAACTGCATTATTTCAGTTAGATTCTCCAGCTTGTAAGGCAATGGTGGGTGGATGGCTGTGGCTGTCCAGATAATACTGGATTGCAACTCCTAACATTCCTCACCTTTGGCTGTGCTGGCTAGGGTTGCTGGGGCTTGCACTCCAACAACATCCGGATGGCAGCATGGTTCCTATCTCTGTTCTAAGGCATGGAGCATGGTCTTTGGGACAAGGCAGTGGGGGCCTTAGAAGAACTGTCTCTTGCTTATAATGACAGGGGTGAATACTGCTTCTGTCCTACTGAAGGAGCAGGTGAGGTTTAAGGGGTTCTAAGCAACAGGTAACTTAAAGGCACATATACATACACAAGCTTCTTGAATCTCCATGTGGGTGGGATTTTGTCACAGAAAGAACTGCTGTGTGGCCAGTTAACTGTTCTTCACTGCCTAGGCCAGGCTCCTATGACAGTGAACTAATGCCAAGTTTTCTTTTTTTGGGAAAACATGAAACGTTGGAGGCCAACTCAGTACACAGAACAGAGTACTGTAGTCATAAACTGTAGAGGTTACTTTTTTGATTCCAGCTCCCAGAATCCTCCAGCCACCTTGGCAACTGGCTGGAGGTTTCTGGGAGTTAGAGCCCAACAAAGGAAAGGTTCACAGTGGCCTCAACCTATCAGAAAAGAGATATTTTTTATTATTTGTGCCAAGCATTTATGTAATGTTACTGTGTAGTCAGCTGCGTCAGTTAAACAATTATAACATATTAACATATAACTTTTGGTAGGCAGATTTATTGCTTTCACACATAAACACTGACCACTGTAAAGATCTGAACAACTCCTATCATATTATGCAGCCCTTTGAAAACTTAGGGCAAGAATCATGATTTGCATCTTTCTGGATCCTATTACATTCTATCCCACTCCCACAACTGTACAAATTATGCTTTATATCTGAGGCCTCATTACCACTCAGCACTGCCTCTGCATCCCCCTCTTCCTTCCTCCTTTTTATGCTCATATTCTTTGCAGATTATAAATTAGAACTACATCCTTCCGCTAAATTTATATCTGCTCATATTGACCTTAATATGCAGGGAAAATGTAACACTGCAATAATATATGTTGCAATAACCTGTTTAAAGCTTTTAAAAATTCTTTTAATGACAACTAAAAACCGAAGTGTTACTGGAAGGAATTATTCACTAATTAACACCAAGACAACTGGATCTAACTGAGGGAAAGAAATGTGAACTAATATTAACAAAGAATATTTAAAAAAAACACTTTGTGAGCCTTTTAATAGATTTGGACTAGGGACTGACTACCTTAAATTCTTGTAGTTAATAGAATAAAATTAATGATCATATGAACTAACTAAACAGTTCAGGATCAGGTATTATGCTGCATCAGGAGCAGAAATCAAAGTGCCCCCTCCCATGTTGCTGGACTTTAACTCCCAGAATTCTTTGTAATTGGCTAAGCTGGCCAAGGGCTAATGGGAGTAGCAATCCAACAACATCATAAGGGCTATATGATTCCTATTCCTGCTTAATATGGATAAATTTTAAGGACCAGGAAACAAAAACACAACAGATTCTCAACATTGGGTGCTGCCTGACTTATCAGGCAGCAACACTGCAGCTTGGGGAGCTCCGGCGGCCACACGGTCTCCTCTGGCTTCCTGCTTCCCAGCATGCTTTGGGGCTGTCTGCATCCAGGTATCTCCCCCAGCAGCCTCAGGTTTAAACCTCATTGGCTGACTCCTTCCCTGACCAGAAGCTCCTGCAGCTTTCCCTCTGGTCAGGGAAAGGGCTTCATAAGCTGGCCCTCCTCTGGCTGGCTCTCACTTCGTTCTGGGCATCCCCCCCCCCGGTATTATGTGATATCTGTATGTATTTCTTCATCACAACTTTGGGGGCAGTTGGCATGGGTCCTGGATGCAGGACTCTTTGTTGGTGCCTCCATGTGAGGTTATCCTCAGGCAGTGCAGGGATGCGACGGGTGTTGGCAAGTCAATGGATAAGGGTGCCATCCCTGCACTCACCAGATAGGTGGTTTCAGCACCTGCCGACTCTGGGCAGGGCAGGTGCCGATCGGTTAGGCTCATTGGTCAACAGGCAGGTTGGCTGATGCCTGGAGCCAGACCCATCCAAATGCCAACCCTTGTAATAGCTGTAACCAAATAAAGTTGCAGCTTTTTTCTCCTGTAATTTTGCATCTTGTGTTTCCTCCTTTAGTGGCCAGCATCTCTCTCCCCTGAGACCACAACAGTTGTTAAATATTTGATGATATTATTAAGTCTTACTAACATAGTGTGACCTTTATTTTCCCAATTAAAATTTCACAAGAATTCATTTTTGTCAGATTATACCTCTATTTATCATATTTGTTTGCTAAGTATTTGATTAATATTAAATGCTGAAGAGTTAAAAATATTAGTTAATACTTTAGATGTAACAGCTATGTAATAAGTTAGTATTTATGGTGCTCACTAGTTTTAAATATTGTTTTTGATAGTTTTATTGCCACCCAGGACAACTACAGTTCATTACAAATGAGAAATTGTTTAATCTCCATACTCCACGCAATAATCAGCAAAACAAATGGTTTTAGTGCTTCTTTTGTATATTTCTCCCTCCTACCTTCTTTATACTGGATCCTGGCTTTAGTTTCCTTTTGCCAGTTTTCATCATTGCCATCTTCAGTATTGCTCCTGCTGCTGGCAGGCTGATAACCCTATAATCTTGTTTCCAAGCTGGGGTGAGGAATGAAGTTGAGGAAACAGAAAGTGATGTGGCCAATTACTAGACCAACCTTCCCAATTTAAGAAGAGCTAAACATGTGGTTAGGATGCACAGCAGTTGGTCTGGGAATCAGCTATTGTAACAGAGAGGAAAGACAGATTCACTAAACTTGCTTGAAATGAATGCTAGAATAATCTTATGTCACCTGGCCAAAGTTGTAAAACTCAGAAGGCCAAATGTAGAAACCTACTGAAATCAATGGGGTTTAACTCAGAGTTTTGCTTTCAAACAGTTATTTGTTCCTGTCGCTCATTTATTACATTGTTTGAAAAATAACCTGCTGCTGTTAATTATTGCCATGGTGAAAAAAAGGTAGTTTGTTGTTTCACTTCTTGCAATGCTTGTCTGTCTTCTATTAATTTCTGGTACTTTTTTGAGAAGAAAAAACTGAGGATTTATAACAGAATGGCATGTAACTTGAAAAAAATATGTAAAATGTCTATAAAACTAAATTTTGAAATAGAAAGCATTACTATAATAAATAATACCAATAAAACAATTTTTGCTGCATTACTTTTTAAACGTAATTTTGTTACACTCATCACTACATTCTTCCAAAATAACTGATTACAAGTAGCTATGTTACTTTTTACTACCAAGTTCTGGTTTAAATCAGTCATATAATTAAGTCTAGATCCAGTCCAAAGCATCTCCCAGCAGTGAAAAGTTAGTAGCCTCTCTGGATGGCATTCTTTGACTTCAGACTTCATCCAGCAAAAGTTAAATTCCCTGCTTACTTGGCTGCACCTAAAACATAATTGTGCATGAAATGCCAAGTTTTAAGTGCTTGTTGCCACACAACTGCTACTTTCCATCAACCACAGAAATCTGTTTGAAAGTTAAAGGCCTCAAAGTCCTTGACCTTCTCAGATTCAACAGCTGCTGTTGTGGCATGCCACTTCCTGTCCCCTGGAATCTCTTGGAACTGAAGTTACAAAAACCAAGGTAATGGAGCCCTTAACAAAGAAGTCTTTGTCTGAGTTCAGTTGGACTATAGATTCCTCCAGCTGGGAAAAACATGTTGGGAAATTGCAGTATTGCTTGGTGTCTTTCTGAGAGTGGCAGTGGGCCTTGTTTAGTTTTTAATACCCCAACAACAGTTCTGCTATTGCAGACTATATTCTGGCAATTCCTGGTACCAGGTGCAACAATTTACTCCCAGTTTTGTATGCTTGTCTTTTCTCTCTTCTTTTCCCTCTTGGAGCCACATTGGAACAAAACAGTCTCCTTCTCTTTTCCTCCCTTCTGTTTTTGATGTTTTTCCCTTAAGAATGATAGTGCATCTGCAAAACAGCACTTTTTGCACTATAACCCTGTAATTCTGAAGGAAAAAAAACAAAGAATAAAATTTGTCCTTCATACCACTAGATCACCCTAGCAAACATGCCTCTAGTTAAAAAACAAAATCTTTGGGAATGACCTAGTGGAAATCCAAGAAACTGCTACAATCCCGTCCCTCCTCTGAAGAAGTGGATGGAGAGGAGACAACAACCAGTAAAATCCAAGGAACTGTAAAGCAAGAACTCATGCTTATTTAGACCAGTCTAGAAGGATCCTGTGTTTTCCAATACTGTTTGGGAGAGAAAGAATGTAGTGGAAGGGAGATAGAGGCTACAAAAATGGAAAGATCTCAAGTTTTAGCTTCTTCTGAACAAGGACAGCTTGACCACAATGCTCCATGCTTCAGTAACTTTCAGGCTGGATTACTGGATGTATTATACGCGGGGCAGCTAAGTTTCAGCTATTTCACAATTAAGAGTTTAGGACTGTGACTAGTTAACAAAGACCATGGGTAGGGAAAACATGGCTATTTTTGTGGGTCTCAAGGGTCCCCACATCCCAAAGAAACATAGGTCAAAATTTGTTTTGCTGCCAAAACAGTCGGTAGCATCCCCAGAGAATTTGGGCTTTTCTGTGAGCCACTTGGCAATGCTGGGGAAACCTTTGGGACACCTCTTATCCTTTTTAGGCTCAGGCAGGGCTTCCTCCCACCAAAAACAGGAAATGCTTATACAGTCACTTCATGTTTGGAAATAAGGCTTCTCCATGCCTAAGACAGGTGAAGGGAGTGCAAAAACACAGAGTGGACAGTAGCACCAACCCCCCCCCCAAAATCTTTGGTGGGATGCCATCAGCAATTTTTGGCATGAGACAAAAACAACTGTTGTGTTGGGGTGGATAGGCCCAAAATGGTGCTGTGCATCCTTGTAGGATCCCAAAGGGATCAATGCACCCGGTAAAATTGCCCACCCCAACCTAGATGGTCCTACATTACACCTATTTTAAGAGAATCATATTGCTCCCCTCTATCTATGCTGAATTCAAGGTGATACCCATCACCTTTGTAGCCCAAAAGGCATGGTTCTGAAATATCTGGAGAAGGAATACTCTCTCCGCCATACCATCTTGCTCATCACACACTGAGATTTTCACAGAATGCCCTTCACTAGAATTTCAGATGAAGTCTACCATCACTGGGAAGGTATCCTATGCATCTACCAAAGAGAGAGTCCTCTCAGTGGTGAAACCCCCCCTTGAGAACTGCTTTCCTCTCAGGGAATATGACTCAATGATTCTGTATTAATTTCATCACTAGATTAAAACATTCCTTTCTGTCTTGAAATTATAAAAGTGAAATCTTTAAATTTTGAGCACCTTGAAAATTCAAAGCAAATTATATGTGAAATCCAAACTGATTTTAGATTAATCTTTTTCTTGTTTGTTGATTTTATTGTTTTGTTCCCCTGTCTAAATGCTACAATTATATTACATTGTTTTTATTACTTCTCTGGGGTTACCTTTGGGGATAATGGATGGAGAGGAACAGACATTTTTAAAAGAAATTAATTAAAGAAATCAACAATAATATATTGACACAAAGAAAGATTGGTATTCTGAGAGAGTTACACTTTGAACTGGATACCTGTGTATGCATGTGTGTACTTTCAAGTTGCCTGTCAATTTATAAGGACTCCATGAAGTTCTTAGGGTTTTCTTTGGCAAGAAATACTCAGAGGTGGTTTTGCCAGTTCCTTCATCTGAAATATTGCCAACAATACCTAGTGTTCACTGGTGGTCTTCTATTTAAGTACTAATCAGAGCTGACCATGTTTAGCTTCCAAGATCAGACAGGATTAAAATATTTTTCAAGGACGTCAGAATCACTGGAGAGTTCCCATATTGTAACAAATTCCATAGATTGCTATTTCCCCTTAAAAGCACTAGATTCTTTCTAGATTTTGTCAACAACAACATGGGTTTCCCCACCCCCTTGAGAAGAAGGGTTTGGTTTTAAGGATTATAAATTGCAGAAGGAAGTTCAGTAAGAACACTCCTAAGTCTAAATCTCTTCCGTACTCTTCATCATCTCCAAAGCCCTGCCAGCTCACACTTGCCATGATAGGAGTAGTATAGGGATATCGACGGACCATATCCCACCCCATAAGGGCTCTTTGGTGAATTGGAGCCATGGATCCAGGAAATCAAAGCCTACTTCTCTCTCATGTCTGACCTAGTCCAATTGCAATGCTCTGGATCCTACCACAAGTGAGTGAACTGCAGGCAGTCCAGGTGCACAGGTATAATTGGGGATTCTATGGTAGACGCCACTTCCCAGCAGATGGAAAAATATCTCTGTCCCCAGCCCAGGTCACTCCAGATGGCCATTTGGTAACACTACGGTTGCATAAGGTTGTATGCCTTATGTATACAAAAGGCGGAAGTCTCTTCTTTTTACAAACTTAATTACCAATAGTGCTGTATTGGTACCCTACTTCAGTTCTTAGGATCACCAGATCTCATGGCCTAGTCCAGAGCCTCCAGTTTTTATTGGTCATCTCCAGGCAGGAGACATGAGGCCAAATTCTCTTCTGGCAGGCTTATCCAGTCAATTTTTAACTATGAATTTTAAATTAATATATTTTAAATGGTTTTATATGTTTTTAGCTGTATTTTAATTTATGATATACCCTGTCTCAAGTCATGGGGAGGTAATAAATAAATAAATACATACATACATACATACTATTACTTTTTCAGTTCTCCTGTTTTGATACGCTTAAATCCAGATAACAGAAAATTTCTGGTTCAATAAGTAAAAGCGCAGCTTGCCACAATTTGCAAGGCTTAATTAATTTGATTTGTTTCTATAATTTACAAAGACTCTCCAGAATTCTATTTATTTTAGTAAGTTTCTTCTTTCCCTCCCAGTCATTGTAGTGCTAGGGCTCACCCTCAACTCTGCTCTATAAACACCATTTGACTAGAAGCAAGTACGCTAATTTAAATGTTCCTTTTCCCATTTCTCCAAGTGAGAAAGAATAATCCCTTCATTTCACGTTTATCCAGGAACAACACTATTAGCTAAGATCTATATCTCAGTTTTCAGATGGGAAAATGTGTGCCTGCATGTTTCAGTGACAATTTGTGAGCAACTGTTGTTGGCACTTAATGCAGAATGCTTAATGACATCAGCAGGGACTGTCTTCAGGCTCTAGGTTTTGCCCTGGAAACCTTGGGGCCTGGGAAAATACTGAATTGGCAACTCTAACAGCTGCAAAGCCCTTTAAAAGTTAAACTGCCATTTAATCTTAAATGTACCCAAATGATGATCTTTGAATCTTGCTGTGAATTTGGCTCCCCCTTCCTGCTGTTTACTTGACCTTCATAAGTGAAATCTGAAATTGTACCTGGCCCTAACCTGCCTATGGATTTTTTTCCCCCTCTGAACTGCTGGTTGCTTCATGTCAAGAATGTTTGGTAAAGATCTGAGGTAGAAAGCACTCTGAAAATCCAATCTAACAGCCACCCATGGAACAACATTCCATAACCAATATGAAGACATGGAGCACCATGTTGATCTGTTGCTAGGATGCATTAATAGCTAGTCTTTTTTTTTTTAAGGTAAACACTAATGGTCTTAAAGCATATCTTAAAATAACATGACAGTTGCTGAGTGTGGAACAGAATCTAGGCCTGTTATTTCCAGTCTCTTATTCAATTTACTAGGTTACAACACAACTTTAACATAAAATCAGTACCATTAATTGACTACCACACTTCAGGTTGGGAATGGGGGAGAAGACTGCTGAAAAGTGAAAGAATTATTAATGCACTGACTGCAAGATCTGTAATGTGTCAACAGCCTCCAGTTTGTCACTGTGGGCCTTTCCACACTACACTGTTACAGTGGTATTATTCCACTTTCCACATCCTGTGGAATTCTGGGGTTTGTAGTTTACTGAGCCCAGAGAGCTCTTTGGCTGAGAATTCTAAATGCTCCTCCCTAAACTGCAAACCCCAGGATCCTATAGGATGCTAAAAGTGGAATAATACCACTACAACAGTGTAGTGTGGAAAGGCGTATGTGAATATTATGATTTTTATCTAGATGGAAAACAGGTAAACTATGTCCCTTGGGCTACATGAATTTTTTTATGTGTTGCCCTTGTCCTTTCTAGATTCCCTGGACTTCCCTTTCACTTGCCAGAAAAGGGTGAATTGTCTTTCCAGGAAGACTTTGGGGGCCTCTGGGTGGGATAATTCACCCTTTAAATGGATTGTAGGACTTCCTGCCCTTTTTCGTTTCAAAAAATTACCCATTTTCAAAGGGAGAAGTGGGTCCAGCCAATTCTGGGTATATTTTTGGTTTCCTTTATTGATATTTTTGGCAGTCCATACTTCACTCATGGGTTGTCAGGGGAAGAAAACAGTACTTCAGACCCACTGCAGCAGTCCACCCTGATCTAAACCAACTATACTTAAAATATTTAGTTTAAATATGTACATCTTAAGTGTGCCATCTTCCTTGCTTTTAAAAACCCAGTTCTTATTGTTATCTGAAATCTGTGTACCATCACTGTATTAGCTGTATTTTCTGTTCCTTTCCATCTGGTCAGCAACCTCTCCCATATCTGGTAGCCACAAGAAACCATGTTGTAGTATAGTGGAATTCAAAACTCTCCAGCATAAGCGTCACTAAGACATAAAAAGGGGATGCCCTACCAGCTGTGTGCCTACGGATATCTTCAAGAAGTATTTCAAGGTAATTGATCTCATCTCCCACAATATTTTGGGTTGGATCCAAAACAAGTTACTTAACCTTGGGTTCCACTGAAGTCAGTGAAACTAGGTAGTTGTAATCCAACTTCATTGCCTGCAAACTCAGCTCTTTTTTCTGAGAGCAGTTGAAAAGCAGTCTGGAGAACCAGCAGGAAATTAGTGCTCTGGAATCACAAAGCTGATTCTGTTTTTTGTGAGATCTCACTTTGCAGTCTATAAACTAACTAGTCCTCACCAGCACTTCCACAACGGTAGGAAAGAAAGATTATTTTACTAGAAATAGTAGGAAAGAAAGATTATTTTCAATGGGTTGGGGATGAAAAGATGATGAATACAGTAAAGACAACATTTCTGTCAGACACTGTTATCACGAGTGACAGTTTTGGCATCAAGACAGAGACTAGGCGCCATCCATGCTTGTGGAGAAAAGTGAGATGATATTTCTAAAAAGCTGTACAAGAAAAATAATAGATACAGGAAAACACCAATGATAACAAGACAGCCAAACACCAAAGAGGTTTTTTTCCCCATGTTCAGGGCCCGCTTCAGACACTTGGAAGTCTGAGGTAGAAATAGGAAGGAAGAATTCTTGAAACTGTACCACCTGAAACACTTGGGAGTGGCAACCTTTGCATGCTTAATTAACTTGCTAGTTAGTTTGCATGTGTATTGTAGGCATAGAGGGGACTACCTAGAGTAAACTTCCCCTTGCATATTCTCTTCCTCTTCCCCTTTTGTTCTTCAGCTTCCCTGAAAGCATGTGCTGTCCGATTCTCTGGTAAGCATGCTTTTCTGTAAGCATGTGAGTTCTTAATTTTTTTCTTAAACTTTCTGCAAAAATTGAACCTCTGTAGACTATGCACAAGATTTTGTGAGTAAATTTTTCATACTTTTTAACCCAACTGTTTGTGTTTATTTTGAACTAGATTAAGTGTATCTGGGGTGGAGATGATAAAGTGGGACTGGTAATTTGTTCAACTTCTGCCTGTGCCTTACAAAATACTCTGCTAATTGGGACATTTATTACTAAAAATCCTTCATTTCCCCAACAGAAATATTCCTCCAATCTTGTTAGAAATGCATCAGAAGTAAGCCTGTTTGGTACCACCAAAGAGCACTGGGGATATCCAAGTAAGGACAAAAAAGAATCCTGCCAGAAACCAAGATCAGTCACTGCCAGTCAGAGCTGCAAATGTTGGGCTAGGTGGACCAGTGTGGTGAATAAGGCGAAAGACATATCTTCTTATACACTATAACCCCACTACCCACCCTACAACATGATAGCATACCCTTCAACATTTCACAGATGAAAACTGGGACATGTGCAGACTAGGAAGATCAGAGTGTGGTCAAGATGGCAAAAGGTATTAATGAGGAAGAACACACTAGCTAGGAGAGGCTGCAGCACTTTCTTTTTTCCTGAGCCTACTGGGGAGGGCAAAATTCTGTCCTCTCTTCTCCCTGCTGCTGAGTTAATTGAGCAGGAACTAATTTTGCACTTTGAACTCACCTTGCAGCAATTAAAGTAAGGTTAGGACAAAGGAGAATGTAGGAGGAGGAAAGAGAAACCAGAAGATTGTAAAAGCCACTTAAAAAGTGGTACAACAGAGGATTTATTGAGACTGTTACCGTCAAATTGGTACAGTTGGAGAGTATATGAAAGCAAAGGGATCTATGCCAGGATGGCTAATGAATTTGCCACTGTGTGGCAAATTCCAGAGTGGATTTTGGTGCCATTACTCCCACAGCTGTGTTACCACCGTGTACTGGCCTGGCCTTTGGTGAACCAAAGATATCATTTTGATATCACAATTCAGCCCTGCTCTGCCACCAGCCAAGTGTTCGTGAGGCCACTGAACAAGCGTGAAGCTAGGCATGGCTATTATTTGCTGCTCCCACCAAACCAAGCCAGAGATTGTCAGATCTGCTTTAGGGGACCTCTTGAAACAAACACCCTCATTACCAATGCACGATAAACAAAGGGACCCTCTGCCCTGAGAGGGCACCCTGGCGAGCTAAGTGCTTAACTGCCGAGCTAGCCGCATTTACATACCGGCCATACTATTGTCAATTCGGAACGTAACTCAATCATGTAAATTCTGACCTTTCGGAGGCGTTGTCTCCAACCCAAAACTTATTGTTTTCGCCCAAGACCAGACTAGCCTATGGTCGTTCTTTCCCTGATAAACCCCCCCCAGTTCTGAGAGCTCTTTGGAACTCTCGCCGGATCGCTCTGGACTTCTACTCTGTTTTGCTGCCGCTCGGTTCAGCAGATTCCCCTTGACCGCCACGCTGGGTTTCCTCCTCTACAATCGGCTTCCCCAGGACTACAGGAAAGGTGCCGTATCACCCATTCCCCTTGAACAGTATTTTCCTTTTCTAGTTAGGAGTGTGTTTGTGCTTTTCTTTAATAACTGTTTAATAAATCTTAATTGTTATTTGAACTGTTTGCCTCCTCACTGACCTGACGCTGTAGACATAGGGTAAAAGATTCCCGCTAAGTTACCCTGCCTCTCGTTAGCCAAGAGTGCTCCAGCTAATTTCCCCATCTTTGCTTGTTGTTGTTGGTTGTTTGGGTGCCCCTCCCGGGACCCCCAGTTCACAGGGTAACAGCTGCTCCAAACCAAATGAGAGCTCTGTAAGTGCTGAACCACGACAATTCCCACTTACTTCAGACTATCAGTAGGAAGAATGTAAGTACAATCCAGGGTAGATTCACTGCCCTTGCAGTAGATTAAGGTTCCCAGGTCTCAAGGCCAAATTCTTCTTCTTGAATCCATAAGGAAAGGGGGCGAGAACACTGCCTTGAAAAGCATATGTATAGACAGTTTCTCTGTTTGTCAGACTTGGTGCTTTTGTCTGAATAGCATACTCTTTGCAACAATGCTTGTTGCTTAATGCATCATATTTAATGACATCACTGGGGCTGTCCCTTGTAACATTACCCTTGTAATGTCACCAAGGATCACCTGCTGTGACATCACAAGAGGTCATCCCTAGGTCTCAGGTTTGCACCCTGAAATCTCAGGGATTGGCATAGTCTTGACCTGGCAACCTTTCCCTGGATCAATACATTCAAGGTGAGATATAAGAAGTAAAGACAGTAACACTCTATGGCTTAAAGAGAGCAAATGGAGTGGAAGAAAACAGTTCTGCAAGAAATTCCCCTTGTCTAATATGTAGCAGGAATCCAGTTCAGCAATCCATCTTTATCTCTAAAACAAATTGTGATGGTTTACAGAAAAGGGCCTTTAGAGTTTAATAGATTTCCATGAGCCAAAATAAACTAGCACTACATTTATAAGATGTCATTTTAAGTGAAGTGTGTATTATCCTGATTAAACAGTTTGTTTTATTTATTTCCTGCCTTTTTCTGCTGCACAGTTGATGTTTTATTATTTTACTATATGGTACAGTGGGACTTTTAAAATCACTTTAGCATACTGCCCTGGTATTATAAGATACATTTATGTTTTTGCTTATATAAAAGCATGTTATAAGAGAGGTTTCCAGCATGTTTCCAGTCCTAATTCAAAATACTGATGATATCTAAAGCCCTAAACAGCTTTGGCCCTCAACAGTTGAAAGAGTACTTCCCTTTGTATATGTCTGCCTGAGGACTAAGGGTGTGTGAGAGGATCCTTTCTCTGTGCATCCCCAGCAAATGTGTGAGGATGTCGGGGAGGGTCTTTGTTGTGGTCCCCCAGTTGAGGAATGCCCAATAGGCAACAAGACCACTTTCATTCCAAAGCCAAGTTAAACTGTGATGGGATAGGAAAGCCAAAACCTTCAACGCTTATTCACAGAATACTAAACCTCCCACTCTAAAAAGTTACTGATGCAAGTGAGAATTCCTTCCTCTCTACCATCATACCCTATGCAGGAAGGAACTGTTGGAGGGAACAGAGCTGAGGGAAAACTGGCACACTAGATTTGGATCCTCCACAGACCAAATTAGGCCCATGACATGTGGACCTCATTGCTTTATGGCTTGTAGCAATGGACTGAGCCATAGAATCATAGAGTTCGAAGAGACTACAGGGGTCATCCAGTCCAATCTCCTTGCCATGCAGGAACCCACATCAAAGAGCCCAAGGGCCCTTTCACAATACATAGTTATAGCAGTATGATGTAACTGCCACGGCATCATCCTGGTAGAATCCTGGTGCTTGTACTCTGGTGAGCCACTAGAGCTCTCTGGCTGAGAACTCTAAATACCTCTCTTTAAACGTTCTATCCTAGGATTCCATAGTCTTGTGAGAAAAGCCCCCAAGAGAGGCTTTTGGCTTGAAGCATGAAAGGGTTCAGTATGGTCTCTCATTTTGCTGGAGCAAAGGTGCTCACTAGAAACTCACCTTGGTGCTCTTAAGAGTCCTGTCAGGTCTTGCTTTATTCCAGAACACAAAAATGGGAGAATGTTTTATTTATATCCAGGGCCAATTCATACTACATAATTAGAGGGCTATATTCTACTTTAACTGCCATGGTAACAACCCATGGAATCCTGGAGTTTGCAATTTAGGAAGGGGCATTTAGAATTCTAAGCCAGGGGCTCCTCTGGTGCCTCACCAAACTACAAACCCCAGAATTCCACATGATGCATCCATGGCACTTGGACAATCAAGTGTTAAAATGTTATTGGTCAAATGGCACTTGACAGAAAGGTCAGGAATCAGGTTGGTTAGGGGATTCTGGACATGCTTATCCAGAAAAGTAATTATTCCAGGTCCTGAACACAGTTATCTTCTCCAATACTGCTGTATATGAGGTAATACTGCAACTGTCATAGTTTCCTGACGGCAGTCTAGATTCTGTGACATCACTAGGGGAGGAACGAGCACACCCGCTCTTTTCCATGTTTCTGTAGAGTTTGTACTTTTAAGGATTTCTCTCCTTTTCATTTTTAATCCCTGTCAGGATGAGTACTGCTGTTCTCCTTGATAGTACATTAGAAGTGGAAAAGACAAGAAAAGCTACCCTTTTGCCTGGAGCAAGAGCCCTTTGTCCCCTTCTTCAAATTAACAGCAGGCATTTTTACCCCCTCCTCTTGTATTTTTTCCCCAAAATGTCAAATAAAAACAGATTCACCACCACCACCACCACCAGCTAGACTCTCCCCAAATGTAATTGACTTCCCACCCACTACCCCATCCATCCATTGATTTTGTAGGACTTGCTATCCTGGTAAAAGCACAATGAAGGCTTGAGTAATGAGACCACAAAGTGTGGGCAGACGAGGGGAGCACTCTTAATTGCACCTACAAAATTATAATCTGTACTCAGAGTCCTAATGCTGTGGTTACAAAAGGGCCCACACATGAAGCTTTAGTTCTAGTATAATGACTGGGCAGTTCTCTCACATTCCAAGGGGAAGCCCCTCCTAGCAGCTCTGACTTGCTGGACTGGTCTGCATGGTTCCTTTTTTAATCCCTAGATATACCGTATCATCATTAGTGATTCCCAACATGCTCTTAGCAATAGTGATATATTCCCGGCAAGATTTTAATACTAAAACTGCAGGCCTGCTGTGACTCATTCCCCAAAAGAGACCTGCTGAACCAAGTTGTATTACTATGTTGATTTTTAACCCAAGAATCAGATAAATCTTGCTCTGGGATTAACTTGTCCCTGAGAAGAAAAATAAGATCAGTGTTGATTCTCTGATTTTTTTTAATGTTTCAAGTCGATGATTCTGCAAACTACAGTTATCAGAGAGTTAGATAAACTGTGGCTTGTACACTTTTGGTTGCAGCTTAGATTTGCAGGAATCCAGTGAAAAATTTTTCATGGAAAGGAAATAAACATGATCACCTGCTAGCTGAATAGAACAAATGAATGTTAGAAACTCAGCTAAAGCTTCAAATATTGGTAACTGTACATTTCTAGCTCATGGTCCCTTGATTATTTATGGAAATTGAAAAGCAAAAGATGGTATTTACTGAAGCACCAATTTTAATATGTATGAACGTACATATACAGAATAAATATATGCAATTTATGTGCAATTCACAATCACATTCCAACAACAGAAATATACCAATTTAGCTTCACCCCCATACTAGCAAAACCATCACCTTCTAGACAGTTGCGTATCAGTGTGATGTTTGAAAAAACACAGGAGCAATCCTCATCCAGATCATTTGCAACTACAGATATACCTCAGCTAACAAAGTAGATGCGTTCCTAGAAATTACTTCTTTAATAGAAACGTTGGCCATTTCTACCCTACACTGTTATAGTACTATTATTCCACTTTCAACATCCTGTGGAATTCTGAGGTTTGTAATTTACTGAGGCCAAAGAACTCTCTGGCTGAGAATTCTAAATGCCTCTCCCTAAATTGGCCAGAATCAGAGCCCAGACCATCCCATGCAGCTTTATGAGAAAGAAACAAATTGGACCATCATCAATTAAAATGCCATTTGCAAAGGGACAGGAAGCTCCTGGTCTGTTTTAAAAGGAAATCAATGAGCTAATTGGCACCAGACACACACACACACACACACACACACTGAGTTACAAATGGCTACAAATTAACTCAGCCAAAATCATTTTACTGCTGCAAACAATCAGTTTCAACAGTACCTTTATGACCTTTACTGTTGTGTCTGACTTGGGCCATTTTCACACGGGGGTAAAACCCCGCGATGCGATGACCGGAGACGGAGGTCGTTCACATCGCGGGATGAGCTAGCGCGGTTGGAAAAGGTGAGGCGCCACACCTCCAACCGCTCTAGCGCAGCCGCAGGGGTGGCGCTGCAAGTTTTTTAAAAACCACCTTCCCTGGTGGTTTTTATCAAACTCGCCCGCACTAATCCGTGGCAGCTCCCAGTGAGAATCTGCAGAGATGCGCTACCGCGTCTCTGCAGATCTGCCCAGGGGCGGGCTTCTGGCTGGTGCGCTGCCCTGACTGGCGGAGCGCCGCCAGAAGCCACCGGCCGCCATTTTGGGTGCCGCGGAACACCGCCAAGCGCCGCCAAAATTCGGCGGCGTGTGAAGCGGTGGAACCGCGTTCCCCGCAGGGATGGAGCAGGGATGGAGCAAAACGCAAGCAGGTAAGCTCTGCTCCTGCATGCGCTGCCCCGTTTCGCCCCCCCACATGAGAAAAGGGCCTTGGTGGTTATCTGAACTTTGGCGCGTATCTTGGTTTACTCTTTTTGGTGACTTCCTTATTAGCTTTCGACCTTGCTCAGAACTGCTGTTCATGTTTGGACCTTCAACTTCCTGGACCACACTTCTGCTTCCACTAGCTACTCTGTGTATGACTGGCCTGGCTTTAATATTGTCTGTTCCAATAGACTGTAGACTTACCTGGGCACTGGAAAGAATTAAACAGGACATCTGGAAAGGTTCCTACATAACACTGAGATCTTATATAACCTTGCTGGAGTGTAAAACTCCATGAGTGTACTTAAACTGATTCTCAGGAGAATGCGAGCTCAAATGTGTGAAGAACAGGATAAGAGGCTACAATGGCTCTTCTCCTAACAAGATGGTGATTGCTCACTGTAAGACCTCTTGCTGCTGCCACCATGACTGTTTAATCCACATTCATGATGCACTGGCCTTAAACCACCTACAAGCTTCAAGGAGAGGGAGAAGACAAGTAAGAAAGACATGGTGGACCAAGGAAGGACAGATAGGGAAAATCAGAATGGAGACCGCAGTCAAGAAATCAGAAGAAGGCTAAGACTTGGAAAGGGAGCTATGAAGGAACTCAACAAGTGTAAAGATACGTTACTGAATATTAAACTTAATATTGTCTGTGCCATTGTTTTTCCAGTGTCCATATATGGTTGTGAGAACCAGACAGGGAAGAAAGCTAGGAAGAAACTCATTTGAAATGTTGTGCTGGAGAAGAGTTCTGTGGATACTGTGACCTGCTAAAAAGACAAATCAATGGGTCATAGAACAAATCAAGCCTGAATTCTCCCTAGGAGCCAAGATGACTTTGGAAATATCATGAGAAGACATGACTCACTAAAGACAATAATGCTTCGTTAAGTAGGAAAAGAGGAAGAGCACATTACAGATGGACAGCTTCAGTCAAGAAAGCCACAGTCCTGAATCTGCAAGAGCAGAGCAGGGCTGCTGATGACAGGGTGACTTGGAGATCTCTCATTAACAGGGTCTCCATAAGTCAAAGTCAACGTGACTTTTGTACAATGAACAACTCTACAGTGTTAACAACATTGTTAAGAGCAATGATTGTGCCAAGAGGTATTGCAGGCCTTCTTGTGCAAGATCCCAGAAAGTTCAGCTGCTTGCAAAAAAAGGCATTATGTGAGAATACATCCATTTATCCTCTTTATTTATACCTTTCCACCTAAACTGAAAGTTAAGGTGGCTTACTAAATACAGAGAATTGCAATAATGTACCATTTTTGAATTACATACAAAAGATGAAATTGAAATAGCATTAAACAACAAAGAACAATATTAAAACCATTTAAAGTATTATTTTAAAACAGAATAAAACCAATAAACACCATAAAGAGCCACTTTACTTGTAAAAACAATTAACTCCCAAAAGCTTACTGGAATGAATGAAAAAAAAATAAATACTGTATTTGCCGGTGTATAAGATGCACCAGCGTGTAAGACAGCAAATACTATTTCCCAGTGTACAAGACACATTGAAGTATAAGATGCACCCCATTTTCAAATAGTATTTTTAGGGGGAAAAAGTGAGTTTTATACACCAGCAAATTAATTTTTTCACCTGGAGCTGAAAAGAAAGCAAAGAAGCAACTGTCCTCGCCTTCCTAGGAAAGGAGTTCCAGAGTCTGGGAGCAACTATGAACAGGACCCTTCCCATATTCCCACCAAACACGTCCATGGTGGTACCAAGAAAAGCGTTCCTGGCCAAAGATCTTAGAGCTCAGTCAACCTCTATCCCAACCTGGCAACTTCTATATGCAGGGAACTATTCCTGGTTGGGGAAAGGCTGTTGAGTCAAGAAATCTCCCCGTTCTGTCCAAGGTAAAAACAACAGAATGTGGCCCAGAGAAGGGGAAAAGATTACCCTTCCTTCACATAATGTCCCAACAACATTCTAGCCTTAGACATCATCCTTGAGATGATGGTTCCTGCTCCTCCCACTGGAATTTAGGTCATTATCTGATATTAGAAGCTAAACGAAACATATTGCTGTTTCTACTTTCCTCCCTTCTTTTTACTGTTTTTCTTTATTTACTTTATGCTGGTGAAATTCCATCTTTCCACTAGGCAGCTAAAATAAAAATAAAACTGCCACAGGCTATTCATCTGGAATAAACCTCAGCAGAGACTGAGGCCTAATGAAAGAAAAGCAGATTAGAGAGAACATGTTAATAGCCACAGCTGTTACTCGATGCTTTTTACTCTTACTGGCTCCTACTTGGTTTTGAGAGGCTTCATGTAGCTGATACTCATCTGGTGCTTCTATATCTAGCATCACGAGGGAACTTTCCAGAAAAAGAACATCATCTTTCTAGTGTTGTATGCCAAACTGATTAATCTGATGTGTTAACAACCTCTTTACCTTTTCTCTGTGGAATGAAAAAGGCTTGCAAAACACCCCAGAATCATCTCTCTGTTATGTTTCTTTGGGACTAAAAGCAATAGTAGAAACTGAGCATGCTGGATTATGATCGCCTAAGCTTTTATAAGCAAAAAGCTGCTTGGTAACCAAAGGCTCTAATTCCAAACACACTTACCAGGAAGTAAGCTCCATTAAATATGGCAGAATTAAGTTCCAAGTAAACATGAACTAGATTGTACTATATGCCACAATTAAGCCAAGCTTAGAAAAGTTACTTCTTTGGACTATAACTCCCAGCATCCTGCCACCAGCATGACCCAGAGGCTTTTAGTGTTCCCAGCATTGTGGACTTGAATGTCCCTAACATTGCACTGAATGGTTACTAGGCTGCCTTTTTCCAGCTCCAGAAAGAAATGACCAGTTACACCATAACTATTTAGAATACTTGTAAGCCAAAGCCATCACTTAAGCGTACAGCTGGCCCTCTACATTTGTAGGTTTCACTTTAGCAGATTTGATTATTTGCTTGTTTCTCCAACCTCTGCCCCACCCACCTCCATCTCAAGCACTTCTTTTCCAGGTGAACCTTCCCTCTTGGCAGCTCTAATCAAGCCATGCAGCCCTTTAAAAACTCATTTCTGGACCTGAATTATACTTGCTAGGAATCTAAGAAGAGGGTACACTTGTGAATAAGAAACAACATAAACTGGTGCAACATATGTTATTTGCAGCAAGACTTGTATATGCAAAGTTCTGGAAAAATTGATTTAACAACAGTAGATGAATGGATAATGGGAATTGCTGAAATGGGCAATCTTGCATATAAGCTGAAAGGAGGAACAAAAAGTGAATTTATGTCTGAATGGAGGTCTCTGATAATTTTAGAAAGAACAAAGGTGAACTGATGACAATATGTTTTTAAACTTTAAATTTTAATTCTGAACTTATTTTGCTACATGAGAAGCAAAAAATTCTAACTAAAGATCTAATTTGTTTGTTGCTGTTAAAGACTATTACCTATAAAGAGGATTATTATTAATTCTTGAGTACTGGAGAGGCAGAGCACCTATTGAATCCTTTGCTTGCTGTTTCTCAACTGGTCCCATTGAATTCAATGGGTCTGGCTCCCAGGTAAATGGATACAGCATTTCAGGCGGCGGCAGCGGCTTCTTCTTCTTCTTTTTAAAATCTGTTTATAATTTTATTGTACATTAGATTTAACCATTTTTTTCTTTGTCCATGTCTACATAATGAGCCAATAATTTCTAGGTGTTTCAACTATACTCCTTTGCTGACTCAACTGGAACTTTCAAGGGCTACTGTATTTCCCTATTTAATTGTGAATTCAACCTCTCAACCCTGGTATTGTTTATGCCAGGAATGGGGAATATGTGACTCCCTAGAAGTTGTTAGCCTGCAGTTCCAATGCTATCTCAGCCTGATGGGAGGTGACACACAGCAACATCTGAAGAACTGCACATCCCATCCCTGTTTTACATGACCACTTATTCTTGGATGAAAAATAAGCAGACCTTGAGAAGCTAATTATTATTGTACAGGTATGAAGAGGTAAATGTACAGGCCTGAAGAAACCAAGTCTTTCCAAGAGTGCAAGCGATCTTAAGCCCCAGTGTATCAACTGGACAAGCATACTAACAGAGAATTCAAGTTTGTAAAGTGGGAGACATGGCCAGAGAAGTAGAAACACAGTATAAGGAAAGAAATGGAAAGTACAGGGCTTTGAGGACATTTCTTATCTGTTCTTGATACTATGTGGGAGGAAAAAACAGATTGTTTCCAGGTAAAAACTGAAGGAAATTTTACCAAGAGTTGCATCTGTTTTTGAGAAGATGCAGTACAAGGATCATTGAATAAACTGTTATGTGGACATAAAAATCCTCTGCTCTGGTTCTATCCAGAGCTGGCTTCTATAAGGGGAAGTCTGACATTTTTCTGGGATACTGAAGTCTTCTATACAGATTAAAATTTTGCATTATCATGTAAAGTCCCTTTAAGCACATTGATAAGATCCCATCAGTTCTCAAGTATCAAATTCAAACCATTTCTCTTGTCATTTAATCTACTTCTGAAGTCTGATCATAAGAACACATTCATATTACTGCTGCTTCTATTAATTATTATTATTACAATCATTATTCTTCTTCCAGTATTTTGTACATTATTCAATTAAACATAAGAGTTTGAAGTTAGCCTGCAACCACTGCTGCCACGGCTTTATCCTTCTCTAGTAAATGACAACAGCCAACTTTAATTGTTGTTTCCCAAACACTGGGAGGAACTCAATTTACTCGAAATAATTTACATTATATATTAATGAAAATAATGAAATATAAATCTGCTCTAATTTAAATGATGAATAAATGATAATATTCATTGTAATAAACCATAATTCCTATCCAGCAAAATTTATTATTTGCAATAATAATTTTCTCTTTTAAAGGATAATTATCATAAAATGACAGATGTGACAATTTGACTGGTGGAACCTGTGTGTGTACCAATCCTGCAAATACAGATATGGAAGTCTTTGTACAAAACCTAAGCTGACTTGTGTTTTTAACTTTAAAAAATGTCCACCATCATTCTACAAGCCCAACACAGAAAGGTTTATCTGATGTTCTTTCTAAAGACCTGAACGTGACTGTTAAAAATGCTACACCTGGGGCTGCAGTGTTTGTACCTGGCCCATCCCATTTTGCTATTTTGTGTGTATGTCTATGTACAGGCATACCTCAATTTAAAAAACCTCTGACAAAGAAGCTCCTTTTTACAAAGTCTTTTCATGCCTGCCTATTTGCCCTTTTGTCTTCATCCTCTGTCTAGCTGGAAGGCTTTTAGCAGTATTGACACTGGGCCATCGTGAAGGAGACCTGGAGAAACACAGATTTTGAATGTCAGATAGCACCAGCACATCTGCACTAAACAACACAATGAAATTTAAAGGTGGGAAAAACAGGACTTTACTCCTGCCCATCCTACTGTTAACTGTGCATGCCTGCCTACAACACGGAAGGTAAACAGTAGTTCCCTCCAGGATCCCTTACTCAGCAGTCATGAACTACAAAAAACAAAACAAAAAAACCCAGATAAATTTCTACTTCCCCCAATATGTTTGTATACACACACACACACACACACACAGAGGAGGAATTGATAAGGATTGATGCCATACATGTATGTATGTACGTATGTATATGGCATCAATCCATATGTTTGGCTGTCAAAATCAATATAATAAAAACGGAGGAGGCTGGTGGGAAAAAAATGTCCCTGGGTATATTGTGGAAGAAGTTTTCAAGTGGTCACTAGAAGGTCAAAAATGTTTTCATTTATGCAAGGCTTGCTTGATCTGGTTGTTTTATTTCACATGTGCATATTATTAGTTTGGAATAAAAAGTTTGCTGATATTTACTGAACTGCTCTTCTTTTTTGTGTATACAACCTATCACTATTCACCATGTTACTTCTGCCCCTCGTACCAACATTTCTGTTAAAGAAGTAATGCCCAGGAACACAGCTACTTTGTTAATTGAAGTATACCTGTATTTATTTATCTATTTGAGGTATACCTGTAGGCACTTATCTATCTCATCCTACATCATGAGATCTCAGGATGCATGTAAGTAATATCAATGTTGATAGATATAAACAATTTAACACATGTACTAAAAACACTTCAAAGAAGTTCACAATTTAAAATTAGTTTAAGAAGGTTAACACAGTTTAAAGCCATGAGTGTAAATACTTTGGAATAAATCAATTAGGCCCCAACAGCTTTAGTGAGTAGCCATGTTTTTATTGGGCACTTAAATGAAGTCACCACTGCAGAGCTTTCCAAACTGTGTGTTGTGATACGTTAGTGTGTCAGCTGCAGTGTGTAGGTGAGTCGTGTGAACGTAATGGATGAAGGGGCTGCCTCTTCCGCCACAGTAGCGGCAAGGCCAGGCTTGGGTGGAAGGGCTGCCTCCACTTACTGAATTACTTACTGAATTTCTGTGTCATGAAATGATGCATATCTAAAAAGCATGTCACCAACATGAAAAGTTTGGAAAGCTCTGCACCACTGGCACTAGTCAGGCTTCCACAACTGGCAGGCCACAGCAAAGAAGACCCTCTCTCATGTCCTCACACAGTGATCTCACTGATGAGACACAATGGAGGAGCCCTCAAAAAGACCTTTTTGAGCAGACAGTATGAAACTCCTTGGAACCAAGGTGCATTCTGCCCCCCATGCTTTGTTTAGGTAAAATAAATAAGGGTTTCTAAAACTGATGGTGTTTCGACAGAAAAGACGATGGGGCCCAGCACGAGACCTGAGGATGGCAACTTGGTCCTTGGCTCATTGGAAAGGTACCCAGTTGCTCTGAAACTGCTCACCCTGAGTTATGCCAACTAAGGCTGCACTCCTAGGAGAAACTGCAGGTCTTAATTATGATTAGACAAACATAAGATTATGCTGTACACCTCCTGTGTACCATGATGGTATTAAATTACAGAAGCAAGGGCAAGACAAATTTTAAAAGGGTGGAGTGGAGACAAATCTGGATTAAAAACAGTAGAGCATAGCTCAAGAGACACTGGGTAAAAATACAGCTACACGGTGGTGCAGAGGACACAGTGTAACTCTCCCAGTGCTGTTGGACTGCAACTTTCATCAACCCCAGTCAGCATAGCCAACAGCAAACAACACAGGAATTGCAGTTAAACAACATCTGGAGGGCGGCTCTTTGTCCAGACCCCTTGTAAAGGCATGGGAAGGATCTGTTGGTGGTTCCTAAAAGTTTGATATTGACACCTAGGAACTGTAAACATTTTTTTTCAAAACGCAGGAATGACTTAAATGGAGAAGTCATTTTTTTCTGTGCCCTACATGAAATATTTTTGTTTATGAGACCCATATAGCAATTTTTAGTCTTGACATACTGGATATTATGTAAATCTTATGGATCTAGCATACTGGCACTAGGGGCAGGACATAATGTCAGAGGACGGAAATGTAGTTTTTTGTTTGTTTGCTGTTTGTTTACTATTGTCTCAGTAAATAAAAGCAGGCAACAGAGCAATGGTGATGTGTCTGGAAGACATGTCAGAACTGCCATCCTTTCCAAAGGCTTGGTAGCCCAGAGCACAAAGAAAGAGGGAAATAAATGTTGTTAGGGTTTTTTTTTAATGGTGTCACAATTCTCACTATTGTTTTCTCTGCTTAGTAAAACACTTAAGCAGGATAACCCTTACCAAATTTAGGGAAAACAATGTGACCTCCTCCTTCTTAGGCAGCAAATTTTGGGGTACAATTACATAAGGTACATTTTGATTTTCTACCACAGGTCCAAAATGTTTTGATCTGGCCCTGCACTTAAAAATCACTGTTCCACAGAGGACTGTCAGTTGGGGAGGACGGGATTGGGAAGCACCCTCCACTTTTTGTTCTTTCTGAATATGCCAAAAAGGTTTTATCACATTCAAGGTCAAGAGACATCTGTAGTGTTGGTTGCCAGCTAATGCTGTTCTAGCCTGTAGATAGCCAACCTCTATCTTTCAAACTGCCTCTCTGGCACCTTTCATCGACACTGAGATCACACACAAAATGTTTTTAAAACCCAAATCCATTACTCTTCGTACTTTCAGAGAAGTGGCTAACGGCCAAGGTACTAAACCACCATGCAAGTGCAATAATTCCCAGAAATATTCTGCCTGGAAGTTCTTACTGCTATTATGACATGTCTTTCTCTTTTCTTTTCTTTTTTAAAGAAGAAAGACAAGATCAAAGTGAGAGCAGCACACTGAGATTAGTTATTATTTATATTGGCTTGACAACAGTGAAGAGCAGTCAGACAACTTTGTGCTCAATATGGTACATCCACTGTAATCCAAATAAAGTTATAGTGATGGCAATATTTAAAATAACCCCTTTGACTACAAACACTTTAGAAGAGAAATAATTAGCGTATGTAATGGTTGTTACTTTCTGGCTAGAGGCAGACAATAGTTTTAAAGAGAGTGGAAAGTGATTTAGGAGAGGCATATAACATGCAATTCTTTTATCCCACTATTGCCCCAGAGTGAAACGGATTCTGCAAGTTGTTCCAACAATTCAAAAATTGGAGGGAGGAGGGAGAGCAATCAATCTTATTCAAAATTTACTTTTTTGGACTATAACTCCAAGAATCCCACAGCCACAGCTAGGGAGATTCAGGGAACTGAAGACCAACAAAATAAATTCCCAAGTTCTATACACACCAATCTGGGACCAAACTACAGAAAACTTGAAATTTCCCCAGCAAACATGACTATTGGTTGGTGCATCTGAAATCACTTCAAAGATATTTGAATCTCCCATTTTTATCAACTTATCTTCCACTACCATCTTTTGTTTTTCGAAAAGCTGTGCACATCTTTTCTACTATCCAAGCACGTATCTCTTATAGTTCTTATAGAAGACTGTATCCCTCTTTCTTTTTCTATGTACATAGGCTATTTCCTACCCTTGCTTCCTCTCAGTACAAGCATACTGGGCTGTGCAGATCTAAATCCAGTTAGAATTAAAGCCCATTAAATCAATGGAACTTATGTAACTGTCCAAGTTTCCAGGGATTCAGTGAGACTACTCTAATGGAGACTAAATATTGGGCCTAGATGCAGTTATTTCCTTTGTGTTTTGCCTTTCCACAGTGAACTAGCAGATCTGCTGCCATGGTGGCAGTGAACCCAGTCTTAATTCTTCCTGTGGCTGAATGGGAGCTCCCCTGGTGCTGGAACTTGTCTTGTCAGACAGAGTTCTGTACAGTTCAAAGCAGCTGCGGGAGCAGCAAAACGAAGCTGCCCCTCATGATGGTGCATCCATCAGCTGCCCCTACTTTCTATCAAAAAGGGCACTCAGAGAAGCCAGCAATCATAAAATACAAAAATAATTAAAATGTAGAAAAAAAATAAATTTATCACACAACCAGAAACATAATAAAAAATACGTTAACAGCACCCAAAGAGTTAAAAATCCTTTGAGCCAACAGACTATCTTGCACATCAACTGAATGAGGATGTGCTTTGCCAGCTAACTCAAGGAAAACAAAAAACAAAGAAGAGGGAGCCAACCTGGCCTTGCTTGGCAGGCAGTTCCACAGCCTTGAAGTAGTTACTGGAAAGATCCTTCCTGTATCTCCACCAAACAAGCCTCTAATGATGATGAGAAAGGAAGAAGAACCTCCCTAACTATCTTCAGACTGAAGTAGCTCCTATGTAAGAACACAGTCTTTTGAACAAGCTGGTCTCACGTTGAATGGTTTGGCCTATTTAACACTATTGATGTGTTAAGGAAAAATAGTGTTATAACAGCTGGAATTTTTACCTGGAAGACCCATACTGCATGCTCTTCTTGAATACAGTCAGTGTAAAGAATACAGGTCTTATAAGCTAATATGACCTCCAATATTTATGCACTTTAAAAGAAACTATTCCAGTTCCTCAAGAGCTTTTCTGTTTGGCCCTGCCACTGGCTTGCTTTTTGACCTCACTCAACTTAATAAATCTTTCAACCTGTTTCCACATCTGGAACGTGATGGTAATGACATGTGTCTTGCCTTATGTGCGTAGAGTGAGAATTAATTTAAACATTTGTGAAACAGAAGATTCAGTGATAAATGATGGGATGTAAGTGCAAAGTGTTACATCACTGAAACCATACATAATCACCAATTACAAAATGATATCATATGCATGCAGAGTTTTTCTGTCTTTATGAAGCTCAGCCCCCTCCTTTGGTGGTGCAATTGGAGGGCTAAGACCGTAATGGTGGGGCCCAGAAAAACAAAACAGCACCCTTCTGTGTTTACTGTTCTGCAGTGCTCAGCATTCTAGCAATCTGGGCATTTCTGAGATGTTGAAATGATATAGCATCATAACTGCATCTGATTAAGAAAACATGGCTAAAAACTGAGGGACATTCAAAGGTTTATGTGTATGTGTGTGTTACATTTAAGGATGGCCTGCTTACCAAAGACCTACAAATTTACCTGGACTTCAGAATGCTCTCAGGGAAGCCAGAAGAGATGAGACAGGCAATTTTGGGGTGTTCCTAAGGAGTATGGTAATGTTTGATGGGAACAAAAAATTGTTGAATAAAGTATTAATGAGGCAGCTTCACATAAATTTTTAAAAGCAGTTCACAAAAACAACCTAAAACCATTCAAGTAATTAAAATGTTTTAATCAAAGAAAGACAAGAAGGAATTACCAGCCAATAGAATGGCAGTCCACCAACCCCCTTCTGTTGTCTCAAGACCTCAAACACTCTGTGAAGCAGGTTGGCAGACAGCTGGAGCATTTGCTTGAAAACACATGAATAATCTGATTGAGATGCTGTGCAGTCCAGTCCTGAACCGGCAAAGTCTTTCTTCTCTGCCAGAACTGTGCCAACTATATCATACTCAGCTCAGCTGGTCTGAATAGAAATTAGACCCAAATGTTAGCTCAGATTTTAGCTCAACAGTAGTATCTGCTTTGGTGATTTTCTTGGCTGATCAAATTGCTCAGCTCTGTCTTAGATGCCACCACAACAGTGTCTCAAACACCCACTAGTCTCAACTGTGTGGATTACTTCAGCCTGCTTATCCTGGAGGTCGTGAACAAAGTATTAGAAATGGTGAAGGCCATCATGAACTCATGTTCAGTTTACTTTGAGATGACATAAACGTGGTGTAGTGGTTTGAGCACTGGACTACGACCCTGGAGACCAGGATTTGATTCCCCTCTTGGCCATGGAAACTAATTGGGTGACCTTGGGCGCATCACGTGCTCTCAGCACCAGAAAACCCTGGGAGGGGCTTGTGTTGAGTCACCATAAGCTGGAAATGACTTGAAGGCACACAACACCACCACTTAAGAAGACCAGTTATACTGACTGAGACCAAAACCATCAGTGCATTTTAGGACCTTCTCTAGAAGCAGTGATCAGATAACGCTTCATTAGTAATCACCGAGGATTGGGGTAGAGCAAGTTCACACAGCTGGATAAGGTATCCTTCTTTAATCCTCCTCAGTCACATGTTTGATCTGGGTATGGCACACCACTAATAGCTTTGGTGCATCATCTGTTTCTAAAAATGAATAAAAGGAGTGCTTTTCTAATGCTGCTTTAAACTAGGGCCATCTCCACACTACACTGTTATAGGGTTATTATTCCACTTTCAGCATCCTATGGAAGGAATCTTGGGGTTTGCAGTTTAAGAGGGACATTTAGAATCCTCGCCAGAGAGCTCTTTGGCCTCAGGAAACTACAAACCCCAGAACTCCACAGGATGTTGAAAATGGAATAATAGCCGTGTACTGCGGAAAGGGAACCTGTGGTTCTCCAGATGTAACTGGATTGTAACCCCCCCAGCAAACCCAGCCAGCACAGCCAGTGGTGAGAGAAGACAGGAATAGCAGTCCAACATCTGCAGAATCTTATGTTCCCCATACTCAGATTAGAAACATCAGGATTCCCCCCCCCAAATTTTGGTGGACAGTAGCATCTTATTACAATGGCTGAGATATGAGAGAGCGGATCAGTCCCAAGTGAGGGAACTCTTAGACTGATGAGGAGACATGGAAGCTCAGACCTCACAGTCACATGGCTTTACCCTGAGTCAATATTAGATGCCCGTGTTAGTTATCAGTACTAACCTGCAGCCAAGAGCTCTCCTCTGGTACTTTAGAGCTGGACGTCATCTGTACGTTGACACACAATGATCTGTTTTGGTAAATAAGCTGCTGCCTCATTGCTAAATCAGGTATCTGGAGGCTGCAGTTGAGTTAAAACATGCTGAAATTCAATCCAGATAAGACAAAAATGATGACACAGGGAGGGTGGACTCTCTTGTGGGCACATTTTTCTGTGACTGATGGGACAGATGCTGGAAATAGGATCCTCCTTCCTATACTTTATGAAACAAAGTAACCATATTTTGCTGAACAATTTTATTTCATAGCCTGCATGATGTTATTTTCAAAATTGCAGTCTCCAGCTCTCCACTAACATAGATCCCAGATGGTTTCCAATTTTTAAAAACACAGCAGCTGTATTTTACGTATGCTGTTATTGTACGTAAACTGCCCTACTGAACTTTATGCACAGGCAATAAAGAAGCCTATTAAATTGTGAAGAGGATGGTGGAAAATGAAGGGAAAAATATCTAAATGATGCCAAACTACAAACTGCATTAACCTTTGTTTCCATTCTTGTATTCCCTTTTTTTTAAAAAAAAAGAGAGAGAGAGAGAGAGACAACAGTACTTTAAGAGAGCTAAAATATGATTTAGACAAAAAGCTGTTTCTTTGGTTAAAGTCGAATTACTACAGCACCTTTAAAAGGAAGTTTTACAACGTGAGAGTTGAGAATACAAATCAAAAGTTAAGGACACCCCTCCACTTCCCCACGTCAGATGCCAGGACAGCATCTACTCAGACTTGTGAAAGTATCAGCTTACAGTGCTATTTTGAAAGGAGCAACTATAAATAAACATTTGCATTCTATAGGCATATTCCAGGAGCAGCTTGACGGTGCAAGCCCATACATGTTTACTCCGAACCAGCTCCAGCGAAGTACAGTGTGCCTTATTCCCACGAGACCATACACACCGGCAGCCTCGAGGCAGCAGTCCCCACGCCAATCCTTCCAGGGTAACCCGGGTGGTTTGTTTGGGTTTTTTTAAGCACCCCGGGAAATCAGAAAACCTGATGAGTCAGAGGCGTAAACCTGGAAGCAAAATTCCGCTCTTGCAATGGGGAGCGGTGGGCGCAAACCTTAGCCGCTTGCCCGCCTTAGCCTGCGGCTGCGCGCTGCGTCACGGCTCGCGCTTCTCTCTCACCGCCTCCCTCGCGCCTGGTTTGCGCAATCCGGCCAAACACACATACACACACACACGCACACACTTTTTTTTTCCCCTTTTGCCAAGTCGCAGCCAGGAGAGCAAGGCCTCCGCGGCGTTTACTATATTTGGTTCACCACGAGGTGACCCGTCCAGATAAAGCACGGAGTCAGCAGGCACGATGCCTTTCTTGGTACGGCTCGGCTCAGGCAGGCACGGGGAGCCCGGCGGGAGGGGGAGAAAGGCGGCGACAGCCGAAGCGAATCCCACAGCGCCTGCGCGCCTCGTCGCCTCTAATTATAGCTCGCGCAGCTGGCGCAGTTTCCTCGACTGGGAGGGGCTCGCGCGAGCCAGCAGGGGCGGCATCCGGAGCTTGCGGCTGTGCGCGCGCCCTGGCTCGGGCGTCGCGCGCGCGCCCCGCTGCGACGTGATGACCCGGCGTTTTTCTTGTGGCGGCGTCCGGCGGGCGCGTGTCCGGCGCTCGAGCAAGGAGCGCGCTGTGGCGGTTTGGCTGCTCCAGCGCTGTGGAGGCGCGAGTTCGAATCCCCCCGCTCAGCCACGGAAGCTTTCTTGGGTGACCTTGGGGCAAGTCACACGCTCGGAGGAAGGCAAGGGTCAACCCCTCTCGTAACAGGTCCTGCCAAGAAAACTCCGTGACGTCGTCGTTGTTGTGTGCCTTGCGAGTCGTCTCCTGTTCAAGGCGACCCTAAGGAGAACTGCCCGGTGAGGAATCGAACCGTGGTCCCCAGGGTTATAGGCCTTTTCCGCACGAGACCGCTATAGGGCTAGGATTCCACTTTCGACGTCCTATGGAATCCGGGGGTTTGCAGTTTCGGGAGGGGCCAGACGTTGAAAGGATGTTGAAAGTGGAATTATAGCGCTATAGCGGTCTCGTGCGGAAACGACTAGTCCAGCGCTCAAAGCACTACATCACACGACTTGAAGGCACAAAACAACAAACCCTTGGCTGGCGTGGAAGTCACAAGCACACCACGCAGACGGTCTGCTCGGTACCGACTCCCCGCTTCCTTCCTGACCCACACTCGAGAGTTGCCTGGATCTTTATCGAAGGTTGCTGTCTTTTTCACTCCCCGTTTTCCTTCTGGGTAGTTGGGCGTCCACACGAGCCGTTTTTGAACCCCCGAGTTGCTTGCGCGCTCCCCTGATAAAGCGACCTGACTTTGTAGCCGTTCTAGGGCCGCACAGAAGGAGGTGGAAGTGCTTCCAGTGCAACTTGGCCTTTGAAGTTTGATTTGCTCCACAGAGCAGTCTTGCACATATTTACTCTGAAGTATAAACCCTTTTGCATTCACTCCCATGCTTGTTTGCTCAGGAAAAAAGCTCAAGGGAATTTAATGAGATTTTATTTCCAGCATAGGATTACAGCCCAGATTGAGCAGGAGTACCAAAATCCTTACTGTGATAACGCTTTTTTGATAAGTCATCTGAAAAGGCAGAAAAATCTGTGTGTTTTTGGATATCCTAAGAATCAATCTATTATACATATAGATACTGGAACTTTTTTTAAAAAAAGTAGTAGTTTCAGACACCAATTTTGAAAAAAAACTTCCTTTATAGCAAAAGAATTATGTGATTTGATGGTGTGTGTGTGTTGTTGTTGTTTTTTTTAAAAAAAAGATTCAGATGAGTTTAAAACTGCACTAAAGACCAGTCTTTTCCAGCAGACCTATCCAGATAGATTTTAAATTATAATTTTTAAAGTCTAAATTATCTTTTTACAAATATATTTTGGTTTGGTATGCTCTTTGCAAAGTTATGTGTCTGTTCTGTCGCTTTGGTTTAATTTATTGTTTTCCATCTTGATCCATAGGAAGAGCTTGGTAAGAAATAATAGCAACAATAACAATATAACACTACCAGGTAGCTATGAAAGTGGAAGATTTGTGTAATTAAAATACATTGTATGTGAATGCAGAAAGAACACAAATTTGTCTATTCAGAAATAAGAGTTGCTGTGTTCTTGTGGTGTATTCTCTAACAAGTGTGTGAAACTGTAGCCTCAGGATCCCCCCCAAAACTGATAGAAGGATACAGGAATTGGTTATGCTTAGCTAGAATGTCATCCCTTTCCATTTGAACCCATGCAACTGTTTTGTTATATTTAATAAATGTAATAATGCTGTGTTCATGATGTTTGTTCTCTAACCAGTATTTAAAGGTTGTTGCCTCAACTGAATATTTTAGAAGACATCTCAATGATATTTATTTATTAATGATATATTTTTGTGCCACATATGCTGCCTATGACAGTTTCCAGTGGACTCAGTTACAGGTAGTTTTGTCTTCTGAAGGGACTCTTGGGTCATTTTCAACCTGCTGTGTTACAGGCAAAAATGCACTAGGTCTGACTTTTCCCAACAGAGATTCTGATGGAATGAAGCTTCACCTGTTGGATTTCTGCTTGTCATGCAGTTGGTAAAACCATAGCAGCTCTGCTGTGAAAGCCACCCTACCCTACAGGAACCTCATGCATGTTGAAGCAACTTCAAAAGCAGTTCAGCACTTTTGCAATATGACATTTTAATCCCCATACTAGCTTGTAGCTCAATTACGTATAGTCATGGACTGTTTAGTTTGTCTTTCCTCACTATGATCAATGCCCCCCCATCCCAAAATGTGGAACATTTCCCTAGTAGAGACAGGTTTAGTGATCCTAGTGCTATGGTGGTGGAGACTTTCCAGTGTTTATTGGCAATACTAGGGTGGAATAATGCTTGGGATGACAGACCTCAGAGGAGAAGGTGAACTTGGTTGTGTAAATAGCATTGGTGTCTGGACTTGGGACTTTGTCTGGGGCATTGAGCACCTTGAACAAAGCTTAATCACAGGGAACATACAGCTCAAGTGCTTGGTTAGGAAGTTAATAATTTACCTTGATGCACAATCTCTTGGTTTTTAATGAAAGGGTTCAAAAACCTTTAAGATCACGAGACAGACATTCTGGAAAAAAAAAAACCCTATCAATGCTGGAGTTTAGTTCTAGGAATACTAATAAATTGATAACAATTTTGTTTTCCAATTGCAGGAGCACTGGCTATTAAAATAGCAAAAGTTTAAGATCTTCTTTCTTCCCCTATTAATTGAGGGCCTTATCATAATTAAATGGTACTGTTTTAAAAGGTGTTAGCCTGATGAATTCCAGGGCTTGCCTCTTGTGCTTTTGTATGATGCATATTTTTCAAAACGTGTACTTTCACATCACAGGTATCAATCATTGTAGCCTTGGCTTCCATGACATTCCACGATCCAGTTAAAGTTCAATATTTAAACTGAATTCAATCTTAAACCTGTTAGGTGGTAGTGAATTTCACTTACTGTAGCCTCTAATACTGTATCTTGATTTTGTGTAACACAGCCTTTCTGGAGCTGATATCTTCCAATTACACCCTCTATCACATTCAGCCAGCAAGGTCTACTTATTGGGAACAACAGTGATAATCTAGTCTAGAAGGCTGTGAGGACTGTGATACCAATTGAATTGTTGTCATTCAGGACACACATCCAAATGTTTTGACTTTTAGTGGGGCTGTTTGTTATCACACTTGAACTTCAGCTTCAGATCATCATCCATGAAACACTAGTTTGGCAAAGTGTGATCTGTGGGTTGCTTGTTGCTCCATGGGTTTTCCCCATCTCCAGGTGGGGCTTGAACAAAGGGTGATTTTCTCATACATCGAAGTCTCCAGGAGTTGTGATTGTTACCAGAAATAGATTGCAGCCTGTCAGTACTTCTCAAAACATGAAGTGGACCTTTGGTCACTTCCGGTTTTGACTTCTGTTATTTAGGGGACTAGTGTAGCCTGCAGAAGTTCTTGGAAGTGAAACATTTCTCCTTGGATCTTCTGAAGTTGCCCACTGTTGAGATAATGGGACTAATATTTAGGACAGATCCTTCCCCCTCTGCGTGAGATGTCCAACACTATGCCCTCTGAACTGTAGAATTGACTTTTGCCCATGGTGGCTAGCGTAGACAGGAGGTATAACTGAAAACATCTGGAAGGCAGCAGGGTTGGAACGGTCATATATATTCCAGATATTGGAAAACTTATTTTCATGAACTATGGCTCCCAGAACCCAGTATAACTAGTAATCCAAAAAAGTTACTCTTCCAAGCTCATAGCTATGATCATAGGAGTAATTTCAAAACATCTCCTAAGGGGACCTGCTAATATACTCCTTGTTATCAGAGACACCATCTGTGAGTACTTTCCTAACTGAGAAGTTACCATGCCTTGATGTAGCACAGGGACCACTTCCAACATCCACTTCTGGTAAGTGGATGATTCATCTTCAAGGCTCCCAAAACCACCACTTTAAAATGACCGTCCTACCATAGGAAGCAAATCTCTGCCAAAAGGAGGCGCTGAGGACAATAATAGAATCACACTTGATGGTAATACCCATAAGGAAAATCCATGATGGAATGAATCATTTTCTTTACTTACATCCTGGCTCCAGAACCAGTCTTCTCCCCTTTGGCTATATCACTGAAGCTGTTTACTTTCTGACTGCATTTGGAGCTTCTACCTGTAGTGATGCAACACTTTCAGGGCCTCATTCTTTTATTTCTAATTCAGTTATTGCATAGTTTTCCTATAAATGCACACTGTTCCTAATATTGTTGTTTCATAGCACAATACAGTTGTTCAGTGAGTGGTCTTCCTTGTAAGCAAACAGCTGCTCTCAAAATTTTAATTTATACCCTCCCCCTGCAAAAAATGAGGCAGATTCTGGTGTGTGTTGGTGTGATAAACTCGTTATAACTAATGGCACCCTCTCAGTGTACTTTGCTGAAGCAGCTAAGGGACAAGGCCAAATAGGCAGAAAGGCAGACAAATATCCTTAGGGAGCTCAGAAGCAAGGCAAGAAGATGACAGTCACTCTCTGGGTTTTTTGAGGGGGAGGGGAGCGAATTAGGTGAGGAGACTGCTGACTCCAATATCTGATATTCAGATGTACTGTTATACTGGATTAACATTTGGAATCAGCAGCTGTCCTGATTTTGTTTGACTGCAACAACCAACTACTCTAGCTGGCATAGTCAAAGGTGGGGAATGCTGGGAGCTGCATCTAGAGAGCTGGAGAACTACCACTTCTGTATTATATCTGGAGAGCCAGCATGATGTAATGGTTTGAAAATTAGACTATGACCCTAGAGACCAGGATTCAGTTTCCACTCAACCATGGAAACTCACTGGGTGACCTTGGATGTGTCACACACTCTCAGGCCCAGAAAACCCCATGATAGGGTTGTCTTAGAGGTGCCATAAGTTGGAAACAACTTGAAGGTACACAACAACAACACCTATATTATCTCAACTAAAGACCCTTTGCAATTCTATGGAATCTTTTTGTTTAAAAAGCCAACTCTGTTGTAGTGAATGCCTTGGTAGTACCAGGCACCTTGTTTATCAGTTTTACTTACTGATGTTGAAACTTTTACCATGTTATTGGGAAGAGGGGATGACCTGTTCATTTCAGAATTTTATAATCCTGTCCTGACTTGCAATCTGATCCTATGCATGGTTACACAGAACTGTGTCTCATTTATTCAATAAGATATATATATATAGGTAATACAAGCCTATGTGTTTGCTCCAAAGAAAATTTCACTAAGTTGCATGGGACTTTGTCCCTAGTAAGTGTGCTAGAACTGCATCTTTTTTGTTTTTTTGGAACTAAAAATACACTGAGATGGTTTGCCTTTTCCACACAGAGGTGCCCTAGACTCCTTGATCATTGGACAGATTGAATCTTTGCACGTTTATTTGAAAGTAAGTGCTGAGTTCAATGGGCATAATGTCAAAGCCTTAATTGCCCTTTTCTGTATCCTTTCCAATTCTATTATAGTCCTTTTGTAATGTAATAGAATGGGAGCTTGTGTTGAAGTTTTAAGAGAAACCTGGTACTGCAAGGAAGTTCTGAGTTCTCAGGTTTTCCAAAATCCGATGGAAAAAGAATCTTTGTAGGTTTTTGATAGGCATCTCTTAGTATCATAGTCTACTTAAAGACTGTGCTTGCCTAATATTTAACTTTTGATTACATATTTACGTTGTATCGCTCTATGCACAATAGATTGCGGCGACTGTTACTAGAGAATAGGTGTGTTATGTGTTTCAGCTTAGTAAAGAAAAAAATGTATTGCTATTTCAGCTAGGACAAATGTTCCAAAAAATAATGGACTTGTGTGTGTGTGTGTGTGTGTGTGAACAAAAGCCAGTGTGCTGTTGTGGTCTGAGTGTTGGATTGCGATCATAGACATCAGGGTTCGATTCCCCACTCAGGTGCATCACACAGTCTTAGCCCCAGAAAACCTCAAGATAGGTTTGCCTTAAGGTTGCCATAAGTTAGAAACAACTTGAAGGTACACAACAACAAAAATAATGCAGGCCATATACACACGCACATGCACATGCACATACGAACATTTACATATAATATGTGCAAGTTAATTTGCAATACAAAGTAATATTCACCATTGATAGGAACTCAAGAAAGTACACGGATCCAGTGAGTATATTCCTATTCATCAATGTGGAACTGATCGTTTCTACTTTGTTCTCTGCAGAAGTCTTCTAATTTAAAATAATTGATCCCTGTGAGTCCTTTCCCCCTTCTCTTTTTGCATGCATGCATGTGTGCCAGACCTGTCAAACGCCTGAAAGTCTGGTAAAGCACAAGAGCACCCGTTGGCAGAATGGACACTGTCAGACCCACCTCTGGTCAAACACCATAAAGGTTGGCACAGACAAACATTTTGACTATTTAGCTAATTTCTTGTTTCTACCTTCAAGGGTCCTTTGTTCTTTTCCAGCCTCACATTGCCTAGAATGTCTTGGACTTATACCTAAAGTAATTCAGTAGAAGAGAAAGATGTGGTTGTCAGAGGTGCAGGAGAGTGGTAGTCCTGTTACTGTGTATGCCTTTAAGTCATTTCTGACTTATGATGGCCCTACGGTGACTATATCATGGGGTTTTCTGGGACCCAAGATCACCTGGTAGGTTTCCACAGCCAAGCAGAGAATTGGACCCTGGTCTCCAGAGTTGTAGTCTAATGCTCAAATCAGTACACCACGCTGGCAGTCTAGTAGTAAGCCTACTCCCAAGGAAAACACCCACATAGACAAAGGAAAGCATACTTCTCTCTGGCCATGTGAAGCAGTGGTGGCAAGTACAAAGAGACTGAGAGGCAAGGAGCTTCTGTGTGACCTACCCGTGAGGCTGATGCTGATGCTGATCAATTCCACTTGGCCATGCCAGAGTTTAGTCCTGCATTAGAAGAGTTTCTTTTCTGGATTACAACAACTACTAGCATGAGTTGTAGTCCCAAAAAGTAACTTTTCATGCATTGATAATAGTGATGATGATTTAAAGTCCTCTACTACATATTACTACTACTATGACCTTTCAACCAGTGATATCAAGAGAACTCTTGAATATGAGCAAAGTAGAACTGGGAAACTTTCCCCCTCCTTTTGGCTAACCTTTGTTTTGAACAGTACTGCTTAAAGCAGGAGCTTTATGTTCTTATTTGTTGCTAAGAATAAAATTACTTTCCAATGCCCAAGGAGACTCCAGCCCAATCCTCATCTACATCATTGACAAAAGTTCCATCAAACTACGTGTTCTCAGATCCTGTATGACGTAAATAGCTACATTAATAGCTGCAATCTTATATATCCATACTGTATTATTTCTGATTGTGTTTAGTAGGGCGTTGCTTCTGAACAAATGTGCATAGGATTGCACTTTTAAAGGGTTTAGGGCTGGAGTTAAAATAGTCCAAAAAGGATTAGAAAAGTATTACTTTAAAAAAATGAGAGATGACTCCTAGGAGTAATTACATTGTGTGTATGGCCTTCAGAATAAAAGCTAATTGTATAAGCACTGCAGTACCAAGTTTTGGATTTTAAAAATTGTTCCATCCTTATATGCCATTAAAACATCAAACATCAGTTGATCTAGATCTTACTTAAATTTGGTTAAGAATATGCTCAAGATGATTAGAGCATCTTTTAATACTTCCACTGGATGTCAGTGAGACTTCATCCCTAAGAAGTGTTTGCAGGGCATAATTATCAGGAGTAATTATTGACTGTCAGCATAACAAAATCTTGTAAGGACTTCTGATGACTACAGTTTAGCCAAAGGCAATGAATGAGTTAAGCATCCCAGCTCTGGATACTGGAGTGATGAAATGGGTAAATATATATTCCATTCATCTGTTAGTACAGCCTGACCTTGGTCTGTGACAGAGGAAAGGCGTGTCTTCCCATTCTGTATTTCTTGAACAAAGGCAAGTAAATGAGAGTGACTCAGGATTTTGTGTGGCCTAGGTGTAATTGAACATTTTTTGAATGATTCAACGTTTACACTCAAGAATCAGGAAGAGAAACCTATTACTTGTTACCAACTAAGTAAAACAATTTTATAAAGTGTCTGCAGATTTTATGATTTTTTATATCATCATCATGAAGAGGCTTTGTAAAAATCCCTTTTACTTGCCTCACGGCCTGTTAAAAGTGTTGGCACTTCCATTATTATACACATTTTAATATATCTGGTTAATGGATAGCCAAAGCAGATGTAATGAAACAATAAAAATCAAAGGAAGTTTTGTATGCAATGTTAGGGAAGAGTTTTATTTTGCAGCTTTAAGCAGGACTTATCCACTGGCCACTTAAAAATAATTGGCAGAAATAAGCTGCCCAGCTTTTCCCACTTTCAGACATTCCATAACAATGAACTGAAGCCCATATATTCCATTGTCTTTTAAAGCCAAGTCTGCAATCCTTTGCAAGGCCACAAAGTAAATAAATGGAATTCACCATGAATTGCCTTTGTTTTATATGTAATTCAAATCAGTCCTCAACATCGCTGGGTTTTTAAACATTTGGTGATGGAAGGAATTCTGCAGTTAATAGGACTTCCATGTAAGTGGAGTTAGCTAAAGATTATACCACAGCTCTGAGAGTGTGGTGCAAGAAATATGCTTGAAAATTGAATAGATGGGGTGTTTAAATGCCAATTTATAGCATGATGTAGTGGTCTAAGTGTTGAACTATGACCCTGGAGACCAGGGTTTGATTCCCAGCTTGGCCATGAAAATCCAGTGGCTGACCTTGGGTGTCACACACTCAGCCATAAGTCAGAAACAACTTGAAGGCATACAACACAACATCATTCTTGCAACTGTGTTTATGTGTTGTCTGAGGCATTCTCCCCAGCATCTATACTGAAAATTGTACCGATAAGGCCATTTTATCAACTGTAGATGAAAACTCTTCCGTTTAGTCCAAAAGACAAGTATAAGAACACTAGGACTTACATTCCAAGCTTTTAGTTTTACTCAGAAGTAAGGTACAGAATTTAATAGGTCTTACTTCCAGGTAAGTGTGAACAGGATTGCAGCTGTATAGCAACATCATATACATTGTCTATTCAGAAGGCGTAATCCCACTAGTCATAACATTTTGACTAAGCTATTACATAAATTAAGTGCATTTCTTCCAGCATTCTAAGACTGCAATGTTCAGTGTTAAGTCACTTGCAACCTGACTCATCCTTTCTCATAAATACTTCTTAAATTATTACATTCTCTTTTTAGAATTAAACTACTTGAACATTGAAGCAAAAGCAATACAATCACCAATCATCCTTTCCTGGTACTGTTTTTTGATTAGTATTATTTCAAATATAGTAGCTTTCCATTAGACTGTGAGTATCTAGGTATTTATCTGTTCACAGTATATTTATCCCTCCAAAGCTAAGGCAACAAAGATTTTTGTACTCCTGTCTAAACTGTATTTTGACTTAATTCCTTTTACATAAAAGTAGGATAGCTGCTTGCCCTCAACCTAGTTTAGGATTCATATTAAGAGTGTGCCATTTCTAATTAGAACTTTCTGCAGAGCTCCAGCATAGACCATGAAAAGACCTGTCCTCAGTGACTCTTACATCAATGGAGCACTGTTGTCTGTTCTTCTTAGTAGTAAGGTGAGAAGGCTTTGGCCAGAATACAGAGAAAATTTCCCAGGGTCTTGTTGCCATAAGAAGTCCTTGGGACAACACTCCCAAATAAACTTTTTTCCCTAAATGTAATTTGGTCAGGTATGTACCTTGAGTCTCTTACACAAGGATGTCACTAATTTGCAGAGCCTTCCTTTTTATATTTCTTTTCCCCACTTTGTCTGGAACTCTTGATGGGAAGTATATTGTAACAGAAGACATGGATTCAGACATCCAGACAACATTACTTCTCTCTAAAGTTGATTCTCTTCATTTGGTTCTTCCCTTAATGTTTCTTTTCTAATAAAAGAATTTTTAAAGAAAAAATCCAGGTGGGTAGTGTGTACATCTCAGTAGCTGCAATATTCTTTGAAATAAGTTATTAAAAAAGAGTTCACTCACAGAAAGTGTTTAAAGCTCCTAATTTCACTTTATTTAATGCAAAAGATAAAAAATAATAGGTAAAAATAGTAATGTGTTAGTTTAGCAACTATAAACAATGAAAGCATAGTGCAGGTGATATTTCAATAAAAGTAAATTAAAAGTATAATGAAGGTGAGATTTCAACAGTCACACTCCATTAAAACAATGTTTTGCTTTATTGCTATACAAATTATCACCATTAAAAACTTCAAAAAAGTAAAGTTGCAAAGCCTGACTCCACTAAAATGAACTAAGTTCACGTTAATGCAGTAGAGTCAAGGTTTGCATTATTATCAGAGATTAATGGTAGTACTGTTGCAGCTAAAGCACTTAAAAAGTCTTTGTAGCCAAAGAAACATAATGTAAATATATAGTGATCTATTGAGGTGATGTTATAAACTTACCAAGAAACAAGAAAAAAAAATACATTGAGCCCAACAGAAATGGAGAGAAATGCAAAGATCATGTCCTAGTTTGTGACATTTCTGCATTATGGATGCATAATTTTTGTTAGAACTGGCAGGTAACCTTAACAGGTTCAGGAATTTCTGAACAGATATACAGCTGAGTTATGTTCCAGCTGTCATCATGTGGTATGACAAGGCCTAACCTTTCCCACTACTTAAGTTGCTTTAAAGAACATACAGTGGTATTGCTGGGCTGCAATATATGATGACACTTATTTAGGATATAAGTGTAAATAAAAGGATTTTTGTTGGAGATCCAGATCAAATGCCTCTCAATACTTTGGCATGCCTGAATAGCATTCACAGGAAAGAATTTACTATCATTCCATCCCATTAAAATGCTCAATTGTGAACTGCATGCCAAAACACCAAACCAACTTTCCAGGAAAATTTTAGCAGGGACAATATTTTGCCTAGAATGCAAACTCTCCATACAAACTGGTATAATACATGAGGTACTATGTCAAAGAGATTCTTAAGAACTTATTACCATCTATCAATTCAAATTCAATTTTTAATAAAGTGCCTAATACATATTTCCACAGACTATAGTGGTTCCAAAGTATCCTTTACAGTTGTATATATGTGCGTTTTTTTTCTCTTTCAAACTGTCTAAACATGTGTTTACATAAGACACCAGTCTGTACTATATGTATTTCTATCATTTTAAAAAGTACTGAATTGGTTTATCATGCAAATTATGTTATTTAATATTACATTGACCTGTAATATGGAACACAATGCTAGTGGGTGTACTTAGTAAAACACTTTAAAAATTAAAATTACTGTGCATGTGCAGTTTGGATTTTCAAATGTTATGACCATTAAAGGAAGTCTACCAATATCTATTCTGCACTAAATAGCAGTCTGAACATTAACACATCAGAATAGCCTGATCCAACAGCATCAGTTAAACATTCTCTCAACATCAAAATGTATAGTGTTTTGCCACAAAAATGGGGACCATTTAACCATCTTTCTGATGTAAAGAATTACTTGTGACCATATGAACACTTAACACAAGGGGTTGCACAGCAGTGTTGCTAACACAACTGTAAACAACACAGAAGCACTACAGCAAGGCTTGGCTATTTCTAGTAACTGATGATTTATTGATTAAAAATGTGTGCTTTCTGATGCAAAATAAAACAAAAAATAGTGTGATCAAAACAGTATTTTTACAAAAGAATTCTTGAAAGTAACTGAAAAGGAAAGGTGTACCTACATGATACTGAAGTTAACTTAAATCCCAGGCTGTCCATTAAAATAAGAATTGAGTTGTTTCCTGTCCAACATATATGCTATGAAACTTCAGGCAGAAATTTCCATTAATCTCTCTGCTGCCAATACAGGCAAGCCAGGCAAAGCTACATATGTTGCTGTCATTACCGTACTGATTCCTGCCACTACCTGGGAACATGATGTCAGAAACAGTAAGAACAGCAACAATACCTTACCTTAAAAGTGATAAGCAAAATCAAAGTCCACCTGTACTGCATTAAATTAAAAAAAAACCCTGTCCAACTTTTCCACATGAACATGAAGGAAATGACCATGTTGAGTGGGGCTGAAAAGGCATGGATCTGTTAAAAAATATAGTGGTGTTACTGTCTGCACCAATGCACAGTTAGACCAAAATTAAAACTTGTCACAAAAATTCTGCAGAAACATCACACAACTGATGTAACTGAATAAATGCAGTTTTGCAATCTTACAACCAACTACATTAACTGCAGTCAATTCCGCCTTAAAAGGGGGATGGGAACTTAACTTCCCAATCCTTAACACAACTGTGCCTCATTTAGTATAATACTCTGAAGGCAACTTCCTTCTCCAATTAGTCTGCTTTCAAATGCAGGCCATTTTTTTCAGCAGCAACAAGGAAACTATGTTTCCAAGTGAAATCCCTTGCACTCTCTCACTTGTCTTTGGAAAGGACTGAGTGGTGTTCCATGTTGTCTCTAAAACCTGTTAAATCTCCAACACGAATGAGTAAGGGGGGAAAAAAGGAGCCACAGACAATAAGGCGATCTTTACAATGTCAGAAGATGTATTTGGCATTTAAAAAAAGAAGAGGGGAAACGAAGTGCATACAATTACAGCTAGAAGCATTTCTGGTTTGCCAAGTGCTCTCTAAAAAAAGCAGCGCCAAGTCACAGCCTACACTGAACAGCAACTGTCACCAAGGAAGCACAACAAATAATTGCTATAACAAAAAAAAAGTTTTCATAAGTACATACCTTTTTGTCTTCAAAAAAATATAGAAACACAATGTATTCAAAGAAAGAAATCAAAATTATACAGCCATGTTTCATGAAGTCTACATTTCCCTTGTCTTGAAGATATATATATATAATATATATATAGAGAGAGATATTTATAAGTATTTATAGATATATATACAATTCAAACAGTTTTATGTTAAAGATGATGTTGCACTGAGAAACTGGAAAAGTCATGAGTCCCTCTCTTTTTTCACCTTCACATCTCCTGCAAGAATGGTTGCAATCTCGCCCTGCATGAAGGCCCAAGGGACATTGGAACCCACCAAGGGACACTTCTCCCCACTGGGACAATACACCTCCCCACTAGCACCTTGCTGTTTGATGCTCTGTCTGGAACAAGGAAAGCAAAACTTATGGGAGGGGACGGAGGGACACTGCACAAAGTGGGTGTCTTCCAGGCGCTCATGACACAGAGTGCAACACAGGGGAACGCTCGCTGCCAGAGAAGAGTCTGGGAGGCTGGCAGGGTGCACTGGCTCCATTCCTCCAGCATTGCCCCCTTGACTTGGCACCTCCCTGGGCAGCCTTCTTTGGTTCATAGGGGATGGAGAGGGTGGGCTACTGCTATTCCTTCTGGTGGTGGAGTGAACCTGGTTGGCATCTTTGGAGGCATGGTTGCCCCCAGCATTGTCTGCAACTAAAATGAGGGCAGCCATTGGGGACTGGCCGTTCTGGACTGCCTCGGGTGGCGTGGTCCGGTTGGAATGTGGCGAAGCAGTTGGCGGCGGCGGGGACATGAAAGAGGCACCTGCCATTGGTATTTTCATCCCTTCTGAGGAGCTTGGTAACCATGACTGTGCCTCTCCATTGATTTTAGGCGGTCCAGCTTCGCCTTCTGGCTCTGGAGAAGGCTTTCTCTTTCTGGCAGCCCGTGCTCCTGTAAATCCACAAAAAAAGAGGAAAAAGATATAATGTTGCAAAAACACAGCTGCGGTAACATGTTCAAAAATGGGTACCTCAGCTTCAGCAACCACCTGGGCATAGGCTTTGTTATTCACCGAATTGATAAAATCAGCTTTTAAAAAAAAACACCAAACGACTTCAGCTTATCTGGGGCTGTGGATCAGCAGCTGCAAGGCAAGTGAACATGCTGTGCCAGTGCTTACGCTACAGTACAAGCTGCATTCAAATGTGCCTACACTGTACCACCCTCCCACACGGGCCCCACGCCAAAGAGCCACCCGCATGCTTGTAATCTTCCACTCCCTGGAAACGCATTCAGGCTGAAAGGCACGGGGACACATCCAACATGCGTGACCCACTTGCAAGTGGGCAAGGGACACAGAATGCCTTGCTAGTCCAGACAACTTCTGCCCAACTCCCGAGGAAAAAAAAAGCCTGGCACACAGTAAAGGGGAAGAGATGGCGCCCTGCCTCCCCGGGCTTCTGCAAAATGTCTGCTGCTGTTGCTAGTCGTACGAGTCTTGCACGCCTCAGCTTCCCTCGCAAAAGAATGTGGCCAGAACTGGGGAGGGGAAACCCTCTGTCAGTCTCTATCAGCTCAGGCTCCCTGACTCATCCATGTTACGTTTTCAGCACACGAAACACGCTGCCCGCCGCCTCAGCAACGGCGCCGCTTTCAGGCACCAGGAAGTTGGACTGAAATGGCGACCCTGACTCAGTTTTCTACACAGGGAGGGTGGAAGGGAGGGAGGGACAGGCCACGGACTTCCCTTCTCTCTCACTCGGTGGCCGCCGCCGCCGCCTCTCCCACGCCCCGGGCCGAGCATTCCCCCAGCAACGCTCCTCACCTGATTTGGCGACGGCTCCGTTGCTGTCGTAGCCCAACAGCCTCCCTCCCGCCAAGCCGGGCTCCTTCTTGAACTTGCTCTCGTAGGGCACCGCGTGGCCGCTGTGCTGCAGGGCCAGCAGCGTGTCTCGCACGGTCTTGGGCTTCCCCAGCCACTCCTGCTCCGAGCCCGACGCCGCGCCCCGGGTCTTGCCCTCCACGCCCAGCTGCTCGAGATTGTCGGCGGAGCCCCTCGCCTGCTGCTGGCCCTTCTCCTTGCCCTCCAGGTCGCTCGCTCCGCCCCCGCCGCCGCCGGACGACGACGAAGACACGGAGCCAGGCCGCTTGTGCCCCCCTTCCCCGGGCTGCTGCTGCTGGCTCTGCTGCGCTTGGGAGACCGACACCTGCAGCGGAGTCGGCGCCCCGGAGATGGCGGCCAAGGAGGCGGCCGCCGCCGCCGCCGCCCGGCTGTTCATGCTGATGGCGGCCGGCAGGGAGGCTCCGTTCATAAGGGGCACCAGGGTGGGGGCCACGGCGTGCGTCCGCCGCGGGTTGGGGCTCTGGCGGTTCAGCTCCGGCGGCTCCTCGGGCTTGGAGAAGCCGTTGGGCACCAGGATGCCGTTCACTTGCCTGCTCCCGCCTCCGTACTCGGGTCCCAGGCGCGGCGGCGCCCGCTCGGAGGCGGCGGAGGCCGCCAGGGAGTAGCGCTCGTGGGGCTGCGGCGGGGCGCGCGAGGCTGCCTCCGCGGCGGCAGCGGCCGCCGCCACCGCCGCCGAGTGCATCTCCTTGGCGCTCAGCGGCGGGGGCTGTTGCTTGGCGTGGGGCGGCGGGGGCGGCGGAGCCCGGCCTTCCTGGAAGCTGTGCGCCCGCTTCAGCTGCCGGGCCGTGTCGATGACGAACTCCACCCGGTCGGCCCCTCGTAGTTTACGCAGCCCCTGCAGACGGGCTCGGTGAAATCCCAGATCATGGCCCAAGGCATGCGGGGCAGATCGCACAAGTAGCACGACTGCCTGCGGGAGGCGGCAGCCACCGCCACCGCCGCGGACGACATGGCCGAGTCCAGGGGCAGCGAGAGCCCCGCGTCTCGTCCCCTTCCTCCTCTTCCCACCGCTTTTCTTCCAGCCACGGGGAAGGGCCGGTGCTTTGCAGGTCCTGCAGCTCCGTGCACGGGGTGGCCGCCTCCTCCTGTCTCCAGCGATCGCGGCTCCGACGCGTGGGGAATCACCGCCGTCGCCTCTGCTGTTCCTCCGCCAGGCTGTCCTAGTCCCCTGGCTACCAAGGCGCTCACAGGGACGCTGCGAGAAGCATAGCCCAGGCGCCGCACACCCTCAGACCCCCCGAGTACTGCGCGCTGCTCGCTCTCTCGCTACTACAGCGCTGCCCGCCGGCTGCCGGCTGCCCAGACACTCGCACTGGGGCGGGGACTCCAGAAGCCGCCGCCGCCGCCGCCGCCGCCGCCGCTTGTGCGCTCTGCTCCAGTGACTCGATTCTTCGACAGTGCCCAGGAGCGCCTGCGTGCTAGGCTCTCCCCCCTCCTCCTCCTCCTCCTTCTTCCTCCTCCTGCTGCTCATTGAACTTCTGCCAAGACAACAAGAGCTGCAAGAATAGCTAGCTCTCTCCTAGTCAGCACACGGGGGGGGGGTGGCTGTGAGAGAGAAGGGGAGGGAGCGGCAGGGTTCTCGCCTGTGAATGGATGCAAATATGGGGATCTGGGGGCCTTCCTCAGCGCCTTTCTTTTCTCTGACCATAATGCGAGTGTGATATTGTTAAGCCATCCTATGCACGCCCTTTATTCTTTTTCGTTTTGCATTATGCCACCATCGTGTGTGTTTACAGGGAGACTTCTGCAATGGTCGCTTTAAAAAAAATCTAGGTTACTATTTGAATTCCTGACTCTTAATTCCAGCTTCAATGTTGACTCTCTTCGTGTGACCTTCGGCAAATCGCTCAGGATCTGATTCTTTAGATTTGAAGACTCCCAGATGAGTGCAAGCCCCTTCTTTCTGTAACGTCGGGGGAGGGGTTCCACCCGCAACGACCAAAGGCTTTAATTATAGCATGCGAGAAACTGGAGATACCGTGAAGACTACGAGTGAATCTTGAGGACTGCCACTCCCTTCACTTGCCTCAGGATTTTATTTTTTAAAATCCGTGTACAGATTTATTTGGAAATCAATCCCAGTCGATTCCAGTGGAATTGGTTTCCAACTAACATCTCGAATGCATTTTCCGTTTGGAAATCAGTGTCTCTGGATTCAGCAGGACACTCCATGACTGCACGCATAGGGCTAGGAGTTCACAGGCAATTGAGCTTTGAGTATGAGGCTGCACAGAATCAAACAACCTCACACTACGACCCCAGATACGTTTACTTGAAAGCAAGAACCACACGCTAAAAAACCCCTGATCTATTGCCAGCCAAATTTACCATTAAAAAGTAGGACTGCATGCCTTTCAAATGGCTTGATGAAGGCTAAGGCGGCAATTTTACCTGTTTTAACACTTCAAGCCTATCCGTATTTGGTCGGAAGTAAATCCCATAGATTTCCAGATTCTGACCTCAACAAGTTGCAAAGGATTGCCCTATGAAGCGACGGCTACGTCCGTTCAGTTTTCTGTACAAAAAGGATTTCAAGGCAAGTTGAATTTTTTAGGGTGAAATCGCAAAGGAATAAACATGGCAGGACAGTGGTCCCTTGCGCCAGAGACACCGATTAAGAAAGGACACCCGAGCGGTAATGTGTACGGCAACCAAAACAAAATCCTCAAAGCTCATAAATCTGTTATGGCTAATTATTACTTCGCCTACGTTTAGTGGCGGCAAGATTAGTCACAAATTTATTCGTTGGTCTCCGTCATTTTTGCAAAAATCAAATCTTTCAGGTAATTGGGACATTCCCGCTCACATTCCTGAAAAAAACTGACACTGCATCGTGTACGGCGCGAAGCACAAGCGCACCCGCAGTCCGCGCAACGCTCCCCCGACAGTGGTGAACCCCCTTGGCCCCCCTGCCCGCCGAGACCCCGCACGCCTTCCCCCTTCCTGGAGACACAGCCCTTCACTCTGGTCTTCGCTTTCGTACCGAGCAAGACCCGTGAACCACCGAAGGCGAGGCCGTACTCCTCCTGCCTAGACGTGTGTGTCATTGTGTGTGCCGAGGGGATTGTGCCGAGTAAACAAAAGTGGAAGCCTCTCCCCTAAAAACTGCCGCCTAGGTCACCGTTCCCACACTATTGCGGCGGCTGCTGAGTTATGTAGGTTACAAAGGGAAAGGGGAGGAGGGGAGCAGGGAGGGGGAGGCGAGTTCTGACGTTTGCATTTTGTTCAAGGGCTTCTTCGGCTACGCTCAGCGTGCGCAGCCGCAGTCGGGGGCGTGACTCTATGCAATTGGCACTTGAAGCCTCGTTAAACGAAATGCACATTCCAGGGACAGAAAAAGAGAGAGAGAGCGAGACCTGTAGCCAGCGCCGTCACAGCCCCAAGCGCCGCCCCTTTGCTGCTATTTCTGGGCGCTCAGCGCTCCCTCCCTCCCAGGCTTAACTTTTACTTAAGATAGCATGGACAGTTTACATGCTACAGCAGTGGGGGGGGGTGTAAAACCGGCAACAAGCACTGTGCCTTGCATTGGTATAAATCCACGCTGCGTCTTCTGAGGCACAACAGCAGCCATTCATTCGGCCTCGGGAGGACGATTTGGTGTTGCAGGTCCGGGCGCAACAGGCTTTCACATTTTTAAAAGTGTTGGTGGAGGTTGTAGCTGCCTTCCATAAACTGATTTGTCTCTGTTACAGCTGTTCCTAGTGTAAGGAAGTCCTTAAACGTTTCAGTCCTGGCAATCGTGAGCCGATTAGCAACGGGAGACGTTGCTGCTGCTATTTCAGGCTGGATTTGCAACAGTAGGGCATGACAAGGGTGGTGGTTGGCAATTAAGTGTTTGCACGAGAACGTAAACACACTACACGCACACGGGAAGAGCACGATCCCGCGTTGCTCTCTCTGAAATGAATGTGAATCTATTGACGGGTTCAGCCGCTTGCCAACGCCTTTCGGTTGTAACATTTTCCTCGCCCATCCGCAAACCCAGTTGTTTGAGTTGTCAGCTTTCCAACCGCTATTCTCTCTCCCCCCTCCGCTTTTCGCAAACAAACGCCCCAGGCTGAAATATGTGTCCAATATATTTTTAAAGCACTCCTCTCTGAACTGGAACGAGCTGGTTGTGTGCGAGAAGAGCAGAGTGTAGATTATCATCTCTACCCCTGGATGGGCAACGGGGGAGGGAAAAGGCGGGGAGAGAGGAATCTTGCTGACGTTCCTGCCTCGTTGCTATTCAAAACGCAGTCATTGTTGTTTGAACAGCGTTTCCTAATGAAGCGGAAAGGAACGGGGGGAGGGGGAGAAAAAGAACACCGCCCTAGATTTTATTGAGCCCGCTAGATCACATGAACAAAGCTGCTCCAAGATCGCATGGAAACCCTTTCATCTCATATTAGCGCGTTCCGTATTTTTCACATACATGACACGACTGTCCCCGTGGGGATTTCCAGAGTCGGGGCGGCTCATGTTGCGGATGCGTTTGCGAGGGCTCCCGGCCAATCCCACCAGCAGGCAAAACAGGACTTTCTTCTCAGGCAAACGTTGAGGGGGACCAACACACACACACACACACACACACACACACACACACACACACACACACACACACACACCCCCGCCTCCCTACAGACCCACACACACACACACACACACACACACACACACACACACACACACACCCACCCACCCCCGCCTCCCTACAGACCCAGCTGGTGATTCGTTAAGGGAAATCTTATTGTTCCCTCAGTGCACTGCGGGGTTAGTAGTTTCCCGCCCTCTGAGGCCTCCCCAGCGAGGCTACAGTGAGACGTAAACAGTGTCCTTCGTTCACCTGGGCGAAGCCGTTTCCGCACTAGGCTGTTCTAGCGCGATGATTCCACTTGCAACCTCCTCTGGAATCCTGGGGTTTGCAGTTTCGGGAGGGGCCCTTCGGCCCCAGGATTCCAGAGGAGGTTGCAAGTGGAATCATCGCGCTAGAACAGCCTAGTGCGGAAAAGACCCAAGTCTCCCCGGGCAGACACGGCCCGCCGACGCCCACTTTTGCTCTCCCCCTCCATCAAACGATACGGCCGTGGTTCAAACAGCGCGAAAGCCACCCGCGCCTCCGTAAAAGACGAACATGTGGCCACGCTTGCGCCCTCGCAAAGTGAACTCCCCCAGATTCATTTACGTATTTTAATTAAGCTTGGGGTAGTTTTCTCCAGTCCTCAGCCAGAAAGCCCCCTCTCCCTCTCTCTTTATACCGCCGTTAAGATTTATGTTTCACATCGGACAGCCATGAACGTTTGGAATGCCTTTGAAAGGAAATTGCCTCTCCTCCAGCCGCCCTTCTCTCTATTTTTGTTCCAGCGGCAAGGGTTAACGCGCCTCTCTCCCCTTTCGGTTTCAAAGCCGCCATGCCTTTTTGTGTTCTGTCGACTTCTTTGTCAGCTTCTGCCGCTCTCTGCGTTTTTGTTTTTTTTTCCTTCCGAAGGAGCGGTGTACTTAGTAAACAAGCTCCTTGTTTTTGTCTCCCACCCACTGCCCTCCTTCTTTCTCCGGAGTGAAGCTGGAGCGTTTCCAATGAGGCTGCAGCAACACTCACACACACACACACACACACACAAAGTGAGAGCGAGCGAGGCTGGTTTCTGGGGTGAGGCAATGCGTCTGCAATTCATAGAGACAAGGCTGGAATTGTAATTGCTTCCATCATGTGATGGCTTATGAAAGAGGAAGTTCGGATGTTTTAGTCACGTACTTCTGTGCCCTCTTGCTTCGCCTCCGGGTTCTGTAAAGGGGGAAATTGCATATATGGGTCTACGCTGGTGAGGAGCCAAGAGAAATAGCGTGTTGGAACACGGAGAAAATTGTGACCGATGTGAAATGTTATGGGGGAAGGAGGGAGGGAGGGAAAGAGCGTAGGAACTGAAACTTTTTTAGATTTTCTTCTCACAACATCGTTTATTAACAAAATCAGAAATGACAAAATGTAGACTTGGACTTCAGAGTTCATGAACGACGTTTGAGACACACACGTTCTGCATGAAGAAAAACATTTTCGTTTTTTGGAAACTCCTGCGACCTTGTCCTCTTTCTTTAACAGAAACCTGATATTTCCTGATATAACCTGAGCGCGAGCGGTGGGGGGGGGCGTTCATAAATTCTGGAAGTTAAACAAGGCTGCCTCTTTGTTTTTGTTGGGAGTATGTGCTTTCCTAAACTGAACTGCATCACGTCCTTGGAGCTTAACCCGTTCAAGCCTTTCACTTTCAAGTATTATTCTATATTTAGGAATAGTTATTACTAGAGGACACCTAATGGTGGCTGGCTGTAATATCATCATGCCCCTGTAGGAGGACTTGCATAACAGATGAAAAAGAAAAACAGCCTTCAGATTCTGCTTCTGACCAAGATATAAAATGACAGAAGTATAGGCGTTCCTGCCCCCCATCCCCTGAGACTATGGAATTCCTAAGTATGCAGCATCAGTTAGGTTCTGTGAGAGGATAGGAAAGGAAAGGAAAAGTGATGTCCTTTGAAATAGGACGCATTCAACCGATCTCATTTTACTCAGACTATTAGTCAAAGTGGGCCATCAAGATTTAGCTGTAATACATGACATTCTGTAGCTTCAGGCTGGCAAAAAAGAAAGGAAGAATGCATGAGCATATGAATGTCCAGGTGGCAATGTATCTCTCAAAAGGAATTCTGAACTCCATGATCTTGGACTCTTCCTACCTGGATGTAGGACTCTTGTGCCGTGAGGTACAGCAGGGCGGACCATCCTGCAGGGTGGGATAAAGGTCCTCCTTCAGTGCTCATATCATGGGCCATCATGGGTAATGAGAACTGTTTCACCGTTCTCATTTTGCAACAAGACAATCAAGTTAAACTAAGGTATGGGTTAGCCAATGACCTGTAACAACCCCATTGATTTCATAGAGTTTTCTTAGGCAAGGAATAGCCAGAGGTGGCTTGCCATTGCTTTCCTCTGAATGTAGCCTACCCTACAGCACCTGTAATTCCCAGCAGTCTCTCTTCTAAACACCAGCCAGGCCTGATCCAAGATCAGATGGGATCTGGTGCCTTCAGGGCATTTAGGCAGCTAGAACAATCAAAACCTTTCTTTAAAAAAAAGAAGCCATATGTTCAAATCACTACTCAGCCATGAGGAACTTTTTATGAAACTGCCCAGAGTGACTTGCGGCTATTTGAGAGGGAGCAGAGGGGGGCAACAGCATATATTTGACTAGATGTTTGCAGGGAAGGAAAGCCTAGGAATATATTTCAGTGATTTGCATGGCTTGATGGGTAAGACTGAGGACCAAGCTGCCTTTTTTTTTTTGGTATCCATATCTGAAACTCCCAGCTTAATTTTCTTATTCCAAAAGAACTCCAAATCCCTAGAATTTCCCACAGGTATTTTATGTTGATGTTAAACAGCACAGGGGACAAAACAGAAGCAGTGAGCCACTGCAGGCCAATAGCCAAGGAATTCCCAGCACCACTTTCTGAAAGTACACCTTGAGGAAGGAGTGGAAATGCAAGAAAAGGGTGCCACTTATTCCAGTTAGACAGCCCAGAGGAATACCATGATTGATAGTAATAAAAGCCAGTGAGCAGTCAACAGGGCACACCCTTCTTGCTGAGTTCTGGGTGTGGACAGTCTTCCACTGTCTTTGTCCACTCCCCCTTACCTTTGAAGCCAATATCTCTCTGACAGTGTTGTAAGCCTGGAAAGGCAAAGGCCAAGCATACATGTGCTGTTTCGCTGCTTCAAAAATCCTGGCAAGTATAAATGAGAAGATGTTGGAGTGAGTCTGAGGCAAATAAATGTTAACAGCTGTCTGGTGGCATGTTATTTTTTTGTGCCTTCAAGTCATTTCCAACCTATGGCGGCCCTAGGGCACCCCTATCATAAGGTTTTCTGGAGCCAAGAGTGTGTGACATGCCCAAGATCACCCAGTGGGTTTCCATGGGTGAGTAGTGAATCCACCCCTGGCCTCCAGGTTTGTAGTCCAGCACTCAAACCACTGCACGACACTGGCCCTCTAAAAAAGTTGTTGTTTTATGCCTTCAAATTGCTTCTGACTTATGGTGACCCTAATGTTACCCTGTTTACTGGGGGTCCCGGGAGGGACACCAAAATGTGCTCAACTATAGGTGGGGAAAATTAGCTCAGAGCACTGCTTAGCGTTACGAGAGGCAGGGTAACTTAGCAGGATCTTGTAACCCAGTGTTTACGGGGTCAGGCCAAGTCAAGGAGCAGACCGGTTTGAAAATAATTAATGGTATTTATTAAATACAGGCACACAATGTAAGCAACACATGCACACAGATAACTAAGGAAAATAAAGGTGTGAGTAAGACAGCGGGATTTTCAGAGGGATAGTTGGTTCGGGTGATACGACACCTGTTCCTGAAGCCTGGAAGAAGATAGAGAGCGATGCTGGGGCTCGGTGTATCTCAGCACGTGGAGCTGAGGGGAAGCTCACCGAGCAATGCGGGAGCAAGGCGGTCTGGAACTCGGGAGCGATCCGAGGAAGGTCTCGGAATCAGGGGTTTTTATAGGGAGAAGTGTGACTGCAGGCTATGCCTTACTCGGGGACAACAATGAGTTTTGGGTGCGAGACGATGTCTCCAAAAGGTCACAATTTAGCATGTTTGAGTTAAGTCCAAATTGACAAAGAGGTAGACTGTATGCAAATGCTCAGTGCTTGGCCTTTAAGCTTCTAGCTTGCCAAGTTACCTGCTTGGGGCAGGGAGTCCTTTGTAAACAGCATGCATACATAATGTGGTGTTTGCCGGGGAGGTCCCTGAAGCTGCGATCTGGCTATTTCTGGCTTGCCTGTATTGTTTGAGAATATTTCAGCAGTTAAGCACTGAGCCTAGTTTTGTGCTTGTCCAGGGGCCTCACAAACACATGGAGAGGGGTGGTATGGTAAGGCCGAATTATGATATCAAAGTGATATCAGGTGCTATTGCCAGGTAGGCCTAAACTGCAGTGACACTAAGGTGTTACTGCATGGGGTTTTCTGGGGCTAAGAGTGTATGACACATACAAGGTCATCCAGTGAGTTTTACGTGGCCAAGGAGGGAATTGAACCCTGCTCTTCAGAATCATGGGCCAGTGCTCCAAACACTAGACCGTGCTGGCTCTCCTGGTGGTGTAGAAAATGTTAATTTGTTTCTAGTGACTTTGTTCAATACTTTTTTGCTTTAGCATGGCAGTTTCAGGTTGGGAAAATATATGAAGTCTGTCAACAGAAGGAAAGAGTGAATTTTCCTCTATTAATAACTTTCTTGCACACTCTCAGAGCTTTGGGATGAGAGATGGGTCATGCTTGTACACTTTGATTTTCTCTTCTGCACATTTCAACCTTTGAGAAACAATCTTCTTTTGGCCTCACCTTGAGGTATTTTGCAGCATGAGGACATCCAAAAGCCGACATAGGGAACTGAATTGCTGACTAGGAATAGATGGATAGAATTAGTTGTTAAGGGACGTAATTCACCATTGGTTCTGAAGGAATGCTGGATACCATCTGTATACCATCAGCTGCTTCACTTACCAAAAACAAAATAAAACAAAAACCTTATACTGTGGCAGTAACATGTATCACTATTCACTACTGAACAAAGTCTTTGGAATGCCAACGTGGCCCAGATGAAAATGAGAAATTACATAAGTTTAAAATTTATGGGTTTGGAGAACCTGTGGGGAACAAAACCCTTCCATTGTTATTGGACTGTGACTTCCATTGTCAGATACCACTGATGTTGCTGACTAGGGCTATTGAAGTTGAAATCCAACCACATTTGTAAGGTAGGAAGGCCCGCAGAGTCCCCAGCTCTAGCAACAGGCAAATTAATTGAAATAAAGGAGCATCATTCCATAAAAATCTCTATTAGTTTCCCTTGATAAACTCATCTGGATACAGTTTGAGAACTCACCTTTCACTAATCCACTTTATTCCAGAAGATTCCAGAAAAATGTAGAAAATGCTTGTGATTCAAAGCTAACCCACGCCTCACAGCTTTTTTTTGCTGCTCTGATCCTACAATTGTAAAAACACCATATACTCTCAGAATATTGGCTGTTTCCAAATACTGGGAAGGACCATGCAATTCAATTGCTGTTTTATTTATTTTTTAAACCACTGTAATATTTTTCTGTTTTCCTCATTCAGTTAAAATCACTTTTTAAAATAGAAAAATAACTCCATTCTCTTTTGCTCAGATCTGGTGCACTGCTTTGAAGTGATACATTTGGCTTGGGAATAAATAACTGTGAAAATAATTTTAAATTATTCAGAATATTATTCAAAGGAAGGTAGGGCCTCCTTCTTAAGATTTAGAAATTGTTATGATTAAACTTCCATTTTGCTCAGACTAGCTCAATAAGAAAACCAATTCAGCCATTGAATTGGAAGGTACGTTCTTGGACACAATCCACTAGGAGGTTGTCAAGTACAAGTCTCTCTTAAATGAATGGGAGCAGCATAGATTTGCCCTGCTCCTATTTTCTCTCTGTGAGACTTTCACAAGAAAACGTCTTGGTAGTTTGTGCCTACAGCCATCTACTCAAATAAGTGTCTTTCTCTGATAGATAACCCATGACTAGAGTATCTGAAGTGGATGCCAGTCCAGCCTTTCTTTGGAAATGCTTTAGGAGTCCAAGGAATGCAATTGGAAAAGCTACGTTTTGGACTACAGTTCCTGGAATCTACCAGTCAGTCATCAATACTGACACAACTGCTTTGTTAGGAATTTCTTCTTACCATCTAACTCTAACTTGAACCCATTCTTTTCAGGGGTTTTTTTTTGTGACTTTGAGATACAAGGGGACATGGTGTTCACATTTTAGACTTCTTGATGACTGAAAACAGGAGAATTTGACCCCCAGCTTTCTGTTTTTCTAACGAGGGTCTGGGAATAACCTCCACAAACCCTTTTACAAATAAACAGGAAGCTATGGAATCTGTGACCCTGATGTGACATAGCTCTGTCTCTACTCATGACTTTAAATATATTAGTTCAATAGGCCAAACAAAAACATCACAAAATAAAACAAAAAAGCCCCACAGAAAATGGGATAGTGCCAAGAATTTATCAGGAAACACATTACAAAACAAAAGGAAAACAAGGAACTTAAGATGTTACTTGGCAGATGTGTTCATTTTCCAAAGCTCTTTGATTAAGTTTTTATTAAATAAGTTTGTTCCCCTTTATACTAATGAAGCAACAACAGCACTGCATTTCATTGAAAAAAAATATGACAGATTGCTGAAGTTTACAAAACTCATTTGTAAAGTTTCCGTAATGATGAGAGATTTTTGTTGTTGTTGTCAGTCAACCTTTGGAGGACCCCAGTGCCGAAGACTGTTTCTCTGAATGTTCAGAAAGTTTGAAAGCAGGAGGGTCACACTACTATCAAATAGTTTTAAATCTTTCATGCCAAAGGCAAAACTTTCTCAGGGCCTGTGCCAGAAGTGCTGAGCTGTTTCCAGTATGGGAGCTCCTGAATTACTCATTTGTTTCCCGAACTGCAGCAAAAGTAAGTTTAGGCAAGTTCCACATGAATAGTGTCAAAATAACTAGGGTCCTTATGGGTCATACCCAGAAGGAAATGGCAGCCCATCCCTTTACAAGCTTCAAGGGCAGAGCCAACTTCAGATCTGGTGAATGTAAGGAAACTGCTAAGAGCTTAGCTTTTTTTATCATTGTACCTTGGAGGCACTAGAGGCAGAATTTTCTCAATGATACCTTTCCTGGTTCTTCTCTCTGTCCTCCAAGTCACCTATCACTTCCTATTTTTAGTTTGTCATATCCCAGATCCCTTTTCAAAACCCTATCCTTATAGCTTCAGTGGCTTATGTTTACTTGTCAAGTGCTATGGCAGAGAAGTTGTGGGGTACATGGATGTGAAACCAAGGCCATTTCTGCACTAGCCAGTGGGCCCCTCCCTAAACTGCAAACCTCAGGATTCCATAGGATGTTGAAAGTGGAATCATAGCGCTATAACAGGCTAGTGCGGAAATGGCCAAAGAATAGCACTATGACATTTGCAGGTTGCACAAATACAAAGAAATGAGATGAAGTCAACACAGTTTTTTTTAAAAAAAGCTATTTTTCATAAATAAAATCCTCTACAAATGCATCAAAATGGAGGATAATTGAAAAATGGCTCAGTCAAAAAGAAGCCAGGGTTTTGCTCATGAGCACAAACACGAGTAATGTTAAGTACAACATTGCTGCACTTCTAAGCCAGTCCCACCACTAGGCAGAGGGAAGAGACTGTCTCAGGAAGAAGATTTGAAGTATTAAGAAGATGTTGGCTGGTACAGAACCCACCTTATTGGGATTCTCTGCTATGTGTAACTTTTTAAATCACCACCCAAGTTTCTCACCAGCATGTTTCCACAGGTTGTGTCTGGGTGCTTAACAAAATTAGGTGTGTACCAGACAACATGGAATACACTCACATTCCAGGCAGTTGTCTGAAAAAATAGGTACTTGCCTTCGTGTAAATGCCCTGCACATATCAGAAACAATGGGCTTCAGTGGGTTTGTTGGAGAAGAGGAGAAGGCTGGCTTCAGTGATTGATACAGGCCAAATTAAAGAGCCTGGGGGAAAAAATTTGAAAGATGCTTATAATCTGGCTTTAAAGAATGCTGGTGAGTCAGGAAGCATTGAAAGCATCACACTTGTCATGACCTTAATCAACGGTCCATTCCTTGAAGCCTTTTTAAGGAGAAACAAGTGTTATCAAATTCAATTTAACTTATTTTTTGTATGTTCAAATCCCGAGCCTATTGAAATCAGGTGAACATAAAATATTCTGGACTGACTGATAGCTTTTCATGAAGAGTACATTACATATTTTTATTCCTATGCGTAGTACATAAAAACCAGAAACTAAAAAATGTGCATGGTGAATATACATTATTCAACAAATATACAATATTTATTATTATTCCCCACCTGAACATATGAATCAAACATGAACATATGAACCAAACATGAACATATGAATCAAATTACTCTCTGCTGTTTTACTACCTCAGTTTTATGTTTTACCACCACAGTGGAGGAATCTGTCTGTCTGTCTCTGTCTATCTATCTATCTATCTATCTATCTATCTATCATCTGTCTATCTATCTGTAGATCACTCTGTGCATGCCTAGAGAAACCGGATACAGACTCAGCATAAGATCATACAGTAAAATGGCTAATTATTCCATAATGTGTGAACATCATATTTTGTCTGTTCCTTAAGATTTAATGAAACACAATTTGGAGGCAACTTATAATAATGAATTAATCTTTCATTATGGCAAAGAGATCATCTAAGTGAAAAACAATATATGTCATAGATCAGGTAAAGCCGACAAGTATCTTCCAGTGCGTTATGGGCTACAACTCCCTGCTCGCACGATGCTGGCTGGGACTAATGAATACAGTAATTCACAACATCTGAAGGGTGCCTATCTTTGCTTTAGATGAATAGGTCAGCATAATGCAGATATCTGTCCCAAGGTCTATGCTAACTTCTTTATAACTTTCTATCGTACATAAATCTTCATTCTCCTTTTAAGCAGGATCCCTGCCCATCCTGACTCCAATTCTAGAGAATTTGTAATCTAAAATGATGAATAGTAGCATAGCAGAGCTTGAAATAAATAAATAATTAGAAAGTTGTCAGCTTAAAAAGCAGACCTAACTTATTTTAGAAATAAAACTCTTGAGGGTATTTTCTTTGCTTGTTTTTACAAAGCTATTCCACAGAAGTTATAAAAATTACGGCTAAAACATCTCTTGAAATATTGAAGCTATCAAGAGTTGCTGCACTTACAGATTTGACTTGTCCTTACATAATATGCATATCATTAAAAATTCTCTTTGATTTGAATTTTGGTTCAAGGCTAAACTTCCACATAAGCTGATCTTTCAGATTTTTTCCTTGAAACTCCAAGAGAGGCAAGGGGGTGGGAAGCAGAAGAAGAAGAGGAGAGAGAACAAGAACATAGAGCTTTCTAATTTTTGTAAAAGTCTGTGATGTACCTCTTTTTTAAGGATTCTGAATCACAGAGCAGTCTCCAAAGCCAGCCCAAGGCATTTTGCTGCCTGAGGCAGCACAAGAAATGGTACCCCTCCCTCGATTGCCAAAGTCACATTACACAGAGCCAACTAAGTCATTTTCTACACATAAAGCAGGATATTCCACAAGTAGCTCTTTCCAGTCATGGGAGTAACAATAAAATAAAGACAGTGTAAATAACTTTTCCCTTCTTTTGTAACATTCAAAATTCACTGCTCAGGGCAGCTGCATCACTCTGCCTCATAGTAGATCCAGCCTTGGTGTTTCCAGACAGAAGTTTGGGAACAGTATACCCCAATCGTTGTTAAGTGTAGAAGAAGCCATGTTGATTCTATACCTGGCATAACTTCTTGGAGATACCTTTGCTGAGATCCTACATTGCCACAACACAAGTGTAAGTAACAGCCAGTGGAATCACATTCTGTTTGCGTTACACAGTTCCTATAATGGACAGCACTCAGCAAAATGTATGCAGGTCACTGCTAAATGGGCATGGATGACATCCTCATTGCACAATAACAGTGCACAATATAAGGCACATTGGTATGTGGAACTTCACTTCCATGCCATCAGCTGGATATGTTCATCGCACAATAGCCAATAAAAACACTTTGTGTGCATAATGCAACTTGTGCCTGCATATGTCTCTAACAGGTTGCTGACCACTGCCTTATTAGAATCACAGGCCATTTCCACACTACACTGTTGTAGTGCTATTATTCCACTTTCAACATCCTCTGGAATTCTGGAGTTTGTCGTTTACTGAGGCCAAAGAGCTCTCTGGCTGAGAATGCTAAAGGCCGCTCCCTAAACTACAAATGCCAGGATTCCATAGGATGTTGAAAGTGGAACAATAACACTATAACAGTGTAGTGTGGAAAGGCCCATAGATGCATAGAGTCTTACAGTTGAAAAGAGCTGCAAGGGCCATCTAGTCCATCCCCCTGCTCTACAGGAATACACAAAGTGCTTCTGAAAGATTTCCATCCAACTTCTGTTTATAGACCTTCAAAGGAGACAAAGCACCATTCTCAGAGGCAGTCTGTACCACTGCAGAGAAACTCTTTCCATTAGCAAGCTTTTCTTAATATTTAGATGGAATCATTTTTCTTGTAATTTGAATACACTGGTTCATATTCTAGTCTCTGGAGCAGAAGAAAACATACCTACCCCTTCTTCTACATGACATCCTTTAGAATCTGAAAGATGGCTATCATGTCACCTCTCAGTCTTCTCTTCTCTGAGCTGAACATACTCATCTCTGTAAGTTGTTCCTCATAAGGCTTGGTTTCCAGAGCTTTGATTATCTTGCTTGCCTTTCTTTGGACATGTTCCAGCTTGTCAATATCTTTTTTAAACTGTGAGGCCCAGAACTGAGCAGAGTACTCCAGGTGAGGTCTGACGAAAGCAGAATAGAGTAGCATTGCTACTCCCCTGGATATGAACTCTATACTCCTGTTGATGCAGCCTCAAATTACATTGGGTTTTTTTTGGCCATCATATCATGCTGTTGATTCATGTTTAGCCTGTGGTTTAGTAAGACCTTTCAAGCCAGGTTTCACCCTTCCTACATTTTTGCCTCGATGTAAGACTTTACATTTATCCTTGTTGAAATTCATTTTATTTGTTTTGCCCCAGCCCTCCATTCTGTTAAGGTCTTTTTGAATTCTGATCTGATCCTCTTGGGAATTACCTGCTCTTCATGTCTAATTCTAACTGGCCCTCCCCTTGCAATTCTTCTTCCAGAGTTATACTGTACTAAGTCAAATGAAAGACAAGGTGCTCCCTGAACTCCATCTAGATTCCATGAAAACTAATTTTTCTCTTTAGGTATATACATCATTTAACATGTATTTCACAGAAGAGTTGTCAAGGCATGCTTGCTTGCAACACAGTCATCTAAGAATGTTGTGTACACTTTTTCATTCCAGTTACATATTTTTGTTTTAAAAATCAACTTTTTAAACATTTGTTTGTGTTTTTTTTTAATCAGGCTACTTTTTCTTGTAGGTTGTATTTGCAGAGTTTTTTTTTCATAACTCACACAGCAAAATCACAGACTCAAACAGAGATAACAGATGGCAAGATAAGATAGAAGATAACAGGCAAATGCAGAAGTTTTGTTTTTTCCCACTTGACTCTATGCTCTTTGAAGCTAATAATGAATTTCCAGCAACTCAAGAAGGGTATTAAACACACAATGTACTCATAGATATGACAAGGATATATTGGGTTGTGTAGTAGCAGAAAAGTGGAAGTTCCCAGCTCTTGCTAATTCCCCTTCTTAAAAAATGTTGGAAGGGACAGAGTGCAAAACAGCTTGCATTGAAGATGCATGCATCTACATGCACAGAGCAGGGAGACGTAGGAGAGTAAGAAATAGAGAGAGAGGGGGAGACACCTTCTTTGATTTCCAACCATTTCCTAGACTTTCCTTTACCTCATCTAATCTGTGCTAACCTAAACTTCCTTCCAGTCTAATACCTTTAGGATACTATGTCTGTTTCCCCTCCTTGTCTCCTTCCTGGAGAGAAGACATCTTGGCTTTTATTCCTGAGAATAAAAAGTTTGAGGTTTCCATATCAGTAGGGTGCTGAATAAAAGCTTGGTGTTCATCCAATATTTTAATGGCACTTTCTGAGATGCTGAACCTGTTTGGGAGATCAGCACCTTGGATAGAGTATTTAAAGTTCAAACTAAAACCCAAAGTGGTTTCACCGCTTCACTGACAGGGAAACCCCGTCCAGAAACCAGAGGCATATCTAACTCCCAGTATCTCCACCTGAAGAATTAGGAATCCTATCAACTTTCCTACCACAACATATTTCTTATAATAAATACCACATATGTTTCCCTAACTGAATAGTTTTAGCGAGGTAAAATGTGCCCCTGCAGCCATCCTGATACTTCAGGGGGCTAATGTTACTGCAGTTTAGGCCTATTTGGAGATAGCACCCAATATCACTTTGATATCATAATTCGGCCTTATTCTACCAGCCTTCTCCATGTGTTTGTGAGGCCCCTGGACAAGCACGAAACTAGGCTCAGCATTTAACTGATGAAATATTCTCAAACAATACAGGCAAACCAGAAATAGCCAGATCACAGCTTCAGGGACCTCCCTGGTAAACAGCACATTATGTGTGCGCGCTACCTACAAAAGGCTCCCTGCCCCGAGCAGGCAACTTGACAAAGGCTGAACCATCCACTGTCAAGCGTTGCACATTTATATACTGGCTACACCATTGTTAATTCGGCTCTGATTCCATCATGCTAAATTGTGACCTTTCGGAGACATTGTCTCGCACCCAAAACTCATTGTTGTCCCCGAGTAAGGCATAGCCTGCAGTCACACTTCTCCCTATAAAAACCCCTGATTCCGAGACCTTCCTCAGATCGCTCCCGAGTTCCAGACCACCTTGCTGCCGCATTGCTTGGCAAGCCTCCCCTCAGCTCCATGTGCTGAGATACATCGAACCCCAGCATCGCTCTCTATCTTCTTCCGGGCTTTAGGAACAGGTTCCGCATCACCCAAATTACCTATCCCTCTGAAAATCCCACTATCTTACTCACACCTTTATTTTCCTTAGTTATCTTTGTGTGTGCGTTGCTTACATTGTGTGCCTGTGTTTAATAAAGATCATTCATTACTTTCAAACCGGTCTCCTTCTTGACTTGGCCTGACCCCGTAAACACTAGGTTACAAGATTCCGCTGCGTTACCCTGCCTCTTGTTTTGCCAACCAGTGCTCTTGACTAATTTCCCCAAATTTGTGTAATTGCAAGGTTATTTCGGTGTCCCTCCCGGGACCCCCAGAAAACAGAGTAACACTAAACTGCTTAATAAGGTTGCTGTCTATGATAACATAGTTGACATCCATACTATTTCTATTATTGATTGTTCTCCAACCCTCTTGAGTTTTTTGGAAGAGGTATTTATAAAAGACAATAACGCTGAGGTAGTGAAATTCAGTAGGAAAAAAGGAAGAGTATGTTATGGCCGACTGACTCAGTAAAGGAATTGTGGCCATAAGCTTGCAAGCCCTGAGCAGGGCAGTTGATAAACAGGGGTCTTGAAGGTCTCTAATTTCTAATGCAACTTGACAACAAACAACAACAACACATTTGTAATTTATTGTCTTTCTATTTACTATTGGGTTTTAGATTGGAAGAAAACACTATACCAGAATGTTTAAATTGCAGCTAGAGGTGTGTGTTCCTTTTAAAAATGAAGAGAAGCCAGCTCATATATTTTGTATTACAATGCATTTAGGAACAAAAAAGAAATATTGGTACAATTTTTTGTTTTTCACAGTTGCATTACATGGACAGCTTTGTCCAACATGTTCGATATGTGACAGGCCAGGTGTCTTCTGGAAGAAGTGCAGTCTCTGCAGTGATAATGCACTGGGTTTAAAAACAGCAATCAAAAGCAGCAAGAGACAAGATGGATTTTCAGTAAGATCAGTGAAAAAACTGGAAACAGAGGTAAAACAACAAGTTAAAACAGGTTAAGCAAACAGAAGTCGGTAAACATGAAGGTAAAATGAAAGGGATAAGGCCTTAAAAAAAAGGTAAAAGGAAATATTTTTCTCTTTATACCCCTTTATATCCTTAGTGATAAACTAGACCATGATCCAAATACTATTGCAATGTCTGTCTGTCTCTCTGTCCATCCTGCCAGCCAGCCAGCCTTCTAAGGCAAAGCCTTTACAAAGTAGAAATATTTGTAAAAGCTTTAGAACCCTCCCCGCAACACCAAAAGGATAATTGATTTTAAATGGACAAGGCAAGACCCAGCCAATGTGGAACCCACTAGATCTAAGTGGGACAACCTAAATACCCTTGAAGGCAATACAATAGATCCTGTCTGACCTCATAAACTAAGAAGGGTCAGTCTGGTTAGAGCTTGGAAGAGAGATCGCCAGGGAATACCAGGTGCTGTGTGTGGGGGGGGGCTTCTAGCTGCCTGTCAACTTATGGCAACCCCTTGAGCTGCAGGAGAGGCTATATTCAAAGGAATCAACTGCAAACCACTTCAGAGAATTCCTTGCATAAGAAAACCCTGTGAGTAGATAGGCAACGTGAAGGCACATATTAATACTATTAGATATCAGTGAAGAATTTAACCAGCTGTTCAGAGCTTCCTGCTGATATTGATGCACTTAAATATGCTGAACTACAGTTGGATTGTGCCCACTGTTTGCACAGAGTAACAGATTTGCTTATTCATTTCCCTCCTACCCCTCAAACTCATAAGAGCCACCTTGGATCCCATCCCAGGAGAAAGGTGGAGTATAAATCCAATAAATAAATAATATAACAGGAATGAAAAAGAAATTTCAGTTTTACTATTTAATTTAATAGGGACAAATGTTTGCACAATAGCAAGGGCAAGATTTATAATGTGTCAGGGTTTTTTTTAATAAAAAAATGAAAATACTGCTTTACAAATCCAAACAGTTCTTGCGATCTGTAATTTATTTATCTTTGTAGCTAGCCATAAACTCTGAAATAGCATTTAGCATTATAACCACTTTTGTGTTTACAAAACTAAGTTGACCATCCTTCTGTCTGAAGGAATTAAACTCACAAATTACTCAGACAGCCCCAGCCCTGGGGCAGAGGGAAGGATGCCCCCTTGAAGCACTGGTTTCAAGAAAGCAGATGGTACCATTAAATATCTGAACTAAGGTCATAGTGGCCAAAATATTATTCAGCAGTATCTCTTACTTTAACAGAAGCTATAATGTGCTAGAGATTGTGCAGTCTTGCATAGGACAGCATGTAGTCTACACAGGCCCAGAAAGAGAGGCATACACATCACAAAAAGTGGCAAATGCATGCCCTCCAACTATCCCAATATGGCAGGGACAGCCCTGGTTAATACTCTATCTGTCCCACTTTTTCAGCTCCTTCCATTTTCCTCTTTTGTTCTCATCTTATTTCAATTGCTGCAAACTGAGTTCAAAGTATAAAAGCAGTTTGCATTCAGCTCAGCAAGAGGAAAAAGAGAAGATGGAGTAGAATCTTGCCTTTTCTAGTAGGCTCAGACAAAAGCAAACAATAACAGTCTGTCCAGCTATTACACTCTTCCACATTTCTGCCATTCTGGCCATGGTCTGATGTTGCTTGGCCACATGTGTCCTGGTTTTCATCTGTGAAATGCTGGAGAGTATGTAAGTGAGAGATGCATAAAAGACCCAGGTTTAAATCCAGTTGCTAGTCCCAACAAGAGAAGACTCACTGAATCAGTAGGAACTTGATAAGTCAGCACTTAATGTAAATTTCATTGATTTAGTGGATCAATTCTAGTTGGACCTAGAAATAGGATTTAAACCTTAGGCCTGATTATCTGTACTTCTGACATAACATTTATTCATGAAACATCTGAGTATCTCCTTCATGGTGAGCTGTGCAAATTTCAGTTACCTCTGGATCATGTACCCAGAGTTGTTGCAATCTTATTGCGAAAGTGATCCATATATGGCATTAACTTTCACACGACCGACTCAACTAATTGTACTCAGGCAAATGAAAAAAAGATCAAATTTAACACAGAGTGAACTTGTGGTAAGCATGGAGCTTGGAACAGGGTGGTTGGTGGGTGCTCAAGACCCCCCCCCGTAAGACTAGTTTGAGGGGGGCCTGCACCCCGCAAAATGATCTAGCAAAACTGGACCAGCAAGACTCCTATATAGTTGAGTCTACTCAGTAATTATCAGTCCAAAGAATACTGAATGATCAAGCATTAAGAAATATTAAGCAAGTCAGTGTCATTGAGCCCTCCCAAAATAATGAAGGTGGCCTGCAATCTTGGGAGTAAGCAACACTGAATGCATGGAGAGCACTTCTAATTATACATTGTGCTTGTAGGAGTCTTGATATTTAATGATGCTTCAGTGATAAAAAGTGAGGAAAGTAATCTTGTCCTCCCACTTCAAGTACCTGCAAGTAGGCAAAATTGATGACTTCCCTACCAATATTGAGCCCTCTCCAGCTTAACAGCAGTTCTGGGAACCTTGGTGACAAATGAATAGCTTGGGACCCTTTAACCTATAATTACAGTTATGTTGCTTTTTCAATAAAAAACTATTTTTTACAGAATAAATTATAAGGTGTGGAATCATGCAGTCCTCCAGATGTTGCTGCATTGCAGTTACCAGGATTTTCCATTGTTTTCACCATGGTTCTGGCTTGAGCTGCTGAGATTTGCAATCCAAGAACATATGGATGCTGCATGACACCCACTCGTCCAACAGATACATAAAACTTTTCTACCACACTTTTCACTCATGTTAAATTAGCAAGAGTCTGAGGGTTGTATCCAGACTTACTCATACTTCAAGTAGCCCCATCAGAATCAATGGTACTTAAATTAGTAATTATTGACTCGAAGTCCTGCTGATTTCAATGGGTCTGTTCTAAGAATGATGAAGTCTGCATCTAACTCTGAATGATCTACACAAGAAGAACTTGTTTAGACATTATCCTAAAATTTCTATTGGCACTCATAATCAGCAATTACATCTTTTTTCTTTTCTGTTTGTCAGGCATTGATTTATTCTGTTATTTTTTTTCCTCTTCAGAACTGAAATTAACAGTGCCCTTTACAGCGAAAGATAATTTCCATTTACTGTAGGTGGTGCTTTTTATGCCAGAAATCTTACAACAACAATCGATGTCATCACCACACTTGAATAATTAAGGTGTAGAGTCATACCTCACTTATTGAACTGTATGAAAGTAACTGTGAGATACAAGTTTTGGATAAAGCACAAGATTTCCCAAAATATCAATGTATTTTAATACCTATCAAGAAGGAATGATATGATTATGGATAAATGAGCTCTGATATTATAATTAATGATCATTGTTAGTATCTTCCAAGACAAGAAAAAACAAGACAAGACAAGACAAGAAAAAAAATTCTTAAATTTCAAATATATAATAAAGCAAAAAACTCCAAAGAGCCTTCAACGGACTGTATGAATCAACCTGCTTCAGAGTATTGCTTCCAAAAAAAGCAGTGTGAATAAAAAAGACGGAATCTGTATGAAAGGCCACATGAAGCACATTTTGTCAAATTAATAAAATGGGTGATGACCCCAAACACGTTTCTTTGTGAGTAAAGGCAATGATTTCAAAGGAATTTGCTTCCAAGTAAGAAGCAGTTTGTGAAGGGTCACAAACACATAATTTTTCTTTACATAGAACTTTTGATCCCACCAAGTGAAATGATTTGTGATTATTTTTAGCTGTAACCTAGTCCTAAGGGGCAAGACTTGTTTTTGTTTTCTTTCCATTGGATAGCACCTATTATTTTTAGATGCTTTTAAAATCTGAAGGTGATGGATCATATCCCAAATTCTTTAAGCAAAGATCTGCTCCTGCAATCGGTTGTTTCCCTTCCATACCACAAGCTGTCTCCTCCTGATTTTTCAGATTCCTCCTTCCATACTGCCTCCCCACCCCCACTCAGTGTCTCCAACCCTCTGGAAAAGCATCTTGTGAGGTTGCAATAGGAAAAGTCCAGTTGCATGAACAGACTTTCTCTTCTACACTCTTATTTCCCATTGGATTTGGATTTCCACCTGCCAGAGCCTCAACTGAAGGCCCCAGACCAGAAATATATGGAAGCAATGATGGGCTACAATCCTACATTCAATTTCAAGTCAACATTCAATTTCAAGTCAACTCCCCATGGATGCTCAGCACTCTCACCTGAATTGTGAAGTGGGTAGACAATTGGACTAGGACTCCACAAGGTCAGAATTCCAATATTCGCTCAGCCATGGAAAAACACAGAGTGACCTTGAGCGAGTCATACGCTTTCATCCTTAGAGAAAAGCAATGCAGATCTCCTCTGAATAAATTTTGCCAAGAAAACCCCATGACAGGATCACCATAGGCTGGAATCAACTTGAAGGCACCCAACAACAACAATAGGGCTACAGGTCTTATATTATAAGTCTATTAATATAGGCAAAGGAGTATTTTTAGGACTAGGCATAGCCTAGCCCTCTCCCATCTGTTCTACTCCCTCCATCACAGTTCTGATAGTTATTATAAGTTACACATACACCCCACCACTTCTTCCGTGAGCTCAAGGCAGCATACATGGCTCTCTTCTTCACTAAGTTATCCTCACAACAACCCATATCCTCTTGGGATTTGTTATACAGAGGAACAGAGAAGCCAAATGTAGTTGGACACTCACTCTGGACTTTCAGAAAGCTGATTTCAGTGAGCTTGGGGAAATACTAGGTGAGATCCCATGGTCAGAAATTTTCAAACATAAGGAAGTTCATGATGCCTGGGAGTTTCTTAAAGCTGAATATTGAACCCACAGTTGTAAGCAATTCTATGGCAGGAAAAAACTTGGAGGTATTTGAAGAAACCAGGGTGGATGCACAAAGAACTTTCAGATGAGCTGAGATGTAAAGGAGACGAGTATAGGACATGGAAGAAGCGAGAAATTACCAAAGAGGAATACAAATGAATAGCTAATATTTATGGGGGGAAAGAACAAAAAGTTAAAGCTCAGAATGACCTCAGGCTTGCTAGAGAGGTTAGAAATACTAAAGCGGTGTGTGTGTTTTGTTTGTTTGTTTGTTTGTTTGTTTGTTTGTTTGTTTGTTTGTTTGTTTGTTTGTTTGTTTTGAGGGAGAGGCTATTTGAAATAAGAGGAAGAACAAGAAAATGATAGGGCCACTGCATAGAAAGATGGTGAAATGCTAACAGAAGACAGAAAGAAGTCCAAAGTGTTTAATGACTTCTTTGTCTTGGTCTTTTCCCAAAGGAAATGAGTGCTGTCAGTGGTGAATACAGAATAAACCAAGCAGTAACAGGACTACAGCCCAGCATAGGTAAGGAGGTATTAGAGGAATACCTGCCTACCTTAAATGAATTCAAGTCTCCAGGGCCATATGAGCTACATCCAAAAGGAACTTTCAGATGTAATCTTAGAGCCACTGTCAATAATCTTTGAGAATTCTTGAAAACAGGGGAGGTTCCAGCAGATTGGAGAAGGGGAAATGTTGTCTCCATCTTCAAAAGGGGGAAAAAAGAGGATGTGAGCAACTATCAACAATCATTATCTGGAATGGTTCTAGAACAGGTCATTAAACAGTCTATTAAACATTTGGAAAGGAATGCTGTGATTACTAACAGTCAGCAGAGGTTTCTCAAAAACAAGTCATGCCAACTAATCATATCTCTTTTTCATAAAGAGTTACAAGCTTGATAGATCAAGAGAGTGCTGTGGATGTAATATATCTTGATTTCAATAAGGCTTTTGACAAGGTCATCATATTCATGTAGGCAGGCTAGTGAACTATGAGCTAGACAGTGTTACAGTTAGGTGGATCAGTAATTGGTTGACAGATCAAACCCGGAGAGTACTCATCAATGACTGATCTTCATTCTGGAGAGAAGTGACTAGTGGGGTGCCTCAGGATTCTGTCCTGGGCCTGGTGTCATTTAACATCTTTATAAAAGACATAGGTGATGATGTAGAATATGTGCTTATCAAATTTGCAGGTGACACCAAGTTAGTGGGGATAGCTCATACCCTAGAGGACAGGAGAATACCCAAGAGCAGAAAAGATGGAGAGGTGATATGATAGTCATCTTTAAATAGCTGAAGGGATAACATGTAGAAAATGGAGCCAGATTATTTTCTGCTACCAGAAACTAGAACGTGATGGATTCAAATTACAAGAAAAGAGAGTCTATTGCCTTGGGGAGTGGTGGACCTTCTGTCTCTGAAGGTTTTTAAATAAAGACTGGATGGGGATGTTTCAGGAGTGCTTTGAATACTCCCGCATGGCAGGGCCCTTGCAGTCCCTTTGAACTGTAAGATTGTGATTCTAACCCCATGAGGTACATCAGTCTGAGAACAGGTGACTCTCAGATTGTTGTCCTTGCCCAACACTCTGATCATAACACCACACTGGCTCTCTTATGTTAACAAGTTCTCTGAATAAAAGCCATGCTGACAAAGACCAAAGGCTTATTTGGTCCAGGGTTTTGTTTCTACATCAGGCCAGCCATGTTTATGAAAAGCCCTAGGGGAATCCTGGACTAAAAAGACCTTTGGTCTGTTCCAGTATGGCTCTTACTAAGAAAAGAAGCCCTTAAAAGCCAGTGCATTGTAGTGGTTTGAGTGACAGGTTTACCTTAGTGTTACTATAAGTTGCAAATGAGTTGAAGACACACAAGAACAGCAAATGGGAAGATCAGGAGCATGACATTAATGCATTAGGACATTAAAGACCTTGCTGATAATTTCCCCAGCAACAAGTGTACGACAAAGAAAAATCAGTCGTCATTAGTAATAGTAATTGATAAAGTTGTTGTTGTTGTTATATGCCTTCACGTCAACTCCAACTTATGGCAAACCTATCATAGGATTTTGGTATGATTTGTTCAGGGTAAGCTTACCACTGACTTCCTCTAAGGTTATGAGTGTATGAATTGTCCAAGTCACCCAGTGGGTTTCCATGGCTCAGTATGGATTCGAATCCTAGTCTCCCAGAGTCCTAGCACAACATTCAGACCACAGTACTATGCTGGCCCTCACTGATCTGTATGTTACCCATGGATTTATCTAATCCCCTTTTAAAGCCATTGTTACCCTGATTTCTGGGGTCCCTCAATGTGCTCCTTGTGATGGGGAATGGAAACTAGCCAGAACACGAGCAATAGCAATGCAAGAGGCAGGGTATCCTAGCAGGGTCTTTTTACCAGTTTGTATGGGGTCAGGCCAAGCCAAAAACCAAATAAGAATGTCCAATAAATGATTTTATTGAATGCAAGTCTCACGCACCAACGCAATCATGCACGCACGCACCCAAGAGCTATTAAGAAACAAAAGAGAGGAAATTGGATAGGGGAATATTGAAGGGGTACAGCTGGGGTAGTACTGCACCTTTTCCTGAAGTCCGGGGTCTGGGAAGGCAGCAGAGAAGTGGGGCTCAGCACAGAGAAGGCTGAGGGGATCACTCAACAGATGGAGCAACGGTCTGCCGGGGTGACCGGGAGTGATCCGAAGAAACGCTCAAAAGCCAGGACTATTTGTAGAGGAAAAAGTACCTGGAGGACTAATCCTTTCCCAGGGAGAACAATGAGTGTTGGAGTGATAATGAAGCTCCACCATGGTAATTTCCTTTGTGTGATGGGATTGCAAGGTGTTGCCAAAGTCTCAGGATCTTCGGCTGTGTTTGTTTGTGGTGTGACTTCATGTAAATGGTCCTCGTCTGATAGGATATTTGCTCAACTTGAGGCAGACACGCTAATCTCTTCAAGTCGGCTTCTCAGGGCTGAGGACTCTTTGTCTATTGTGGGTTTGCACAACTTGAGGTCTCCTGGGGCTACGTGACTGAGGATTTTACTGGCCTGACCTGGTTTTCAGTCTTTGACCATTGCTGCCTACATGCCCATCCGGGTGACCTCTCAGGCACATTGAATCATATTTTAATATCAAAATTGTAGACCCCGGAACAGGGTTTACCAGTGAGATAACATCATTGTAGTTGGCAGCCATCACTATATTACGTGGCAGGGAATTCCATAGTTTGCCTATTTACTATATGAAAAATTACTTACTTTCATCTGTCCTGAATACCACCATGGCTGAAAATATTGGAGTTGTACTCTGTCTGGGGACCCCAGATTGCAACTTCTGTTCAGAGTGTGTAGTAGGCTCGTTTTCTAATCATCCACCTGCCTATTTGCAAGCCCTTCCAGGACATGCCAACGTCAGACTTGACTATTCCTGCTATGTTGCAGCTGGAAAGCTAGATTTCCCCACCATTGTCTGCCTATCATCTCTTTAGCTCTCACTCACCAGTCATCTATGTATGCTTTCAGTTAAACTGCATTTTTGGACTGTAACCTCATTGTCCGCTCACCTGGCCTAAGGAGCATGCCTGGCTCTGAATGAACTTGTTGTGGAGCCCTACTGCCTTCACATGTCAAGATTCCCAGGCCTCCTTTAGGGGAATTCCTGCAAGTCAACCCATCTTTCTGCAAGCTGGTGAAACTCGTTTCATTTTGGCAACCGTGTGACAATTGATTTTTTTTAGGGGAAACAGGCCTTGCATAATGTGCTGGCTTTTAAGTTGTCATCGTTTCTGCTGCTGTTCTTTTAAATGGTTTCAAATTTTATAATGGTTTATTACTTTTATGCTGTGAATTTTTAATTATGTTTGTTTTAACTGTTGTAAGCTGCCTTGAGCCCCAAAGCGGGGAAAAGGTGGGATATAAATAAATATGCTGCTGCTGCTGTTGCCTAGGCAGAAGTTATTGCCATCCTGCTGTCTCAAAGTTACCAGTACAATGCCTCAAAAATATGTCAATGCAAATGTTTCATCATGGGAATTATTTCCAAATTTCATCCAAATCAAGCAATCTTTTTAGCCTGTACTTCTCATCCATCCATATCATCATTTTGTCTGGAGAAAGCCATAACTCAGTGTTAGAGGACTTGCCTAGCATGCAGAAGGTCTTAGTTTCAGTCCCTGAAATCTTCAGATAGGACTGGGAAAAGCTCATATCTTTGAAAGACTCTTGCCTGAAATCCCTGCCAGTTGCTATTGTATACAATTGTTGTTGTGGGCCTTCTAGTCATTTCAGACTTATGGAGACCATAAGGTGAATCTACCATGGGGTTTTGTGGGGCTGAGAGTGTGTGACATGCAGTGGGTTTCCATGGCCAAGCAGGGAATAGAACCCTGTGGTCATAGTTCAACATGCAGTACTGAACTAGATGTGCTAATAGGAAGACATAAGGCAGTTCCCAGCATTAAGTCTTTCCCCTCATATCTAAAACCATTGAATCACAAGTTATGGTTTAAAGGCAGGGGCAGTCTAAGCATTTTTCATAATCAGTGTTTTTGATCCTTATAAACAGAACAAATGATAAGAATAGCAATATGGAGTCAAATGTTACAAGAATGTGTCTTTTTGTTTGTTTGTTTTACAAATGTAGAAAGTGGTATAGGATCAACAAACAGAAATGTAGTCATAGTGTATTCAGATTGTCTTGCCCCAATGCGATAAAATGCTGCTCAAAGCATCTCCCCAAAATCTGCTGTTGATTGCTTGGTGGAGCAATCAGAGTTCCTTCCCAAACCACAAATCCAAAGATTCAGTGCATGTTGCCATGGCAGTTAAAGTGGAATCATAGTGCTAGAAATGCACAGTATAAAAGGGACTCTGGAGGGCAAGAGATTCTACAGCCTGACCCAGAGTAACCTTCTTCTCATTATGTCAGAGTCCTAAAGTGTCCATTATCACAGCTAGTTTGGATAAAAATGAAAATGATGAAAGTTTGCAATGTATAGTCTCACTGATCCCTGGCAGAGGGTGCTGGCAGCCAAATGGTTTAAGAAAAACCTGTATGATACAAAGCCCAGTGATTCGTGGCTGCTTTAAAAGGTCATGCGGGCCTGAGATAGGAAGAAGGGGTTGCCAGATATATTGAGCAACGAATGGTGTAATGGGCAGCATAGGCAGGCACCTACATTGCAGCTGCACTCAATTTTTCACAATACCTATTTGTGTATACTGCACATTGATTATATATCATACCCTCCAACATTTCACAGATGAAAACTGGGAATCATAGAATCATAGAATTGGAAGAGACCACAATGTCCATCAAGTCGAACCCCCTACCATGCAGGATCACACACTCAGAGTACCCTCAGCAAATGGCCATCCAGCCTCTGTTTAAAACCCTCCAAAGAAGATGATTCCATCACACTCCAAGACAGCATATTCCACTGTTGAACAGCTCGTACTGTCAGGAAGTTCTTTCTGATGTTTAGGTGAAATCTCTTTTCCTGTAATTTGAATCCTTTGCTCTGTGTCCTAGTCTCTGGAGCAGCAGAAAACAAGCTTGCTCTATCTTCAACATGACATATTTTCAAATATATAAACATGGCTGTCAGGTCACCTCTCAACCTTCTTTTCATCAGACTAAACATACCTAGTTCTCTAAGCCACTCCTCATAGGGTTTGGTTTCCAGACCCTTCACCATTTTGGTCACCCTCCTCTGGACACATTCCAGCTTGTCAATATCCTTCTTGAATTGTGGTGCCCATAACTGGACACAGTATTGCAGGTGAGGTCTAACAAAGCAGAATAGAGCGGTATTATTACTTCCCTTGATCTTGACACTATACTCCTATTGATGTAGCCCAGAATTGCATTGGCCTTTCTAGCTGCTGCATCAGCTAAAATGCAGCAGATATGTGGCCAAGCAACATCACTGTGACCAGGATGACAAAAGTTATTAATGAGGAAGAACACACAAGCTGGAAGAGGTTTTAGCACTTTACTTTTGCCAGAGCCTACTGAAAAGGGCAAGATTCTGCCATCTCCTGATCTCTCCCCTTGCTGAGTTGAATACAAACTATTTTTGTACTTTGAACTGTTTGCAGCAACTGAACTTAGGACAAAAGAGGGAAATGGAAAGAGGAGAAAGAAACTGGGACCTTTTAAAAATAAATGAAAAAGTGGGGTGACATAAGATTAACCAAGACTGTCCCTGCCTAGTTGGGACACTTGAGGAGTATGTTGTGGGTATGTAGAACATAACATGTGAATAGGACCATTGTAAATGTTGCTTGTATGTCAATAAATGGGTGAACTGGAGCCAATCTATGGGTTTTTTTACTCATACAAAGAGCTACCATAGCAGGTCCAAAAGAAACTGATTCAGCTTCATTTTGCGATATTTTCAGAGTGCAGGGATGTGGAATATGTGCTCCTGTTGGATAGTATATCCTATAATCCATCACCATTGTTGGACTGTCGTTCCCATTATCTCTCAACATTGGTGTGACAAAGTTATTTTGGGGGTTAGCTATTTGGAATGCCAAAGCAACTTGGTGGCTGGTTGCTAGGCAAGAATGAAACCCTGCTCAGTGGGTGCATGGGAGGGGCTTACGGCTGCAAGGCAAAGCTTCTTTGTGTGTTTTGAGCTTTCAGTAAGACCTAGCAGGAAACCAGGTGGTTTGGTTTGTGATTAAACAGCTGAGGAAAAGACACAGGAAATTAGCATCATTGCCATGAAGTAGGAATTGAATGACAAAAGTCTGTCAGACGTTTAAACTGTTAATGTATCAACACTGTACTATAACTGAACTCTAACCAGATACTTTATTTCCACTGTTACTATAATAAATGCTGCATTTTATTTTATAACTGCAGAGTCAATCTGCATTATTTAAAGTAATTGTAATAAAGAGAACACTACCTTAAATAAACAGCTTGGTTCTGAGGAACAGTTAAAACTCTAGCCCTTTTACATAAAAGTTGTGATAAAAGGGTGGAGTCAGGGCAATGTGATATTGACAGGGTGCCTAGTTGGATTGGAACTGCCACACCAATCTGAGGGAGAATAAAAGGCTTGTCACAATTTGTTCTATTAACTAGAGCTGATGGGACTTGTAGCCCTTTCACATGACATAGTTATAAAGCTTCTAACTGCCATGGATCCATCTTATGTTTCATAGAATCATAGAATCATAGAAATGTAGAGTTGGAAGAGGCCACACGGGCCATCCAGTCCAACCCCCTGCCATGCAGGAACACCCTCAAAGCACTCCCAACAGATGGCCATCCAGCCTCTCCTTAAAAACCTCCAAAGAAGGCGATTCCACCACACTCCAAGGCAGCATATTCCACTGCCAGACAGCCCTGACCATCAGGAAGTTCCTCCTGAGGCTCAGGTGGAATCTCCTTTCCTGCAGCTTGAATCCATTGCTCCTTGTCCTGGTCTCTGGAGCAACGGTAAACAAGCCCTCTCCCTCTATATGGCATCCCTTCAAATACTTAAACATGGCTATCATGTCCCCTCTTAACCTTCTCTTCTGCAGACTAAACATACTCAGCTCTCTAAGTCTATCATCATAGAGCATGGCTTCCTGGCCCCTCACCATTTTGGTCGCCCTCCTCTGGACTTGCTCCAGCTTGACCATGTCCTTCTTGAATTGGAGTGCCCAGAACTGGACACAGTATTCAAGATGAGGTCTAACCAAAGCAGAGTAGAGTGGTACCAGTACCTCCCTCGATCTAGACACCATACTCTTATTGATGCAGCCGAGAATTGCATTGGCTTTCTTGGCTGACGCATCACACTGCTGACTCATGTTCAGCTTGTGATCTATTAAGACTCCTAGATCCCTTTCGCACTGCTATCCAGCCATCCCCCATCCTATATTTCTGTATTCCATTTTTTCTACCTAAGTGTAGGACCTTACACTTCTCTCTCTTAAATTTCATTTTGTTAGCCTTGGCCCAGCTCTCCAATCTGTCCAGGTCATTTGATTTTTGATCCTGTCCTCTGACGTATTAGCAACCCCTCCCAATTTGATGTCATCTGCAAATTTGATCAGCATGCCCTCTACTCCTTCATCCAAGTCGTTGATGAAGATATTGAACAGCACTGGGCCCAGGACAGAACCCTGTGGCACCCCACTAGTCACTTCTCTCCAAGATGAAAAGCAACCATTCGTGATCACCCTTTGGGTTCGGTCGGTTAACCAATTACAAATCCAACTAACAGCACCCCTGCCCAGCCCTTTTACTAGCTTCTTTGCAAGGATGTCATGGGGAACTTTGTCAAAGGCCTTACTGAAATCGAAATATGCTACATCCACAGCATTCCCTTCATCTATCAAACTAGTAACTCTATCATAAAAAGAGATAAGATTAGTCTGACATGACTTATTTTTGAGAAATGTTGACTTCTCGTGATTACCACATTGCTTTCTAAGCGAATAGAAATTGACTGCTTAATGGTCTGCTCGAGGATCTTTCCGGGTACTGATGTCAGGCTCACTGGGCGATAATTATTTGGGTCCTCTTTTTTCCCTTCTTGAAGATGGGGACAACATTTGCCCTCTTCCGTCTGCTGGAACTTCTCCTGTCCTCCAAGAGATTTCTCAGCCTAGTGCTCTAGTGTCTCACCAAACTACAAATTAGGATTCTACAGAATGTAGCCATGGAACGTCAAATTGCATCATAGTGCTATAACTGTGGCGTATGAAAGCACCCTTGCCATCCACCAATATGTGGAAGACCATTGTGTTCCCAAGTCCTCCTCTGATGTATGGCATTACATACTACAGCTATGCTTAAAATAGTTGTTATTATTATGTACTGAATCTAAGCAAAATAATGAAGGATACATAATATGGAGGTAGCTCTTCTGAAACTTTCCACATCACTTTAGAACATTTTTTAAAAATAGCATGTTTACTCTTTTGCATGCAAATTCACTACTGTTGTTCATGCTTGACTCTGAGTTTGGGTGTTCTGTGCCTTACACTTCTCTTTGTACGGTTACCTGTGCAAAAGCAAAGGAGGTATGCTCATTCCACAGAGCTGTTGTCTGATCAAGTAAGCCGGATATGCAATGTCATACCCTTTTGTTTCCATACTGGATTGCCAAACAAGCCTGAAAGAGGACCAAAGGACAAGATCCTTGTTAAGAGAAGAGGAAACAATATGGATCTCTTCTCTACTCCGCACTCCATTCTTCTTCTTCTTCCTCTTCTTCTTCCTCCTCTCCCCCCTTTTTTTTAACAACACAAGGTCTTAAAACCCTTTGTGGTCAAATGTTTTCAGAATATTTAAGTTTCAATCTTAATTTTCAGTTATTCTCACTGCAGCTAACAGAAGCCTTCAAGGTAATTTGAAAAAGAACTTCCCTGTTTTGATTCACTCTGCCTTATATCCTAGGGGCATGTCTGTAGTAGACAGTTAAAGCAATTTAAAATCTGTGTAACTGTCATGCCTCATAACTGGTTGAAATTTGGAAGGCTGAGGCACCTTAAATCTACTCCCAGTTGTTACAGGGCACAGTTAGCTGACTACTTTTCTATATGGATCTGCAGCAATGTGTTATGAGAAGGAGGGGTGGAGCAACACATTGCCAGCAGTCTATCAACAACTTGAAGCTGGCAGTATTCTGTACCTTGCATGTCCTGGCTAAGAGAGCCTGCCAGAGCCAAAACAACCAGGCTGGAGCTGAAAGTGATTGATACCACTTGAGTGTGGTTCATTTTAGGAATAGAGGCCAGATAAAACTTGGAAAAGAGGTTTTTTTGGAGCAAAACTCCCAGAATCCCACAGACAGGACGAGTTTTATTGTTGTTTGACTTCAGGTTGTTTCCAGCTTATGGCAACCTTAAGACAAAACTTTCATGGGGTTTTCTTAGCAAGATTTGTTCAGAGGAGGTTTGCCTTGGCCTTCCTCTGAGATTAAGAGAATGTGACTTACCCAAGATCACTCAATTAATTTTCATGGCCAAGTGGGAACTTAAATGCTGGCCTCCCACAGACCTAGTCCACTACTCAAACCACTGCACTACATTGGCTCTCAACAGACACCCCCGCCCCCAAAAAAAGTTTTATGTTTCCAAGCTCGATATTCAAATGCCACAAAATGGGGGAAATTGCCTCAAGATAGCAGTGGCTGGTTTAATGAAATACAAAATCCAACTGAGTCATGTTGGGTGACTTTCTGTTAGTGACGCATGCATAACTGTGGCTTACATATACATTTGTTTCTTTTTGAACAGGATGCAGAGGATGCTTCTGTAGTTCTTTGGACTCCATTGAAAACCTCCACTAGCAGCTGTCAAGTTCCAGGAGGAACTGCTGCTGCTGTTTACTGCAGGGGAGATGGTGAGAAGGATTCAGACAATGAAGATTTGGCTGATCTGGGCTGCTGGGGGGAAAAGGAAGATGCACATCATCTGTGAGTGTATCGTCATTTAGTCCCCTCCTGAGCTGAGAACAGCTGATCCTTCATCAACAGAATTCGCTCCCTGTCCCAACCAGAAAGCAGTGGCAGGGGACCCTCCTGGGACTTGACAGTTGCCAGGGCAAGAAGGAGGACATGAAACTGTGTGGAAAGAGTGTTATACTCTGCATGCTTGATGTAGAATCTTGGCCTATATCTCTAAGACCCAATTTAGGGCCTGGCATCCAATATGAGTGCCCAGCATCCAGGGAATTTAAAAGACCTGTCAACTCCAGGTTTAGAATTCAGCTTCAAAAATCTATGGAGAAACGGTATTTTCTAGTGGCTTCTGTGGCTGAATTGTTGCCTCAGTATTTTGGGAGAAACAACTGTGGCTGTACCAATAGGCAGAGACAGACACCTCAGACAGCAAGTCAAGGGCAGCAGCAGGGAAGATGTTAGGAAGGAGAATTATGTGCTTATTTATTTGTTTGATTTATATCCTGCATTTCTGTTAATATGAGATGCGGAGTGGTTTACAACATAAGTTCAAGCAGAATAGCCAAAATGATATATAGTACAAAAATTTAAGAAGCATTAAACAACCAATCCAATTAAAACAATTTAAAAATACATTTGACACATATTACATATTGAAAAAAATACAGCACACCAATTCAACACCAATTCTCCCCCAACTAATTAAAGGCTGGAGGTTTTAACTCCCTGCAGTCCTGAAGACAGTTTTTGAATGGAGTGGAAGATACTATTCCATCATCAGTGTTGAAGAAAAACTCAGATGCCATTGCCTTTGACTTTTGTGTATGAGGTGCCATCTTGTTCATTGCCTTAGGCAGCAAAACATCTTAAGTAGGTCCTCCTTGCCTACATTATATTACCAGAAGCATTATTATTGGAAGGATTTGGAATCAGCTCACAGTAACTTACTGGTAGAAATGCCTTCCTTTCCCCCACTCCCACATGTAGGTGTAGCATTGAACTATCAAGTACAGTTGGGTGGGGATTTCCATTTTAGGAATCAGCTGAGGGTCATGGGATTGAATTAAGGAGTCAGACCTTGTTTAATCTGATTCCTCTTTGGGCTGAGCTGCTGATGAGGTTGTTCCAGTGTCGTTCTGGTTCAGGTCAATAAAGCTTTGATAACAGTTTTGGCACACTTCACAAGATTCAGTTCCAGTTCCTGCGGGAAATTCATAATGTCACTCACATCATAAAGTAGGACACAGTAACTTAATACATCTCAGTAAGTTAGAAACATTAATCAATGTACTACTTTAATGGGTTGAAGAGCTGCATATCATTCAGTTTCCTTTAGAGATGGTGGTTTCGCTAAACCGGGACAGGGAAGAGTGCCAAAATAACTATCCAGACACTGCTTTGAATATATTTAACCAAAGCTAGTATATGCACTGATCTTTCCCAATATGCACCATTTTCCCTTCATAGCATTAGCACATAGATGTATATAGTTATGGCTCTACAACCTGGGCAGAACTACTCAATTGACCAATTGGTATCTTGGAACTTCACTCTTCCAGTCTTGGTATTGAGTAGTCACACAGGCCAACTTTCATTGAATTCTGTATGACAGGAGTAGGGAATATGTGTGCCTCCAAATGTTGGACTGGAACTCCCATCAGGCCACACAGCCAGCCTATCCAGTGGTGTGGAATGATGAGGATTGCAATCCAACCACATTTGCAGATGTTCACCATCACTGCAATAATGGGCTGCTCTGTAGAATCCATGATCCAGCTTGATGACAAGACGACAACAACAACAACAACAACAACAACAACAACACAGCATCCATTCTGCTAGATAAACTGTTTGCAACAGAAGGCATCTGACTGGACTGGTAATGATCTCTGCATTTGAGATAAGGTCTTCCAATAGTAGAGGAATTTTAGCAGCTAATATTAGCTGTGGTGATTATTTGAAGGCTAAGTAAATAACATTTACATTGAAAGATAAATGTTATAATAAGGATTTTACACACACACACATACACACACACACATTATATATATATATAGAGAGAGAGAGAGAGAGAGACCCTCCCCCGAAATGTGTACACCCCTTGGCAGCTAATATTAGCTATGGTGATTATTTGAAGGCTAAGTAAATACGTTTTATTGAAGAATAAATGTTATAATAAGGATTTAATATATATCTATACACACACTACATATATATGGTGTGTGTGTGTGTGTGTATGTATATATATATATATAGAGAGAGAGAGAGAGAGAGAGAGAGAGAGAGACAGTGCCCCCCAAAAATGTATACACTCTTTAACAGCTAATAGTAGCTATGTTGATTATTTGAAGGCTAAGTAAGAACATTTATATTGAATACTGAATAAGGAGTTACTAATTCCATCTTAAATTACAATTTTACATAGGGTGTTCAAATTGTTGTCCCTGTGTAGCCGTGGCCTGCTCTCGTTGCTGCCAACCTCACTTAAAGTTTGTAATTTTGTGATGATCTCTACTGTTGGAATCTTTAGTGCTGTTAAGGGTGTATACATTTTTTTGAAAAAAATTGCAAATAAATAAGTCCAGGATTATAAAGTGTTATGGGTGTATGCATTTTTTGCGGGGGGGGGGAATAATGATAGTAATAAATTTTGATTTGTTACCTGCCTCTTCCCAATGTCTTGTACGTGTGTGTGTGTGTGTGTGTGTGTGTGTGTGTATGGTTGATTTTTCTTCTTTTCCTTATTTGGCTCCATGTGTAAAACTGCACATATGAATGCAGTCCATACTTACCTTGGTTTTGTGAGGAAAGGGAGAAGAGAAGCTGGGAACTGAGCATCGCCCTGCAGTCTCCTGGGTCACCCTCTCTGTGAGGCAGGAGTCTCTGAGGAGAAGGAAGGCCTGTTTCTGCTTCCCCAGTTTTTTTCTTCTTATTTTCCAACTTCCTCGTAAATCGAGGCTTTGTTCCTAGGTGCATACCTGTCCCTAGGGCAGGCGACTGGGCACATGTGCTGTTAGGTGGTTGTTGCCCTTCTCAAAAGCCATGTTTAAATATTTGAAGGAATGTCATATGGAAGATGGAGCAAGTTTGTTTTCGGCTGCTCCAGAGACTGGGACACAGAGCAATGGCTTCAAACTACAGGAGAAGTGATTCCACCTAAACATTAGGAAGAACTTCTTGAGGGTAAGAACAGGTCGACAGTGCAATATGCAGCCTCAGAATGTGGTGTAGTCTCTTTCCTTGGAGGTTTTTAAACAGAGGTTGAATGGCCATGCCCAATGAAAGCATGGCAGAATGGGGTTGGCTTGATGGCCTCTGGGGTCTCTTCCAGCACTTGTATTCTTTGATTCTAAGGATTGAGTTTGAAGGTCTGAACTGGCACAGTAGTATCATGCCCTGTGAAGAGTGGCTGAGGGAGGTGGGGGAGTTTAGTCTGCAGAAGAGAAGGTTAAGAGGGGACATGATAGCCATGTTTAAATATTTGAAGGGATGTCATGTTGAGGAGGGAGCAGGCTTGTTTTCTGCTGCTCCAGAGACTAGGACAAGGAGCAGTGGATTCAAACTACAGAAAGGAGGTTCCACCTGAACCTCAGGAAGAACTCCCTGACGCTCAGAACTGTCCATCAGCGGAATCTGCTGCTGCCTCAATGTAGTGTGGTGGAGTCTCCTCCTTTGGAGGTTTTTAAGCAGAGGCTGGATGGCCATCTGTTAGGAGTGCTTTGATGTGGATTCCTGCATGGCAGGGGGTTGGACTGGATGGTCCTGGGGTCTGTTCCAACTCTAGGATTCTATGATTCTATGATTTGATCATGCTCCTAGTAGGCCACTGTCTGGTCTATCTCTATCAAAAAATAAAAAGGCCTGAAAGGCCAAAAAAAAAATAAAAAAGCCTGCAGTACCTTAAGCTTGCAGGTATAAATGCAGGCATGTAGTACCTTAAGCTTGCAGGTATGAATGTATATATTAAATCCAAGAAAGAGAGAGACAGAGAGAGAGTGCCTTGCAACTGTAGTCTTCCGTAACATTTTTAGAGATTATAAGCCTTCAGATTCCAAAGAGTGTATGTCATCATAGTGTAAAAGTCTAGGTGACCTGGGCTAGATTAACTACTACTTTGTCTTTAAGTTAAACAACAGAATGAGGCTTACCGCTAACATGTGGATTTTCTGTAAGGTAGTTATTAACACAAATAAACTTATCATTTTAGTTACAAAGTAGAAACAAGAGGAAGGGAAAAGAACAAGTGTGGCTGCTTTGGACATAGAGAGGGGAATGAAACAAAATTATGTGGTATCTGGATGAAACAGACAAGGCCCTATAATAGAAACTCATTGTATAATTATACCCTCTCACTTCATTTCTCTTTAATTTTCAAGAAAAGTTTATGTGGAAAGGGAAAGGAGGTTGATCTTCCATTAATACGTCTCATTAGGCTATCATGTCCTAAATGAAAGAGAGATATGTAATTCCAAATCTTGTATTACTTCACCTCTGCGGAATAAAAATACTAAACTTTTAAGTGAGCACTGGTTTCAGTGCCAGTATCAGAATTTATCGACTACAATGTTCTTGCGCGTTCTTCATCTTATTCTGTACTGCATGATGAACAGCTAATGTTGATGTCTGGCCTTAATCGTTATCACAACTCTTGCACATTAAAACATCTGTGTGACCAGTGCCATGTTGCTAGGTTAAATGCTTTGAAAAGTCAGAGCATTCTTTGATCATTTAAACACACTTTTTATGGTTATTGCCATGGGTACAAACTGAATCCTCATCAAACCAAAAATTTTCAGTTATGTTAAGTCCTGCATTAAAAAAAAATATATGCACTATTAATTTGAGCCTTAAAGATGCCAAAAGTGCAGACAGGAAATTAATTAACTTTTTCAGTTTATAGAGTTCTGCACCCATTGCAAACTTCTGTGGGCACTTGTGAAACTTCACAAAACCTCATGTATGCGATCAGCTTGAATTGGGGAAACATACAGCTGGCCACATTCATGTCTCATTCCCCATTTTTTTCTTTTTTTGATAATAGGATATTCTTTGAAGGGCAGAAGACTGACACTTTTAGGGAACCTGGTTATCATACTTGCCACTACCATTGATCATCAGTTCCATTCATAGGGAGAATTCCTTGGGCTAATATTCAAAAGTTGTAAAGGTAAAACAATTGGTAGATACAGCAGACTACTAGTTCTGAAATTACGTTTTGCGTAAGAGCAGCATAGTACTTTATCTTTCCTTATGCATTTCTTATGTATTCTCACTTTATTTGTCCTAATTGTTATGAAAAGTTGGTATGTGAATGAGAACAAGGGAGCTTATCTTCAATTAATATGTTTATTAATTATGCTATTGGCTCGTCAATGAAAGAGAGATCTGTAATCTCAAATCTTGTGTCACTTTTCTTCTGTGTAATAAAAATATATTGCTGAGATTGAAGTCCTATGAATACAGTGAGACTTACTTTGAGGAAACTTTGTTTTGTACTATATCTGAATTTATCAACACAATATCTAATACAGGATTCCATTCCGTGTATTTTGTCTATAACATATAGCTGGGCATCACTCAGTTTTTAAGTAATATTCCCTACCCTCACGGCAACCCATCCCTATGCTTGAATTGCTTCAAACAAATTACTGTAAGTCTAATTCTTCTCACTTCCTTTTGTTATTCTTATGTTACAAAATGCATGGAGAGACTGGAACCAAATGGTTAAAACCTAAAGTTTTCAGTCAGTTTATTACAACACAGGTAAGTTTGAGTTGAAGTCTTCCTAATTCATAGTTCTTGGTCCTAGCACTACAAAATACCAGCTATTTCAACTCAGCAATTTTAGCAAAAACAGTGAAAAATTACTCAGAGTGTTTTATTTGTAAATTTCCTTGTTTCAGTTAAAGTGATAGATGCAATCCTATGTACAATTACTTAGGTGAAGCCACTAAAATATTTAATCTGTGAAAGTTTCAGCTTGTATAAAAATAGATTAGGTAACCAATAATTTACAGATTTATAAAGAAACTATCAGGGAGATGAATGTTTCTTTCAAAAATATACATACACATTTTTATCCTCCCTCAAAATAGCTTCCCATATATTCTGAGGAAATGTATTGTTAATAATACCTAAGACGAAAGGCAGAAACCGAGAAAAGGATAGCACAGTTTATAGACAGAGTCTTATTAGGGGAGAATTATAGGTACCATACATTTAGGCTAAATAAAACTGATGGTAAGATTAATCTTCAGTACTATATTTAAGATATGCAAAGCTGGATTAGCCATTATGCTATCTATGTTATAGATTAAGTTTCTGGTAAAATCATTTTCCTGAAAATTATTTTTCCTGAAGACTAATCATAATTTTTTCAGAGAATGTGAGGTGTTTTTAAAGAGAGCACTCTGCAGTGTTTACCCGCATGCACAGCTTAGAAACATTATGGAATGAGGTATACCTTTCATAATTCTGAGTCTCCTCATTCAGAAAAGCAGTGTTTCCAAGTTCTGCTCTCATTACACCTTTGTTTTTGTAATCAGGTTTATAGGTTTCTGTCTCTTTTATAATACACCTTTTAAAAACTCTCATATGTTTGAACTTCAATTTAACAAGAGGTAACAACAGAACAAAACAAATGTGAACATATCCCAAACACATAGTTTTATGTGGTTTTGAAAACCAAGCAATATTGGGCTTGTTTATCATGGAGAAGGGAAACCACTAGACAATACCCAGGATCTCCATGTAAGACTAGGAAAGGGTCCAGCCAGTCAGAGTTGCCAAAACAGCTTCCTATGGACATCATCCAGAGTGAAGCCTTCCAAGTCACTTTCAACTCTAAACAAAGCAAAATATTGTCTGCCTTCTGTGCAGCCATTGAGCTGACTTACTTCAGTTGTGATTAGGATATCTTAGGTCTGACAAGCAGAATCTTATTAGGGGAACATTATGGCTATCATTTATTTAGGCTAAACAAAAAAACCTCTGCCAAAAAGCACTGTCATTCTTTAGTACTACTTTTAACCCAGGACACGCAGGGCTGGACTAGCATCACACGTGGATCAGAAGTGAGTTATGTTCTTAGCACTGAAATACCAGTCACCTGCCCTTTTCAGTGGAGCTGTATGACCACTATGTTCTCATCAGATAGTATGGGACTAGCAGAAAGGGCATGGACTTCATCTTTGTGAGTTCATGTGTCTTAGAGAATATTGCATGCAGATCAGAAGCACTGGTCTGCACAATATGGTACAAATAGAAGGAGCCTTATCCCTCTTCAGTCCAGTATGTTCCTCCATGGAATCAGAGAGAAGGCATCACTCAGTGGTGGTGCACATACTTAAAGCAACTTCAGACCTCTGTGTTTCTAGTTATAAGATCTAAGGTTGCAAGGCTCAGAAAAATAGCCAAGCATTCGATAGAACTGCTTAATGACCATTAGCTTCAATCAGTTCAATCTAGTTAATTTTTTAAAAAAATCAACGTTGAGGATACAGACATTATATGAAGCCTCAAGCCAAGGATCACTTTTGACTTTTGTTGAAATGCAGCTCTGAACACATATGCTGTTATAGCTCTCTGCATATATATGTACATATGCACATACAGAAGAAAAAGAGAGACACAGAGAGTGAGACAGAGAGGCAAAAGAACTTTCCTCACACTAATTCTTGACTGCCTAAGGGGGGAAAGCATGTATTTTATTAGCCTCCCCCCACCCTGACAGGTTTCTTGGCTGAAATTTAATGCATCTGTCCAAGGTGCTGAATGATATTCTCAAAATAGGGATAGCCCCTTTGAAGTTCAATTAAACTAAAAGTAGATTCATCACACCACTCAACATGGGAACCATCAGCCATCACTGCTGCCAGAGTTGCATGACAGCCTAAATCCTTCTTTGTGGTCCAGGTGTCAAATTTTAAAAATGCAATGAAGAATTATATATATCCATTGTTATCTCTTTAACAGTATGCGGTGGGTATTTGTAATACATTAGTTATATATTATACTTTATATATGCACAGTGTGATCAGTCTGAGAAAGGTTGAAAAAAGAATAAATCAAGCTACTTGTGTCTTCATTGTAGTAGCCTGGCCAAGCATGGATAGGAAGTGGGGGCTTTTGACCCTCTCCCTCTGCACCCCCATGATATTACAAAAGCTTCCATTGGGTCATCCTCTCCCTCTTCCTGGTGCCAGCTATTTCATTAAAAAAAATGAACTCCTGACCAAACCATGAATAGGATTACATGTAGTTCAATGCAAAAGACATCTGCACAGATCCAATAGAAGAAGAAAAAATGAGAATGAATGTAAGTTTTAAAAATGAAAAAAAAAAGATTTTTTATTATTATTATTTTTTCAAAGAAAATCAGTGTGAAAGCAGGTCACATTCACCAAAGTCCCTTTTTCTCTTCTCATGGTCTACTTATGGCATAGATCAACCCAATCCAAAGCAAATTTGATGCTATACATCAAGTTCAAGGAAAGAACTACCCATAAACTCTGGTGAATTGAATGCCTTGGAGAGGTTATTTGTGGGAAAGAGAAAAAACATAGCCCTCTTTATCTGCATCACCAAAGTAGTCTTTCAAATGCTGGAATCATCAAAGCTGCAAAGCTAGACCTACTTTCAAACACATGAGAGTATTTATGGTTGTTCATTTTGAATTCCTGCCCTCTGTATCCTTAAGTGAAGATTTTAACAAGATCCTAGTTAACAAACGACTGTGTCTGTACAGAGTTAGAGCAACAGAGTCTGCTGAATATGTTCTTTTGCACTGTAACTGTTAAAATAAGTATATGAGAAACTGATTCTTTTTCTGTTAAAAATATTCCCAAAGATCTGGAAATGGTCTGTTCAAAGGATGGTTCTTCCCATGTTATTGAAAGAGCTGTTCCATTATTTCAGAGTTCAATATAAATTAAGAGGTATTTCACATTGGATTTTTTTTTTAAAAAGTTTGTTTTCCTAGGAACTTGGAAGTCTTGCAACATTCAGAATGCTCTAGCCAACAGGACTACTGGAAATAGTAGTCCAAAAAAGTTACTTTTTCTAAGCTTTGTTATTTAACTGAATCGTTGTTTGGCTTCACTGCTTTTCTTTTCTCCACTGTTATTTTGGCCTGTGATTACAATTAATTTATTCATTAATTTATTATTTTAATAAATTATTTAATAAATTATTAATTAATGTATTCATTAAGACCTTGGGCTGGACAAACTTGCAGAATTTCAACATGACCATGGCATTATTGGTAGCTAAGTGGGTGGCAAGCAGGATCCAGATGGAAGATGGATGAGCAGCAGAGCCAAGGTTTTGCCTGGGAACTCTGTCTGGGGCATGCAGTCTGATCTTCACCCCCTTAGTAGACTGCTGCCTTCAGAGCAATTGAAGAAGTTGTCATGCCATCAATAGCTATCAGCCTAATTAGCTGGGATGGATGGATAGGAAGCATGGTGTTATGATGTCTTGTGCTTCACTCTGAATAGCACAATGTCTTGGATTTCCCTTGCCTGAATATGCTTACTAGGAACTCTGTTGGACTGAGTAAATATTTTTAGAACCACCCTTAATGGTTCCTTTGCCTGTTGATTTTGCTGTTTATTTATTTAAGTATTTGATTTATATCTCACCTTTCTCCCAGAGTTGAATGCAAAGCAGGTGCCAACATAATTCAAACAGGTGCCAATAAAAGCACAGTGTTAAAATACAAATCAAATTACTTCTACCATTAAAACATCAATTTAAAACAATTTAAAATTGCCACACAAATAATAAATAAGCTGCAGTTACTGCCATTTTTTTATTATTGTACAGCATTTTTGTTGCACTATATGTTGGTTTATCATTTATATATCATTTATGTCTCATACACCCATTCAAAAAATGATTAAAGATACTCATGGTGCCTTAAAGACTTAACAGGTTTAATTTTTTTAATTTTTCATAAGCTAATGTGGACTGCAGCTGTTGCGTGGGAACATGGGGGGGACAATTCGCCTTGGGCAGCAATGTTTCTGGGGCGTCTCGGCCCATAGCCGCACCTCCACGCACCCTGGCCACACCCCTGCATACCCTGGCTGGACCCCATGCACCTCAGTCATGCCCCTTCACAGTGGCCACACCCCTCGTGCCATAGCCCCTCCCCTCCCACCCACCCCTCCATGCACTCCAAGCTCTGCAGCCTTCTTTTTCAGATACATCTGACAGTGTAGGCTGGAATCCACAAAAACTTTTGCTAAGTAAGACGTGTTCACATTTAAGTTACTTCAGGAGTCTTTGTTGGTTTTGCTGCAGCGGATTGACATAAAATGAATAAATATGAATTTTCATTGTTGGTTTAGAAATAAGGAATAATCTTAAAATAGGCTTGACATTTAGATAATACTTGCTGAATCTTTCTCTGATCAATTATATTTATATTTAATATGAGAAGAAGCAAGAGCTAAGAGTTAATTGTTTGAGGGAAGGGGACTTCCAAACTTGAGCAGGTATGCATAATCTCAACATGCGTAGCTCATTTGCTGCAGATCTGAAAACTCCATTACTGAAGGGAAGGACGCACATGCTGAGTCACTGGCAAAGGTTAATAAGCACAAGTGTTGCAACAGCAGACACCCATTAGAGGAACAAAGGAGCTGTTGACAGTTAACAGTGCATAGCTAATTCTGATTAAAAAGCGAGCCTATGCCTTTAAGAGTCCATCCTTATAATGACAGGAATTCAAAGACCCCTCCCCTCCTTTCATGTAACAACACTGAGGAAAAATCCTGTAGGGTTAGACATATGTTTCCCTGATTTTAAGTGAAAGCTGATGCTACAGTGGAATCCTGAAGAGATAATGCACAGAGTGTGTGGGATGCATTTTATTGCAAGCAAGACTAAGCTCCACTCTTGCTTTGTTCAAATTTTTTCTTGACGTTCTTGCACACATTGGACAGTCTTCATGCCTACAGGATCTATTTAGTTTTTTAACTAGGAATTGCCAACCAGCGCCTGATGTAAAACCCACCTATGCTTCTGTTTAAAGGATTCTGAGCATAACAATGTGTTCTGAGTCCCAGAAAAGAATAGAGCGTGCAATTCTTACACAAATAAAACTCTCCTGGTTAGTGATGTCAGGACTGGAGAATCCCAGGGCCTGAATTTTCAGGCCCAAATTTGACTCTTAGGGATGGCCCCTAGTGGTGTCACAGAGGACAGGCCCTAGTGATGTTATAGGGGATGGCCCCTGATGATGTCACAGTGGGTGAGCCCTCGTGATGTCACTAAGCATGATGCACTAAGTATCAGTTACAGTTGCTCAGGGCACATCATTAAAATGAACAACACATACGAATAAGGAAATATTTCTCTGGTTTTCTGGTTCTTCACTGAACAGGGGCAGGGGAAACTCCAACTTTTCCTATGTCCAATGAAATACAGTTTTTCAAGTTGTGCTGTCAATTGAAAATCCAAGATTTTCCCCACCTCTATTTATAAAGCTTTGTGAGCACTGGTTTTAACATATAGGAGTTGTAGCCCAACCAAAGAAACTTTTCCAAGAAAAAATGACATTTTCCAATTTCTGTTTTCAATGGGTTGGCCTCATTAACCTGTGCTCCACACGATACACATTCTCTTTCTTTGTTTCCTTTTTATATTCAGGTTGCGCATCCAGTGGTCCAGGGAGAGGGACTATGTTCTGAGACCGAAGATTAGGCCATATTCCCTATTCCAGATGGCCTTAATCTTTCTCATTTCAGTGCTATAATTAAGGATGGGCACTGCAATTTTGAGAGCCAGCGTGGTGTAGCAGTTTGAGCACTGGACTATGACCCCGGAAGCCAGGGTTTGATTCCCCACTTGGCCATGGGAATCTACTGGGTGACTTTGGGTGTATCACACACTCTCAGCCATAGGGTCATCTTAGGGTTGCCGTAAGTCAGAAATGAGTTGAAGGCATGCAGCAGTAGCAGCAACAACTGCAATTTTATTGCAGCAAATTTAAAATAATAATCAATTATTGATTAATAATTAGAGCCAACATGGTGTAGTGCTTTGAGTGGTTTGGACTAGGACTCAAGGAGATGAGAATTCAAATATCTCCTCAGATATAGAAACCCACCAGGTGGCCTTAGGCAAATCACAGGCTCTCAGCCTCAGAGGCAGTCAATGAAAAACCTCCTCTGAACAAATGTTGGGGGGAAAAATCCACCATGACAAGGTGACAGTAGGTTTGCTATAAGTGAGAAATAACATGAAGACATACAAGAACCCTGTTAAATACTTAAGAGAAATTTCTGCTGATCTACTGGAAATCACACAAAGATCTACTAATAGACCAAGACATTCGCCAATGTCCTAGACAATCAAGGGGTTGATTGTTACTCCACTGGAAAAACCCTAACCCGGGGTCTGCAATTTGATATTAAAATATTATTCATCTGGATGGGCATGCAGGCAGAAATTGTCAAAGATTGAAAACCAGGTCAGGCCAGTAAAATCCCCAGTCACGTAGCCCCAGGAGACCTCAAGATGTGTAAACCCACAATAAACAAAGGGTCCACAGCCCCAGGAAGCCGATTTCAGGGGATTAACGCATCTGTCCAAGTTGAGCAAATATTCCATCAGGCAAGGACCATTTACATGAAGTAAACCTAACACAGCTGAAGATCCTGAGACTTTGGCAACACCTTGTAATCCCATCACACAAAGGAAGTTGCCATGGTAGAGCTTCGTTATCGCTCCAACACCGCTGGTTCTCCCCAGGAAAGGATTAGCCCTCCAGCTACTTTTTCCCTTACAAATAGTCCCAGTTTTTGAGCAGTTCTTTGGATCATCCCCGGTAATCCCAGCAGACCGTTGCTCCATCCGTTGAGTGATCCCCTCAGCCCTCTCTGTGCTGAGCCCCACTTCTCTGCTGTTTTCCCGGACCAAGGACTTCAGGACAAAGGTGCAGTATCACCCTAGCTACACCCCTTCAATGCTCCCCTATGCAGTTTCCTCTCTTTTGCTTCTTAACAGGTCTTGAGTGAGTGTGTGAGTGATTGCATTGCTGCATGGGACTTTCCTTCAATAAAATCATTTATTGGACATTTTTGTTTGGTTTTTGGCTTGGTCTGACCCCGTAAAAACTAGGTAAAAAGACCCCACTAGGTTACCCTGCCTCTTGCATTGCTATAGCTTGTGCTCTGGCTAGATTCCATTCCCCATCACATGGAGCACATTGAGGTGTTCCCCAAGGGACCCCAGAAATCAGGGTAACAAGACTCCCGCCAGATATGAGTGTCCCTGCTCTAAAAATAACACCATATAAAAAGCGCATTGGAAGGCAAGTGATGTCTGTATTTTGAAAGACAACCAGAATGCAGACTTGTGGATAAGGATGAGACAGATATTTTTAAAAAGTGCTGCTCCTTTTCCAGATACCTTGATTAGGTGGGAGTCCTAAAAAAGAGGAATTGAGCTGGAAGCAAAAAGTATCCCCACACAAAGGGCCACTAAATTTCACAGTGTTAAATCTTTGCATAGCAATATGGCTCAGAAAACCTCTGGCAGCCTACAATATGCTGAATCAGGAGAAGACTTAAAACAACTGCTACAGATTTTTGAGTGCATTAGAAGTGGCCATGTCTCCACTGGCCTTTGTGGGAACAAGAAATTACTTCATCTGTTCAACTGACCTCCTTTTCCCAAGACAATGTCCTGATTGGCCTTAGCTTGAACGACTTGACTACTGTCTGTACAGCATAAGGGACAAGATCCAGCATACTTCCAATCACTAGTGGCTTGTGGTCCAAGCAGTAGCGGGGAAGAGGTCCTGGGGCCAAGCCCCTCTCTGCCCTGACTACAAGCTATCGATATGCTGAATTATGGAGTCAGTTCTGGATTATCCAATGCCACATCTTACATCTGCTTTTTAAAAGTTTTTTTCCTCACACTTTCTGTTTACTGCTGTGCTGCGGAACTAAAACACTGGGAGCACCTGTGCAAGAGCATCCTGTATGAGAGACTAGTGCCTTTGCCACATGAATTTCTGCAGCTAACACCAATTAAACCAAGGAGTCTTAGGCCATTTCCACACGAGACTGTTATAGTGCTATGATTCCACTTTCAATTTCCTATGGAATCCTGGGGTGGATAAAGTGGCCCCTCCCTAAACTGCAAACCCCAGGATTCCATAGGAAGTTGAAAGTTGAATCATAGCACTATAGCAGTCTCGTGCAGAAATGGTCTTAGTGAAGCTAGGGGAACAGAGTTTGTATATAAAATGCTTTTGTAAAGATCTCCAAGTCTCAGTGTCTTTTTGATAACATTGCTAGACTCCTGTTAGTTAGTCCCAACTAGAGTAAACCCATTGAATCAATTGTTGTAATTAAATGTGAGTCAACACATGTGTAAATCCAATTGTTTTAAAGGGTCTGCTTTAATTGGGACTAATAATAGGACGTGAACATTGTTTATTCAAGGAACACACACACACATGCACACACATGGAAGAGCATTCAGCTCTGTGAGTACCGGTACCTACTTGTGGTCTGAAGTAGTACGACCCAGACGCAGCTTTACTATCTCTTATTATGTTTATGGCACGTAAGCTAATGTTCTGGAGATTTATAAAGCAAGGAGATTGCTCATATCTCATAGGCCTGAGACTCTGGTTCTAACCACTCAGCGAAAAAAAGAAAATGTTGGTTTGGAGTAGAAGTTGGATTTTATTAATGGGTGCTCATTCGAAACATGAAAATCAGAAAAGGGTCCTTAGATGTAGATGTCAGAGGTTGATTTTGCTAGACAGAGTGGAAACAGATTTGCCATCTCAAGAAACTCTGCAAGAGAAAAGATGAGAGAAACTTATAAAGGCCTTGATATCATAGAGAGGTAGTTTGTAATTGATGCAAGCAAGTCACTATTAACAGAAGTAAGTACTGGAGGAGAGGCACAGCGGATGGGAATTCACTCCTTATGTAAGGTTCTTATGTAAGGCTGTCTATGATTCACTTACACAAAAAGTGTCAAAACTGAATGCCTCTGATGGGAGAAAAATAGCAGCAATAAAAAGTCATCTGGAAGGAAAGGGTGATTCATGCCCAGGGCCAGTTTAGCCAGCCTCACTGTAGAAATCCAGTGATTGCCACATATGAATGCATCTCTTCTTTTATGAAGCCAACTTTGCCATGAAGGGTGTCATTACTGCCAAAGGAGTATGTTTAATAGAAGAATCTTACAGCTTGGATTTATGACTGTAACTCTGACTCATCCTAGTAGTCACAAAGAAGTAAATGCAATATTACTGGAAGTTCAATGTGATTTTGGAAGTGAAGTCTACATGTGAAGAACTTGCAACGCTCAACGTCTTTTGTAGGGAGGCAGCACAGTCAGAAGTTGGACTAGAATTTGGGAAAGCCAAGTGCTATCACTTCACTCAGGCAATGCAACTTGCTGAATCACCTTGGACCTGTCATGCCGTCTTAACCTGGACTAACTTACAGAGAAGTTTTGAGGATTAAGTGAGAGGAGGGAGAGTCATGAACACCACCTTGAGCTTGTTGGAGGAAAGATGAGGCATAAATCTAGCTAATAAATAATAATAAATCAGCATTTCCTTTTTAACTCTCTAATCACAATTCAATATTTAGAATTTATGTAAAAAATAAGATTTCAGTTTAACTCCAAAATAAAAATTAGGAGTACACAAAAAGGTAGTGTTCAGGATAAGGAGGATGAGGAAGAAGATTCTGAAACTCTTGTCCAAATGGGAACAAACTTGCAGAGGCAAAACACAATCTGAAGTGTGTAGAACTTTGCACAGGCTAGATAAAAAAGAGATAGAAAGAGGCTTATTCTGTCTTTCCCAATACTAGAATTCAAGGTTATCCACTGAAGAGAACGGGGGGAATTCAGCCCAACCAAAAATAAGTACCTCTTTATAGATTGCATAACTGAATTATGGAACAATTTATCAATGGCTCTTATACATGGCCTAGATCCAATTGCTAGTCACAGCTACAGTAAATCCATTGAGTCACTTGCTGACTGGATGATTCAATGGGTTTACTCTACTTGGGGATTAATGAATAGGTGTAAACCCGCATGGATATTTTAATTAGTCCATCTCAGTCACATTCATCTCAGGGGTAATTGAATGGAAGATGGTGTGGAGATCACAAAACTGATCTACCTCTCACCCAACTCTCTGGGTTTTACGTTCAGTACTCCCCAGAGTATACTACCATGGGTTTAAATGTATTCTTTTCTATAGGTTGTTTGTTATTATAGAGCCAAATCTCAATATTTAGTTTTGGGAGTGCTTCAAGACTCATAGTAAGCTGCATATCCATTTGCTTGCCAATGTGTTTTCACAGAGCTTGTGATGAAATCAGTCTATTCATTCGGGTGAGGAGGAGCAAGGCAAGCATATGGAACTCTGGAGGGATTTTATGGATAAGACATGGCCCAAGAAGGGGTCCATAAAACACAAACCCAGAAATGGACACACAGTTATCTGGGGGGGAAATGCACACAAAGCCCAAGTTTGCATCCTCAGTCATTGCAGCCTCTCTCATGATATCTCTCTGTGATGTCATCTAAAAATAGCAAAGTCCTTACCAGAAACAACAAACCAGTCAAAGTTTACCTTCCAAGGAAATGTGTAGTGAGTAAGACATGCATTTGGGATAATAAGAGTGTTGATAAGTTTGAAAACATTTGCATTGCATAAATGTTCCTTTAAGGAAATTCTGATATTTTGCTCAAGGGAGTAGAGCAAACAGTTGGCTCTTGAGCAGCAGTAATACATTAAAATGTCCTATAAATCAAATGTTTTACAAAAGCATGAATGGCTGATTTCATGATGTGATTAAAATAATCAAGGGAAAAACATTCCACGCAACAATACTTCAAAGTAACACACCTAAACATTTGAAAGGAACTTTTATGTGCACTATTTTCCATAACTGCAAAGGCCTCTTAATGTAATCTAAAGCTAAATTATTTTCCTAGTTGCAACCAATACTGCTGCCTGGGTGGCAGAGTAGATGGGGAGGGGTCAGGGCTGAAGGCTACTTTTAAAACATTGTGAGTCAAACTAGACATGATGCAGTAGGAGAACCATAATGAGGATTTCCCATGATTAGAAGCCTCATGAAACTGGGTTGGAAGTTAGGCAATGGCACAATGGAAGAGGTGTGGATACCAGTTGCATTCCGTGCTATTTCCCTGATCTAAATAGCCCCTGCTCCCTGAAAGAAGCAAACATTAACTCTGTGTGGCAAAAGTAATAAGCACAGATTGAAAAAGTTACTTTTTAAGATGACAACCCCCAGAATTCTTCAGCCAGCCTGGCTTCAGGGGGATTCTGGAGGTTATAGTCCAGAAAAATAGCTTTTCCAACTTCTCCATCTACAGTAAGTGCCTGTGTGATGTTTTGTGTCTAACATGAGCTTTGAGAATTGGTGTAATTTAGATCAGTACTTCTCAAGCTATCTGATGGAGTGGAATGCTTTCTCCACTGCTGTTCAAGGGGTTGGTCCCCTACTTTTGCCCATTGGATCCAATTGTTTATTTCCTGGAAAGTTGGTGCAGACTAGCAGCCAATGCTTCATGGACCAGCATTCATCCACAGACCACTCCTTTGAATACATCTGATCTAGATCAGGGAAGGACTTCACCAGTGCTTATTTGCCCAGTCATTAAAGCAGTTATGGAGAGCAACTGTTTCTTAGTACCAAAACAAAACCTGTAAGGTCCTGGTCACATATTTCCTGGATATGTAACACCGAATAATTGTGTGGGTGGGGACGGATGTTGCTGTTTTAATTTGAATTGTCTGCAAATCTTGTGCTTTGTTCTCTCTGTTTTTACCCATATTCTTCTAACTGTCTTTTCTCTTGAGTTTATACACTTTGCTTTTGTGGGTAACTTGTTTTTTCTCCTACAGGCACCCAAGGTAGAAGCAACTTTCCTGTTGTTCTGATCCCCAGATAGTTAGATGCATATATCATATATCTAGACCTGTTGTCCGCAGGTGCCTCCTGCCCTCTGGAGCACACCATGGTCTTGAAAATACCATATGATTTCATGATGTTGATAGTCTAGCTTTCCTCCTATATTACAAATGTAAAAACCATATTCGTATAAAAACATAAAAAGCACTTTGAAAAATTTGAATTGTGCTTTCTCCTTCTTCCTCCAGCCATTAGGGATATGTTTTGATAGAAATTCTTATTGTTCTAGTCCCAGATCTTTCCCAGTGTGGATCTGCACTTGATTGTGATTTCTTTTTTTTAAAGCACAAAAATTTATATGTTATTTAGTGTGCATTTTTCAAAGGTGATGGATTTTTGTGAGAATTTTTTAAACAGACACATTTTTGTACCCCTTCTCCTTTAGATTAATGTGTATTTGTACATTCTTTTCAAATGTACATGCTAAAGTCTATGAAACTTGTGCCAGATCAATGTTGTTGCTCTTTAAAGTACCACAAGGACCTTTGTTGGTTTTGTTTCAACACGGCTAGCCATTTGAGCATTTTTCCATGCATATTTTTCAAGTGTGCATTTTGCGTGCTTGTTTTACATCTGTAGTCTGGGTTTAGACAGATTTCTGACTACAGATTATGTTTGGATCCCTGTCCAATTCCAGGAGGTGGAAACCAGATAACTTTACACTGAAATGTGAACCTGGCAAAATTGCCACTTATCCTCTTCCTATAAAACCTATTGGATGTTATTTTGACCCTTCTGTACCCTGAAAATCAATTACAACAGTTAAGAAACATTATTTGTTTGCACTGCAAATTTCAGAATCCTCCAAACAGCATGGCCAAGCTTTACAAGGGCTCTCAGTCCCATTGTTTTGGGGAAAGGATTAACACAACTAATGTCTGAAGAGGGTCTAGGTTAATTTTATGGGATGGTGACTCCTTTGAAATCTTATCCGAGTTGCTTTTTTCTCAGTTGCCTCATTTACCTTGAAGTCATTTTGATTTGAGAACCTGCATAATACCCCATTTATTTTCTGATCCTTTTGTTATGTTTAAAGTGGGTTTTTTTAAATCATAGTTGCATCATTTCTATAGCGACAGAACGAGCCAACCATATGTTAATATCACCATTGCAATACAGTAGACGATATATCAAAATTTAATCGTATCTAGGAAGATAAACAAGATGGGATGTGATTAATTGCAAGCAATAAAGAGAAATTTGCATAGACAAGCATCACATGCTTTCAGGAGAATATAACAGTGCCATGGAGTCAATGAAGTCTGAGAACACCTGCTGTGTTTGATTGAGGACTGCTACTATCTTGCCCTCTGCTGCAGTTTTCCCCTTTCAAATTTACATATTAGGTTCATTTTACTGAGCCATTTGTTAAGCATTCAGAGTAAGAGAAGATCTCCCTATTGTTACTATTGTTTCTGCGCAAATATTAACAGGCTTCAAACATCTCTAATTTTTGCAGCAAGACAACATGTCAACATCTATGCCACAAAGGGTTTTGGATTTGGATGAATCCCAAATCCTTAACAAAATTGAGCTTAGTCAGTCAGATTTAGGAGGTGCTCAGCTTTGAACACACTCTTATCTTGCCAAGACGGGATCCAATTTCCCACTTTGTGTTCTGTAATAGTGGGCTCCATCCAAGTGGGCTACCAATCAATTCACTGTGCTATCTGCAATAAGCTTGCTGTTGATGTTTCTCTTCTTCAGTGCACTTTCAAAGTGCTGTTTTCTTCCCTTGCAGGACTAGCATAAATCAAACACTGAGCCATGTTATGCTACTGCTGTCTATGTTGAGGTGGTGCACCCTCCTATCCACACTGCCATGATGATATGCACAGGAAGAAATGGCTCTAACTTTTTTCACTCCCTAATTGTGCCTAGTGAGTTGGTGGCATGAGATCATTTGACCTTTGCTGTGCATTGGCTGATACCTGCCATGACCGAATAATATGGGAACAATGTCAATGTACAATATTGTGTTTGGTGGGTGGCAGCTGTATAGACTGAGCTGAATAGAAAGAAAAACTAATAAATAAATCATAGAAAGTACTAAGAAGTATGAACACTGATAAAGGGAATGAAGGGGTAGCAATCAAGTATTAAAGAACTGGAGCCCTTTCACGCTGCACAGGTATAGCATCATGATTCTGCTTTACCTGCCATGGCGGCATCCTGTGGAGTCCTGGGCTTTGTAATCTAGTGAGGCGCTGGAGGAAAGTTCATGCTAAGAATTCTAAAGGACCCTCCCTAAACTGCTAATCCTATGATGCTGTAGGCTGTTGCCATTGTAGCTAAAGTGGAACCACAGACCCTTTCCACACCCTACCTGATTCCAACAGTGTCTTGCAGGGATCTTGGTAGAGTTTCTCCTGGGAGGGGAGCACAACAGGTGTGCTCTCCTCTGCACCAACTACCTGTGGGAATGCAGGAGACATGATGGCCATGCATCTTCCTTCCGCAGTGCAGCTGGGTACTGTCCTAGGCTGTGCTGGGGCAGGAGGCACAGACACTGCGTTTCCTGACCCTCCGTAGCTCAAGTAAGTGTGGGCAGGCAGCGAGAGGGCTCCACGATCACCAGTCTGTGACAGAGAGAACCTCTCAATGATTTGCAGTGCGATACTGCTGCCTGAGGATGGGAGAAGGACAGGACTTGGATGACATCACGCAGAACTGTCGTCTGGGTCCCATCCTTCTGTTCCCAATGTGGGACGATGACGTCCTGTGGAAAGGGCCGTAGTTCTTTTATTGTATTGGGTTAATGCGCTCCAGATTCTTGGGTGACTAGTCCTCAGTATAACTGAAGTTAAACGGAAGGGAGTGAAGCCTAGATAGCATTAATATTTATTTTATAAAATTCAAAGACACTTATAAGAAAAATGTGTCTACAAAATAATTATATCATCCCAAGCATTTCTCAATTGTTATATTAAAAAAGAAGCAAATAAAAGTTTAGTACATACAACAATTATTTTTTAAAAAATTCCACATCCTTTTTAGAAAAAGACAATTTTAACTGGACTCCCTCTCATTTATTCACAGAGGAAAATGAGAAAAGAATTACTGCTACATAAACCAAAAGAAAGAGGCAGAGAGGAAGAGATGCATAGCTGAAAACTTTGCATGAGATGGAAGTATGGGGACCAATCTGGGGATATTATTAAAAAAAAAATTCTAAAGATATTTAAAGGCAGCTTGCTTCATGACTAGAAAGCTAACAAGAACAAAAGGAAATAACAGGATGTGGCAATGCCCTGCCTGCTGATAGCAAAAAACATTCATGCCAAGGAGAATTTGGTTCATTATTCTTCAGGTTCTAATCTTTCTGTTTCATTTCAGCATAAGAGAGCCATGTTGATAATGTTAGGGAAAGCTGTCACAGTTTGATATTACTTTAAGCCCAACCTCGAACCCTACCATTTTTGTTACTACAATTTGTTTTGTATATAGCCAAATGTACACATCAAGTTTCATGAATGTGTCTTAAGAAATATTGTTGTGGGTCTTCAAGTGGTTTCTTATTTATTGCAGGAGGTTGCGTTTCTCTTCCTCTGAAGCAGAGAGAGTTTGACTTGCTCCAGGTTAGCCAGTAGGTTCCCATGGTTGAGTAGAGATTCAAACCCTGGTCTCCAGACTCATAGCCTCAAACTGCAACGCCACACTGGCTCCTTGAGAAATATATTTGTATTTGAGTTCTTGTTAATAAGAAGAATGGGACTGTGCTATATCACCAGCCACCAAGTTTAATTTATCGTGGTTACTTTGAGTCAGAGCTCACTGCAGAACCATTGAGCACTTTCAACATCCTGCGGAATTCTGGGGTTTGTAGTTTTCTGAGGCCAAAGAGCTCTCTGGCTGAGAATTCTAAATGCCCCTCCCTAAACTGCAAACCCCAGGATTTCATAGGATGTTGAAAGTGGAATAACAGCATTATAACAGTGTGATGCATAAATGGCCTAGGACTTGGAAGGTAAGCTAGGAAGGAACTAGAAGAGATCTTCAAATGTAAGGGATCGTAAAGTGTAAATATAATTAAACACCAAAATCAAGACCATCCATTCCATAGTGTTCCCAATGTCTATGTATGCCTGTGAAAGCTGGATTAAGCCTGAACTCTCAAGCCAAAATGATTAAACTGAAACTTATATTTGAGCATATCATGAGATGACATTACCAATTAGAAAAGATGGTAACACCTGGTAAAGTGAAGGACAGCGGGAATAGGAAAACTGCATTACAGCTGGATAGACTGAATCAAGGAAGCCATGGCCCTGAATCTGGAAGACCTAGGCAGGAGTATAAGGAATAGGATCACTTGAAGGTCTCTTTTTCACAAGGTCACCATAAATTGAGCGAGGGCTCACTGATACATCTTCCAACTCACACATCAAAATTGTCAAATGGGATAAAAGTACATTAAAATATACATTGTTCACAAGTTAACTGTAAGTGGTCTACGATCCCTGGGCTTATATCATAGTTATAGCATTCAAGCTGTTGTGGGAAACAGAAATCCACCAGGTACATGACACAGCAAGAAGGGGAACAAGACGGAGAAAAGCCTGAACATGCAGCTATTTCATTGCTGGGTGAATCAATTATTCTAAAGCAGACATTCCCAACTTAATGTACCATGTCCCTCCTGGCTGCAAAGGATGGAATTTGCAGTCCTACATGCCAAGTGGTGAAAGTCTGTTCTAAAATGTCAGAGTGAATTTTTGGGTGGCAACTTGGTGACACTTCCTCTTGCTAGGCTTGGGTGTACTTAGCAAAATTTTCTGAGTTCAGGCAAAAGCCCTGTCTTCCTGGCAAGCTGTAGGAGATGCTGAATACTTGTCATGTCCATTTGTATTCCACCTTTCCTCAGAGAATCAGGATAACATTCACAGAATGATCAAATTGATTTTTGTTTCTGAGGCAACCCTAAGTAGGTTAAATTGAGTGACTGGCCTGGCCAAGGCTACTCAGTCAGATTCCTGGTCCAGCATGAATTAATCTTTTATCCCTAGGGATGAAGTTCTGGATAACTATAAATAGAATGTGTGTACACACACACACAAATCCCAAGTTGTAATATCTTACTGGTAATCTTGTGGGTTCTGTGAGTTAGCCCAAGATTTTCATTTGCTTGATTGCCTAACAGATAGCTTCTTCCTTCTGGGATTACAACAGACAACAAAACCATGCTTTTTACCTTCTTTGGGCATAATCACTTAGCGCTGCAGCTGCCTAGGGCAGTCTTGTTATTTGTATATATTGCTTTATACCCAGCCCACACTTGTCAAAGTAGGAAGGGTGGTTGATTGCTAAGGAAGGCATCAACTCCACAGTGACCCCACATTTAACCTCATGTCATAACTTCAGCAGAATGATGAGCTGCTTCCATATGCTTGGTGCTATGTATCTAGTAGGGATAAGGGCCAAAGGAGCAATTCTAGAGGATGGCAGATTTTCATATAGCTTCCTTCAAAATATATGCTTCAAAGATGTCAAAATAAAAGGAGGATTCATAAGTTCCTGTGGTCAGCCTGGAGAGAATGGTGATCTAATTTCTTACTGAGGTGACAATTAGAGAGAGCTTCAAAAAAAAATTATGGCCATTTCCGCACAAGTCTGTTATAGCGCGATGATTCCACTTTCAACCTCCTATGGAATCCTGGAGTTTGCAGTTCCAGGAGGGGCCGGAACAGCTCCTACCGGAACTGCAAACCCCAGGATTCCATAGGAGGTTGAAAGTGGAATCATCACGCTATAACAGACTCGTGCGGAAATGGCCTCTGTTTTGGACAACAATTCTGAGAATCCTGGTGGGAAAGGGTCCATTAACTGTAGTATATGGTCTTATAAATTGCACTCCAAAAAGTAACTTTTCCAATCTTTGGAAAGTTTTATTTTAATGCCTACACGATCATGAATTCATTAAATGTTGCCTTTGTCAACATTAGCCTCAGGCTAGGTTCAGTATTCCTTCTGCATCTGCATTTGGGTGAGAGCAGCACCAAAGACAGCCATGGTACAAAAGGCCTTGTTTTCAATAGAAATAAACCAAGTCAAAGCCAAGTACACAGATTTCTGATCATGTTGCCTTTCTGTGAACTATCTGAATCATATGGGCCAGAATTTGTGAATTTTTCTGGGCATTTACAGATACTGCAATTCCTGAAATTAAACTAAAATAGGTTTATTTCAGTAGCATGCAGAACAATGTTTCAGTTTGTTTACTGTGAAAATTACACTTGATGTTCAGCTAGTGCTAGGTAGAAATTGGAGCAGCCATATTAACTATGTTTGAATGTACCTTGGCTTCCAGTACATTTCCTGGACCAACTCAGCATGCTGGCTTTGACATATGAAATCCTAGTCCAGTGGCATGGAAAATATGCCCTGCTGGATATTGCTGGACTATAGCTCCCATCAGTCTGACTCATTATAGCTACTGGTGAGGAATGTTGGGAACTGCAGCCCAACAACATCTACATGCCACACAGTCCTAATTTCTGTCTGCCCTGAACAACTATTTCCATGTAAACACAATTTCAGCTCAGGTGAAAGCGCTCCATCTTTTGAGATATATCACATTCAGAAGATTGGCTTTTACAGTGAAGCAAGATCTTCTTAGCCACCAGAAATTGAAAAAGTTAACTCTTCTAGATCAGCTACTTTCATTTTCTATGTTTCAACACTGGGTTTTGAATCGATCAAAATCTTACAGGTTTCATGAATTTGTGAGAGGTTGTTCTTTGAATAGCTCACCAAGGAAACATAGAAAATGTTTTCATTATTCATGGAAGACAAATCTTAATATTTCACCATTAGGCAGTGATGTAGACTTGAGTCGATAGGCTCGGACTCAAGTCGGACTTAAGTCGCTTCAGTGACTCAACTCAGACTCGACTCAGCCATAAATGATGCACTGACTGGACTCAACTCAAGACTTGTATATTTTTAATGACTGACTTGATGCCCTTGGTTCAGCTAACATAACACATTCATCCAGAAACCTTATGACTTTGAACAATGCCTCCATCTCTTTTTGCCTACTAGTTACATGATAATCTCTCTCGAGCCCTAAGTGTGGGTGCATTTCTCGGAGGGGAACAGCAAACAGGTTAGGCAATGGGCTTGAAGCAGTCTTGAGGTCTTCTCAGCAGCCTGTCCCTGCTGCATATTGGAGGAGCCTTCTAAAACGTTTCCTAAGAGCAAAAGACAAGACTTGCCCCCAGAGTGTAGGGTGCATTTCTCAGAGGGGAACAGCAAATGTGTTAGGCAATGGGCTTGAGAAAGAAGGATCCTTCCTTCTAAATCTTTTGAATCTTCAGTAATGGGGAGTAAGATAGGATCCTATTCACCACTTCCAAAGCTGCAGATGGCAAAATTGCAAATGTGGAGAGCTGACTCTGCTTTAATTTTTAAAATTGAATTTATTTCACTCTATCCATGAATTCTGAAATTTTGGTTGGGTTATAAAGTTGGTTTCCAGACTTGAGACTTGACTTGAGACTTGAAGGTAGAGGCTTGAGACTTGGAATAAAAAACTTAAATACATCACTGCCATTAGGTAGAACAAATGTTCATTTGACAGGTTACCCAGGCGAGGCTTTAAAAAAAATCCATCCCTAAACAATTCATGATACTTATTTATCAAATGTGAGGAGGGGGGCAAGAGAGAAATCTTGCTAAAACAGCAAAGTCAAACAAAAATAGCTAGAACAGGTTTCTGTAATTAAGATTCCATACTGGAGGTGCACTCCCATTTGCATAGGAGGTAGTCATGTCAAGCCACTCTGACCTATCTCTGGCACGCCTGGTTCACCTCAGTCATATAATGGGACTTGATCACTCATACATACATAGAAACCTACTTATTTAGGAAAAGAGGGATTAGTAAGGACTGTTGCAGACAGGCAAGGGTACTGCAGACCCCCAAACCTGGGGTCTTAACTTTCCCAGCAACCATCATTGCTCATACTGGCCAGTGAAATTGCTTCTTTTGGCCAGTCAGCTTGCTGTGAGTCTGTAGGTGGGGTTGCCAGGACATATGAGGGAAGGAAAGCTCCTCTCCAAGCCAACAGGGTAGTTTAAAAGGATTCCCCCAGCAGATTGCTCAGCTTCTTTCTTCACAGATATTTCAGATAACACTTGCTAGGAAATATAGTTGCTAGGAAACAACAGTTCTTGCCTTTGTGAGGACAGTTAGGAGCATGGCCTCATTGTGCTACTGTAATCTATTGCAAACTGACAATTATTTGACTGAAATTCCCAGTAACAACTATCTAAGTAAATTTTTAAAATACACTCCAGTTAACATGATATTTGGGAACATGGCTATGCCTCTGTGAAAGTGCTCTTTTTTGTATCATCATGACTCCTAGAGTTATTGTTTATCCTTATCATTGTAAATACTGGTCAAGCTGTGTCAGCTGTATTCTTCCTTAGGGAAACTGTTGGTTAACTGGAGTTTAGTTGATTGGAGGTTAATGGCAGGTCATCCCTGGAATGTAAAAAAGACCATTTCAAGAATTCTGGGTCTTGATCCCAAGTACAACGAAGCTACTACCTGCCCACTAAGAGGTGTTAGGCTTGGTCTGGAAAGAACTGCAGGTTTTGGAGGAAAAGAAGAAAGCAGAGCCAAAGGGAGGTATAAGCTAAAGGTCCCTGGGATAGAGATACTGGTGATCTGAAGAGTTATCTATAGATACCACTTGCTTTCTGTGAACAAAAGCTATTGCTTTTCCTTCTATTATCCAGATGATGTTTTGCTAATTGCTTGGGTGGGATTTTTTGTTTGTTTGCTTTTTTCTGAAACCAACTTTTAAAAAGCCTGATATTGTCTGGGTAGTGCTCAGCTTGTTTGGTTTATCAGAGCAGCAAATTTTGATTCACTTGTCACTGTCTGCTTGTGATCTGGGCTGGGATATCAGATAGAAGTACATCTAATATTTTTCTATTGTGTTTCTGGTTTGTAGTCCTCACAGACTCCTGTTTGCCATTTAAAGGTTCTTAGGCTGTATTTTTAATTTTTTAAAAAAACAAAAACTCTTATGGAAAAAATGGTTATGCTCTCTCTGTCATGTTGTTAACTCAAAAAAATTTAAGACTCTCTCTGTAGTAAGAGTACTAGACCATTAAACTACAGTGCTGATTTGCTAGGCAATGCACCAATCATTTCGCACACCTGTTGATTTATGGCACATGGTATGATTGCTTTAATCTGTCCTCTCTCCAGCCCCGCTGTCATCCAACTACCTTAGGATTTCTCTTCTGCCCCTCCTACCATTACTTTCTATTTTAGAAAAAGCTTGTCTCTGTGTGCTCTTCCTTTCTATTAGCAAAACAAAATATTATAAAACATCATAAGTCTTCAGCAATTTCTTTCTTTAAAAGGAAGCTGAACGTGCAACATCTCAGCCTTTGATGGTGGGTTGACCAGTGGACCTGACATTGCAAGGGTAGTGAACCCACTCTTGACATTATCATTGTTCCTCCTGCAGCTGCTGCAAGGTGAACAAGAGCCTCTGAAAGTGCTGGACCTTATCTCTTCAGAGATTCAGCACTGTCAAAGCTCCCAGTTAGTCCAGAGTGATTGTGGGAGAGTAGTGGTAAATTCAAGAGTAGATATGCCCGAGCTGGAGAGGGAGGAAGTACACAACAATGTACTACACACACACACTTTTCCATCCTGCATGGGTTCCAACATAAATACGAGATAAATACATACAATAATAAAGCTACTTTCACGCTAGAAACAATGAAAGCAGTCAATCACAAAACTGCAGCAGTAAATGAAGTTTCCTTCAGGCTGCCATTACTTTAGTCACTGTGGAAAAAAATTAGCAACGGAAGGGTACTGATTTAATACCTAAAGAACCAATGTAATCCAGGCACAGGTTTTCCAGATTTTTTTTTTAAATTGATTCCTGGTTGGTCTAAAACATGGTCATCTTCTCCTGTGTTTGCTTTCAACAGACTTGGTAAAAAATGAGAAGAGATGACCATGAACCACATGGTAAGAAGCTGCTGTTGCTACTTTAGTGAGAAGCTTTTTAAAAAGATGGTTGCTCAGGCACTGTTATCAAGAGGTGACTGTTTTGTAATATCAAGTTGTGCAATGAACCTTACCATCATCTGGGCAGTTCTCCAGATATTTGGAAGAGCCATGGGACCTGATAATAGCATAGCGAGAGCATTTCAAAGAGATACATGTGCAGAACTGACTCTGCTATCTCCATTGGGTACAGAGTATCTGCAAATCAGTACCAGGGGGAAAAGTACAGTGATGCATTTTTTTTTTTTGCATTAACTGCTGTCCTATTAGTGCCACGTGTAATACAGGTGTATGTCTTTTTGGTTGTTGCAGAGGGAGGAATTCACTGTCTCCCTTGCACAATGACTCCAACCCCCTCAAAACTCACCCTTCTCATTCCGTCCCCCATGGCCATTTAGTGGCTGAAGGAGAGTGGATGGTGGAGGTGGTAACAATGGAGGAGCATCCAACTGTGTCTGCATAGCAGAACACACAATCGCAAAGGAATTGTCTGGGACCTCCTGAGGGTCCAATGCAGGCTCAGAGGATGATATTGTCACTGTGGTTCTGGCTAGTAGACACATAACTAGATGCTTTCTCTGATGTTCTTCATCAGCCACCAAATGGCTGTGGGCAGGGAGCACAGGAGCATGCTGAATTTTGTGGGAGGAGAGATGGGAGATGGTTCCACCTGGGTGTAATGTTACACTATGCCTCTCCATTCAGGATCATGGCCTTTATTTTATTAAGAAAAAAAAACCTAGGCAATGCCTGAGTTCTCTTTCCTCTTTCCATTTTTTTTATGTTTTTTATTTTTTTTATGTGTCTTTCATCTTTCCAATCCTACAAATCCTATCCTTCCTATCTGCAAAATTCTGTACAGTATTTTTTTTTAAAAAAGCTAGCCCAACTAAACCTTTCTCTTAGAAAGTAACATCAGAAGAACCTTGCTAGATCACACCAAAGGCCTATCTATCCAGTCAGGGCTTGCTCTACCATTACAGTCATTTCAGGAAGCAGACATTGGGAGGTGGCAGCAAGGTGAAGAGAGAGCTGTGTGCCAGGTAGCCTGCCCTAGGTCCCCTCAGGCAAAGTGGAGGAAGTTCTCTAATTAACAGAACTGAAGAAACTGTGAGTCCATTTGGCTTTTGTATGTAGAAATGGATATGGACACTTTTGTTCTGAGACAGCAAAATGTCATTATCTGGCTCTGTGTCTTGTGTGCCATTTTGTTCCAGAGTGGCCAACCAGACACCAATGTAAAGTATGTAAGCAGGAAATAAAATGCTGTGTTCCTCAGCAGCTGATATTCAGAGAGATAGTGCCTCTGAAAACAGAGATAATGCAGAACTATCATGATTAGTAGCTATGTATAGCTTTATCCCTCATGATCCCTTGTGAGAATTGCTTGTTTTATATTGTTTATCCATCTATTTCTTTGAGTACCTTGAATACCAATATTGGGATGAAGAAATTAATAGTTAGATAATATATCAATTTCCCCAATATTGGCATCCAGGTAAAAACAACCATTTGAAAAGTGAAGGCAAAACTCTCTGATGAGTCCTCCTGAAAGTCCTTTTCCATTTTTAAGCCTGAGTTGAGAGTAAAGGTTTTCTTCTGAGATTTTTGGGCAAATGTATTACTACTGTTGCTTTGAGAATGAGACACCTTCTTGTTACTCCAGCTTCTAAGCCGTCTTGGCGATAGCATAAAGATATCATTTTGATATCAATAATTCGGCTTTCTTCCACCACCAATCTCCACGTGTTTGTGAGGCCCCCGGACAAGCACGAAACTAGGCTCGGCGGCTGATTGCTGCAATATTCCTAAACAATACAGGCAAGCCAGAAATAGCCAGATCGCAGCTTCAGGAAACCTCCCGGCAAACACCCTATTATGCATGCGCGCCACCTACAAAGGACTCCCTGCCCCGAGCAGGTAACTTGACTAGCTGAACTATCAACTGTCCAGCATCGCGCATTTACATACTGGCTGCTCCTTTGTCAATTCAGACCTAACTCAATCATGTTAAATTTTGACTTTTCTGAGGCTTTGTCTCGTGCCCGAAATCCATTGTTCTCACCAAGTAAGGCATAGCGTGCAGTCACACTTCTCCCTATATAAACCCCTGATTCCAAGACCCTCCTCGGATTGCTCCTGAGTTCCTAACCGTGTTGCTGCCACTTTGCTTGGTGAGCCTTCCCTCAGCTCCACGTGCTGAGTCACATCGAACCCCAGCATCGCTCTCTATTCTCCCGGACTTCAGGACAGGTTTCGTATCACCCAAACCAACCATCCCTCTGAAAAATCCCTCTATCCCACTCCTACCTTTACTTTCTATAGATATCTGAGTGAGTGTGTCGCATACACTGTTTGGCTGTATTTTAATAAAAGATCTCATTTATTCTTTCAAAATGGTTTGCTTCTTGACTGGCCTGACCATTGGGTTAAAGATCCTGCTAAGTTACCCTGCCTCTCATAACGCTAAGCAGTGCTCTGAGCTAATTTTCCCCACCTATAGTTGAGCACATTTCCCGGGACCCTCAGTAAACAGAGTAACAGAGTACTGGAGCAATGCGGGCAACACAAACTGAGATTCTGGTCAGTACTATAGTTGAATTTTCTACAGATTCCAGAATGGTGATCATTGAATTATATTTGGACAAGTAGGCTCAATGTCATTTTATGAAACATTTTGCTAGAAGCACATCGTAGAAGCGGTCCACATTCTGTCTGCACTGATTCTCCAAGAAACAATGCAAATTCAAGAAAAGCTTCTATTCACAGTGTCACAATATGATTTCCAGATAGTTCAAGTACGATCTCTAGTTATTCCAGGTCTGTATTATGTGTACAGTGAAGTCATACCACCTGTTTCCCTGATAGGATGTTTATAATTTCCCTTTGCATGGGTGTCCAACACTGAGGGCATAAATTTGTGATTTCATCTAAGGCCATTTCCACACGGGGTAATAAAAATGGTGCAGTGCGTCCTCCACAGAGGATGTCTGCACCTTGGAGCAGATTGGGTCCAGACTACTTAGTGTAGATCCGCACCTCAGTCCGCTCCGGAATACCCGAAGTGGTCCTCCAGCGTGCTTTTGAAAGACCTGATTTTTCCGGTCTTTCAAAAGCCCAGAGCGCGCCACTGCATGCCTGCTCTCTGGTGCAGATTTGCAGGCTCGCACCAATGCAAGCCTGAGATCTGCAGAGGGCGGGCTTTTGGCTGGCGAGCTTCAGCGGTTGGTTGGGACCCACGACCAACCAGAAGCTGCCATTTTGGATGCCAGAGCAGTGCGGATCTACAACCACGCACTGCTCCGGAGCAGCCTGGATTGGATCGGGGAGCCAGAAAATCCGGTAAGTAGTGGCATGGCACGATTCCCTCCCCCCGTGCGGAAATGGCCTAACTGCTCTCTCTTTGTAAGGAAACTGCAGGTCAACATATTTTGGAAGAGCCAACACAAGAGATTTAATCTTGAAAGTCTACTAATAGAATTTATATAAAAGGATTAACAGACCAGTCTTTTAGGCCACTTCTGCATGACGGGGCTGAGCTGCTTCTGGGACAGGATGGCAGCAGTGAGCAGGCCATGCTTCTGCATGACGTCATCGCCGGCCCACTGCCATCCCGTCCCCAACTGTCATGCTCGTGCAGTTTTTGCAAAATGGAAAAAATCCCACCAGTCCCAGCCACGCGGAAGCCATGGAAGTACAATGGCAATGCTTCCTTCCATAGTGTGGCAATAGCAAGTGCCTGGCTGCACTGTGGGAGGAAGAGGTGGTGCCATTGCACTCCCTTCCGTGTGGACCAAGCAGGTGTGGGGAGGGGACCATGGCTGATGTACTTCCTTCTGGACCCGGGACTGCAGTGTAATGATGCAGAAGAGCATCGTCATGAAGAAATGGCCTTAATTATGAAATTCTCTATAAACTGGAGTAGACCTGTTCAATCAATTGTTGAATGATGAGTCAACATATAGGTAAATCTCATTGACCCAGTAAGTCCACTCTTGTCAGGACTAACAAAAAAGAGTTAGGCCACTGATTGTTAAAAACTGAAAGTAGAATGGATTGCTTGATCTATATTGTCACACAGCACTTTTATTTCAGAACTACAGATTTTGATGCATCTTATAGACCAAGTGTGGAACATGTAGCTCTCTAAGTGATGTTGAATTGCAACTCCCATCAACTCTAGTCACTAGTCAGCAAAGGTAAGGTATGACGGGAAATGGAGAGTCACATCTCCTCTGTTCCTACCATCAACAGCAATTCTGGGTGGGGATGATGTAAGTTGTAGCCCAGCGCTGTACAGATGGGGGTAGCTTCTGTATAGTTGTCTGCCTTTAAAAAAACCCCACACATTTCCTCCTTCTTATTTCCTATGCTGGTTTTAAATTATCTTAGCCACATTGTAGTACAATTATACCTTTTAATGTCCTTTCATTGATTCTTCATTAATCTTATCTGATTTTCTACAAGCAGACTGATTATGAAATTAAAGAGAGAGTTGGATGCAAGGGACAACTTCAGCTGTGAAATATTATAGTGCACTCAAATGTAATTACATTTCAGAACTACACTTGAGCTGTATTTATATGAAATGAGATCAGCAAACTCAATGGGTTTTAATTAATAATGTCTATTATGATCATTACAAAACTAGAGAGGGTACAGAATTATAAACCACAAACTAAGCAATATGAAACCTGAACAAAATTTAAGGTTTATATTAAATTTGAGGAGAATGCAGCTAACTAACTGCATTTAAACTGAATGCATATAAAACTCAGGTAGTGACCTGATTGGAATCTTGGAGGTTTTCCACATTTTATATGTTGAACTTCATTACTGAATAGTAATTTCATATTTCATCAGAAAAGCACTATATATTCCGAAGGGCTGATGTCAGCACTTGGCCAGAGCTTGGGAAGGGTTTTTTTTCCTGCCCTACAATTCCCAGGATCCCTGCCAGCAAAGTCACTAATTCTGACCATTTCCTGCCATTCAGTCTTTGCTGTTTGAGCCAGCTGTTTCACTCTGCCTAAGGGCAAAGTCTCCCTGTTCCCAGTTCTTAGTGACCAAAGCAGCAAAGCCACCATTACAGTTAGATTCCTACCTTCAGCAACCTTACTCTAAATGTGATTTTTCACTTTGAGACTATGTTATTGCCACAACATTTCTAATGAAAGCAGCTATTACTCAGTTACTATGGGAAACACAGTTAAGGTTGCCATATTTCCAGGATGGTCATATTATATCTGGATTTTAGATATCCTGTGTGGTACCTGTTTGGATCATCACCTGGATTAGGCTGCAAGCTTTCATTAAAAAAAAAAAAAAAATTTTAGCCCTTTTAGAAGTGGTCATACTGTGCAAAAAGTACAGCTTCCACATTTATAAGCATTTAGCTCAATGGTTCTTAACCTGGTCTCCACAGATCTCTGGGGGTCTGTAGAGCCATCACAGGGTTTCTGCAAAGCTCTGCTGCTGGACACCAACAGCAGTGGCAGCAACAGGGACGTGACAGTGTGGGCAGGTGCAAGTTCCAAAACTGCTCCCTCATTTGCAAACGAGGTTCATCCCTCAGCACCCACTCCTTCTGATATCACATGGGAGGCATATGTGCATGCCCAAACTATGACTCTGGAGACCAGGATTTCAATCCCCCCTCAGACAAGTCACATTCTCTCAGCCTCGGAGAAAGGCAAAGAAAACAAATCTTGGCAAGAAACCTCCCATGATAGATTCACCTTAGGGTTGCCATAAGTCAGTTTTTAAAGGGGAGAATTATGATGACGAAAAAGAACGTCCCCTTGTCAGCAGCACTCTGTTGTTCTGTGCTTTCAAGTCACTTCTGACTTATGACAACACTAAGGTGAACCTATCACAGGGTGGTTTGTTGTTGTTGTTTGGCAAGATTTATTTGGAGGGGTTTGCCTTTGCCTTCTTCTGAGACTGAGTGAATGTCACTTACCCAAGGTCACCCAGTACCTAAGTGGGATTTGAATCCTAGACGATTTCCGCACTATCCTGTCTCTGAACTGCAAACCCCAGGATTTCATACGATGTTGAAAGTGGCATAATAGCAGTATAACAGGCTGTGCGAAAAAGGCCCTAGTCTCCAGATGCCTTTAACAAATAAATATTTGAATATTTAAATTTGGGGAAGTCTTGGAGATCATCAACAACAAATTATATTTACAGGGGATCCCCAGTAAAGAAAGGTTAAGAATCATTGGTTTATCTCATTGCTGAAGTATCACAGTATCAGTGAGATTTAAACTGATCCTCTCCTGGGTAAATTTTGCAGTTTTGGGAAAAGCCAGGTCTGTTTGCAGATGGCAGAAGTGAATTTTTACCAGAGAACAAAACAGTGTGGGAAAGCAGGACAAAATTCTATAATGTCATAATATAATTATTTATCTTCAAAGTGGCATAGAATTCTTTTTTCTTGCAACAGAGATGGTAAACTTTACCAGACTTCCAGAAAAATGTCACTTCCATTTGACTTTGACTAGGCTTCTTGAGAGCTGAACTTGGTATCCCCACATGGAAATATGAAGATGAAATAAAGCAAGAGGAAAGGATGGATGGATGGACAGTGAGGGAGGGAAGGAGAGATACTGAGGTAGGGCAGTTGCTTGCTGTGGATCTTAGACTTCTGATAAGTTGATTCAAAAAAAAATATGAAGTCCTTTGGAAAGGGCTAATTCCATATTTCTTCTTGGGTATATGATATAGCCATCTGAACCCTTTATTCACACTTATGACCTACTACGTTAAATGGACTCCTCTATTGCTATCAGCTAGTTCTGCTATATACAGAACCTTCAGTTTCTGTGCCACAACATACAGAACACAGATGATCTTCCAAGCTACCCCTTCCATAGACCTGGTTCTGGGCACTCTTGGTGTCAGTCATTCGAGAAATAGCTGGTGGTGGCAGGGATGCAAAGACTGCAGCACATGGGCTTCCAACTATCTTTTCTTCTTTGAGATTGGGGGCTTCTGAACCAGTATGTTCTCAGGAGTACTTTTGCCTCCAACTTCTTCAGACAAGAAGAACTCTGCCACACCTTTTGCTGCCACCACCACAATTTCCTTCTCTTCTTCTCTGGCCAGGAGGGCAATTGACTGGGCAGATGGGGCACAGCTTCAGTCTGTTGAAGCAGTAGAATGTTAGCATTGCCTTACTGATTTTCCCTTTATTCATTGAATCGACTTTAATTGCAACTAACAGTTGAATTAAGCCATGTGGTCTAGCAACTCTATGTTATGTCTTTGCTCTCTTTCATGCTTTTGCTGAAAGTTTGGAACTATATACAAATAAATATTCCAGAATTTGAGTCAAGGTACCTGTGCTGTGATTTGGCTTGTGGTTTCATCCATCTGTTGCCCCTTTATGCCAAGTATTTCCTGAAATTCCCAACAGAGTTGGTTGATCCAATGTTTTCTTTCTTTTCTTAAATGATATGACATTGATGCAGTTTTAAATGAGATGAAAATTTATCATCCATATCTGTTACGGAAAGTCATCAATTATGTAAAATGAGTGAATATTTAAAGAGCCTGTAAAGTGTCTCTATTTATGGGCCTTATGCTGTCTTCTTCATGCTTTATTGACATGTGATTTGTTTAAAAACAATTTTTATATAAAAACTGCAATGGAGAGGATGTGATTAGTGGGCAACTGCAATTGGGAAGTCCTTGCTTTGCTCTCGAAGAAGTCAGGTGAACAGCTATGTCCATGTAGAGCATCAGCAAGATCTGAACTGGAATAAATGGCTAATCAGAGGGAATGGGAGCATGTGTGTGCAGTAGCAGGTATCAGTGGACACTTTAGGAAGGCATACGCACAAGAGTTTTTGAGCTAACCCAAGTTATTCAGCAGGATTTCTTTCATACCCTTCTTTCTTTCATCAACAAGTTGTACTTTTTTGTGCCCAACACTGAAGTAAACACTTGTTTGATGCAGCATCGATTGGCTTTTGACACTCTGTCACAACCATATCATTCTGAGAAGCTGTCATCAAGGCTAGACCTTCCATTAGCTAGTGACCAGTGCAGGGGGCAGTTAGAGCTGAGGAAGCAGTGGTTGGTTCTCCTGTTTTTCATGAACTCCTCAACTGTTCCTCTCTTTTAGAGTACTGAGCTGTGTTTGCCACACAACCTGTCCTGCACACCCTAAATTAATATCGGCTGTTTGGGGGACATTATCCAGTCACCAGTAGTAAAATAAGATTCAGCTGTCCATCTAGTCAGTTGCTACAGATGGACTCAGGATTGGATACTAGCTTGTCCTTTGTTGCAGACAAAAAATGTCTTGGAGTGGCACTGGATAAAGATAAGTACCAAGTCAGAAGGCAAAATCAAGGAACTGGGATTCAAACTATGCTGAACAGAGTAACACTCTCTCTGAAAATTCAGCTTCAAAGCTTGAGTGTATTCCTGGATTCAGTCCTTGATGTCCAAGTTTCTGTGGTAGTGATGAATGTGTTTGTACACCCAAAGCTAGTGTGCTAATTGCACACATTCCTGTAGATGCCTGTCCTGACCACAGTGATAAAAGTCTTACTTGCATGTCTTTTGACAACTGTAATGTGCTCTCTATTAGACTGCCTTTGTAAAGTGATCCATAATTTCACAGAGGCCAAAATGCTGTAGCCAGTCTGTTGACCAGGGCCAGTTTAATAGAGTGCACAACTTTTCATTTATTTATTAAAATATTTATATCTCACCCTTTATCCAAAGATCTCAGGGTGGCTTACAATAAAATCAATTTAAAACAATAAGTAGTAGCAATACTTTAAAAAGACTAAAATATATTAAATTATTTATAAATTAAAATGCAAACAATTTAAAACCAGTTAAAACAATTTAAGACATTGCAACCGTAGCACGTGTTCAGCCTAGATAAAATCAGTTAAGTCTGGAGGTTTTAATAAAAGGCAAGTTTTGACTTGACACAGAAATGACATTAATGTTGGTGCAATGAGACTTTCCAAGAGGACAGTATTGCGCAACTGTAGTGCCACCGTATAGAAGGCCCTCTTCCATGTCCTTTCACAATTTCTCCTACCAATGGGACTCAGAGGGGACTCCCCCCAATAGACCTCAATTCACAGGGGGCACATACATGGAGAGAGGTGCTCCCTCCAGTATCATGGTCCCAGGCCCAAGTTAATTGTTACAATAGTTTCATTGGCTATTGGTCAATTTCTGGACACAATTCAAAGTACTAGTTATGACTTCTAAAGCTCTATAAATCTTTGTTCCAGGTTATCTATAAGACTATACTTTCCCATAGCAACTTGCCCAGCTTGCAAAATCTTCAAGAAAGAGAAATACTCAAGACCTAGCAAGCAATGAGGAAAGTAGCAATTCCTAATCAATGGGAGAAGTGTCTAGAGTATCTGAAAACCCAATTTCTCTCTTAAATCAGGATCTTATATTGCTGACAGCCAAAATCCTACTAGTCCTGATTAGAGTAGAATTACTAAATCGTTTGGAATTACTTAAGTTTTGACTCACCATTCAACAAATGATTCAAGACTCTAGTTTGGATTTACCAACAAGGTTCCAGCTTCACCAGTAGACTCGACAAACTTATTGCAAATGATATCCCTTACGAACAGAGAGGCTTTATGCTTAATTGGCAATTACTTTTTCATACATTTTTAACTGTATTATGTTTCTAAATTGTAATCAACCTTGAATCCCAATTTTGTAAGAAACGCAGGATACTACCATTACTATATGATTTGGTCAGGAGGCTTTTTTAATATAGCTGATTTCAGCAGCAAAACCGACTTGTTAGCTGCATGCGTCTCTTAAGCTGGCCATAAGGTATTGATAGGGCTGAATCTTTGCTTCTTTAAGCTGCTGGGAAAAAAGCTGTTCATATCATTGGTGACTTAGCTACATCTTCATTCATAAAAATAAGACAGACTCAAGCCAATTTATCTCAACAAAAGGACAAACAAGGATACCTACAGCATCCTTATTATCTGACATAACCATTTGGTCTAGTTTGGTCAAGTAAAACTTAACAATTTGAAAGATCCAAATTAGTGATAAGGATTATCTGAACAAATTCTTTACTGATTCCATCTTGTTGTTGTTTTTTTAAAAAAACAATCTCAGCTAAACTTTTGGAATGTTAGGTAGGGAAGAAAGTTTATATAAACGCGTATGTAAGTATGTATATTAAGTGAGTATATCTATAATGTATAATATATTCATAATAAAGTAAAAAAATAAGATAAAAAACCAATCTGGAATTTGACAAATCTGCCTTAAAACATATTTTTGACTGCCTCTAGACCTGTACTGGACTTTAAGTCAATAGTACTAAATCAAAACTCATGTTTAAATTCCCTGCTACTGACATAGAACACATTACAAACAATAGTTAATTTTATGCTGTGCTACTCAAGCTTTAAATACCTTGGGATCATCTTACAAAACTGGAACTGAAAGCTAACTTTTAGATCACTTTGATTTTTTACAGTTTAATGTTGTGTTTAACATTATAGCTTATTGAATTTTTAGGGTTTTTTTTTAAATCTTGTTATGAACTGTCTTTAGTCCCAGGTTTGGGAGAAAGGTAGGATAAAGAATAAAGAAACAATAAAGAAGTAAGAAGTAGTCTCTGTGCTGTCAAGTCTACTTCAACTTATGACAATCTTATGAATGAATAGACCTCCAGGTCACCCTATCACCAACAAGTCTTGCAGACTTGCCATGGCTTCCTTGACTGAGTCTATCCATCAGTAATGCGGTCTTCCTCTTTTCCTATTGTCTTCTACCTTCCCAAGCATAGTTGTCTTTTCTAGGGAGTCATGTCTTCTCAAGATATATTCCAATTATGACCATCTCAATTTAGTCATCTTGGCTCCTAGGGAGAGTTCAGGCTTGATTTGTTCTAGGCAGTGATGTATTTAAGTCTTTTACTCCAAGTCTCAAGTCAAGTCTCAAGTCCTTGAAGATATTTTCAAGTCAAGTCTCAAGTCAAGTCTGAGAGCCAACTTTATACTTCAAACTATATTCCAGAATTCCTAGACAGAGTCAAATAAAGTCAGTTTTAACAATTTAAGCAGAGTTGGCCCTCCATGGTTGTGATTTTGCCACCTGCGGCTTCAGAAGTGAGGAATACTATCCTTCTTACTCCCCCTTCCTGAAGCTGGAGGATTTTGTGCCAAATGGCATAAAAGAGTCTGCAGCTTTGGAAGGGGGAATAGTATCCTTCTTACTTCCCATTTCCAAAGCTGGAGGACTTTTCAGAAGCAGGAAATAGGATCCTTCTTACTCCCCATTACTGAAGCTTCAAAAGCTGTAGAAGGAAGGATCTTTCCTCCTCAAGCCCACTGCCTAACACACTTGCTGTTCTCAAAGAAACATGTCCTATGCTTTGAGGACAAGTCTTGCCTTCTGCTCTTCGGAGAAGTTTTAGAAGGCCCCTCCAAATATGCAGCAGGGACAGGCTGCTGAGCAGACCTCAAGCCCATTGCCTAAACTGTTTGCTGTTCCCCTCTGAGAAATGTGCCCACACTTTGGGCTTGAGACAGATTGTCATGTGACCAAGAGGCAAAAAGAGATGGAAGCATTTTTAATAGTAGTAAGGTTTCTGGATGAATGTGCTATGTTACTGAACCAAGGGCAGCAAGTCAGTCACTAAAAAATATACAAGCCTTGAGTCAAGCCGAGCCAGTGTATCTATGTTACCAAACGGAGTCCAAACTGAGTCACTGAGGTGACTTAAGTCCAACTTGAGCCTGAGTCAGTCGACTTGAATCTACATCACTGGTTCTAGGACCCATTTATTTGTCTCTTTAATACTTCATAATATCCACTGAACTTTTCTCCAGCATCATGTTTCAAATGAGTTGATTTTCTTCCTATCAACTTCACTATTCAGCTTTCACAATGCTGCATTCAGTAACAAATGATACCATGACTTTATTCAGTTTCCTATCATTTGAGGAGAGTATGAACAATTGGATAGACTGGTGCATTAAGTATCTATGAGTATTTAATCACAATCTACATGTTGATTATAACAACAAATAATCAGGAAAGGTCCTGACAAAGAACACCAGGATGGAAAAAGACAGTACAGAAATCAAATATGATAACAAATGCCACTCTCTCCTGACATGATATAAATAAAAATAGGCACTAGGCAAGACAAAAACAGGTAGTATTGCAGTTAGCTTGATTATGTTAAAAGGTGCTTTCCATTACACACTCTGTGAGATTTACTTCCAATTAAGCATGCGTATTTTAGAATTGGATCTCCAGTCCATAAATCTATATGGCATTTGAAAATGGTACTCCCAAAAGAAAGCTGTATTTTGAATACGTTGAACGATATTATTTAGGGGAAAAATTGTTTCATGTGGTCTCCTCAGTGAAATGTTTCTATCACAGAACCTTTTTAAAGCTACCATTCTCTATGGTGTAATAATGATGATGATGATGATGGTAATGATATTTCCATGCTCTGTTCTGTCTATACAAGCACAAAATGGCTTTTCTCTAAGGGACCAACACAAACAAACATGATGCCATTCCTTCAGTGGTTAATATACTACTTTCATTTCACATCCATAGTAATAATCCTGCATGATTCAGTGAAGAAAACGTTCAGTGAAGAAAACATGACTATCATTGAATGTTGAGCTCCCTCCTTCCTTCAAATTTCAAATATTTGCTTGCTTTTGCTTCTGCCAGCTCAATGACTGGAAGGAAACAGGTTCCCCTTGGGACACAGTCACCTCATCCCAATCCACTTCCTTTGTTTCCAACCAGTAAGCTCCTTTGCCTTTTGAACATTATCAGGCATAGGAAACAGGAATCAAGTTTCCTTTCTAAAACCTCCTTCAAAATTGGGTAATGTAAAGAAATAAAAGCTGCCATTGTATCTGAACATTGCAGCTGATGTTATTCTGCTAATACACAACTGTGTATAATCATAGCTTGAACTGTGTACCAATCCTACACCAAGAGAAACTGAGCTTTGCAGCCCGTCTGTTTTAGTTGGATGAAGGCTATTTGCCCATTTTACTGTTTTTTCCCATAATAATTATTTTTTTATTTCAAAACATTTCTCTCTACCGCTTTTCATTTAAAATATCGAAGTGGTTTACAACAGGAAACAATAAAGTAGTGGCTAAAGGTGTGAAATGGGGAAAAAAACCATTAAAAGCAGTTCACTTAAAACCTAGGCTGCAATTGGGTCTAATTATACAAGCACAAAATGCTTAATGCTTTTCCTGGTAGAACTGTTCCTCCACCACAGATCCTTCCTCCTCTCTGCTTTTCGCCACTATGGAGTTGCTGAGGCAGGTTTACAAAGGTTAATATGAATCCGGAATCCCCACAGCAGGAAAGGTGACTCAGGTGGAGCAACTGGTGTAAGGGGAGGGGACGAAAAGCAGCCAGCAAAAAAGCAGAAACTACCCTTTTCTCCAAAATGTATAAGAATGACAAAAATTGGTTTGGGTGCTATGCTAATATGCAATATGCATTTTCCTCTTTTCAAAATAGCAAGAAGAAAAAAATAACACAGTATAACAACAAAAGGCAGCATAAAACAGAGAGAAATCTTAAAATTAAGCTTAGTGACCTTATCCTTTTTGTTCCTCAGAAGCTCTATCATGAGGTTAATGCCACACTCCACAAAAGAAGAGACCCACAAAGGAGGTTGCGACTCAGTCAAAATAAATAGGAGCATTTTTAAATTAATTGTTGGCTTTGAGCTTCATGGTTCACCCATCTTCCGGCAAATTAAGAGCCAAAGTCATCTTGCTAAAGCTTTGTGCTGTCTTGCACTGGTTATGTGACACACTCAGATAGCTTTCCTCCCACGGTTCCTTCACTCAGTTCACTCCAGTCTCCAATGTTCTTGCAGAATCTCAAGATTCTGTCGCCCCACCAAACTGCCTACCTCTAATTATAATTTTTGTAACTGCATTTTGCACTATGTAGAACTCCGGGGTTCTTAAAAATGAGGTTGCCCTGCTGCAAGTCTCCATCATTGCCTAGTGTCTTTTCTAAACCTTTTTTTGGGGGGGAGATAATGTTGTGCACCTTCAACTCAACTAGGACAGTTATCTGTTTTGAATTCAGAACTGAATTGCTGCTAGGAAAATATGTGCCTCTTTTTATCAGAAGCGTAGCGGCTTCAATAAATAATTTCTAATTCTGTGATTTTATAGTCTATCTATATATTCACTGTTTTATTATTTTAAACCGCAATTTGTAAGTATTTTGTAATTTCTATACTATTTTTATCTGTTGTAAAGGTTGTGATGGCCATTGGCTATAAAGTATGACTGACTGACAAAAAAAAGAATTCAGAACTGGAAGTCTGTAGAATCCAGGGCAGTCAACGCCCTCTACCTATTTCTGAGTGGTTGTATGCAATCAGGAAAGAAAGTCTTTTGATTGTTCCTTCCTATAAACCTGGTTAATTACTCTGTTTTCCCATCTGTGTATTTCTTCTGATCAGAGTTTGGAACAGTTACTTTTTGGACTCCAGTTCCAAGAATCGCCCACCCAGTATGGCTACCGACTGTGCTGGTGATGAACATTCTGACTACTGGAGCCAAAAATTAATGTTTCCAAGCTTTGCTTCTAATATAGCTCCTAAGCTGTTCAGCTCCTGTGCCACTGAAACTCAGTTGTCCCCATTATACGTAGGCCTCCAAATACAACTCAAACATTAGCCTAGCAGGGGTGGTACAGGCTTCAGGCTTGCCAGATTTACTTTGTTTTTTACTAGAGCTTTGAGATCTACCAGCTGGAGCTTAGATTAAAAATCATGCCCTTAGAATGAACCAATTCAAAGTCAGAAATTGTGCTGAGTTGCAGGACTGCCATGAGCTTACAGTCTTTCTATGGTCATTCCCGCGCTACACTGTAATAGTGCTATTATTCCACTTTCAATATCTTATGGAATCCTGAGGTTTGCAGTTTAGGGAGGGATATTTAGAATTCTCAGCCAGAGGGCTCTTCGGCCTCAGTAAACTACAAACCCCAGAATTCCACTGGATGTTGAAAGTGGAATAATAGCACTATAACAATGTTGTGCAGCAAGGCCCTGTCCTGAAATCCACAACCCAAGCCTTTCAGCAGTATACCTTAGGGTCGGATGGGATTCATATAACTGCTTCTGTTATTTAACTATTTGGAGCCACAGATCCTTGCCAGTTTCCCACAAATTACCAGATATCTACTAGTAGTTCCAGACTTACCTTCTGTCCATTCTTGATCTTCCTGTTCTTTTCATTAGAAATGATAATTCCCTTATCTGTATGCACACTGTTGTGATACTGCTTCTGCCATTAGAACGTTGTCTGCTGATTCATTGCCAAGGGTGAGATGCTAACCATTCCCTTCTTTCTTACAATAAATTAAATATATTCTTCACATTTATACTTTGCCAGTATTCTTGAGTAATTTTCTCTGCACTATTTGGTACAGCTGCCAAATGACCACCACATCTTTGCCTAAGATCTTAGTACTGGGGGATCTGTTGATTGCATATATGCAAATACATGTTTTCGTGTACACATGGTGGAGAAGATATGATTTCTGAGATCTGGTTTCTGAGATTTTTTCTGGGTATTGCCAACGCACTTTCAAGACTCTCTTTGTACCCTTGAGGTATTGAAATTGTGCATTTAAAAAAAAAAAAAGGAAAGCTAACTCTACCTGCCAAACACTATGCCCAAATCTAATTCCACTTCTGTGTGGTATGATTAGGAATCCACAACGCCCTGCCCTAGAGGGAACTGCCTTCAAGTTAATGCTATTGGCTTACCACCTTGTTTTCTTACAGTTATTTAGCTGTAATTAATTATTTAATGATCTTAATTCTTTGGAAAGGGCCCTTGAATTATTAACAGGAAAATGCTAACTGGAGTGATTCTAGGACACCAGATTCCCTCACTTCAGCCATTTTTGGAACAAAGAGCTTTGGGTGTCCTTGTTTTAACTAGCCACGGGCAATTCATAAAATTCCTGGTTCCCCTGCACAACAGACAGCAACTTCTGAATGCTGTTAGAAAATCCTACTCCCAGTCTGTTATGAAATAGAGGTTTTGATGTGCTGCCAATTTTTCACATGGCGCTCTGGAAACAGAGCCATGGTTGCACTGTAAAAACTGAGCCTCTTGTTACATAAACCTTTCCTAGCAATTCAGATTAATCACCACCTCTCTCTCTCCCCCGCTTTTCCCTCTCTGTCTCTCAGACACACACACACACACACACACACACACACAAACGGATGGTGGAAAAATTAAAAAAAAAAGAGCACTGGAGCCTTCAGCAAGTTCTGTTTTCCGGGGAGTGACAAATATGGAACAGCTCTCTCAATCAACAAATTGAAGGCAAACAAAGAAAGAAAGCAAAACGCTACATTTTATAGATGGTATTCTGCACTTGCGTGCACAGTGAAGCTCAAAACAGATGCCAATATGCTCAGAAAAATATGGACACAGCTACACACATTACACAGAAAGGTGATTTCAAATGTCCCTGACTAGCAGTTTTCTTCCTAGCACATAAAATTTACCCCTCCCCATCTCCTGGCCTCTCTCTGCCTCTTGTAGTGCATTGATAAAAAGAAGTAAACATTGCAGCAGGAAATACGTGCCAAATGATACAAACAAGAAATGGCAGAAAAACAGGCTATTTGGATGCTGCCAATAAAAACAAAATTGATGCAAGCTGTACACACACATAACACACACTTTTATATACATAACCTGCATTCAGTTTATATCTATATATAGAAGAAAGTGAAGATGCTTTCCCTAGGAAAAGAAGGGATGAATATTTATTACCAGAAGAAAGAGTTCTGCCAGCCAAAGAAAAGCCTTGTGTTTCTCCTCCCACTGAGACCCACCATGCCTTGTAGGGAGTGTGAAAAAAAAATCCTACTAAATAATACCGTTTGATCAATAAGCTGCTTAAGGTCTAGATGACTTGAAGCATTTCGAACCCTGCAGCCAGATCTGTTTGGAGGGGGCATTTCTCCAGCTCTGCCATTTTTGCATGAAAAAAACATGACATTCAAACACTCTTTCTTAATAACACTCCCTCAAAACAGGAACTTTTGCTACATTAACTTTTTATTAGAACTCTACAAATGCTTGATTTGATTGGGGCTCACTCATAAGTGAGGTTGGGGTGTTCTGTTGAGAGTGTGATGTACCAAAACAGCAACAGCAACAATTCCCGTTCTTCCTATGTTTGCACCTGCATACTGTAAATGATCTCCATCATTGTGAAGCTGATGAACGCAAAATCCACACCTTGCCAGTGAATTTACATAGGAGGCAAAAGAAGGAATGATTATGTTCAGGAGAAATAAGGGTGACCAATGAAGCAAAAGAAGGGCTTCTTTGATTCACGGCCAGTGGCAGCAGCAGAAACTGCCTGCAGCGTGGAGGTTTGGAAAATATTGGCACTGCTTTGCTTTCTCTTTTAAATTTGCACTGCCATCATAACAATATAAATCAAAAGAAAAATCAATTGGGGGAAAAAAGCCCTGCAATTTCCCAAAGCATGGAGCTAATTAATTCTAGCAGACATTAGACAGACCTTGAATGGAATGAGGCAAGGAAAAGTGCACTACATACAGCAGGGGAAAGCCATTATCTGCTGAACACAGCAGGAAGGGTGCATTCTTTTCTTCAAGCAGTGATCAATGGGTGCTAAAGAAGGGGGCACTGCAGCCTAGTGGAATGGAGAAATGAATTTGTGTAGAGAGAGGATGTTATGGCCACTAGCCCTATGTTGTGGCTAGAACTGGATCGCAGGGCTGAAATCCACATCCTAACAACCATTGAGAGAATGGCAGACGATGGAGGACAGCAAACAGGCCTGCCATCACTGTTTGGGCTGACATGGCATGCACATACTGGTTGCTGCAGCATCCTTTCTCTGTAAACATTCAAACAATTTTATGGCTGGAGTAGGCTGGCAGGGTATGCACATGATTCCAGATGTTCATTTTATCATTTCAGACCTTTAGCTACTACTTTTATTGTTTCCTGCTGTAGACCACTTTGATATTTTAAGTTAAAAGCAATAGAGAAATGCTTTGAAATAAATAAATAAAGCAATAAATTATTAGGGGAAAAAACTCCTGGTAAAATAGGCAAATAGATTTCATCTACCTAAAATACAGGCTGCAAAAATAAGTTTCTCTTGGTGTAGAACTGGTACACAGTTCAAACTGTGATTATACACAGTTGTGTGGCATTATCCCTGCCTGCAATAAAATGTGTATGGGGTTAGCATTAGGGCTGTAGAAATAAGATGCTTATTAATCCTGTAGTCCATGATAGTGCCACAGTTTACGTGAGTTTTAAGCTGTGAAACCACAAATGCTCAAATATTTCTTTCTACCCTTTTAAAAAAAAATCTGATTAGTAATGTGTGTTTCGTTTGTTATCTGCTCTCATATATGGGGAATCTGGAAGCACTTATAAACCATGGAATGATCTAGAGAGGAGATATTAACGGTGTGCTTTGTCACAAGTGCAATCCACAGGACCATCTGAACACTGTTAAATCCCTGGGCAAAACATACTAAGCTGTCTACCTGCATCCAACATCCACAAATGCATCAGAACTTCTGCCTGAGAGGCCTATACCTTTTCACCATATGTTTAACCAGGGCTAATGCACATGAACATCTGAGGATCTCTGACTATAGGGAAAGTCTATGCAATGTGGCACACATGCACAAATACCAATCTTTGGTTAGTTGCTCATATTTCCGGGGCAGTTGATGGCTTCCACGTCAGTAGGGCAGTAAATTCAGTCTGGGTTTTATTTTCACATTTAAATGAGCTATCTGAGGTACTGAACCTTATCTTCCTCATAAGCTCAGCACCTTGGATACTTCCTTTAAATGCTAGACTAAAACCCAGAGCAGGTTTACTGACACAGGAGCCCTCAGACTCCAGGACATATATCACCATGAGTAGAATCCAACTGTTAGCATGCTTTGGAAAAGCACTGTACAACTTTTTTCCTGACTGGGAACACACCAATAGCTAAATCCCATTTTAATCCTGACCAGAGTAGGTCCATCAAATCTTTAGATTTCTCTGTGTGTTGATCACTGTTCAGCTGCTGATTGAATGGGTTTACTCTAGTTGGGATTAAATAACAGCCTAGAGAAGCTCTCTCCCTTTCGCTCTGGACTAATGCCAGCATCCCTCTCTTTCCTCCTAGAACCTCTGCGGCAAAATCATAACAGGCTGATTTCTACTGAAAATTAGATCAATAGGCTGCTTTCTCCTTCCTCCCTCCCATTCCCAAGTGGAGAGTGATTCATGACTCTCAGAACTAGTTTGTGGAACTGAAGGGGGCAGGGAGAGGAGAAGGCACGGTGAAGGAGGTAGAACAACTGCATTCAGCAAATTTTACTCCTCTCTTGTAAACCCTGGGATTTGTGCTCATTTTTTGTTCCTGCTAATCATTCTGGGCATCTCTCTTTCTAAAATGTACAGGTTTTAGCAGCTGAGCCTGGAAGTAACAAGGCATAAATTATGTACTTACCTGTAAGGAGTTACTCTCTTTGAACCAAGGGAGAAATGGAAGTACATTTGAAAAATAACAGAATGAGTAGGAAAGGAAAGGTGGGGTTAATGAATAATGTTTTCTAGTTATTTCTAAGATCATTTCAAAGGTCATTTTTAGATTTTTAAAGCAGACTTTTCCCCCATGTTTTATGCCATTCTTTTTCCAAACCTAGGACTTTTTAAGTAACAGAAAAACAACAGAGAAAACTAATGAGTAAATAACAAGAAACTGAAAGATTTACTTTGTACAATTGCTGTTTTAACAATAACCAATTGCTTGGGTGGGATTTTGCAACAAATTACAAAAATTGTTTATTAAAAAAAGTGTAGTCTTAGGTTTAAGCCAGCTTTAAAATGGGATTGTTTCTTTCTGTTTTTCATTTCATGCATGCATTTAACAGATGTATAAAAATCCAGGTTCATATCATGTAGGAACCACAAGTGACCATATGTTGACCATATAGGAAGGGCACATTATGAGGCCGTGGACATTCACACAAACAGCAAAGAAAAGCAGTTAATGCACTATGAATCCCCCTCCCCATATCATAAATTTTGGCCTGTTGCTGGTATGCAGAAATGACACGAACTTCTTCTATGAATCAGTGTGACAGCTGTTCTGCATAACTGATTTGGGGCATATGTGCCTCAATAGAGAGAAATCAAAGCCGTGGGATAGAGTGCCATGCATTCGCCTGGAGCCAGAAGAGGCCACTATTTATGGCCCCTTTAAATCTGTACCAAGGCCAAGTTTATTTCTCTGTGGAGTTTCGTAAGGAAGCACATGATGAGAGCAGTTGGAAACCACAGCTCTGCTGGTGCTGATTACAGACTGCTGAAGAAAGTGAACTTCCTATCTCCCTGCTCCCCCGCCCTCAGTGTGTGTGAATACAAACACCTCACTAGTTCCTCATGTATATATAGACCCATCACAGACTGGTTGTTCCTTTCTTTGTTTGGTAAAACTTATTGCAGCACCATGCTGTTTTCTAATTTATAAGAAAGTTGAAGGGGAAATAAAACATTGAAGAGGTTAGAAGAAGAGGAGGAGGAGGAGGAGGAAGAGAAGGAGGAAGATGTTAGTGACAGAGTAAGGAGGGGGAAAAAGTCACCCTGCTGGCAAGTGAATGCAGCAGGGATGATGTCATTGGAACAGTTGGTGGAGAAAAAGAGAAAAACAAGTCTGTGTGTGCTAATCCTGTTTGCTGCCCTAAAGGGAATGGAAAGCAGCCAAGGCAAGGAGTTCTGGGAAACCATATAAGGCTGCCAAACAAGCTTTGCCGCCAACATTAGGAACTGACATCTTTGTTCTTTGTAACTTGGAAGGCTGCCAAAGGCCTCATTTCAGCTCTGCAGCATGATTACACTGGACGCCTGCCAGCTGAGCTCTCTGAGCTTCTTTTCTTCTCTGGAAGCCTTTTGCCAAACATGCTGCAGTTACCATGGCAGTGGATGGAAAAGAAAGTTTAAAATTATACACACACACACACATATACATATACATGCACGCGCCCCTACATACATACATTTTCGGAAACAACAACAAAGTTGGGGCACGCTCACTTCTTATCCAGATGTGCCACACTTCTTTCAACCGAGCCGATTTCTTCAAGGACGGCTCCAAAAGGCATCCCTAGCATTACAAGCAGAAAAGTGATTGGAAGAGAGGCGTACAGGCTCAGGCACACCCATTCCTGTGCTCACACAAATCTCCCCACCTCATCATGGGAAAAATGGAACAGAAGCATTTTCCTTCTTTCTCATTTGAAATCATTTGATTCTGATTGAAAGAAAACACCCAGATTCTTTGAAACAGCTGGAAGGTGGAAAGGATAGAGTCCCCCCCAAAAAAATTATTGCGGTTTAGTCTGATTAGGAAAAGGAAGCTAATCAATGCTGATAGAATTGATAGAAAGGATATTATGAGCCAGTGATACTGCTTGAGGAAATAATGCTGTTTCATAATTCACTCAGATTCTCAGACCTAAAACAACAAGTATTTTGTTCCAGTCAAGAAATGTTTCCAGAACCTGATGGACCAATTGTGTTGTGCATTTAATGGGAGAGGTGTGGCCCAACTTTGCTTTCCTCACTTTCTCCTGCCTCTCCAAAAAGCATCAAGCAGTTTCAGTTTACAAATAGGAAAAAAAATTTTCCTTGCTCAAGGATTTCAAGTTCAGCCTGCCGCTATTTTTAACCAGCTTCATTTTTTTTTCACCTGGTTAGAAAGGGGATCATCTCTAGGGAGATGGCAAGAATCTATCAAAACCATCTCTCTAAGCATATGCTGCCAGCGGTATGGTTCTGCTGCAGTCAAGGTTACAGGGAAACAGAGACAGGGCTGCCGATGCCCCATTCCTTTTTTGCAGAATTTGACACTTGACCTCATGGTGAGCTCTTCAGAATAGCCTTCCTAGAAGTTCAGTAACAATGGCATGAAATTCCCCCTTCTGTCCTGCCATGGATTTATGGACTCTGTGTCTATTGTATCATGAAATTATAAACCTAAAAACCTCACTGTGGAATAAGGGGAAAAAATACCACTCAGGAAAAAAGGAGTAGGGGAGAAAAACAGTCAGCAACAGTGGCTCTGACAATCCAGACAAAAGGGAACCTCCAAATGATTTCAGTGGGAGAGTAAAGCACAAATTTTCCAGATCAATCAAAGGTACCTCAATTCAGAAGTCACACTGAGTTATTTTGTCTGACTCTGGAACAAATATGAGCCAGTTAAGGACTGCTACCTTAAAAGCATTTTACTTTGGCTGGGTCATTCCTTTGGCCAAATATTTCCTTAAAATTCATGATTGTCGATAGTGTAGAAGGGGCTTCTTCAGAAGGTGAGAGCAGTCAATCAAAAATATATACAAGTTACTTCATAGTTTAGTAGGTGTATCTTGATCAAGCTGGAACAATGGCTGATGATGTAAGAATTGTTGACTTTAGCTGCTTCCAAACAGTGCAGTGCAGTGAAGGTGTACTTATAGGCTGGCAAAAATGTGATTCACAGCTCGTTCCAAAGAGGGATGAATGGCAACACTATGAAGTTATGTCTACATGCTAGAATTGATCACTGAATAAAGTTATGTGTAATCAGTGTCTTGAAAATCCATTTTAAAAGAATCAAATAGCATTTTTAACATTTGAGTGTTTGAAGTGAAGGTGTACCTGCACTGTGAAGTTATACAAGTTCAGTACAACGTTAAGTGTCATGGTTCTGCCCCATGGAATCCTGGGATTTGAAGTTTATTGAGAGACTTATAATTCTGTAGTACATTCCCATGAACTACAGCAGTATAACTTGCTGACATACAATTTTAAATACCTCACCAAATTATAAATCACAGGATTTCATAAAACAGTGCCATGACAGTAAAACTGGCATCAAAGGACTATAATTATATAGTGTGGTTAAGCCATTTGTGAGTGTCAGTTTTTAACACATGAGCATTTTTACTTGACCATTCTGTGATGTATATCTTGAAGAGGAACACCACCTTAGTGACTTTTCACCTTCAAAAGAGGTGAAGGAGAGTAAGCAGAAGAGACCCAATTCAGAATGCCATCCCAATCTGGACTAGAGCCTCCCATCAATTTCTAGCTGAATTCTCTACACACAAAGATGTACAATCACAGTAAATGAAAATATTTCTCTTATCCAATGGCCAACCACTAGGAGCCCCCTCCAAAAAAAACTTACTGGAGTGAATACAGCATTCTCAGGAAGACTCACACACATTTTGTTTTTGGGGTAGGGGGAAGAGAAATGTCAGAAGATAGTATTACTGTTGTTGTTATATCCCAGTTTTCCCCAAAATTTGGGACTCAAAGCAGCTCAAAATTTAAAGAATCATACAATTAAAAATATACAGAAAGTGAACGTTAGAATTAAACTATTTACAGTATTAAAACAATTCACACTTCAGTAAAAGAATAAAATGAAATTTTAAAAAGACAAAAAGCTCTTAAAATGGTTCAGTTAAAGCAATTACAGTACCCACTAGCCCATTCTTTGAAACTTTTATCTTTTAAAAGCCTGTTTTAGCCTGCTGATGGAAAGACAACAAGGAAGAGGTCATTCATGCCTCCCTGGGAAGAGGGTTCCGAGTCTGGGGGCAGTCACTGAGAAAGCCCTTTCTCTCATGGTGGTGGAACTGAGAAAAAGCCTCTCCTGATGATCTCAGAGCCTGGGCTGACTTAGAGATACGATCTGCCAAACAGCCTGGATCTCAACCATATAGGGCTTTATAGGTTATAACCAGCATTAAGAATTGTGCCCAGAAACAAACTGGCAGCCAGTGAAGCTGTTTCAACAGGGATGTAGTATGGTATCTGTAATCTGCCCCAGTTAACAGTCTAGTTGCAGCTCTTTGGACCAGCCAAAGTTTCCAAACACTTTTTAAAGTCAGACACAAGTACAGCACATTACAGTATTCCAAGCGGGATGTAACTAAGGCATATGCCACCATTGTCAGATCTGGCATCTCAAGAAACAGGTGTTGTTCACATGTGAGCTTTAAATGTGCAAAAGTGTTCTTGGCCACTTCAGAAACTTGAGTCTCCAGGTTTAAAGCTGAGTCCAGGAGTAGACCCAAACTGTGAACTGGTGTCTTCAGGGTAAGTGTAACTGCATCTAACAGGTGTTTACCAGCACCACCTTTTGGATTTGCCCCTCCAGGAAGGAAAGGAGTCACTGTAAAACAATGCCTCCAAGTCCCATCCCAGTGAGGCAGCCCAAAATGATATCATGGTCAGTGGTTTCAAAAGCCACTGAGAAGTCCAACAGAACCAACAAGGTCATCCACCAAGGCACCCAAAACTGTCTCTGCCCATAGTCAGGCCTGAAACCAGATTGAAATAGATCTAGATAATCTGTTTCATTCAGAAATCCCTGGAGTTTGGAGGTTACCACAAGCTCCAACATCTTGTCCATAAATGGACACTGAGTGATAATTATCCATTATAGAGGGATTCATGAAATTTTTTTCAACAATGAAGGCCTTTGCTGGGGGATGCTGCCTTGTTATAAGCAGCCATTGACTATCCTTCCACTCACTCAGCCAGTCCCCCTCTGGCCTGTTTGAAAAGCCAGGAAGGGCAAGAGTCTAGCACACATGTGGTGGCTCTCACCTTTCCGAGGGTACTGTCCACATCCTCAGGCTCAGCAACAGCACTCAGGATCTGGCATTCAGCCAAGGTTACATATACAGGAACTGTATCAAATGCAACATCCAAATCAGAGTCGATCTGAGTGTCTTCATCTGCAAAGTGTCATGCGAATTCTTCTCGGTGGGCTGCCTAATGGTCTGCATTTTCTGTCTGAGGACTAGTGTGTAATAGACCTCTGACCACTTAAAATGGCTCTGCTGGATGACTCCTTGCAGATGCAGTGGTGGCAGAAAAAAATAATTTCTTTGCTTTTTGCACTGCTATAGAGTAGGCCTTCAAAAAAGCTCTAGCCTGTGTTTGGTTAGACTTGCTTTGAGTTTCCTATCAACGTTGCTGTAGTCACCATCTCACTTACTTCAACACTGCCAAGGGGCTGGTTTGGCTCCACTCCGCAAGAGGTGACACTCAGGAGTGATTGTGTCCACTGACCTGGCAACTTTCTCACTCCAAATGTCAATCAGAGCTTCAACAGAATTGCCTGCTGAGGTGACAGGAAAATCCCTCAAAGCCACCAGGAATCCATCTGGATCAATCAGCCTCCTGGGGTGGACCATCCTAATTGGTACTCCATCCCTGCAGAAATTCCAAGTCCCACTGAGTCTAAACTGACAAATTAATGATCTGTCCAAGACAATGGAACTGCAGAGACTTATTCCACACCAGGATCATCCAGCACAGAAAACAAGGTCCAGAGTGTGCCCAGCAACATAAGTAGGACTAGATACCACTTGGGACACATCCATGGTTGTCATAGAGGCCATGAAGTCCTAAACTACTCCCAGTAGGGCAGTCTCAATGTGGATGTTGAAGTCCCTGAGCACTACAAGCTGTGGAGACTCCAACACCAACCACCTCAGCTAGCTCAGGAACAGAGACTGTTGAGCAGTGAGGTGGGCAGTACACCAACAGGATCCCTATTCTCTCCCAGATACCCACCTTTAGATACTAGATACTAGATAGTAATTGGCCATTGGGGAAGATTGGGGAATTGGCCATTGGGGAAGATGGCCAATTACTAACAGAGGGAAGAGAGACGGTAGAACTACTCAACTTCTTTGCCTCAGTTTTCTCCCAAAAGGATAGAAGTACTCAACTTGGGGGGTGGGGAGCAGGTGAGGAAGGGGGGAAAGGCAGCACAGAATAGGCAGAGAAGTAGTACAGGAACACCTAGCTAAACTAGATGAATTCAAGGCTCCAGGGCCAGATGAATTACATCCAAGGATATTAAAAGAACTGTCAGAAGTCATTTCAGAACCACTTGCAATAATCTTTGAGAACTCTTGGAGAACGAGAGAAGTCCCAGCAGACTGAAAGAGGGCAAATGTTGTCGCCATCTTCGAGAGGGGAAAAAGAGACCCAGATAATTATCAACCAGTCGGCCTGACATCAATACCAGGAAAGATTCTAGAGAAGATAATTAAACAGTCAGTTTCTAATTACTTAGAAAGCAATGCTGTAATCACTAAAAGAAAATATGGATTTCTCAGAAATAAGTCATGCCAGACTAATCTTATCTCTTTTTACGATAGAGTTACGAGTTTGATACATGAAAGGAATGCTGTGGACATAGCATATCTTGATTTCAGTAAGGCCTTTGACAAAGTTCCCCATGACATTCTTGCAATGAAGCTAGCAAAATGTGGGCTGGACACGGCTCCTGTTACGTGGATTTGTAACTGATGGACCAACAAACCCAAAGGGTGCTCACCAATGGCTGCTTTTCATCCTGGAGAGAAGTGGCTAGTGGGGTGCCACAGGGTTCTGTCCTGGGCCCTGTCCTATTCTACATCTTCATCAATGACTTGGATGAAGGAGTAGAGGGCATGCTGATCAAATTTGCAGATGACCCCTAATCGAGAGGGGTTCCTAATATGCCAGAGGACTAGATCAAAATTCAAAATGACCTTGACAGATTGGAGGGCTGGGCCAAAGCTAACAAAATGAATTTCAACAGAAAGAAATGTAAAGTCCTACACTTAGGCAGAAAAAATAGAATGCACAAATATAGGATGGGGGACACATGGCTGGATAGCAGTATATGTGAAAGGGATCTAGGACTCTTGAGTCTTGAACATGAGTCAGCAGTGTGATGTGGCAATCCAGAGAGCCAACATGATTCTTGGTTGCATCAATAGGAGGATTGTGTTTAGATCAAGGGAGATAATGGTGCCACTCTATTCTGCATTGGTTAGACCTCATTTGGAATACTGTGTCCAGTTCTGGGCACCTCAATTCAAGAAGAATATCGACAAGCTGGAGCATGTCCAGGGGAGGGCGACCAAAATGGTAAAGGATCTGGAAGCCATGCCCTATGAGGAAGAGCTTAGGGAGCTGGGTATGTTTAGTCTGCAGAAGAGAAGGTTGAGAGGGGACATGATAGCCATGTCTAAGTATTTGAAGGGATGTCATGTTGAGGATGGAGCAGGCTTGTTTTCCGCTGCTCCAGAGACTAGGACAAGGAGCAATGGATTCAAGCTGCAGGAAAGGAGATTCCACCTGAACCTCAGGAAGAACTTCCTGATGGTCAGAGCTGTCTGGCAGTGGAATATGCTGCCTTGGAATGTGGTGGAGTTTCCTTCTTTGGAGGCTGTTAAGCAGAGCTGGATGGCCATCTGTTGGGAGTGCTTTGATGTGTGTTCCTGCATATCAGGGAGTTGGACTGGATGGCCTCTGCAGTCTGTTCCAATTCTATAATTCTATGATTTTATGATACAGACACCCAGAAACTGGAGACTGTGGGAAAGGGCACCTGGTCAGGAGGATGGAATCATGATAGATCACTGCAACTCCACCTTCCCACCCCCTAGGTCTTGCCTGCTACTAATACAGGCCATATCAGCATGCTTATCAAGAATCAAATACTGAATAGCACTTGTATTTGCATTCACTGACGTAGCATTCAATAGCATTCAAGATCTGGCATTCAGTATCTGCAGCCTGGCATTTAAGATGTGCAAGAGCAACAAGGTAATAAGAAGAATTAGTGAACTGAAGAGCAAGAACCTTGTGGACAATAAAAACAACTCATTTCAAGATATGTAATTCTGCAAATCAATTGGAATGGCAAGATTATGCATTTAATGGGCATTTACAGACTACATAGTGAGGTAACATTTCGTCAAAGCTTATTAAGAAAGACATCAGAACTGGACTTACAAAATCTGATTTACGTGGGTGATTGAAATGAAGTTGTTGAGCCTAATAAAGATAAATTTTCCAAGAAAAGGATTAAGGAAGACCAAGGAAGATTACTCAGAACTTAAAAAAAAATATATACAGAGTTCTTTGCACTCATAGGTGGTTGGAGATATTTACAGCCAAATTCTAGATTTTTTCAAATCACCATCTATCTTCTTCTAGAAGAGGATGGACATCTTGCCAAAAACTTTTTCAGACCATAATCCCATCACAACAAGTCTGAAAACAGAACAAATGTGGTTTAGATGGAGACTTAATTGATACCTGCTTTTGAAGACAGAAACACTACAACAATGTAAGCAAGAACTGAGGAAATTCTTTGAACTGAATTTAAATAAGAACACAGATCTCACAGTAGTTTGGGATGCAAGTAAAGCTTAATGACAGGACAATTTATAAAATATGGCTCCAGAAAAGAAGAAAAAAAGAAAAAAAACACAAAAAAACAAAAAAAAAAGAGAGTAAATTGATAGATGACATAACACAAATCTAGAGGGAAAACTCAAGAAAAATTCTGATAAAGAGACTCAACAAAAGTTTAATTACTTCAACAACAGTTTTCACTGCTTTACAGTTAAAGAAATGAACACCAAGCTACTATATTTTAATCAAAAGAAATTTGAATTTGCAAACAAACCTGTGAAATGGCTTTCTTATAAGTGGAGAATGGAGAGGATAAAGAAATCTGCCACAAAGATCAGGAAGGGAGATCAGTATGTAAAGCACACTGCAGTTTGGCTTGGGAGGTCAGAGCCCTTTTGTGTTTCAGTAAGTTAGTATTTACTATTTTATTTAGAGTTGAGTTTAGCCTAGTGTGCTAGTATTATGTTTCAGTTTTAGTTTTAGTTCTTTTTCTTGTTTTTGAATGTATATTTCTTTGACTGTGACACTGACTGTTAATTCGATTGTTTCAAAACTAATAAATAAGTAATCTAAAAAAATAAATAAAATCAACTCATTTCAGGAATCAAAAGATGATGAACAGTCACTGGGGGTGTGAATGTGAAAGGAAGTGAAAAGAGGGAAAGGGACAAAAATAGGAAATCAGTAGTTTGTGCATTCAGCCGTGCTGCACACAGGATGGCCAGATGCAGTACAAGACTTGTGTCTTTGTTTTGTAGAAGAAAGAAGAAATGGCAGGTACTATTTGTCATGTCACAGTACTGCAGCAGTAAGGAAAGCTGCTCCTGCCAACAAGCTCTATTCTGTCTAAGCAACTGTTAAATACAGAAATCTTCTCTTTATATCACATCAGGTCACCCTTTCAAATACTCCAGGATAGGTGACCTAAGGCACATTGTAACTCAACTTCCCCTTTTGTAAATCAGGAAAGACGATGTAATAACTGTCTTTACCAACAAACAGAACTTTGTGAAGTAACATGGGTAATCTTCCAGATTCTTAGGCCCTTTCCGCACGGGGTAAGTAGTACGGCATGGTGCGACCTCTGACAGAGGTCGTCCGCACCTTGGGAGCGGACTGGGTCGGACTACTTGTCGCAGTTCCGCACCTCAGTCCGCTCCAGAGTGACCCGAAGTGGTTGCACAGCGTGCTTTTTAAAAACCTGTTTTTACAGGTTTTTCAAAAGCACGGAGCGCGCCACTCCATGCCACTCCGTTCCCGCGCTCCAGTGCAGATTTGCAGGTGTGCACCAGTGCGTGCCTGCAGATCTGCCGGGGGTGGGCTTCCGGCTGGCGAGCTTCTCTGGTTGGTGGAGAGCCTCCACCAACCGGAAGCCGCCATTTTGGATGCCGGGGACTGCGGAACAGCAAGCTCGTGCTGCTCCGTGCGGGGACGGACTTACCCGGCTGCTGGTAAGCTCCGTTTCAGCGCGTTCCCCGTTCCCCCTCCACATGCAGAAAGGGCCTGAGATGTGCCTTTAAAAGGATCTTGATGTGCTGCCACTGGTGACACTTAAATCCCACCTTCCTCAGTGCAAACTCTAAGGCATCCCCATCCAAATAAATGTAACTCTGCAATAATTTGCAAGTATGGTTTCTAGTAATTCTAGTAGGATTACTTGGTTTGTAGCCTAAAACTCCAAAAGCAGCAACTGGATCTGCCAAAATACAGAAGCAGCAGAAAAGAAAATTTCCTCATCCTTAATGAAGATTGCCAGCTGAGGATTATTTCATGCCCTGAGATTTCAGGGCCAAAGTCTGAGATCTAAGGATCACAGGAGTGTTACCCTGTAAATTGGGGGTCCTGGGAGGGGCGCCCAAATACCAAACAACAACAAGCAAAGATGGGGAAATTAGCTGGAGCACTCTCTTGACTAATGAGAGGCAGGGCAACGCAGCGGGATCTTTTATCCTATGTATACCGGTTCAGGTCAGTGAGGAGTCAAGCAGTTTCAAAATACTAACAGTATTTATTAAACACAAAATAATAAAAACACAAACACACTCCTAACTAGAAAAGGAAAGAAAGAGAATTTGGGGAATGGGCAATACGACACCTGTCCGAAGTCCTGGAGACACCAATTGAAGAAGAGGAAACCCGGCGTAGGGGCTGAGGGGAATATGCTGGACCAAGCGGCAGCGAGGCGAGGAAGAAGATCCGACGGGAGCTTCAAGTGATTTCAGCAAGTGATTTTCAGCAAGGTCCAACGAGAGTTCCAGATGGTTCAGGTGATCCAGCGAGAGTTCCAAAGAGCTCTCAGAATGGGGGATTTTTATAGGGAAAAGAACGACCGCAGGCTAGTCCGGTCTCTGGTGAGAACAATAGGTTTTGGGCTGGAGACAAAGCCTCCGAAAGGTCAGAATTTACATGATTGAATTATAGTCTGAATTGACAATGGTATGGCCGGTATGTAGATGCGGCTAGCTCAGCCGCTAAGTGCCTAGCTCGCCAGGGTGTTCTCTCAGGCAGGGAGTCCTTTTGTTTTACTGTGCTATTGTAATTAAGGTGTTTGTGTCGGGAGGTCTCCCCCTGAAGCAGATCTGGCAATATCTGGTGTTTGATAGGAGCAACAAGTATCATCCATGCCTAGTTTCGCGCTTGTTCGGCGGGGCCTCACAAACACTTGGCTAGTGGCAGAAGGCCAAATTATGATATCAAAAATGATATCTTTGCTTCACCAGTAAGTAGTCCGCTTCTAGTCCGCTCCAAGGTGCAAATGACTTCCGTGAGAGGACGCACTGCCCCGTTCTAATTGCCTGGTGCAGAAAGGGCCAGAGATCTGCACCTCAGTCCGCTCCAAGACGACCCCAAGTGGTCCTCCAGCGAGTTTTTGAAAGACCGCAAAAAACAGGTCTTTATTTTCCTGGAACGCGCCATTGCGTTCCTGCTCCCTTCTGCAGATTCGCAGGCTCGCACCAATGCGAACCTGTGATCTGCGGAGGGCAGGCTTTAGGCGTGGTGAACTGCAGTGGTTGGTCAGGACCCACGACCAACCAGAAACCGCCGTTTTGGAAGCCGGAAGCCGCCATTTTGGAAGCCAGAGTAGTGCGGATTTACAGACCTCGCACGGCTCTGATTCGCCCTGGATCAAGGAGGAGCCACGCGGAAGGGCTTCAGGGACCGTCTGCGTTGCTTCGGACCCCAGAAGAAGCAGTAGGTAACGGCACAGAGCGATTTCCTCGCCTCGTGCAGAAAGGGCCTTTGATTGAAAGACTGTGATTTGCCCAGAATCAGCCAGTGGGTTTCCATGACCAAGCTGGTCCAGTGCTCAAACCACTACACCACAGTGGCTCTATAGGGGTGAGGTTGAAAGGGAAAGTCTCTTCTGCTGTTGTTAAGCACACTGTATTTAGCGTGAACCACAGTTGTATAGAGTATGCTATCCATTTTTTTAAAAAAGCCTTAGTAATAAGGAAATACACATGCACACTTACCAAGACAGTGTTCTCACCCTGAGATTCTTCTCTCTCACACTGCAAACCAGCCAGGCCCTCAAATCTGGGAAACCTACATTTAACATAAACACAAAATGTGTATAGGCGTTGCTAGAACTAAACTTCCTAAGCTTGATTTAATTTATGTACAGTCCTCTTTCCACATTTGTGGGTTTGACTTTCATGAATTTAATTATTTATGAGTGTGCACACCCCGCCTCCCATTCTCCTCTTCCTCTTTGCATGTATTTTACCTGTGTGGAGAACTTGTGCAAGCTTCCTTTCCCTCTCTGGAGCTCCCCGCTTCCTGTTCCCATGCAAAACAGAAGGGAATGGGTGGTGGAGGAAGGCTTGTGTGAACCTTCCTTTCCCCCTCCAGAGCTCCCCCTCCTATTCTTATTCATTTTTCCCCAATGTGGAGAATTCACATGAGTCTCCCCTGTATTTCCTTCTATTTTGCGTGGGATTTGGAAGAGGGCAGTCCCAGAAGGCAGTAGGAGGGGAGGAGGGAATTCTTCACAATTCTTCACAGTTTTTCCACTTTTGTAGGGGTTCTGTATCCCAAACCCTTGAAGTGGAGGTGCCACTGTATTTACTAGCATGGTATAACAGGTATTGGTGCATAATCAAGTTCCTGTTTGTAGATTTAGTCACAACTGGACTTAAGAACTGAAATGTGAAGCACTACATATGCTTCTTTTTAGAGTGTCTCATCACATTTCTACTGCAACCAGTGAAGGCTAGTGGCTCCAATGTCAATAGGGCAATGATTCCATTCTGGGTTTTAGTTTGAACTTTAAAGGATGTATCCAAAGGGCTGAACCCTATCAATACAGTCAGCTCCATCGTTTGGATAGATCTTTTGACCTTTGGACTCAGCTCTGGAGCAGATTCCCGGCTCCAATGACCTCAGAAGCACCAGTTTCCACTGACCATGGTATTCACATAGGGAGGGGGCAAAGGGTCGAACTGCATTTCTGGGTCATTAAAGAGACATATACCATCCCAAGGTCAGCTTGAACCAAAGTCTTTCTATGTCTCTCACCTCCAACTATTACCCACTCTTTTCATCTTTAAAGAGAAATATACAAATTTTATTTAAGTCCATTCAAATCTTTGGAGGTTATAACAAAATAGGAAACAGTGAATAAATAGTACAAACAGGATAATTTTTTTTTTGCCCTGTTCCCCCTGCCATACCTTTGATAATGCAGACATTTTCCTTCCTTGCTTTAATCTGTTGAGATGGTAGCACTGCATCAGATCCCATTAGATTAGGGTGGCCAGAGCTGCTGCATATCTGGCTCCCTCTTCTCTACAATGATTACAGGTACAAGAGACCTGTTCTGTTTTGCATCACACCACCCTACTACACAGACCCCAATGACTCTTTTAGAGAATTATGTTCTGCAAAATCTGAAAGGCTTCTGTTTACTTTGCTTTATTTTACTTTGTAGACATGATGGCAATCCATGAGGCTGATGCTGACGACATTTTTAAAATGCTTTTGTAGTTTATGGTTTTGTTATTATTGTTTGCTGATGGGTCAGCTTCAACTTATGGTGGCTGTATGACTCAGAGACCTCCATGAATCCCACTGAGTTGGAAGGGTGTTTGGGTAAAATACAGCTTCAGTGCTATTCTGAGAAATCCATACTTGTGGAACCCATACTGCATAGTGCTGGATGATATGTATAGGCAGGGGTAAAGAGGGGAAAACCCTGGGACCTGGACCTCTGGAAGTTCCAGTCATCTGAGATCCTGGACAGTGAAAAAATATTAGCAAATAAGTGTTGGTATCTCAACAGCCCAGTGAATGGCTGTGATGTCTGTTTCTAAATTTAGAGATGGGGGCTTGATCAGGCACCTTGCCCTGGGCCTAGTGCCAGCTCTCAGTGGTCCTGTGTGTACATTAGTGATGGAATAGTGAAGGACATAACAAAGACAAACCAAAAAAAGCATGGGTCCCACCTGTCTATTTCAGCCTTACCATTTATGACCTTTTCACATATGAAGTTTAACAGGCTCTGTATAAAACTTGTGCATAACACAAATGTTAAAAGTCTGTGATACACATTATGCTACTGTATGCTTTGTCCTCCAAATTATCTTCTACATTAACTGCTTTGATAAGCAACAGAAAGGGACCACAGAGAAGTTCAAATACTGATGTATTTTTATTGCCAAGTTTGAAACTCTTCTCAGTTGGGTGTTTGGAACAGGAAATGTGAGTTCAAGGGAGAGAACAGTATCTGTGCTACACCCCCTCCTTCTGCTTCTGCTTTCATTGAGTGAGGGAAGTGGTGTGGTGCATGGTTATGCCCCATACAGTCACATTTATGTGGCACTTTGAACATGCAAAGCACTGAGTGATATTAGATCATTGAATGCAATTTGGTAGTTTGCCTTTGAGGAAATTCAATTAAGCAAATATTTTTGGCAAAGAAATGTATTTTCTTCTTATCTAGCTAATAAACTTCCTTCCTTTTTCTGTATGTATAGCAGACTGATACCTATTTTAAGGGATGCAGGCATTTTAATACCAGAGAAAGGAACATTCTTAAGCTTCCTCACTTCAGACAAGGTATCCAAGTAAGCCCCATTACCACCTGAATACTATATAAAAATTATCCCTCGTTATAAATCTTGCTATACTCGAAATGGATATAAATAGAACTGTGGTGCTGCATTGGCAGGCCTCATATTTCTCTTGGTTCCTATTAAATGAGCCACTAAATTACAGTGTCCTTCTTTGTAATAACCTTCTCGGAAGCCAAGCATTCCATGTGTTATGAAGGACTGTACAGCATGGGAAATTAGCATGGGTGGTTTATTATTGAGTAAGCACTTAGCTGCACATTAGTGTTATAGGAGAGTGTGCTACAACAGAGGAAAAGTGGGCAATTTCATTATCCTTTCAACAATTTGTCATGGGAAACTGGAAGCTCAGCCAGGATTTGCTGTTCTGCTGAGGCAAGACTGAAGTAGAAGAAGAAGAAAAGGAGGGAGGAGGAGGAAGGAGAAGGAGCGGGGAATATATGAGCTTCTTGGTGTAAGCCTTGTAGCATTGCCAACCCCAAAGGATTCAAAAATCAAAAATCGATTCATCTTGGTAAAAATTTAAGTCAATTGAAGAGCTTGGAAATGTTAATTTGGGGAACTAAACCTCCCAGAATCCCCTATCCTCCCTTCCTAGTGGATTGGGCCCTTAGTGAGATTCATATCTGGAAGATGGGCATGGATTGTATGTATGGTCCTAGAAACTGAAATTAAATCCAGATAAGATGAAGGTGTTTATGGGAATACAGGAAACCAGCTCGTCCAGGCTTGAATAGAACTTCCTGGAGGCACTCTTGGATCCAACAGCTCATAACTCTGGTGGCACAACCATAGTCAGGAATTCTTTGGGCAGCTTAAGTTGGTGTACCAGCTATATTAGATCAGGCCATGGAAACACATTGGCCTCAATTCAACACCCTCTCATTATAGTATAAATATCCACATGCAAATCTATGCTATGCCAAGCCCGTATAGCACCCCTCAACTTACCGTAAAGTCCTGAAACTGCCTTGCACAGCCATTCCATGCTTCATGGCAAGCAGGCAGGATCAGAGGAGGTCTGGCTATGTTTCCCTGATAGCCAGATGCACAATGATGACATCTGTACTGAGATCCAAAGGAGTCTTCTGGGGATCTCAACACTTCTGTTATCATTGTGCATCTGGCAGTGGAAATGGTTACAAAATACTTCTCTGATCCTGCTGGTTCATGTTGAAGCATGAAATGTTTGTAGGAGGTGGTTTCAGGTGTTTAAAGTAGATTAGGAGAGGAGCTTTGGACACTGCACAGAGAGGAAGGGAATGCCAACTCCCCACAGTGCCCAAAAAAGTGTATCCACACAGGTTAGGCACACTTAGGCATATGGATGTCCCTACCTGAATTCCAACCATGGTTTGTTTATTTAAGGTATGGTAATGAGTTTGTAAGACCTGAGCAAAGCTGTTGATGACTTGGGCTCTTGGAGGTTTCTCATTTATAGGATCACCATATATTAATGTCAACTTGATGGCAAATGATAACAACAAAGTAGTTTTTAGGGTGATGCCCTCATAAAACATATACCCAAGAAACAAAGGCAAGTAACAAAAGAAGTGTCATATTAAGAAACATAAAGAATATATTAAGAATGTGTTCTTGTGGAAATATGTTAATACAATTTCAGATTAAGGGAACCAATTAAAGCTACTGCTTAAAAGGAAGGTTTTCAAGGCTTCCCTGAACATCTGTAGAGAAGCAATATCAGTACAGAAGAAATACCACCAGTGAATAGTTTTGGGGGGCCCTTGATGAGAAAAATGCTTTTTCTTGTGAACGCAGTGACTGATTTTTAATGGCAGGCACTTCAAAACTGAGATGGCTCTGCCATTAGGCAGAGTGGAGCAACTGCCTCAGGTGGCAAATCCTGGAAGAAGCCTATAGTCCCAATGACTCCTTGAAAATCCACCAGCTATTCTTGTCTTTTGGGAAAAATAGTTCTATTTACCACACAGATGAGAACCAGCATGGTATAGTGGTTTGAGCATTGGACTATGACTCCAGAGACCAGGGTTTGATTCTCTATTCAGCCATGGAAACCTGCTGGGTGATCTTGTAAATGTCATACACTCTCATCCCCAGAAAATACTGTAATAGATTCACCTTCAGGTCACCATAAGTTGGAAACAGCCTGAAAACACACAACAAAACCACACAAATGTTCCTGGGGCCTCTAAATGTGGACCTTGGAATGGTTTTTAATGGTTTTGAGACTCAGCATTTGCAGGCTGGTTGTTTTTAATGTTGTCTACTTGTAGGTAGTCTTGGTGGGGATTACAAGCATAGTATGTACATAGAAGTCCCCTCCATGTGTCAGTGTAACTTATTCCCAAGTAAACTTACAAAAAATGGATTGCAGAAAGCCTTTCTTACTCTTGGGAAGGCTCAACAGCAATAACTGCCTTACTATTTTGTAGTGCTTGATCATTTATTACCCTTCTGATATAATTACTGAGTAGGTTCAACTACATAGGGATCTTAATAATCCAACTTTGTCAGAAGATTTCAAGGGGTGCTCAGCTTCCCCCACCCAACTTAGACTTAAAGGGACTGGAGCTCTCCTGCCATTCTGGGGTCCATGCTTCTAAACAAGTCTGCTGTATCAGGTACAGTGGAACACGCTATTTTTTTCAACATTGAAGTATACTTCTTCCGCTACTCTAGTCACCTTGTTCTCTGCATGAGATGGGAAGAGGGCACCATCTTGTCCTCTGCCTCAAGCACTAAAAAGGCTTGGGCGTTTATACTACTGAAACAGATCTTAACGTACAGATGGGATTATATGGGTGATGATAATCTGTTAAATAACATGGTCCAAATCCTTTACAGTTTTAAAGGTTAAGAACAGAAGTTTGAATTGGGCCCAGAAGCTTACTGGCAGCCAGTGTAGCTGGTACAGAATCAAAGTTATTTTTACAGACTTCCTGGACTCTGCCAGAATCCAAGTGGCCAGAAGTTGTATCAACTGCTGCTAGAGATGGAAAGGAAAATTACATTAACTGAGACAGCCATATCTTTCAGTTTCCCATCATGGGAGGACATCATGAATGTCAGATTCTTTTGCTTTTTCAAATTATATGCAAGCAGATGTGTATAAATGTGTATGTTTGAGACATGTGCACAAACATCCTTTATGAATCGATGGAAAATGTGTAAAATGCATAAATTAAGAAAAAATAGATTAAATGCCTACATTAGGAATAATATGAGCGAAATACACAAGAATTTCTATGCAACAACAGCAGCAGCAAGGTTTACAACCCAATCTCACAGTAGTGGATAGGATAAAAATGCTGACAGGATGCTGAAAACTGCAATAAACGCTGAATGGACAAATATTAACACCTGTAGCTGCAGTTTCCATAATGTGTTCAAAAGCAGGCTTATAGAGTGGCTGATCAGAATGCTGTTGGTATTTTATACATGTGTCTGCCCCCTGTGGAAATGGCTAGACACATTTGTGTGATGTGCAACGTCTGAATTTAGTTCAAGATCATTGAAGCAGAGTTGTGCATGTTCTGCCATTGAGCACATAGACATATATTCTCAGCTGATGCCAGTGTGCCTGTCCTGCTGAAATTGGTGGTAGAACTTCTTCAATGGCAATTTCAGATGTGCATCCATGTCTGCATTCAGTTGTGGGGTGCTGCCATTCAACATAAGAACTGTGTAGCAGAATTCATGTGTAACTCTGCATGTTGAGATTGGCACTATACAGCCCTGATGTAGGATCTTCGCCCTAGTATTTTGCAGTAGTCTAGTTTCAGGGAAACAAATGGATCAGTAACTAAGGCCAGGTCTGTCTGATCCACATAGGGTTACCACTTGTGTACAAACTGTAGTTTGTAAAGAGGGGTCCTAGTGAAAGCCACACCTGTGATTCATCAGATAGCAAAAAATCCCATAGCAGCACCAGATGCTGCACCTGGTCCTTCAGGGATAATATAACACCATCCAGGATCATATTCTCATCACCACTGAGATCTGCTAACCATTGGGGTTGGTGGTTCCCACCTTAGTGGGGTTGTGAATGCACTCCTGATTTTAACTCAGACTTTGAAGGAGCTTTCCAAGGTGATGAACTGTACTCTTAATAGGTCTGGTACCTTGAAGAGCTCATTTAAAGCTAGCCAAAACTTGGAATGTCACCTGAATGACATAGATGCAGGAAGCTGCTAGTGCTGCTGATTTCTCATTCCACTGAATCTCCATCATTTCCAGATTATCTACAATTTTTCTTCTCTCTCATCCATTCCAGTAGCACATCCAGAAAAAGTTTCACTGCTTCCTTTGCATGGAATGAAAGTAGATCCACATGTCCTTTGCATATTAGTGGCAACAGCTTTGCCAACAATTTTGTATAGCTATTTAAAAGCATGGGAAATACAACAACAGAGCAACAACAACAGAGCTCTGTGTCTTCACCCAAGCCAAATGCTGTGATGTGGAATAAATGCCTGATTGGAATTCAGAATATACCTCATTTCCATAATGACAAACAGTTGTGTACTGACCAAAAAAGTGCAACCATAGGTGCGATGAACTGAAGGCAAACGTACACTGAAAGCAACTATTGCACAACTGCATGAATAGGGAATAGGATTCCAGCCTAATGGTTTCCAACATAATGGTTTTAAGACCCAAATGACCTCCTTGTTTTAGCTTTAACACTCAAGTCTCGTGCCTTATTTATATCTAGATCACAGCTTGGAACAGGTAGGGTTTGGGACTGCAATAGCTCCCATCAGCATGTCCAAGCTAACTGGAGTAGTTTGGAAGTTATATTCCAGACAACTCTCCCTGTCCCAGATGTGTCCTAAACTAGGCCTGTTTCAAACTCTGATCTAGATGGAATTACTACAATTTGCTGTGTGTTAGGTCACAGCAATGTTTAGAAGCTGGAAAATGTTTAGAACAGTGGTTCTCAACCTGTGGGTCCCCAGATGTTCGTGGACTTCAGCTCCCAGAAGTTCCAGCCACTATGATCAATGCTCAGGGCTTCTGGGAGCTGAAGTCCACGAACATCTGGGGACCCACAGGTTGAGAACCACTGATTTAGAAGCTTCAGTTGGTCCAGAATGTGGCAGCCAGAACGTTGGTCTAAACCAGTTCTTAGAAGCACATGGCTCCCCTGTTACAATAACTGCATGCCATTTGTTTTCAGATACAATTTAATGTGCCTATTATGACCTTTACAGCTAAGGAGTAGCAGCATATCTTAACAGCCATGGTACCTAATGAACCATCTCCCTTCTTTGAGCTGCAGGCTCTTTCTATACAGTGGAGCCTTAAGGTAATCTTAGAAGGTGAATTTAATGGCCTTAGAGAGAAACTCTTTATATGGTAATGTGAACTTCCTTCAGATGGGAGGCCCTCCTTCCCACTCTACTGAATAGGGCCCTGAATATCCAGCCCAAAGTCCCATCCCAGTTGTGCCACTGTGCTCATATCATTGGCAGCGGAACACTGCATTCTATTTGCTCATGAAAACACGAGAAAGAGCATTCTCAATGGCTGTAGCTAGATTATGTAGAATTTCCTCACTGGTTTCACTTTGCCCTTTTCCAATTGCTTTCTAACAGCTTGCAAACTCTTTCCTTTTCCAATAGTCCTGTACCCTTCCAAGCTGAGGTTATTTTGCAGATCACTTGGAAAATATTTTTTTGTTTGTGTCCTCTGGTGTACTCCTGCCTTTCACCTTGCTGTTTCTTCATTGTTCAAATGATGCTGGTAAAGTGTTTAAAAGTATGTTGTGAGCTGCTTTGAGTATTGAAAGAAAGAAAGAAAGAAAGAAAGAAAGAAAGAAAGAAAGAAAGAAAGAAAGAAAGATGCTGTGTATAAATACTTCTGATGAACACATACATCTAGGCATGACTACACTACAGATCTGAGGCAGTTTGAGACTCTTTGCCAAGCAGTGCTCAAAATTTTAGAAAGTTGGAGTGATTATCATTCTCTGCAAAGCTCTAGAAGTCCTTTGGAGAATTACAATTCCCAGGACTCTTTGGGGTGAGGGAACACAGTCCAAATTAATGTTGCAGTCTTATACTTGTTTACTCAGAAACGAGTCCCTGAAACTTAACCTAAAAAATGTAACTCTGCCTATATACAAATATGTGCATATGGATTATAGTCTTAATGTGAATTTTGTTGTATGGAGCTGCCCAAATAGAGAGCTTCATAGATTAACAAAAATTTGACAGTAGCACAGTTGTAGAGCATCTGCTAGCTGTCTGAAGCCATTTCTGCACTAGACTTTTATAGCGCTATGATTCCATTTGAAACATCCTATGGAATCATGGGGTTTGGTTTCGGGAGGGGCTGCCTGGCCCCTCCCGAAACTGCAAACCCCAGGATTCCATAGGATGTTTCAAGTGAAATCATAGCGCTATAAAAGTCTAGTGTGGAAACGGCCTAAGTAATACTGGCTACTTGAACTATCTGTCTGACTTGGTTTAAAGAAATCTGCTTATCTGATTCTGGGCTTTTTCCATCCAAAATCCAATGCTTTGCCTCTTATGTATTTTTAATGTGAATTTAAATATGAGTTCCATATTTCCTTTCTTTCAGATAATGCTGATTGTTACATTTCATATCTACCTTAAAGGAAATCTTGGTGTGGGATTTTAAAAAAAGATAAAACTAATGTTCCTTTTTAATACAGGGATTTGACTTCCAAAGAGTACGTAACTGGGAGAATGGAAAGGTAGCCAACATGATGGAGGTGATAGGGCTCCTTCCATGTCTTTATGTTGCTTTCATTCTGCTTAGGGCCAAGCATTTCTTCTGCAAAGCCCATGAAATGCAAATGACAGTTTCTGAAAGGGGATTTTTGTCAGTATGGTACCTCTCTCTGAACTAGGGCCCTCCAAATGTGTTGGCTATGCTGACAGGGATCTTGGGAGTTTTGCTCCAAGACATCTGAACATCTCGAGGGCACTAGTTCAGGGTAGAATGCCATGCCAAAGAAAATTTGTTTCTGATGATTGGAGTGTGGTTGTATGATAGTATAAGAATTTGGGATCCATGGCTGCTTCAGCTTTCCTTGGCTGCTATTTATATTTTTAAAATGTTTTTTTTAACATGGATGTTAATGGGATTCACAAAATTAATTCTGCATCTACTTTGGTCTGTGTTTACTATTCTGTAAGCTACTATCCTGTCATTTTGTTCTGAGAAAGATCTAGCTTTTCAGTGATATATGTCTGCTTTCTGGTGTGACTTGCAATAAGTTAACATTTGTTAATGTGAAGGAAGCTGGTGAATAGCTATAAATAGAGCAGGGCCTTACCAAAACCCCTCACAGAGCATTATGAACTACCAGTATCCTAGAAGGAAGCACACCAAATAGATAAAAGCAATATTCTCTTGCATGTTCCACCTGTTACTATAAAAACAGAAAAGTGTCTTTAAATGTTCTGTGGGGCTATCTCTGTGTGGTCTTCAAGAATGCCGAGCATAATGAAGTGCCATGAATAATCAATGAAAACTAAAGCCTTTTATTACCTCCCGTGCTTTGAAGTGGTGAAAAATGATGTAAAACTGCAAGCCAAGTGGCCTCAAGTAAATGGAATAAAACTCCTACGGTCTGAAACTTGACATCATCCAGTCGGCCTAGTAAAATTCTTAAACAAATTAGGGATGTGCAAGCTGTGAAATACCCAGACTTAGCAGCAAAAGGAGCTGGCTGCTGGGGTTATGTTCTGTGGCTGCCAAATGCATGCAGCTCATCTTGGCAGTCCAAGGAAGCAGGTTATAAATTTCCTGAGCTTTAATGTACAGAATCTTCTAACTAGCAAATACAGCCATAAAGAACAAAGATGAAAGTCACAGAACCCCAGCTGCCTACCAGGAATTGCTTGAGAAGGTGGGTGCCTGCCAGCTGCATGTCTGGAAAGCCAAAAGCCAAATAACTGTAGCAGTGGTGGCAGCAGAGATGGAAAGCCACCCCGTTTGGCTGTATACGCAGATCCAGGAGCCCAAATACATGCAAAGAGATTTGCTCGCCCTTGATATCATGAATGGGGATCATGTTGCCCTCCAAATGTTGGGCTGCAGCTCCCAGCATTCCTCATCATTGGCTATACTGGATTGGGCTACTGGAACTTGCAGGCTGAGAGCCCAAACCAGGAGTACATTGTATAAATCTGCATGTGAAGTTCTGTATTGATTGTGCTATGTGATGTTGTGTGGAATGGGAGTGCTGCACAACCAAATGCTGCATGACCAAGGAGCACTGCCATCAATTCCAGCAGGGACAGATGAATGTCTAAGTCTGGGTTATGGATTGTTCGACTGGTACAACTGCTCCAGGCCTCACACAGGCCAGGAGCTGAGTGATGAAGGAATGGGGTACAGCTTGCAGTTTCTTCATCCCAGTCATTTCTTTAGTCTCCCAATATTTCTGTTGTCATGACCATTTTGCATGTTATTTAACTGAGTAAGAATGCCTGGAAACAGTTTGTTATGCTCCAAATGAGCTCAGTACATTAGTCTGCCACTGTGACTCTGTGTTTCTCTTAGCATTTATTCATTTATTTGCTATTCAATTTGTATGCTACTACAGTCAGCTCTCCACATTTGCTAGCCTTAGGACTGCAGGATCCCCACAAAAGTGGAATAATCGCAAATATCAAAATGTGCCTGTCTGTCTGTCTGTCTGTCCGTCCATCCATCCGTCTGTCTGTCTTTCTGTCTGTCGGAAGGGGGCTGAAGCAGAGTGGGGAGAATGGGCACCCATGGTCCAAACCAGGTCAGGGAAAGGAAAGGGAAATGTCAGCAAGGTGGCTCTATATTTCCTCTCTCTTATCCATCTCCTTCCTTGGCTGTTGGGGGACATCAGGGAAGGGTTTGTGGGGCTGAGAAACTGGGCTGAGATCCATCTTTAGCTGGCCAGTCAGTGGCTGGCAGAGGAGGAGGAAGAGGAGGACCTGAGGTGGGTTTTTAAAGGGTTGCATGGCCTGATCAAAGCTGCCAAGAGGGAAGGTTCCCCTGGAAAAGAAGCACTTGAGAGAGAGGCAGGGGGCAGAAAAAACTTGCAAATAATCAAATCTGTTAAAGTCAAACCCACAAATGTGGAGGGTTGACTGTACTTCTAGAAATTGTGTGCAAAGGGGACCTGTTTTTGGACCTCTATCTCTTTAATCCTTGAGAACACAATCAGTCACACATGTACATCCTTATGTGCAATGGCATTGCACACACAGCTGAACATCCACAACCTTGCACTGAACGTGGCTGTTGTGCATCAAACAAAAGGGTCTAACTGCCTCCATGGGGATACTCACATATGCATAAGACACCATTCTGACCGTAGTCCAACAAATCTGGAGAACCACATTATTCCCACACTCCTTGATATGATTACTCCCTCTTGTCCAATAACGGAAACATAGAGCTCTGGAGAGCAAAGCATTGTTAATGGATACTGAAATAAACCTTCAAATGCTGTTGACAGAGATCTGATGCATTTATGATCTGTCATCCCTCAGCTGAGAAATGTCCACCTATATCAGGGGTAGGTGGCACCAACCCTGGCTCCTGCTACCACCAAACCAACCACCACAATTGCAACCATTATGACTTTGGGTCCTCCGTGTTCCAGAAACTGCTATGTCTTTCTCTGTGCCCTTGAATATCTGTGAGATGCTCTATTCTAGTCTCAGAAAGCTCTGTGGTCTAGGAGGGGCTCCCAAATCCTTCTGACACCACAGTTGCTCCTAAATTTGGGCAACAGCTGTGGAGGTGAAAACAAATTTGACATATTTGACAGGCCTTGATGGGTTGGGAGGATTTTCCAAGGTATCTAGAGTCCCCAGGAAGTTGCCCATCTGTAACCTATCTGTATACAATGAAAGTGCTCACCTGCCCACCTCTATGCTAATAGGAAAGGTATCATCAAGGAAGGAAAGGGAACAGGCTGTGCTTCGTCCCCTCTGAGTTCAATCTTCCCTCTGAGAAAGCCATGCAATGATTGGTTGGTATTCAGGCTCTGAGCTATTGAGACATCACCAAACCTACTATTTCTCTCAACTATTTGTATAATTCTGCTTCCCAGCAGGGACAAGTGTTCCTGAACAGTTAAGTAAAAAAGTTGCCAAGCAACCAATAGGAAATATTTACATGGGCATGGTGGGAATAGACATTTGGGGGGTCAAAATTCCTAGAGAAGGTCGCAGAGGAACAGTGTTGAACTATTCCTTCCTCTTTCATGGAAGCTCAGCTGAGCTTCCCAAAGATAACTCATCAGCAGATTCAGCTTTAGGGCATTTCTGCAGCACATGTGAAACAATGTGTCCAGCTTATAGTAAGAAAATAAGGACGTTCAAGGAAACGGGAAGTTGAAGGCAAAGAAAGAAGGAAGAAGACGTAGGAGATAGTGGAAGGGAGGTGAAGGCAATAGAGTCTTGAAAGAAAGCAATGGTCAGCAAAATGGAAAAAGCCAGAAGGCCAGAGAAAGTGCAAAAAATGAAGCTGGCTGGGAAGAAGCACTGTGGTTGGCAGCAGTTTGCTGTTGCTCACAATGCCCAAATTCCCATATTCTCACCATTTGTAGAAATGTTGCTAGTTTTGGGTAACCCACCCAGTTATTAGTTCTGCTACTGATACTGTTACTATGGCATAATGTACATTCTTATCCACAGAAGAACTTGGAGCTGTGGCTTTGACTACTGAATGAAATTCTAGGGGCTAAAATGAATCCAATAACTAGTTATGAACAAGAGTGGCTACAGTGATAAAACTTTGATTACATCTCGGTTGGACTACTATAGCACATTCGATGTGAGGCTGCTTTTCAAAACTGTTCAGAAACTTCAGTAGGTTCGAAATGTTCAGCCAGAACATTACTTGAAGCCAGTTATAGGGAGCATATAACTCACTTGTTAAAACAGCTTCTCTGACTACTGGATCATTTCCGGGCACAATTCAAAGTGCTTGTCATAACACATATAGCCCTATATGGCTTAGGTCCAGTCTATCTGAAAGACTGTATCTTCCCATATGCACCTGCCAGAGTTTTCAGGTCTGCAGAGGAAGACTTTCTCTAAGTCCCACCAACATCACAGGCTTATTTGGTGAGGACATGGGAGAGAGCTTTCCCAGTGGCTGCTCCCACCTCCTAGAACTCTCTTCCACGGCAGGCTAGGCTAGCTTGCTTTCCTTTGCCAGAATGCAAAAATGTTTTTGTTTAAGCAGGCTTTTAATGTGTAAACAGAAGAGCTTCTAATTAGGGTGTTTTATTTAGCTTTTTAAACTTTTCTATGTTTTTAAAATGATTTTATACCATTTTATGTGGTTGTTTTAATGATTTTTAAATTTTATTGTGAATATTTTTTAATTGACTATGTCTGGAAGCTGTCTTGGATCCCATTCTGGGAGAAAGGCAGCGTACAAATGAAATAAATAGTAGACAAAGTAAAGTAAAGTAAATCCAATCATGCAAGCAGTTGTGTTGATCTATATTAGTTCCAGGTTTCACCTCCCCAGAAACAGGTCATTTGTTTAGGTAATGGATCTTTATTGTCTATTTGAGGCTAAGATGGGCCATAATATGTTGCATCATTACAACAGGGATAGGTCACAACAACAAATTGCATTGCCTGGGAAGTCCAATTTCCCTCCAGCAGCATTAATGCCTACAGTGAATCTCAGCAGGAACAGCACTGGGGTGGGAGGGCCTTTCAGATGATGTCATCAAAATGTGCCAGCTCTTTGCTCCTATGAGTCCTAGCTGCATTACGCTGTCAGTCTGCAAATTAGAGGATCAGGCAGCAAATTAAGCCCGATGCCTGAGATTCTGGAAAGCCATCACCTGTCAGACAAGACTAGCTAGACAAGTGGCCAGACAAGTGGCAAGAAGACCTATGAGGGTTGCTGGTGCTTTTCTGCAGGAATCTTGCCATTGCTGGCAAAGGCTGGCTGAGATCCTACTTCACTTCTGTGTGGCATAAGTATTTACCAGTAGTGTTAAATCATGCCAAGCCCTATACTGAGTACTAGTGGACTGCAATGTATGTGGATAAATGGTCAAGGTACATGGCTAACATCCTGTTGTGCAATTTCAATGTGCAATGCACACAGCCAATGCCCTTTCACATGTTTGTTTCTCTATTTTAATATGCTATTGAAAACACAATGGTCCCTATGCTTATGCTGACATCAACTGGATACAACTGTTGCATATTGTAAAATAAACATATATCATTCTGCATGCATAGCACAACTTGTTAATTTATGTCACTAATAGGATGCCAGTCAGTGTTCAGTTTCTGAAATGGAGTGAGTGTTGTTTGTTAAGCATAGGTGTTCCATCTGTCCTTGCTATTATGCAGATTCTTTTCAGTCCCACAAAGTGGCCATGTTGCATCTGGATCTTTGTTTCAGCACTTGAAGAACAGCAGCACACCCTCCAACTCTCCCAGTTTGGTAGACACAGCGCCAGTTAATCTTCTGTCATTTCACTTTTTCAGCTCCTTTTAAAGTGTCCCAGTTTCTCTCATTCCCATTTCTCGTTTTGTCCTCAATTCACTTCAGTTGCTACAGTGTGAGTTCAAAGTACAGCAGTAGTTTGCACTTATTTAACTCAACAGGGAGAGAAGAGGGGAGGGATGGGATCTTTCCCTTCCCCACATGTACAGGCAAAAGTAAACTGCTGCAATCTCTCTTGTAACCTGTGTGTTCCTTCCTCTTGAATAACTTTTGCCATCTTGACCACATTCTGATATTGCCTGGGCAAATGCGCCCCGTTTTCATATGTGAAATGTTGGAGGGTGTGCACCATGACAAAGACCTAAATACCCCAAAGCCACTAGATTCCATCTGATCTTGGAAGCAAAGCAATCGGCTGTGGTTAGTACTTGAATGGGAGATCATCAATGCATACCAGGTGCTGTAGGCTATATTTCAGAGGAAGGAACTGACAAAACTACCTCTGAGTATTCCTTGCCTAAGAAAAGCCTATGGAATTTGTGGGGTCACCATAAATCAACAGATGACTTGAAGGCACATACACACACCCATACACCACAGCATCCTTTGCAAGCTGTAGTTGCTTTGTTTTATGGAGAGATGCATAGACACAGACAGAGATAGGAGGACTGAGATTTTAAAAGAGGGCTCCCAGAAAGCTTTAATGATCCTGTTGCCATGGGAATATTTACTGACTTTGCAAGTGTATGTGAGGAGAGAAGAGACTGAGGAGAGCCATTCAAGAAAATAATGCATTTGAGGGTTATCACTGGCACTTCAGCTGCAAACAAGTCAGTCCTGGAAGAGGAAAATTCCCCAAAGCTGTGATTTATTACATTGGTTGTAGCTCTGAATTTGGCCTCTTTTCTCCCCTTACCCTTCCTCAGTCTTCTCTCTGATATTACATTCTAAAGGTAACAAAGTAGATAATACATTGTTGAAGTAGAAGGATTTTCTCCTTTATAGTTGTAAAAGCTGCTAGAGAGGAATCTTCCTAAAGCTGTTACATTTGCTTCCAGTAGATTAAAATGTATCTGGAATAAAGATCTCCCCGGCAGCGTCTACATTCTGTAGAAGACTGAGTATGGCAGGTGCACACATACACACAAACATGAAGCCATTTAGTATTTTTGCTGCCACTGTCATTACTTTTATAGTCATGACCACTGTGAGTTCTAAAAATTCACTTGACAATCAATCAAAGCAGTAGTGTAAGAGGAAACTTTTGGTTTTCCCTCTGTTGAGCAGCAAACACTTTGCTACATATTGACCAGCTAGACGATAGTTCATGAGTGTCAGAGGCCAACAATTCATCCATGATGATGCCTCCAGTGACTCTGCATGTGCCACACTACACAATTATTTCAGTTTCATACCACTTTAATTGTGCTGACTCTATCCTATGGAGTCCTGGGATTTGTAGTTTTGTGAGATTTTTAGAATTCTCTGCCAGGAAGATTTAATGCTATCGTTTAAGAGAGTGAACTAGAGAATTCTAAGTTCCTCAACATCCTACCAATCCCGTGATTCCATCAGAGGGAACCGTGGTAGTTAAAGTGCAATCAAAGTACTATAATTATGCAGTGAGGATGTTGTTGCTGTGTGCTTTCAAATCTTTTATGACTTATGGCAACCCTATCATGGGTTTTTTGGCAGAATTTATTCAGAGAAGTGTTCCCTTTGGCTTCATCTGCAGCTGACTAGCCTAAGGTGACCCAGTGGTTTCCATGGCTGAGCAGGAATTCAAATCCCCAGTCTCACAGGGTCCTAGTCCAGTGCTCAGACAACTATACCACACTGGCTATCATGCTGCAATGTGGATACCCCTCTGAAACAAGAAACAGGCTGACAGACAGCCCAAAGAGAGCAGCTCCAAGGCATTTGGTGGCCAGAGGCTGGAACAGCAAGCACTGCCTCCCACTTCAGAGTCAAGATAGACAGAGCTAGTAAGACCAGTGCTAAAGATCAGAATTCCTAGGAGACTTAGGAAAGAGAATCAGCATTTTCATTTTCCTCCTGTTAGTCTACCCAGAAGGTGAGATGAGGGATTCAGCTGTGAAACATTTACCCTGATGAGGAGAGCTTGACCCATCTTAAGTCAGGCTGCCATGCCCCCTTGGAGGACAGCTAGAGTAGATGGTAGCAGCTAGGGATAGTGGCATTCTTCAGTGATATACCTATGTTGGAGCTGGCAAGGGCAGTGCCCCCATGATTGTGAGCCAATGGGCACCATGTGGTGCCACAAGCCTCTGCCCTGCTTTAAAAGTGCCAAAACCACAAGTGAGTGAAGCCGTGCTGAGCCAAACCTGAAGGTCACTGGCAAGAATATGTACTGTCAGTATCTTTCTCTTCCTCAAGACATTGTTTCTTTCCTTTCCTTGCCCTTCCTTAAAATCACCCTAATTTCCCATTGGCGCAGGGAAGTTGCTGAGGAAAAACAGACCTGCCCAGCCCACAACCCCTCATTTTGCAATTTTGCATTTGTTTGCTGGTGTGTGAGGGATATGAGAGAGGGACCATGCTGCTGTCTATCCTCTGGCTCTGAGCTGTGCCACTGATGTTCTTTTTCAGTTTGTTAATTCTGAGTTTGTTCCGCATTTATATATTCAAGCTTTGATTTTTCTGTTGCAATATTGAATTTATCCAAAATTGTTTGAATGCTTTCACGTTTTGCAAAGTGCTCTCCACCCTCAAATGTTTTTAGCAACTTGCTGTTTGTTTTGAGTCACTTTGATATGGTCTGCTGTGGAAAAATGACACATGAATTAGTTAATTTGGCATTTCCTACTTGTTTTAAGGAGCTTTTAGTAGTTTGACACTGAATTTTAGATCTATTTGGGGGGTGGAGTGGATCTAGAGCAGTATGAGGCATACAAGCCATGTGTTGCCCACCCTGGCATGATTTGTTATTATTTTTATTAAGAAATTTTCCAAATACACTAAAAATACAGCTGTTTTAAAGAAAAAAGATACAATAAGAAAAAGAAAAGTAGGGCAAAAACAGAGAAAAGAGAGAGAGAGAACTACTTGAAATATAGAAAAAAGTACGTCAAAATAAAATGATTCTTCTTGGTGGTTATGAGCATAGATTATCTCCCATCTTAAAAATTGCCTGTTATGCTTCTTCTGATAAGGCTATTAATTCCCCAAACTCAATGTTGTTATGTCATTTTTTCCCCCAAAAAGTCAATCAGGGGTTCACAATCCTTTAAAAATATTACTAATGATTTTTCTCTACGTTTTTCTTTATGTTTCTCCACTACATCATTCAGTTTTAACAGCCAGTACTCTGTTGTTGGTGGTGATGTTGAATTCTTCCATGCCCACCTTTGCATGATTTGATCACAAGCTGAACGTGAGTCGACAGTGTGATGCAGCAGCCAAGAAAGCCAACGCGATGCTTGGTTGCATCAATAGGGTATGGTGTCTAGATCGAGGGAAGTAATGGTACCACTCTATTCTGCATTGGTTAGGCCTCATTTGGAATACTGTGTCCAGTTCTGGGCATTTCAATTCAAGAAGGATATCAGCAAGCTGGAACGTGTCCAGAGGAGGGTGAGCAAAATGGTGAAGGGCCTGGAAGCCATGCCCTATGAGGAAGAGCTTAGGGAGCTGGGTATGTTTAGTCTGCAGAAGAGAAGGTTAAGAGGGGACATGATAGCCATATTTAAATATTTGAAGGGATGTCATGTCGAGGAGGGAGCGGGCTTGTTTTCTGCTGTTCCAGAGACTAGGACAAGGAGCAATGGATTCAAACTGCAGGAAAAGAGATTCCACTTGAACCTCAGGAGGAACTTCCTGACGGTCAGAGCTGTCCAGCAGTTGAATATGCTGCCTTGGAGTGTGGTAGAGTCTCCTTCTTTGGAGGTTTTTAAGCAGAGGCTGGATGGCCATATGTTGGGAATGCTTTGATGGGTGTTCCTGCATAGCAGGGCTTAGACTGGATGGCCCCTGTGGTCTCTTCCAACTCTATGATTCTATGAAAGTAAGTGCTGGTTCACACAGATGGCACTTGTGCCTGAATGCTGCTTTGTCACAAACCCCAAACAAAACCTTTTGAAGCAGCATCCCTCAGGAAAGTATGGAATTGCTCATTCATCTCATGAACAATTTGATATACAGTCCTCCCTCAACATTGTAGGTTTGATCTTTGCAAATTTGATTATTTGCAAGGTGAGTGCATGCCTTCCCTCTCCCATTTTCCAGTGGTGTAGAATTGAGTCGATTGACTTGGACTCAAGTCAGACTTAAGTCACTTCAATGACTCGACTCGGACTTGACTCAGCAAAAATTACACATTGACTTGACTTGACTTGAGACTTGCATATTTTTAGCGACTGATTTGCTGCCCTTGGTTCAGTAACATAACACATTCATCCAGAAACCTTACAACTTACTGGTCACATGATGATCAGTCTCAAGGCCAAAGTGTGGATACATTGCTCAGAGGGAACAGTAAACAGATCACAAATGGGCTTGAGGTGGGGTTGAGGTCTGCTCAGCAGACTGTCCCTGCTACGTATCGGAGAAACTTTCTAAAACTTTTCCTAAGAGCAGAAGGCAAGATTTGTGCTTAGCATGCGGGGAGTATATCTCAGAGGAAAACAGAAAATGTGTTAGGCAGTGGGCTTGAGGAGGAAGGATTCTTCCGTCTAAAGCTTCAGTAATGGTGAATAGGAAGGATCTTATTCCCCACTTCTGAAAAGGCCTCCAGCTTTGAAAATGAGAAGTAAGAAGGAGCCTATTCCCCACTTCCAAAGCTGCAGATAGCAAAATCACAAAAGTAGAGGGCCAACTCTTTAAAACTGACTTTATTTGACTCTGTCCAGAAATTCTGGAATATAGGTTGGGGTATAAAGTTGGCTCCCAGACTTGAGACTTGACTTGAAAGTATCTTCAAGGACTTGAGACTCGACTTGAGACATAAAGGTAGAGACTTGAGACTTGACTTGAGACTTGGAGTAGAAGACTTAGGCCTTTTCCGCACTTTGCATTAGCAATGGGCCAGAGCGCCCTCCGGCGGGGACGTCTCCACTTGGGGGCGAACTGGGACTGGAATATTTAATGTTTGTCTGGACTTCAGCCCTCTGCAGAACGCGCAGAACTGGTGGTTCCCCGTGCTATTGAAAGTCCGATTAAAAGAAGATTTTCAATAGCCGGGTGCGCCCCAGTCCGTCGCTGCCCTAAGTGTAGATTTGCAGGCTCACGCCAGTGTGAGGCTGCAGATCATCCAGGGGCGGGCTTCCGGCTGGCGAGCTGGTGGAGAGCCTCCGCCAACCGGAAGCCTCCATTTTTGTCTCCGGAGAGTGTGTAGCGCGGGCGCACGCTGCTCCGGAGCGTCGTGGATTGTCGGGGGGAGCATGCCAGTCCGGTGAGTAATGGACTGCCCTGTTTCCCCCACAAAGTGCGGAAAAGCCTTTAAATACATCACTGCCATTTTCCTCCTCTCATTCCCTTGCATTTTCCCAGGCTTGGAGAAGGAAGGCAAGCACACAGACAAAAGGCAAGGGAATGGGGGAAAGACATGCATACACCTTCCTTCTCCCCTCTGGAGCTCCCCACTCCCATACTCTCTTCTCTGGCCCTGGCATTGAGAACTGACACCAAGGCAAAAGGCACGGGGATGGAGTGGGGAGACTTGAGAGAGACTTCCTTCTCTCCTCTGGAGCTCTTTGCTCTTATTCCATTGCCTCTGGCCCCAGCACTGAGAACTTGCACCAGGGCAAAAAGCAAGAGAATGGGGGGAGGTACACACATGCACTTCCTTTCTCCCCTCCAGAGCTGCCCCCCATTCCCTTGCCTCTGGCCCTGTGTGCAAAAGGCAAGGGAAGTGGGGGAGCCCCACAAGGGAATGGGAGGGGGATCACAGGGGGGAAGTTATTTGAAGTTTTTTCACTTTCGCAAGGGTTCCACACCCCAAACCCTTGCAAAAGTAAAGGGGCCCCTGTAATACATATCTGCTGATGCATACATTGCCATCACCATGACCAACTACTATGACTAACTACGTCTCTGGGGACTGAAGGGCATCAAGATGTCACCTAGATCCCAATAAACGTCAGAATCTGAATCAGTAGAAACCACACACATTTGCTGGATTGTACACTTGGTTATAAATATGCATGTATAATCCAATCTATTTTTTTCACTCAAATACATAAAGGTAAGAATCCTGTTTATTATACTTATAGGCACAAGGAAAACATTTGAGCTCCAAAACTTGCCAAGTGCTCCCCCCAAACATAAACAACTGGAGTTGGTTTACTCACTATCTACCTGGCCAAATCCAGCCATTGTTATGAAAGAAGAGCCCATAGCTCAGTGGAAGAATCTATGCATTACATTGCATACATGCATAAAATCTAATTTTAATTTCTGACAAGCCAGTCACAGAACCAAAAACTCCTCTTGATGTGTTGTATACACTTGTCAGTCAAGATAATCAGGGACCAAGGCAACTTCTGAGAATGGGGTCATGAAATTACACTAATTGTGGTGTAGTGGTTACAGGGGGAATACAATGAAATAGTTAAAGTGTTGGATTAGAATCAGAGAGACCCAGTTTTAACTCTTTACTGAGCTAGGAGACTCATCTGGTGAGCTTGGTCCAGTCACTACCTCTCTGCTAGCTTGGATAGCTCTTTTCAGGTTCAGATTAAAGCCCAGAGCAGATTTACTAGCCCAATGACATGGAAGGCTCCAGACACCACTGTATATTATACAGGTGCAGACTGGTGAGAAGAGCCAGTATGATCTAGTGGTTTGAGCACTGGATCACAACTCTGGAGACCAGGGCCACTTCCGCACGAGGCTGTTATAGCGCTATGATTCCACTTCAGCCTCCTATGGAATCCTGGGGTTTGCAGTTTCGGGAGCGGCCAGGCAGCCCCTCCCGAAACTGCAAACCCCAGGATTTCATAGGAGGTTGAAAGTGGAATCATAGCACTATAACAGCCTAGTGCAGAAGTGGCCCAGGTTTCAAATCCACACTCAGCCATGGAAACCTACTGGGTGACCTTGGGCAAGTCATGTTCTCTCAGCCTGAGAGGGGGGCAAAGACAACCCCTCTCTGAACAAATCTTAACCAAGTAAACCCCATGATAGGTTTGCCTTGGGGTCACCTGAAGTTGGAAGTGATTTGTCACTCATAACAACAAACAGGATGCTGAATTTTTTCCCTGCCTACTTTTTCCCATTCTATATTTCCCCTGTAACAACTTTTCTTTTCATGGGGCCTCCAATGTCCAGATGGAGAAAGAGAACCCAAAGACAGAGAGGTTAGAAATAGAGAAACAAAAAAAATGGAGAAGGGGTCTGGTGCTCTTCCTCCTCCTGTAGTTGCAATATCTTCCTGAAACAGCTTTTCATGAGGAAAAATTGCTGTTGGGTTACCCAGTTGTGTCACATGCAACCTGAACTTTGGTCTTGACACTTTGTTCCTGCCTTCTCCAACCTGGTACCCTCCCAATGTGCTGTACAGCAATCCCCACCATTCCTAATCAGCATAACCAATTGTGAGGGAAGATAGGAGCGGCAGTGCAGAAACATCTGGAAGGCAAAATGTTACTCCCATTCTTTTCTTTGCAGCTTTGGGAGGAAAAGTGTGAGTCATCCCCAGTTCAACTCTATACATAGAAGCTTTAGATGAATCATCAGAGGTATCACCTTTTCTTCATCACATTCAAAATGCATTTAGAATGTTAGTTAAACTAACCCTCACATCAATACTGTAGTAGGCCAGGATTGAATACTGGGGGATTCTGGGAGTTGTGATCCAAGAAAGTAACATTTCCAAGCTTGCGCAATATGCTCAATATGGCAAAACATACAGCAAGCCTGAATTAAATACACACCCAGCTAGCAGGTTTGCAAAACACTGCCACAGTTGCTTCCTTTACTTTCACATTTAAGCCAATGAAAAACATCTTTCACCTCTCAAATTGTGACAGAATGAAATATTGCACAAAGGAGTTGCAGAATGTGAACTTCAGAGCGCCTGGCATATGCACACTTCCTCCACCCAGCCACTTAGTGTTGATCCATCAAAGAAAAACATTCTTCTTGTAACATCTGGATCCTGTAATAATACATGCATTTGTTATTAATTCATAAAAGCAGGAAAGTACAGTCTCGGCCATTTGAAGATACAACTGTAATCTAAGTTCTTTCTCCAGTTCGGCTCACTGCAGCTGAGAGAAGAGTCTTCTCCCAGAGTTCAGCTGTGCACTTCTTTATTTAATTTGGCATCTTATTCCCCTAGTTTGGTATTTTTATATGTGGGCTTCTGTCTGTTAACAGATGCTTGAGATGCTGGGTTTATATTTTTATTTGCAATGGGTTCTGGAGATTTAACAAAAAAAGAAGATAAACACATAGTGCATTACTAAATGTATAGTAAAACATAACAGAAATAATCACATTCCACAGTACATGTTCACATTCTTTTTGTCATTTCTTGATTTAGGCGACTCCAATGCAAACATATCAATAGGGTTTTCTTGGCAAGATTTGTTCAGTGGGGGTTGTCATTGCCTTCCTCTGAGGTTGAGAGAGTGTGACTTGCCTAAGGCCACCCAGCTGGTTTCCATGACTGAACACGGATTTGAACCCTGGTCTTCCAGTTCTAGCCCAGCACTCAAACCACTACACCACATTGGCTCCCATTCACATTCTTAGTGCCTTCTTCTAAAGTTAAACCGGAAGTGTTTGGTTTAAAATCAAGTATGATAACTTATCTACTGTGATAGTTTACAGCTGCTGTCCAGAGTAATTCCCACTGATTTCAAAGGGACATTACTTGCTAATAAGTTCACATAAAATTTGTTAGAATTACTAACATCTGCATATGTTTTCTAGTTACAGGCTTCCTGTTTGTTTGCTTTTCTGCACCCATGTTCTTCCTGCTCACTCTAACCTGAAGCCATGTTTTCTTCTTCCCTTTTCTCCTCCATTAAACTGTATTTGATTATGAGCAAGTACTGTAAGGAAAGCTACTTTTATATGCTTTACAAAAAAGGCTAAGTGTTTTTTGTTTCTCTGGTACAGTCCATGTGTCTGTGGGTTGTTTTGGGACTGGTTGTTGTCCAGCTTCTGCCTTGTCAAATAATTACTCTGTTTTTTCAAAAGTCCTTAGGTAAGTTTGACCTATTCCCAACCCAGGATAGGTGCTTACAGCCTGGCCTTATGTATTTATATATTCTAGAGGAAATCCTCTTGATATAAGACTCACTACCATCACTACATCACTACAGTATAACAAATGTACTTGAGTGTGCGAAATTACTTTTCAGTTTTGGCCTTTATTCTTCACAACAGTCCTCTAAAGTAAAGATAAGCGCTCCCATTTTACAGAAGAGAAACTAAAGCTGCAAGACAGCAGTTCATGTAAAGCCACAAAAACAAAAAAACAAAAAACTTTACAACTGTAGTGAAATTTGAACCCAGAGGATTCTTGCACAACTACAGCAAGATTTCCACTAGTCTTCAAACCACTGTACTTCAGCCAATGGAGAAATACACCAGACAGAGAGTTCTTACATTTGTAACTTTGAACATATTTGAATTCCATACCAGGTACCATGCAAATATTAGCAAACCAGTAGGAAAAAAATTCTGAAAGAGTAATTTTTTATTCTGTCAACATAAAACTCTGGGAAGTGAAATTCTGGTACAAAAAATAACACGCATTTGTAATAATTACAAAAGCTAGTGAGTAATAACTAGGCTAGGTTTGTTATTATTTATGTTTTAATGTCCCTGGATTGTCATCTATAGCCTCTGCAGGGCCACTGTGTGTGGGTTTGCCAAGGTGGAATATTAGCTACCAGCCAGCTGGAGACGACTTTCTTCTCCGTCTTTGATGTGACTGAAGATTGGTGTATGAGTTCCATTTTTTAAAAAAATGACATTTTTTTCAGGTTATTCTTCTTGGTAACATCTTTGAAAAACCAGCTGCCTTTACTGTCCATGCCTCCCAAATCAGTCTTTAATTCCTGCATTAAAATCAGGTTAACTATAGGTGACCTTTTTTCTAAATGATCATGTAAAACTGGATTTATGAAAATCTCTCTCACACATTCACATACACACATATAAGTAGAGAAAGTTCGTCTGAATTATTTCCTTAGTGTAAAAACCTAAGAACGATTACCAGGGGCCTCTTGCTGTCATTAGTGAAATCATTATGTGTGTGAGGCTGAAAGAGCTGGACCCAGTTCTAGTGCGTGTTCCAATTCCAGTCCAAAATTAGTCCTGATGCTCTTCTAGGCTGAGGGTTATTTTCAGTGCCAAAGGACAAAGAAACATGAGGAACTATGAGGGGGTCAGTTCACTCTAGTTCCTCCAAGCATTTATCTAGTATTCAGAAGAACAAGAGTCTGACGCAAGCATCTAGTCCTTCTTGCCAAGCAGGCAGAACTACAAGTGCTCCCTCCCTCCCTCCCTCCCGCCCTCCCTCTCTCTCTCTGTCTCTGTCTCTCTGCTCACTTTCAGCATGTCCAGTTCCAGCTTGATCCACAGCCCTGAGGATGAAACAGGCAAGCAGACCCAAAGAGTTTCCTGAAAGTCTGAAAAACAGAAATAGTTTGGAGACAATTTTCTGACAGCCAAGTCTGTTGGCCCACCCTTTGTTCCGACATACTATACCCACCATTTTCTAAATGAGCATTGTCTCATCACTCTAGATACTGTGCCCCAAATATGTTGAATAAATGTTTTGTATTGAAGCAAAGTCACTGATATATTGATCTTCTACATAATAATACATAAAAATAATACATAAAATAATACATAAAAATAACACACAACGATAGTCCTCACAGTCCTATAGACCACACTTCAACCTGTTGCATTTGAATTTGCACATACTACATGGGCAGCTAAAGTATATGGCATTAACCTTATCTAAATCCATGCAGTACGTCCATAGTTTTCAAATGACGTTCTGGGAAAATCAGGAGCATCTTGGAACCTTATCAGAGGTATCACACTGAACTCTGTAATGGGCAAACTTCCATATAAGACAACTTGGCAATCATCACTGAACTGGTCTCTTCAGGCTGTAGGAGATTTCAGGGAAGATGTGGTCCTCCAGATGTTCTTAGATTGCAAATCCCAGCATCCCACACCACTAGCTATGCTGCCTGAAGTTAATAGGAGTTGCAGCACACCTATGTGGAGGTCACTTAGGTATGCGATGGGGTATGCTTTCATATCTCAGCATTTGGAAACATTACTATTTCGGGCTATAAACCTCATACCCATGTTGGCTGGAGGATTCTGTATGTCTCAGTAGGAGGAGTGTGTTGCTGATGAAAAAACAAGACAGTATTCTCTGTAATGGCATGTACTAGAAACACCATCTGCAAGGACATTGGGCTCTCACTGATATTACAGTGTTTTGGGTCAAGATATTTTCATTTGCCTGGGCATTTTAAATGTTTATATTGCTTCTGCCTGCTTTATTCCTTTCAGTTTTCTCACTTTCTTGTTGGCCATGATGATTTTCTTGCTTGTTTTAAAGCACAGTATTTGCTGTCTTAACTTTTTACATCCTGGAATCCATCTGGATGAAGAATTCTGGAATTATAGTTCAGCAAATCTGAAGGAGAGCCGTTTGGAATAGGCTAGGTCACAACTGTGCCAATACCATTTTCAATACTTAGGATGGTTAAACTATCTGTGCATTCTAGGCCTTCTCAAGAGATGCCCAAAACTCAGCACACCAGCAATGAACTCTAGGATCTTGTGATCTAAAGAGTTAAAAACAAAACTGAAATGCAGGGTAAGAGGCCTGAACTCACAGATGGGTCATGAACAAAGGCAACATTCTTTGAATAGGTTTCTCTGCCCTCCCCATTAAAGTATTTTGAAATAGTTCTTTTAAGCACTTTTTGCCACAGAAAACTTACAGGAGAAATATTTTACTTTCATTGCCTGTGCCTGTTAACCTTTTGTTTGCCAAAATTGTGTTTATATTTGCTTTGGCACCTTCAATTTGCTGAGGAGAAGATTCATTTGGATGTCCTAAAACATTTTTTCCTTAATCTCATTACAAAGAGCGAGCCTTTGTAATAGTTTCCAGGGCTCCCTACTGCTGTGCTATTTCCTCTTGGAACAATCTCCTTGTAGTGATTTGGTGGAATTATTGGGCCCAATTAAGGTCTCATTTATGTCTCTGGAAACCTGAAATAAATACAGTTGATTTTGCAAGCTTGGTTTGGAATTATACATCAGATCCAAAGATGTATGTTTCCACAGGACAAAAGTTTTCTCAAAACCTACTGCAGGTTGGTAAAAGTGAATACGTTATAACATTTGCAGTCTAGTGAGATCTTTTTATGTGAGAAAAGCAGGGCTTGGAAAAGTTCTGTTTTTGGATAACAACTCCCAGAATATCCCTGGGGTTTTGAACAATGCTCTTACCAAATATGCTATTTCCTAACATTCTCTCAATGCCTCTCAATATTCAGTATACAAAAGTCACCTTGGGCATTAATTGTCCAATATCATAAATATGTCTGTGTAGGAAAATATTTGAAAACAGTTACCTAACACAGATAGAACAGCAACCATGGTTTATCATTACAGATACCGTGGTTTTTTTGTTCTTCCCTTCCTCTTTCCTCATCCCTTTTCATGCATGAGAGAAGATGAAAAGTTTTCATCCACGGTTTGCAACACAGTAATTTTTCTTTTTCCTTGTTTCTGAATATCAAGAACAAATATACAAAATATTGTATGCTCCCCAGGTAAAATATAAAGCTGCAGAGGATGAAGAAGGAGAAAGCAGAGCACTCATGCCCGGGGCTTACTCTGCCTCATGCATATAACAAACCATGGGCTGGCATTCAGTATCACAGTTACAGATATGCAATCCTGAGTAATGCATCTGTAGGTGTTCCATATTCATGATCCCTACATAGTCATAATCATGGCAGTATTGTCATGATCATAACTGACTTCCCAAACCTACTTTACTAGGCATCATTCACAACAAGAGAAGGAGGTCTGTTCTGCTGGTAATTGGCATGCAGGTAGATGATGTCCCCACCCACACCCACCCACCAGCGAGTGAGGCTTTGATGGTCAGGCGCAGAACCCCAGCAATTCCTAGCTACAGTCTCAGTCACTGGCAGAAGCAAGGTGGAAATGTCATTCACTGATGCCCTGATTATAAGCAGAACTGAGCTTCTTTTCTTTCGGTGCAGCTGATAGCCAGTAAAGTAGGTTTGGAAAGGTGGTTGGGCCAGGAGACTCTACATAGTTACATATATGTAACTAATTAGATAATGTAGAATTCTGACTATAGTTTGTTGTTTCAGTTGAAACAAGCCTGTATGTAGATATGAAGTTTAAAAATATCAGATCTTCCTACTAATGTCCTCAATTTTCTCTTCTACTTGCCCCAAATATAACACATTAACACACCACATAACAAATGAATGTAACCACTCTATTCTCTGCCCCCCTTTCACTAAACTAGCAGCTTATGTCTTAATTGGAAGGTATCCTGAGCCTGCCATTTCAGAAGGAAGCCCTCACCAATACCCAAACTACTGGCCATCCCTGCTTCTGATATGTATGTGATGGTGATTCACTCTTCTCAGGTCTGGACCAAGACATTTTGCTCCCCAAGGCAAAAGACATAATGGCACCCTTCTCCATTTCACGTATAGAAGCCAATTGGACTCACAGTTGAAATTTGCTTCAGCATGGGCAATGGGATTATAATCCTCCACTACATCCAGGGGTTACAGGCACACCCCACTCTAAGATGGCAGGGGGGCTTGAGGAGGGGCTTAAGTGAGACAGCCAAGGGGTTGTTTCTGCTGGCTTCCAAGTCTGGCACTTAAGGCAGTTGCCTTACTATACCTAATGACAGCAGCAGCCTTGTACTTTGTTCTATTGGGATGACATGCTTGGGGACAGGCAAAATAACCAGTGTGTTCTGTGCTGTGGTACAAACTTAGATGATGGAACTCCATCGCAGAAATGATCTGTCAGCCAGATCCCAGTTTGTTTTCTGCAAGGCGGTAGAAATCCTTCTGTCCCAATAGGCTGTTGATTAAAATGATGTCTCCACTGCTGTTTTTGATACTGTTGGTTATCTATGTATGAAGACTCGCAATCCACTGATGACAATTCACTGAAAAACAATTCCAGAGTTACAAAGAAGGCTGAAATTAGTCATCAAAAGGAGGATCTTTTTGGCTACTTCTGTGTCAGCCATAATGCATGTACTGAACCTTGATTCTTAATTTAGAATAAGAATGTGACATTTAAAAAAATCTTACCTACTTCTTAGCCTTCATTGTCACCGTCCCTGCGAAATGGCAAAGGGACACACCATTTCTTCCAGGTTTCTCAGTGGTTGCTCTTGTTGAGGAGCTCAGGTCTGTCAGTGCCAGCTAGGTGTTAGTGACCTGTCTTTGATCTATGGGCTAGCAGATCCTGGGTTGTGCCAACCCATCTGGTGCTGCTACTAACGTTGGGCACGTGTCACCTCAAAACAGCAAGACTCTGGATTGCCCTCTGCTGGTCAAATGGAGCACTTGAGTGACTGTTTCTTCAGATAAGGGCACGCTTGATATGGTGATGGTGTAGCTGTTTGATCAAGTTAAGGAAAAAGGCTGTTTAATATCAGTTTCTTCTTTCTTTTTTGGAGCACCAGAGGAATGGCAAAAGTCAATGGGAAAACACAAATCTGCTATTTTCAGCTTTTTCAAAAGGTATTGCTAGCAAAAAGTGAGAGAGAAAGCATAGCCACAGAATTGTTCTTGACAAGAGACAAGATAACGGTGTTTTATTCTCACTGTTGTGTGCATTTTCATTCTGTCTTTGTCCAGCTGGGTTTAGAGATTGAAGCCTGGATGTGCAATTGTATATTTGTTCCAGTAGATATTGAGGAGTGTTTGCTCTGAACAATGTGACTTTGTTCCTTTTATTTATTTATTTTTAAGAGTTTTAGAAGCATAAGCAATTGCTTGAGGGGAAAAAATAGAGTCAACCACATAAGGAAATTAATAAAAGTGAAAACAAATTTTGTTTCGTAGAGTGTGAAATGCAAAGGGAAAGACAACATGTGTAGTTTGCTTGATTTCATTTCCTAACAGACCTTTAAGAAGCCAGCCTACTAATACTATTGACAAAAATGGTAAAAAGCCCAAAATGACACAAGATTGCAAAGCTCCTGCTTATGTTGGTGCAAGCCCAGTTTATCCATGATAAATGCCTTCCTCACACTAACCAAACCAACTCCTTGCCACTGCAAAAGGAGTTTATCTCTGAAATTTTTTGCACCAAAAAGGTTTATGGCCTTTTTAAAAAATCTGTTACGATACAGCAGGTGTGAGAGTCATGTAGTCCTACAAAGAATGTTGAACTGCAGGTCCCAACATTTCTCTCCATTGATTCTGCTATTTAAGGCTGCTGGAAATTACAGTCCAACAAATCTGGGAGGCTGTATGATTTCTATCCAACTATACACTATGGCCTAAATACGATTTAAACACAACTGAATTAGATCCATGGGATCTGTGGAATTTACATAGTTTTGATTCACTAAGTTGCCATTGATTAACTTGGGCTATTCTATCTGGAATTAACGTTTGGATTTAGGCCTATTCCTGCATTGGCCAGATTGTGTGGAGCCACACATAAACCATGCTTACATCCTCTGCTGCTTTTCTGTCCCATCTCCCCAACAGGGTTATGAGATTGTGGGGCCAAAATCTGAGACTTTGGGATGCATTCTTGTGATGTCATTAGCCATGATTCCTGAAGTATCAGCCACAGTTGCAAAAGAATACCACTGAAATCAAAAACATGAAGTCTAACAAATGAGGAATACAAACACATGCACACGCACACACACGCATCTTTCAAGATAGTGCTTTTGCCCTGAGATTCCTTTCACTTGCTCTGAGGAACGGAGAAAAGGAGCCAGGCCCCAAGACCTGAGGGTTCCCTTAGATTTGGGAACCCTATTTTCCAGCATGTAAGATACACATTGAACTGGACAATCATTCAACAAGACAATCATAGGAACCAAGTCCAATATGTCTAAGCCCAGAGTTTAAAGAAATTACATTTTTGAACAACAACTTCCAGAATCCCCCAACCAATAGAATCACTGGCTGTGGATTTCTGGGAGCCGTAGTCAAAAAAACTAAGGCCCTTTCCACACCTTACCTTTTTTTGACACTGGGGTGCAGGGCTCACATGAGCAGCCTCTGGCAAGAGGCTCTCGCGTCCCTGCTGCTTCAGCTCCGCACAAGCTGCCTGCTTGCGCGAGAGCCCTGCCTCTTCCTTCCACAGAGCAGCCTGGGAGTTTCCCAGGCTGCGCTGCGGCAGGAAGTGCAACTGGCGCAGCTCCGGAGGCTCTGCACACCAGGTAAGTGTGTGCAGGGTCCGGGAGCAATGCGTGATCGCGCACCAGCCAAAAATGAAAAAGTGCACAATCGGCTCCTGCTGATCCCTGGAACGTTGCGCGATTGTGAGTGCATCGTGCAGATCACTCCTCACAATCACGCAATGCTCCAGGCGCCCTTTCGCATGGCAAATGCCATGCGGAAAGGGCCGAAGTTTTCCAAACATGGCCCACTTTCCCACTTTCTCCACTTTTAAGAGTAGCGCCATAACATTTCCAACAGCATCCCAGGGAGCAATTCAGCTGAGGAGGTCAGTGGGGGTGGTTTTCCAGCAGCCAGGAAAGTCGGACTGGCTGAATTTCTGCGTGTGGACAGTAGTTAAAAACATAAAGCATCTGGCAAGAAAAGGGTGCTAATCCTATCTATGTCATGTCTTTCTGCTTTTCAAAACATTCATGCTTTGAGGTACTTTTAGAGACACTGGTGAAAGTGGCCTCATGATGAATGTGTATATGTGTGTGTAATTTTCTGTGGTTCAGAGCCATTAGCCTAGATTTTTGAGGGTATCAAAGACCCCATATCTACACAGAACTCCCTACAAGCCATAGCTACTCCATTCATCACCATGGAAGATGCAGATCTGCACCTGCGTTCTTTTTGTATGTGGTGATCTTTTCCCTCCATTGAAATGAATGGGGTGAGCTAGGGCACAGAGACCCACCTACACCTTAGAAAACACACAGGGCCTCTGCATTGGAACCATTTTAAGGAGAGCGGGCTTTGTAAAATGGAACAAGTTTGTCAGTAGACTTCAGAATGGAAACTGCCAGTGTAACTTTCTTTGCAGAAAAAGCTGGCCTGGTTTTGGAAAGAAGCCATATGCACAAATGAAAAAAAAGAAATACCTGAGGGCTGATGAAGGGAAAGTTTCAAAGAGCTCTCTTTCAAAGGTCACTGGATGGTATCGCTTTCTACTAGTTCATAAAGTTCACTCAGTGCCTGTTAAACAGCATTTTTACCCTTGCAGAAGATGTTATTGCTGATCTTTGCCTCTGCTTTCTGCAGCTTTGCAGGTGGCGTTATCAGTGCTGCTTTGCGAAAAGCTGTGGGCCCGTCTTGTCCTTCAGATATGTGGGAGTCAGGAGGAGCTTCATGTAATTATTCAAGGACAGTGTCTGGCCCAGTGCCCAGACCCTGAGGCATTTTGTATCGTCTCAGAATGATAACACTCCAGCAAGAATCAAAAATACATTTCAAGGTAACATTGACAATCCATATTCCCAAGGCTTTGGCTGTCCAAAATGATAACTCTAAGGACCTCAGCAGGGTTTTCAGCATTCTGCTGGCCAGAGCCAGGATTTATCTGAGCCTTGCCCCTAACAAAAACATTTCAAATATTTAGACAAGTCTCCATGCACATTGGGACAGGACTAGATGGCTTTTTAGCACCCCAGAGAAGGAACCAGCTTATAGGCAGTGAAGAGAAACCAAAGAGTCCATGTTCCAGATTGGAATGTTTTTAAAAAAGTATTAAGATTGTCTGAGGTTGAACCCTATTTTCTTTTCACATATGAATAAAGACTTTTCTAATCTAGCAGGCTTTTGATAAGACCCATCTTAACACAATGCACTGGACATTGCTAATTGTGACGCTGGTGTGTGCGTGTGTTTCAATGATGCATGTTTTAACCTGATCTTAATATTTTGATTGTTTCATCTTGCTTTAACTTGTCTTTCTTATGGATTGTTAATGATGTCTTTTTTAATTGTTGTAAGCTGCTTTGAATCCTGATCTGGGAAAAAGGCAGGATAGAAATAAATTCTGATTCTGATGGTTGTCGTCGTCGTCATCATCATCATCATCATCCCTTTGTTAGTCAAGTGCTGCCATTAGTCTTGAATATAGAAGCAAGCCATTGGAAGCCCTCACAGTAAAAGCTATTTTAAAAAAAAAGTTGTGGGAAGGAAATATATTCTGAAAAATAGACCTTTGAACCAGTGCAGGCTCCTGATGATGCAAGATGGGAAATAAATTTTTAGAGGATGCGAGGGGCTGAAAGGGGAAGGAGGAACTGGAAAAATCCAACTCTCTGCTCCATTAACAGGAATATTCTATAAGTGGAACTTCACTCACAGGATATTGGGAGCTAATTACACGAGTTTGTGTGTGTGCTTCATTGAACATTTTCAAGCCACCTAAAAAGTCACCCTTGGGTTGAAAGATGGCCTAGAAAATAATTTTTTAAAACAGCATAAATAACCTCCCAGAAAACACTGACCTTTTAAAAATCAGTTTTAAACATGATTTTTTTTTATTAGCTCTAAACATGCTTATTTGGTAGAAATCCAGCTAATTTCTGCTGCGCTTCTGGTTACATGCTCTTAGGATTGCAGCCTTTGGCTGTTGTTACCACGAAAACATAAAAACAGGACAGAAATGGTTCAGTTCTGTTGATATGAGATAGTGCTTTGCCTACATTACTACTGGGATAGATTTTTCACAAATCTGTGCTCTGAGATGCTGAACCAGAGTAAAACATGATGGATAGAGCTACTTTGTTCCTCTATAGCAGTATCACCTCATTATCTGTACAGATTGGTAGAGAGAGCTTCTATAAATACCAGTCAGTTTTACTGTGAAATCTCACACTTACCTCAAGAGCTATGAAAAGCAGAAGCCATAGCTTGCAGTAGAACACAAGTTTTGAAAACAAAAGTTCCCAAGTCCATCGCCTAGTATCTCCACCTAAGGTAGCAGGAGTTATTAAAGTCTCTCTTTCTGAGGGGTTAAGAGTGCCACTCCCACCCAAAAACTGAGAATAGGAGGCTAGAGAGATGAATAATTTGACTCAGTATAAGGCAGTTTCATATTTTAACCTGTTTATGCATCCTATGAGGGGAAGGATAAGTTGAATAAAAGCTCAGCGTGTTAGCATTCCAGTAAGATGCACAGATGTATATACATGTCTTGTGTGTCCTCTCCACACCATATCAGGACCAAAGGCTCAAAAAATCCCCAAACCAGTATAGACAGTGACCATTCTGGGAGCTGTCAGCCAAAGAAGTAAATTTTCTAAGAGGTAGTCATTACTCATCTTTAAAAAAAAATACATTTCCACCCTTTTCCCATACGTAACAAATGATGTTGTGTACATTTTAAAACTCCAGTTTCTAAAGTGTGAGGCAGAAGAACACAACACGACTAGGACCTTTTAAATAGACATCCTGTTTGCAAACTTTGGAAAATAAAATTTTAGCACTTGATTCTTCCTCTGCAGTTTATGAAGGTTCTTTATTATCCTGAAATCTTTTAGTCCAGTATTTCCTTTGCCAGTTTCACATGAGATGTTTTGGACACATTTCAGTTCAGACTGAGAGAACACAGCGACTGGTCAGACCTTTCAGCTTGGTTGGTTCTGAATTTGGATATAGAACAGAAGTAATGGAAAAAAGGGTTGTGTTCTATGAGTCTTCACGGTGAGAAAGCCTTGAAGGTGCCAAGGAGGCACTTATTTCAGTATATCTCCACTGCCTTAATGTGCTAGACCTGGAAACATGCTGGGTCTGCCATATTGTCTTATGCCAGCACACACTGGAGGTGGTATTTGGAGAAAAAAGGACCGGCTCCAGTTGACAGTATATTTAATTAATAACATGGCCTGGGCCTCAGGAGTTCTTGGCACGTAAAAATAATGTGCAGTGTTTTCCAAAAGCAGGGACAGCACAGTCTTGTGGGACAAAGAAAAGACCAGCATTCTGTGAAGAGGAATGAAATTGAGGAATGAGGAGCTGCCCATGACCCTTTTTATGATCTAAGCACTTTCCAAAATGAGAGAGAAAGGCTTAAAAGACCTGCCTGGCCAAGGCCAGAAATTAACTAAAGTGAAGAAGTCACAAGGACTTCGTGTAGGTGTAGGATGGGATTTAGACCCAGCACTGACATCTTGGGTCCCAGCCAGCACAGAAGACAGCAAGGTCAGACAAGATGTGGCCTCCAGCCTTTTTAGGCCCCACTGAAAAAGAAAGTGCTTCCCACAGCTCACTAAGAAAATGAACCTATCTTGGAAGGCAGCATGGGCTGAAAGTGAAAGGTCCAACTAGGGATGGGACGAATCCAGAATTTTCCAAATCCAAATCTGGATCTGAATCCCTGGATGGTTCTGGGAATCCATGAATCTCACGAATCTCGAATCTTTTTAATCCTTTTTTAACAAGGAGGTTAAAAAGCAAAGGAAAGAAAGATAATCTTGGGTAAGACATACTCTCTCAACCTTAGCAAAAGCCTAGGCAAAGGCAAATCTATTCCAGGACAATTAGATGTTTTGCCTCAGGATCTCACCAGATTGAAAATGACATGAAGGCCCTTTCTACACAGGCAGGAAAATGTGGATTAATCCCACATTTTCCTGCTTGTGCACACAGGGCCACATACTACAGTATAGAGATAATCCAGGTCAAAACTAGATTTTCTTTGCATAGCTCCATATTGGCATCCTGGGGTCTGTAGTTTGATGATGCTCCAGCAAAACTTTGGCAGAGAAGGCTGTGACATTTTGTAAAACTACAAAGCCCAGAATTGTGTCTGAAAGAGCTTTGCAAGGGAGCTATGCAAAGGAATCTTTCAGCTGTGCTTGAAATCTCAAGCCTGTACATTCCAGTCAAGTGCTGAACTTAAATCTTAAATGTTCAGTTTAAATATCTTAGAATACAACCCCAGCTGTAATTTCTGAAATTGTTAGCAAAGGCCATTATTACTTCAAGGAAAAAACTCACCTACTTGCCACCTCCCCTTGTGTGTCTGGTCTCCCAGATTTTCAGGTGTCCTGGTCTCCAACAGACTATTTGGTTGGCAGATTCGAAAGATTCGGTTTGCCTATTTTGGCACAGGGATTTGGATTCACGAATCAGGATTTGAGGATCTGAGGATTTGCAGATTCAGTTGGCCCATCCATAGGTCCAACCTATTTCCCAATTCATGGCTGAAAGGGGATTTGAATCCTAGGCCCTTTCCGCACCTTACCTTTTTCCGGTGCTGGGGTGCGGGGATCGCACAAGTAGCCTCTGGCAAGAGGCTCTCGTGTCCCTGCTGCTTCAGCTCCACACAAGCTGCCTGCTTGCGTGAGAGCCATGCCTCTTCCTTCTGCAGTGCAGCCTGGGAGTTTCCCAGGCTGTGCTGGGGCAGAAAGCATGACTGGGGTGGCTCCGGAGGCTCCGCATGCCAGATAAGTGTATGCAGGGCCTGAGAGCAATGCGCAATCACGCACCATCTTCAGCTTCCACCTGAAAATGAAAAGGTGCACAATCGGCGCCGGCCCCTGGAGTGTCACACGATTGTGAGTGCGTCATGCAGATCGCTCCTCACAATCATGCAATGCTCTAGGCGCCCTTTCGCATGGCAAATACCATGCGGAAAGGGCCTCAGTCTCCCCAACCCTAGAATAAGCTTAAGTGTGAAATACAGACTATTTCCATACTACACTGTTATAGTGCTATTATTTGACTTTCAACATGCTGTGGAATTCTGAGATTTGTAGTTTACTGAGGCCAAAGAGCTCTCTGGTTGAGAATTCTAAATGCCCCTCCCTAAACTGCAACCCTCAGAATTCCAAAGGATGTTGAAAGTGAAATAATAGCACTGTATCAGGCTAGTGCAGAAATGGCCCATGTTCCCTAAGGGCAGAGGAGCACAATTCAAAGGATTTCAAGATCACTTTTATGTTAACTGCAGGAAAGCATTTTAGTGACAATATTAACTTAGTAGAATGTTAAAAAATGAAATCTGTAAAGCTCTCTTTTCCTCTCTGTTCTTTAAGTTGCATTGTCACCTCTCTCTTCAGCCACTGCTGTGTTTTTTCACTTTGGGTTAGAGAGCCAACATGGTGCAGTGGTTTGGGTTTTGGGCTAGGGCTCTGGGGATCAAGATTCAAAAGCCCACTCAGTCATGAAAATCCACTGGGTGACCTTGGGCAAGTCACACACTCTCAGCTTTGGAAGCAGGCAAAGGCAAACCCCCTCTGAACGAATCTTGCCAGGAAAACCTCATTATAAGTTTAACTTAGGGTTGCCGTAAGTTGGAAGCAACTGGAAGGCACACAACGACAATGGAATGGAAACACCATCAAAGATTGTATTAATTTTTGGTACTGAGAGAATGTTATGGATTTGGGAAGAATTTGGGAACGTTAAGAATTTGGGCCACCTCTTCTTTATTTCCCCTCTTTTCTTTATTTCTCTTTGCTCAAAGAACCTCTCAGCTTCAGTGTACAGACTGAAGCTGATGCATTGGTGTTCCTTATGTCTGTTACATTTAGAGAAACGTTACACCAGATTTTTTTTTAATGTAGTATTCTACCTTACTCCCAGCATGGGACCCAAGGCAGCTTGCAACAAGGCTAAAACAAGATCACCTAAAAAACCCTTAATAAAAAGGTTAAAATACAATTAAACAACTTAACATATTAAAATACCATTAAATTTTAAAAAGTGTAAATTCCTTTAGAAATGTAACAATAAAGTTAAAAATGCAGCACACACCCCATAAAAAGTCTTCCCTCAACCATTTAATCATGAAATTCCTGTTTGAATAAAAAAGTCTTTGCCTCCTGGCAAAAGGAGAACAGAGACAAGTCAACCTAGCCTACCATGGAGGGGAATTCCTCAGCCTAGGAGCAGCCACCAAGAAGGGTATCTCCCATGTCCTCACCAGATAGGCCTGTGATGATGGTGGGATTGGAAGAAAGCCCTCCCCTGAGGATCTTAAGATTCTGACAGGTTCATATAGCAAAGCTCAAACTTTCAGATAGTCTGGAGCTAAGCTGGACTTGATGGCCCTTGTGGTCTCTTCTAGCCCTATGATTAAATACAGTTGGCATTCTGCTTTTGCAGGGGTTAAGGGTGGACCCCCATGAAAGGGGAAAAACAGCAAATACCATAAGGCCCCCCAAATTGCATTTAACATATACAAAAAAGTGCCTGTACTGGTGGGGTGGCTGAACAAAATGACAGAAAGACAGAATGTTTGGTTTCAGAGGAAAGATAGCCTAAAATGCGCAGAGCTACTAAATGGGACACACATGTAGATGATGGGTGGCGGAGAAGACACTGGAGATGGATGGTGACAATAGACATTACTGAAGAAGACTTTTAAAGAAGTGAGAGGATAAGAGAGACCAAGGCCATTACCACACTAGCCTGTTATAGTGCGATTAAAAGGCCCCTCCCTAAGCTGCAAACCCCAGGATTCCATAGGATCATGGAAGTGGAATAATCACACTATAACAGGCTAGTGTGAAATGGCCCAAGAAGCCAGGAAGAGAGGGGGAGAATGCGTGTTTATGGCTGTGTGAAATACAGCCTTAACAAAAAGTACCATATTCTAGGGTAGCCATGTTGGCCATGCTGCAGAATACAACAAAATCTGATATCCACAAAAGAGCAATCCCTTTATTGGCCATCCAAAATACAGAAAATACATCATGCAAACTTCCAAAGTTTTACTGGCTTCTTCATCAGGCAAAAACGTTAAGAATCGTACAGGAGAAGAAAGGAGATGATGTTAGAGCCACAAGCCCACCTTATGGCTCAGGAGATTCTCTGTTGTCAATTGAGATGGTTTGGAGAGATATCAGTGCAGGCAGAGGTGACTCCCTTTGGCCATGTGGGGATGAGGAACAAAGTGTAATAAAAGACAGGTATTAAAATTAAAATAAAATTAGCAACAGAAAAGTAGCTTCCCTAGATCTCAAGGTAAGTTACTTTTCTGTTGCTAATTGAGTTGAGATTTTATTACCTGTCCTTTATTGCCCTTTGTCCCTGGCCCCCACATGGCCAGAAGAGGAGCAGCCTCTGTCTGGATTGAGATCTTTCAATACCATCTTAACTAACAACAGAGTGACACCTCAGACATAAGGGAGGCACCTTCTTTTTCTGTATGATTTTTAACATCGTTGCCTGAGGAAGAGGCCAGCAAAGCTTCGAAAGTTTGCATAATGTACTTTCTGCATTTTGGCTGGCCAATGACAGTATCACTCTTTTGTAGATCTCAGATGTCATTGTATCAAAAAGTAACATTATTCATAGATTCACGGATCATTATGTTGGTAAAATAATTGATTTTCAAGATTTTGGTAAATGTGTTTTTGGCCAGAAGCAGAGAATAGCATATTAAAACATTTGTATTTGTTTTTTAAAAAACATTTCCAGATGGACATGCCTAACTTGGAATCTGTGAAAAGAAACTATGATTCAAAACTATGAGGGAAACTTTGGCTGTTAGTAAATTATTTGGGGCGGGGGGAGTTGAACAAAATTTCAGTATAGTTGTATACTATAACTATATAGTACTATATAGTCTATAGCCCACGGCATCCAAATGGGGGTTTAAAATACATGGTAAGAGAAAGGTAAGGTACAAATTGAATAAAAAAACAACAAAGAAACAAAAAAATAACTTTAAAAAGATTTAATATTTATTAATTTTAGTGGGAGAGACAAAGTAATCCAAAATAGATCGATCGATCGATCGATAGATAGATAGGTAGAGTGAACCAGTTAAGAAACTATACATGCCTGTTAGTATGTGCCTAATTATTAATGTCAATATCAAATGTTTTAATATAAGCATATGGATATAAGAATCTTTCTTTAGTACGTAAGTACATAAGTAGATTTTAGTTGTTCAAAATTTTTAGAAATAACTAGTTTCAACAGAAAAACTAACTGGCTTTTCTGTTTTCTTCCAGATGTTGTAAGAGTTCCTCGTGTTACAGACGTGGTATCCTGGTAGGGGTCTGAAACAACTGTCACCATTCAAAACCTTTAAAAGTATATTTCCACCACCCAGTAGAAACAACCATCCATGGAGAAACAGGTTCCTGAGCCAACATGGAGCAATATTTTAAGGGAAGCCTTGCTCAGAGTGATGGCCTTCCCCTAGTACACTTTTGGTTTGCATATAACAAAGAAAAATATGCTTGATGATTTCAATGTGAATAGTCTTTCTTTCTGATTTTGGCAAGATTTCTCTCCCCAACTCCTGCTTTCTCTTTTAGAAAATAAACCCTGTAAGTGGAATGAAATAATGGAAATCCTATAGGATTAGTAATCACAGGGTTGGTTACTTTGTAACCCATCTTTTCTTCAATATTTGATTTCCATTATTTCACTATTTTATGGGATAAAGATGGGATAATTAATTAATTAATTAATTAAAGCATGAACAAACCAGTATTTTTTAATGCATGAACCACTATAAATAACCAATGTATGAGCTTGTTTCTATATTTTATCAGACTCAGATGAGCTATAAGGTATTGTTTCTATATGTTTAAAGAGTAATGTTCCCATGATATAACCCCACACTACCAATTTATATTTGTTTTAGTCTAGTTTTAACAGTTACAGCTGTCGCAGATAATCAGCTGAGATTTGTTAACATTTGTCATTTGCACTGTACAGCTCTTTAGTAGCTCATTTCCCAGAGTTCTCTAAAGAGAGATAATAACTGTTATATCAGTATATATATGTAGGGCAGATACACACTTAGTCATCTCTGGAGTTGCCCCCTTAGTCACTTCTTGTAAAGAGAAATTACTGAGAAACTGAGGTGAATTCATGTCCAAACCCCATCCTAGGCAAACATCAGAGCTGTTTCTGCAAGAAAAGCAGTTGCAGGGGATTAAAAAAGATCTTGCTAGCCAATGCTTTGGCATTAATTGTTGGAATATAGCCTAAGGATACTGAGGATTCTGGCAGCTTCCAGTCTAGCTTGGGAGGCGTGTAGAGTACTGTTTATTTTCTAACCACCCTCTGTGTCAGACTGCACGTAGAAGAAATTATCTTCTGCAGATATTTGTGGAATCAAGTTTTCCCCATCTTTTGAAATGTCACCTTGATCTTGATTCTTCATTGTCCGAGAATGGCCAATCAGGCTGATGTGTTGGTTCTACCAAACAAGGGGCTGAAATAGAAATGTTGTAGATTGCCTCTAGCCCAGTGCTGCTGTAAGGTGAGACAACATACTCTGATGTGTATCATTCTTTTAATACAGTGGTGGAATGCTTGGGTGAAAAATACTGTGGAAAACAGTATAGATCAATTTTCTTTAATAGAATTCAAAATTACTATGAGAATACAACTCTGATTTTCATTTTTTTAAAAAAATTCCATTACCTGTGACTCAAAGCCTAAACAACAAGCAAGGTGGTTTTTGTCGTGTCGCTCTTAAATGCTGTCAAGTTGACTTTGACTTACAGAGGCCCTGTGGATGAGAGACTTCCAAGTCAACCTATCCTCAGCCGCCCTATGCAGGTCTTACAGATTCAGAGACATGTCTTCCTTGATTGAGTTTATCCATCTCTGATGTGACTTCCACCTTACCAAGCATTAGTGTCTTTTCTAGTGAGTCATGTTTTTTCATAATAAAATCCCAAAGTACAACAGCCTCAGTTTAGTCACCTTGGCTTCCAGGGAGAGTTTAGGCTTGATTTGCTCTAGGACCTGTTCGTTTGTCTTTTTAGCACTCAAAGGTATCTGCAGAACTCTTCTCTTCCCACCCTACATTTCTGTGTTCCCACACTACAAATGTGTTGAATCGTGTTGAATCAACCTGCTGAATCATAACAAAGGCCCATCTAATCCATCATTTTGCTCACACAGCAGCCATCCAATTGTCTGTAGCCCACTAGCAGATATGAGTGCCACTTAGTGGTGCTAAGTGAAAAACAAGGCTAGGGTTCTATTTCTTTAGTAGTTGTGTAGAAGAAAGAATTTCACCAGTTGCACTTGTCGCATAAACTCCACCTGCTGAAAATTGCCTTTTCTGCACAAGCATTAACAATATTGCAGCCCTGTCCTGTTTCTCACCTGGCCATCCTTGTGCAATTACATGCACCATCTTGCATTCCCCAGGAACAGATAATACTGAATGGTCCTGTGTCTCTAATACAGAAAGTAATATCTACCTATCCTGACTACTAGTCATTGATAGTCCTCACCCCCATAAACTGGTCTTATCTCTTTTTAAAGCTAACCAAGTTGGCAGCCATTACTCCATCTTGTGGTGGTAAATTCCACAGATTAATCATGTGTTGCCTGAAGTAATGCTTCCAGTTATCTGCCCTGACTTTTCCTTCATTTAGCTTGAGTGGATGACCATGGACTTTAGTATTATGAGAGAAGAAGAAAAGTATTTCCCTGTCTCCTTTCCCCATACCAGACATAATTTTATACTCCTCTATCGTGTTTTATCTTAGTTACTGCCCCTTACCAACTAAACTAAATAGAGCCAGAAGTTGCAACCTTTCTTCCTAGGGTAGTTGCTCCCATATCAGGATAATTTTTGGATACCTTTCCATAATCTTTTCCAGTTCTATAATACCCTAAAACAGTTGGTGAAAGTGTTTCAGTTGGCTGAAAATTACTTCAGATGATGTACATAAACTCCAAGGGAGCTGGAGACCTTTTGGATGCAGTGGAGAAGGATTATGACTTCATAGGACATCTGGTCAATCTAACTGTGTGGAGAAGCAGGATCAGGAGCTGGGAGGCTAAAAAGAAATTCTGTCTGGAGCATCCATATGATGAGTGAAGGCCCAAGTAAACAAATCAAACTGCTGGCTCCTCAACTACATGTACTAGCAGGAGATATAATGGAGAGATCTCCTTGTATCCTTCTTAAAGGATAACTAAAGAGGCCTATTCCATAAGATAAGGGGGACAAAGCCCTTCTAACTGCTGCAGTTTGAGTCCTTCATGTTACCATTTGAATGTATGAATAGCTGACATGCATTTCTGATTGCATAAGTCATCATAGCATTGGGAGGCCAAGATCTCATTCAATACTGGTAGAGCATAATGTTCCACCAGCATATTTATGACAAAGGTCAAAAGAGAGATAGCTGTACTTTCTTCCACAGTCGCACAGCTGCATAGTACCTGAGTGAATCAACTGGAGAAGAAGGAGCATTGTACAGCTGGGAAAGCAGGAGCAGTCTATACCTTTCCAAGACCTGCTCCTTTTCTCCTAGAGGCACAATGGCAGCCAGACACTGGCAGAGTACAATTCTGCCCCCTGGCCACTGATTAGCTCAGAGGATGAGCTCTGCACTATCTTCCCACTGTTGCACAGCTAGGAAAAAGTCATTCTGCAAGGTGGTAGTAGACATCTCCCTTCACAATACTCAAAAAAACAAAACAAAACAACAACCCAAAACTTATGGTGGCTTAAGTCCCTGTTACCCCAGCACAAGCCACCAAAAGGATTCTGGCTAAATCCTGCTAATGTGATTTCAGGACAGGACAATTCAAGTCTTTGATTAAAATTCTTTGTCAAATCTGCTTAGGACAACATGTTTGGGTTATCCAATTTAGTGTTCTCAATAACTCTACACGTGCTCAAAGTCTCCCAATAAACTAATCAATGATTTGAGCCCCTGTCTCCTGAAATGCACCAGCCTTATTCAACTGTGCCATACTGATTCCATCATGAGAAAGTGGTGATATCAATGACATCACAAAGAGCTGCTTTAAAAAGAATTGGCTAAGAGTAGCTCATTGAAGAGCATAGCAAGCTAGCAGCAAACAGAGGGACTGAGTCAAAGTATTCATGGCACCCAGGGCCTCATCACTTTGCTAACCCACCCTTTTGTTTGAAGTAATTAAAACCCTATGAACAAACTGTTCAGATTTATTTTCTTTAACTTTTTGTTTGTATGTCCCTCCTTTCCCTTCACAAAAACACTATGGCATTATTCTGTGCCACTTTAGAACATCGATGGCTCTCTCACAGCTTGTAATAATATCCCCTGTGGATAGTCTAAAAATAAATTGGTGAATCAAGTGCTTGTGAATGGCTGGAGTGAAAAGCCTTATTAAGAAAGAAGTTCTTCAGCAATTCAGCAAGGAGGTCTAACCCAGGCCAAAAAAAAAAAAAAGAACCCAACCTAAACCTCTGTGCAAGTTTTTGTTTAGCTTCCTGCCAATGTGCCTCCAGTGTAACCCACAGGGACCATCTCAGAGTAAGTTCATCCTCCACGTTCATTCAAATCGTTGGCAGCTCTGCTGAAGCTGCCAGGAGACATGCCAATCAGGTGGCAGAGTGCTAGGTTTTTTGTGGGTGCGTGTATTTTTATTTTTTATTTTTTTGAATGTGGTGAAGAAGCAATTGCATAACTTAGGAACTTAGTGACAGATGTAACAAACAGCACACACAGTTTTTGAGAAGGAAGTGAGCTGCACATGAATCATAACCTTCTGAGAACAGTTTCACGGCACTCTGCAACAAACAGTTCTGAGTGCACGTGGGTGGAGTTTGAAGCTTTTCATCACTGAAGCCCCAAGTTCCTGTTTATCAAGTCTGTTTGCTTTTTATACTCACAAATACATGGAGCATTAGGACAGCATACAGGGTGGTTCCAAATTCAAATGTAGCAAATACACACGTGCACAGATACATTGCTTGCTTCACTTTTTCTGCCTGGAGAAACTGTTAACATGTTCTATCTTCTACCCAGAAAAAGGGACAAAACAAGCATATGGGCATAAGAGATATATCTGAGCTTTCAGTGAGAGAAAGAAGTCCAGTCCTTATGACCAATACAAAGCTGTTGTGTTTCCCAACTTCACTCAAAAGTACCTTGGGCACTTTTACATGACAGCTTACTGCTTACATATACTGATTTCTGTGTGTGTGTGTGTGTGTGTGTGTGTTATTTCCCACCAAACAGAAATTGAATCCTTTTGTACAAGAATGCAAGGCCTGTGGCCCAGAGTGAGAAACAGGTGGGAAACTGGAATGAGATGTCATCACAGGCTGATAGGCAGGCAGACAGGCATGTTACTTTGAGAGATTTCCCCTCAAAGCTGAAGGTGGCTCCAATCACCTATGGCTATGAATAATACAGAAATGAGATGTATGGAACGTTGTGACAAATCACCACTGAATACTGGAGAATGTTGAGGTGGGGAGGTAGGAAAAATTGGGATGAAATATTATCATCTAATTGCTAGTAAAATGTGAGCAAAAATATCTGAATCTAGTAAAAGCCATATAATAATAGCAAGACAAAATAGCCATCTGGGAAGATCTGAAATCAGTAGAACCTGACTGATGAATAAAAGACAGAGACTAGAGTGTATAATGGGCCCTCAGTACCCACTAGGCTTTCATTCCTGTAGATACCAAAATTCTTGGATGCTCAAGTCCTGCTGTGTATAATGGTGTAGTAAAATGGCACCCCTTATATAAAATGGCAAAATCAAAGTTTGATTCTTTTGGATTTTTTTAATTTATTTATTTTTAATATTTTCAGGCTGTCATTGGTTGAATCCATGGATACAGAATTTATGGGAAAGGAGGACCAATTGTATAGATAACAGTGTATAGATAACTGTGGCTAGTGAATATCTTCCCCGATTGGACAAGAATCCATAAAACTATAGTAAATGGCACATTTTGTGATGGGGCTTCCCACTTTGGAGAGGGGTTTTATGTGTGCCATGTTGGCTATTATTCAGATTACCTTTTCAATTCTTCATTCTTAGGAAGTAGCACTTTCTAACAAAAGGAAGTGCAAAAGTTAGTACCTCCTAACTTTTAATTTGATGTTCATGTGCTACAGTGCATAGAAGGTTGTGTTACCAACTTTCTGCAAGAAGAATAGCCATTTCACTCTCAGCAATGGAGTAGCTGATTTACTGCATGATAACGTCATGAAAACATATCTCTCAATCAAGGACCTTTTTGAGCTCCCAGCTCTGAGAGGTTTTTTATGTAAGTTTCTCACAAGCCACATGAGAAGGAGGCTATTGAGGCAGCCAGCTGCTTCATGTCCTGTGGTTCCCATCCCTCAAAGGTCGTTTGCAATTTTTTTTTAAAAAAAAATACTTCATTTATGTCATTAAAAGTATCTTAACTTCTTTGACTCTGCTTGGAGCTCAGATTCCACAGCCCCACTGCCAGAAACAGGCTTTATGTTGATGCTACTAAGCTCTGTGCAAATTCAGAAGTTACCCCCTCAACATCATGGATGCAGAATATGTGATCCTTGAGTTGTTGTTGCACTCAGAGTCTCATTATCCTTAGCAAACACAGCCAATAGCAAGAAATCATGGGAGTCTCAGTCCAACACTTGTGGAGGTGGCTTCAGTGTCCTCCTCCCTACTTTAGACCAGCAACCATGTGGAACTAGTGCAGAGGCAGATCTAGGGTGGGGCAACTGGGACTTGTACCCCAGGTGTCAATGTCAGGAAGGCACAAAAAAGAGGAATCCCTCCTGCCTGGCCCACCTGCCACCGCTCACCCCACCCCTGCCTGCCCACCACTTGCCCCTCCCCCCACTGCTCACCCTCCCCTGCCCACCGCTCACCCCAACCCCACCAGCTGCCACTCACTCCACCCACCTGCCCTGGGGGCTGTTGAGCCTTGGTACACCACTGAACTAGTGCCATAGTGCCATCTGTGGAAGGCAAGTGAAGACACATGAATTTTTGCATGTGTATAAAAACTTCTACTGTATAGTAAAATAGATTTAAAAAGGGATAGTCAGTATTCTAAAAGAACCAGCCTAGTGCAATGGTTTGTGTGATGGACTAGAACTCCAGGGAAGCAGGGTTCACTCAGCCTTGGAACTGAGTGATCTTGGGCAAGACACATTCTCTTAGTTTAAGAGGAAGGCAACAGCAAACCTTCCCGGAATAAATCTTGGAGGCTATGTGATGTATCACTGTGAGCATTGGGCTAGAACTCTGAAAGGCTACGGTTCAAATCCTCACTCAGCCAAGAATATCCTCTGGGTGATGTTGGGCAAGTCACACTCTCTAACCTTAAGGCAGAGACAATGGCATATCTCCTCTGAATAAATTTTGCCAAGAAAACCCTAGGATAGGGTTGCCATAAGTTACATTCAACCAAAAGGCACATAACAACAACAATAACAAGGTTGAATAGCTACTTTTCTGTTTGTAGGAATGTATTTCATGTGGGAGTATTCCATAGCGTGCCCTCATCCTCTAAAGTTTAGCAGGAACACTTTTACCACCTCATAAGTTTGTTTGTCTAGAAAGCCTGAGGCAAAGAGGAGGGGGGTACATTGCTGCATGCTCAGAAGCCATAAAACAAGTCATTAAGCAGCAGTAACTCATGCTTCTCAATACACAAAGTAAGAATTACATTTAATATGGCTAATGGCTTAGAAGGGTTTCAGATCAGGATAGCTACAGAGTGGCCAGAGCAGTAGGAACATTATCTATTTAACTTGAGTTGTTTATGAAACATATCTCAGCTGAACTTCTGGAGAAACTGTAAGTTAGACCTCCCTACAAAGGCACAAGGATAACACTTAACATGAATTGCAAAAACAGAAATATAGATTAGCAAAGCCAAGAAACAGCGGAAGTAAACAAAAAGAGCATAAAACAAAAATAAATGACAAGGACACTGTCTTAGCAGTTTAGGAAATAATATTTTCTCAGATTCAAGAGAATGTGCAGGCATGCAATGCCAGATTATCAGTGGTGCAACTGGAGCAAATGCCACAGTATTCTCAATGACTGTTGGTCACATGCTGCTATTGGTGCTGCATGCACCCACATCACAATACACAAACACTTCTTTTACGGTGATGCGGTCAAGAACAAGATCATCTTGGGAACAGGGGGTCTTGGAGGTCTCTTTCTTCCCCTACCTAATCCAAGAGTTGTTAGCATTTGCTACCAAGCATTTCCCAAGTGTGATATGAGTGAAGAGATGGGTGGCATGTTAGGAGTCATTGGCTCTAATGTTCTGGTAGTTATGCCAGCTGGGACACAGGCAAGTGGGAATCTCAGAGATACCCCCTCCATGGGACCAGGAAGGGACTGCCTCTGGCCCCAGAGAGGTCTCTTCAGGCCTAACAGCACTGCCAAGCCTGATCAATTGCAGCATTTAGTCTTTGCTTCAACAGCAGAGCTCACACACTTGCATAGTGAGCTGGGGTGGGCGCTCCAAGGCCCTGCCCAGCCTAATCTGACCATATTGATGGGGCTCCATTCCCTATCTTGGCAGGTTTTGCCATGTCGCCAAAAGCCCGGTCCACCTCCTGAGCTGGTAACTTGGCAAGATCTTCCTCCTTCTTTGTTGCTCAAGGCTGGGGCCACAACAGAGAGCTGTTGTGTAAAAGTGGGCTTGGTGGCCTTTCTTTAGTTGGATAACATTTACACTTGCTCTCTAGAGCTTGGAATCGTTCCTTTTTGAATTACAGCTCCCAGAATTCCCCAGCTGGTTTAGTTACTGACTTAACAACAGGAACTTTAGGAACTGTAGTCCAAAACAAGAACTTTCAAAGCTACATCCTTAGCCATAGGAACAACATACAATGGCAGCCCTGTGTCATAACAAAACAATATGGGAAAACAGCCTCAGTTCTCTCCAAATCATTGGAAATACAAAGTACATTCACATCTGCACCCCTTACTCTGACACTGACAAATGAAGGGAGACAGTTCACGCAGCACCATTTCCAGCAATGAAATTGTCCTCCTTGCAAAAGCAAGCCTTTCCCATGACTGGCTGCTCACAGAAAGGTATTGTGTGAAGAATTCCTTTGCCTCCCCCCTTACTCTCCCCTCATGATTACGTGAGTGACAGTCCTGCCGAATCAGAGCGGCCATTCATTCCCAGGGTAGTGGTCAGAGAGCACAGAAAGTACTGACATTACTTAGCCAAGTAAGATTGGCAGTGGGCAGAACAAAGACAGCTTTTGGCTGGATGCTTTCATGGCCATTTAATCAAAGCAACTATAAACACTCCTGTTCTTTGTCTCCTTTTGATTATTTTGAAGCAAAGAGTACACAAGGATGTAACAGATCTGCCTAATCCCAGAAGCAGGTGATGGAGCATTGTGTAATCATCCTGGCTCCTAAATGAACAAAACCCAAGGAGCTGGCCTTTGTCCCCTGCTCTGCTCCAGCATGTTTGCTTTCCTGTGGTTTCAGCCCCTTCTACGCTGGGGGAATGTTGGGGATTTCAAAGGCGAATGCGTTCACCGTCTAAAGTGTAAATGAGCTGCGCAAAGGCTGAGCCCTTTCTTGAAGTCAAATGTTCGCAGAGTTCTCCCCATCTTGTATGCCGCACATGTGCCGTGACACTGCAGAGCAGGAATACACTCGGGAGGCCCTTGATGCCTGGCTGCCGCAGAGAGAGGGAGGGAAGGAGGGAAGGAGAAACAGAGAGAGAGAGACAGAGAGAGAGAGGAGGCGGGGGTGGAACGAAGAGTTATTATTAACATTTTGTGCAGTTCTCTGGCTCCCAATGATGAATGCTAGAATATCATGCAACCTGTAAATTTAAAAAAAAGAGCTTTTGGAAAATCATGAGAATTTCTTAGCAGCCTAAACTTACTTTGGTTAAAATTTAATGTTAAATTTCTATCTTGTCATTTTTACCATAAGAAACCTCTTCTTTTATCCCTTATTACTCCTGGAAAATGGACTTCCACCCCATGATCCCTATTCAATATTTTATTTTAACCTGTAAGAAATAACAAAATCTAGTTCTATATGTATGTTGAATAGTCTTGAGAGCCTTTTGTTACAGAGTCTTTGACAGTACATTTTCAAACATTCAGATCTCTTGGAAATCAGAACACTTTGGCCATTTCCATACTAGACTGTTATAGCGCTATTGTTCCACTTGCAACATCCTATGGAATCCTGAGGTTTGCAGTTTCGGGAAGGGCCAGTGGCCCCTCCCAAAACTGCAAACCCCAGGATTCCATAGGGGCCGCTGGCCCCTCCCAAAACTGCAAACCCCGGGATTCCATTGGATGTTGCAAGTGGAACAATAGCGCTATAACAGTCAAGTGCAGAAATGGCCTTTGTAGCATTTCAGTGCTTCAGAATTTCACTTGTCGTTATTTTTTATAAGGTTCTAGCTGTCGTGACAAAAATAAATATGGCAACATAATAGATGAAGCGTTATGATATTGGAAAATCAACAGAAGTTAAGAACATCAACATTAATATTTTTTCACCTTCTCAAGATTTCTAATGCAGTGTACCCTGCCTCCCCCAGGACTGACCCAGTTGCACATGGGAATGCAATTATTATTGAATAGTAATACTGGAGAAGAGGAAAATAACCCTAGAATTCTGTTGTACTGGTGCCAGCTTAGGTGAGAGTTAAGACTAACAGGTCAAAGATGTCACCACATATTAAATAAATGTGCAAAGGAAACTGTGGTGCCATACACACTGCACCCGTCCACTCCAAGAAACACATAAGCTTCCCTGTGTCCCTCACAAATGTCCGAAGGGTGTTCACAAAAAGTTCTCTGTAGGTAAGTAGCGCTCCTGCCATGTAATGAGAAGAACATACAGTGCCTTCTTCAGCACATGGCTCCACATATCCTTCTATTTAGATGCTTGCTCACTGAACCCATAGTTAACAAGCCCACCTGAAAAACAATATGAGTCCTGTTGTACTGTGGAAGCAACTCTTCTGCATAGACAGTGCTCATCTAATATGTAAAAGTCAAGTTTATGAGTTTGTCTGTGTCAGGCAGGTGAAGATCTAATATGATTGGCTGTGTCAGGTGAGAAGACCTCATATGATTGGCTGCCTGTGAAGATTCTATGGAATTCTGGTGTTGGCAGTTTAGGGAAGGGCCTTTAGAATTCTCAGCCAGAGAGGTCTTAAACCTGGCCGGTTGCTATGGAGAGGAAACCTAGCAGCAAGAAGGAGGAAACCAGTGTATTCCCTCAGAAACTGAACTTCTGTATGTTAACAACTCTAAATACAGATTGGATTGGGGAACATGGGGAAAAATTACAGGTACTGGGCAAGACAGTCTGGGGAATTAGAGACACAGGATCTCAAATTTTTCTAACAAGTATTACCTATGAGAAAATAAAATCCCAGGCAGTGCCAAGTATATACACTAGTGTAAGAATAAAAAAAGAGCCCAGCTAGGTTAGACAAAGGCCTATCTAGTCCAGCAGACCATGGTAACCTCACAAGCAATATTTGTATGCAGCACCTCAAGGTTTATTCTAAGCTTTTTAACCCACCAGGAGCCTGAGAGCTGGTACCAAGAAGATTTCTCCCTGTTTTGCCTGATGCCGTGTGTTATTTTGCATGACCAGGGAGCTTATCACATGACATTGTTATGCCACAACTGCATGCCACAACTGCATTGGGTTAGTCCCATCTTTGCATGGAGGTTATCACACAACATCATGCCTTTCCCAGTGCTTTGCCCTGCTGTTCTCCTATAAGGTCATTTGGAAATCAATTATATCACTACTTGAAATAATCCATTAATGGGCCCCTATGCCACTATGGTTTAGTAACCTCTTTGGAGGCAAATGTCTCATTCAGTTGTGTTGTGCTACTGGGAGCACAGTGAGTATGGCGTTGATATGGTTTCATTGCTCCTTCCTTTGGTATTTCCCAAAGACCTCCAGGAACCACAACAGTGGTAAGGCTAGGAGTGTTGCAGGAGCCCAGAGAACACAGAGACCACAGAGCAAGAAAAAGAGTAATTTATTACGCGTGGGCTTTTGGCTGGATGTCTCCGAAAGACCAAAAGCCCTGGATGCTAAGATTCCCAAGAGTTCCCAGGAAAACTGCTGTACTTTTGTTCTCTGACATTTAAAAAAAAAAAACTTTTAATAAGGCAAGTAGCCCAATAGTGCAATTCCAATGTAATCATATTAAGAATTAATGCCTAGAGAAACCACAGGGTTCAGAAGTTTAAAGAGTAAATATACAAAAGTTTAAAGAGTAACATAAAAAAAAAGCAGAATCAAGCAAGTGTTGGTTAGCAGAGAGAAAAAACTGGTGCAAATGGCATCATGTAGGTTCATCTTCCTGATCTGTGTGGGGAGTGGGGGTCATTCTGTAATAACATTATTACGTAATTGTGCAATTGCATAACTACTCAATTCCAACTTCCTCTTTTTTAAAAAGCATCAGTAGAGCAGGAGGGAGAACAAACAGGGCGATGTAAACGGTATTGTTATATTTTGAATGTGAGAAAGCAAACATGTGAACTAACGCCATTGAAGCACAAATGTGGTGATGGTCCAAAAGAATGCGTTGCCATTCCACTACCTCTCTGAGTATAGGAGACATTGTTTTCAAGCACGATGACCCAACACAACTGTTTAGTGAAATAAGTACCCATGCAATACATTGTAGAAAGTGACAGAGACAACCTCACTGAGCCTGAAAACATATTGGCACTGTCCTTTATGTGTGACAGCTTTGTGGACTGAACCAGAACTAGCAAAGTTTATGTAACTATGAAAGTTACTATTGCCACCTACACAAAAATATATTTCCTACTGCACATTTTATTTTCCTGCTGCACAAAATGCTTCTAGCTGCACCTTAGAATAATGCCTACAGCACCTTCATAGTGCTGAAGTTTGGTAACACAGCACGGAAGTTTGGTGTGCTAGGAACTCTGGTTTGCAAAGGAATGAAATAGGAACACAAGGATGAGGAAGAATGAACACTGCAACAGCAAGGGGAAAACAGCATTGCAAGCCAGCCAGCATCTTGAGATGCCCTTGAGATTTCACCACTTGTGTATTAAAAGCCTTTAAAATAATTGGTGTATAAGAAGTAAGCAACTCAGTCCAGCTTGTTTGCTTTTTGTTTTAAGAAATCTAAACTGCTAGCAAGGGCTGTATCTCCAAAAGTGCCTCCACCATCCAAGCCTCATTTCTCCATGTTTAATTTGTGGGACAGAAAGGAATGGATTGTCCAGCCACATGTCTGGATTCTTTCAGCATCTAAGCATTGAGGATTCACATAACCACACAGTGAAGCAATCTGGGCAGACTCCTTTGAAAAAATGTGGATAATATTAAAAACCATTTTATATCACACTCATTTTAACATGGAGAAGAAGCAGATGGAAATAACATTTTAAAAATTAAAAAAACAAAAACAAAAATATCCATACCCAGATTATATAAATGGATTTCTATCTTGAGTGAATATAGATTTAGATTATTTACTGCTTGTCTAAACAAATAGAGATTAGCAAGAAGACCTCACTGCCACATTAGTTCCCCACCCTCTTTGTTTCAGCGCCATTTTGTCTAATCCAAAATGGGTCTGACTGCATTATTTTTCAAAAAGACAATTATATATGAAACACATAAAGACTAATGCTTCTCAGTGGGATTATGGCTTAATGCAGCCTGTAAAGAACATCATGGCGGGCAACCTGTTAGTCACTTACACTGGTGTACTTTGCATTACATATGCAGAGAGGTTATTTTCAAATTGGTTGAGATGGAATTGTGGTTGCAGAACCATGGGACATGCAGTTGTTCCCTCTTCCTTTGACCCATGGGCCCTGTGGTGGCTTCTGAATTCGTCTGTGCTCTGTCATAGTGCATTGTGCAGTGGATATCTAGATATGCCCATACTTGAGCATGTATTGCACAATGTTGCTATTCTGTATCGGGAGGTTGTGCAACTCTAGTGCAATATAACTCTTCCGGCAGATGCTTATGCTGCGGTGTGAAGATATAAGATTGCAGCCATTTATTTATTTTCTTACTTACTTACATACTTACTTCCCCTTATCATGGGGAAAGCAGATCACTTCAGTAAAATAGCAACAAATACAATTTTAAAACAAAACAGAAAGACAATGACCACCAAAGAGGAATTCAAGCAAATAGCCAGGAGATGTAGGGAGAAGGTCAGAAAAGCTAAAGCGCAGAATTAACTCAGGCTTGCTGGAGACATCAAAAACAATAAAAGGGGCTTTTTTAGATATGTCCTCAGCAAAAGGAAAAACAAGGAAATGATAGGATAACTGCGTGAAAAAGATGACCAATTAATAATGGGGGGAAGTGAGAAGGTAGAACTACCTTCTTTGCCTCAGTTTTCTCCCAAAAGGATAGAAGTACCCAACCCGGGGCGTGGGGAGCAGGTGAGCAAGCAAGGGAAATGCAGCACAGAATAAGTAGAGAAGTAGTACAGGAATATCTGGCTAAACTAGATGAATGCAAGTCTCCAGGGCCAGATGAATTACATCCAAGCATATTAAAAGAACTGGCAGAAGTCATTTCTGAACCACTTGCAATAATCTTTGAGAACTCTTGGAGAACAGAAGAAGTCCCAGCAGACTAGAGGAGGGCAAATGTCATCCCCATCTTCAAGAAGGGGAAAAAAGAGGACCCAAACAATTATTGCCTGGTCAGCTTGACATCAATACCAGGAAAGATCCTAGAGCAGATCATTAAACAGTCAGTTTATAATTACTTAGAAAGCTATGCTGTAATCAGTAAAAGAAAACATGGATTTCTCAAAAATAAGTCATGCCAGACTAATCTTATCTCTTTTTATGGTAGGGTTACAAGCGTGATAGATGAAGGGAATGCTGTAGACATAGCATATCTTGATTTCAGTAAGGCCTTTGACAAAGTTCCCCATGACATTCTTGCAAAGAAGCTAGTAAAATGCGGGATGGACAGGGCTACTGTTAGGTGGATTGGTAATTGGTTGACCGACTGAACCAAAGAGTGCTCACCAATGGCTGCTTTTCATCCTGGAGAGAAGTGACTAGTGGGGTGCCACAGGGTTCTGTCCTGGGCCCTGTCCTATTCAACATCTTCATCAGTTACTTGGATGAAGGAGCAGAGGGCGTGCTGATCAAATTTGCGGATGATACGAAATTCAGTGGGGTTGCTAATACACCAGAGGACAGGAACAAATTTCAAAATGAGCTTGACAGATTGGAGAGCTGGGCCAAAGCTAACAAAATGGATTTCAACAGAGAGAAATGTAAGGTCCTGCACTTAGGCAGAAAAAATGGAACGTACAAATATAGGATGGGGAATGCGTGCCTGGATAGCAGTACATGTGAAAGGGATCTAGGAGTCTTGGTAGATGACAAGCTGAACTTGAGGCAGCCAAGAAAGCCTACATGATTCTTGATTGCATCAATTGGAGTATGGTGTCTAGATCAAGGGAGGTAATGGTACCACTCTATTCTGCATTGGTTAGACCTCATTTGGAATACTGTGTCCAGTTCTGGGCATCTCAATTCAAGAAGGATGTCAACAGGCTGGAATGTGTCCAGAGGACAGCAACCAAAACGGTGAAAGGTCTGGAAGCCATGCCCTATAAAGAACAGCTTAGGGAGCTGCGTATGTTTAGTTTGCAGAAGAGAAGGTTAAAAGGGGACATGATAGCCATGTTTAAATATTTGAAGGGATGTCATGTCGAAGAGGGAGCGGGCTTGTTCTCTGCCGCTCCAGAGACTAGGACAAGGAGCAATGGATTCAAGCTGCAGGAAAGGAGATTCCACTTGAACCTCAGGAAGTACTTCCTGACAGTCAGAGCTGTCCGGCAGTGGTATATGCTGCCTCGGAGTGTGGTGGAGTCTCCTTCTTTAGAGATTTTTAAACAGAGGCTGGATGGCCGTCTGTTGGGAATGCTTTGATGGGTGTTCCTGCATGGCAGGGGATTGGACTGGATGGCCCCTGGGGTCTCTTCCAACTCTGTGATTCTATGATGATTACAATCAAATAACCCTTCTGAATTATCTTAAAGCTGCCCACAGCTGATAGATGAAGATTCCTTGAAATCTTCAGTTGGGTGGCCAGGAGAAGGTGATCTCCCTAAACAAGCCTGCCCTGTTTTCCAGTCAGTAAGGTTTTCTGAGGATTATTATGTCTGCTTTACTTGTTATGCCATTTTCTTCTGGAGATGGACAAAGAAAGAAAGGGAATGAGGAAGCAAGGTAAAAATGAAATAAATGTGCCTGGACACCTGGAATTCTATCTTATTGTATACTCAACTCTCTATCTCTCTGTGTGTTTTTCAAATTTCTAAATTATTATTTATTTTCCTTTAGCTGGATTTCCCCCGCCCCAGCAGAAGCTGTTTGTAGGGACAAATCAAACAGTATTTATACTGTATCTTGGAACTGTAGTAGAACACTAAGATCTGGTCAGATGTTGCTTTCAGCCTCATAAAATGGATTTATGAGATATAAAATGCCAATGAAAATTAAGATCAAATACTTATAAAATATTTGCAGTGCAGCATAAGCACTGGAGCTGCCACAGTGACCAACAGACAGTTCTGATTCTTTTGTTGCAAAATCAGGAAGAAATGCCCCTTTGATCCTGTAGCAACAGATTCCAACAACCTGAATAATCATTGTGAAAGCAAACTTAATTAAATATTTTAATAAAGAGGGTATAATAACAGTGCAGTCCTTTGTTATGAAGTAAATTTTGTTGGCTTCATTCACTTTAAATAAAGAAATAAAAATCACAGTACAGAAAATTTCCTCTCCCACAAGGGCCTGGCATCCTGTACAGTAATTATGATGTTGTCTGCCTTGTGTGTGTGTGTACATGCACAACCTTCAAGCCACCTGTCGATTTATGGTGACCCCATGAATTTCATGGTAAGGAAGACTTAGGAGTAGCTTTGCCAGTATCTTACAATTTCCTGTTGCATACACAATGACCAAAGATGTTCTGCTTTACCTTTTACCTTTTAAGCCCCCAACATGGCTATTTCCAAGGTGCCAGGGAGCTGAAATTGGACATGTGGTGAGCCATGATATGGCCAACCCTCTTCTCTTAGCTGCGGGCAATGTGACAGGCAGCTGCACTGCACTTTCCAACATATCAGCTATGGCCATATTTAGAGGGCTGAGTGGCTTAAAAGGTAGTTTGGGGCTGAGGAACTACATCAGGAGACATAGCTAGAAGACAGCTGTAGAGGGGAGCTGAGATGTTTTAACCCAGGAGAGGCCTTTATGTGGGCAGGAAACAGTGGTGGAGCTTGGAGTGTATGAGGGGGGAGGAAGGGGGCAGGGCTACGGTGTGAGGGGCATGACCACTGTGGGGGGGCATGGTCATGGTGTGTGGGAGCGTGGCCAGGGCATGCGGGGCATGGCCAGGGCACACAGGGGTGTGACTACCGGCTGGGACGCTCCAGAAACATTGCCGCCCAGGTTGAATCACCCTCCTCTCCCCCATGTCCCTATACGACTGGCAGGAAATAAACTGGAAATTGAGAGCCAGCATGGTGTAGCAGTTTGAGCATTGGACTATGACCCTGGAGGCCAGGATTTGATTCCCCACTTAGCCATGGAAACCCCCCTTAGGCTCATCACAGGCTCCCAATGCCAGAAACCCACGTGATAGGTTCACCTTAGGGTTGCCAGAAACCGGAAGTGACTTGAAGGCACACAATAACACAAACTAGAAGTCAAGTTCTGGTTAATTTCCTGGGTAAATGACTGCTCCACGTGGGCTTAAAACAGCCCAGCCCCCTCGCATGCTGAAATTGCCCCCACAGAGGGTGTGAAGGAAATTTTAACTTAAAAAAGGTAAAACTTCTCTTCAAAATAATGTGGTGGATGGGGACCCCTGGGGGCCTCAAAAGCAGCCTTGAAGGTACATGTGGGCATTGGACCACACTTTCCTCACACCTAATATAACAACCTTATGGGATTACAGTCCAAAACTAACAACATTGTAAGGTTTTGATAGATGTTGGCTTAGATAGATAAATCAAATCTATTCGAAGGTAGCAGTGCTTTCATTCTGCATGTTTGGGCTGGCCTTAGATCTGACGAAAGCCTAGCTTTTAGTGAGACAGCTCTTCACTGACAAAGCAAACTACAAAGTATTGCAAAATGATCAACTTATATTATTGAGTTTTTTTTTAAAAGTACTGTGATTTGAAAAGAACGGATGAGCCACTGCTGCATTACAGACTCCTGTGTGGGTGGGCTGCTAATATCTGAGCCAAATCTTTGCTGAGTTGTTGCTTAGGCAAATACAAGTTTCATGAACTTTGATGGAATCTGATCTCTCATTTTTGGATACTTGAGACACTTAAAAAAAAAAAAGAAATATTATGTTGGTAAAATATCACACATGTAACTCATTCAAACAGGGAGACGCCTGAATCCGGTTTTCTCATGAACTCTCCCGGCAACTCTTGTGGCTTTTTTTTTCTTTTAGGATGCTTGCAGGCAGCGAGGCTTGTGAGTTTCAAGTGTACTGAGTTAGCATGTTTTATGTACACATTTACATTACTGCTAGTCAGCCCAGCAGAAGAAATGCAAAGAAACAAAGCAAGTATGTTACCAAAACAAAACAAAAAAACCCACAGTGGAAGTATGAAGATGTTTCTGTTGTGTATTAGATGGGAGCGTATGGCAAATATAGCTGTGCCCTTTGGAATGAAATAGAAGAGTTAAGTCTTTGCTTTGCAGACCAAAAACTCTCACCATCATGGTCACTGCATGCAAACAGTCTGTTTGCTTAAGTTAGACAGTACTGGGACAGAATTCACTGTCATATTTACTTCTCTAGCTATTATCTAACCTCAGCTTCTTCACAGACAAATATGTATGTTTGTCTTCTCATAGGTATTATTTCACAGCTGATGAAAGGGATTTGGTCACAGTGGAATCACTGGTTATTCAAGAAGTGAATTTGTCCACTAGTATTTACTTGCTTGTAAGTCCCACAGTGTTGTTCCATTTTTTATTCAGATCTGGTATCTACTAAGAAAGTAAAATCTTAGGTATGACCATGATCACAAAGTCCTTTTCACTTTGTAGCAGCAACTTCAAAATATTTTTTTTATTGCAAGTACATTTAATTCAACATAAAACAACATACAAGGGGACAAATACATTCACATAACTAAGCATCTTCTAACTAAACAAACATCTAAGCTAACACACTATCTACAAAAACAAACAAACAAACAAACAAACAAACAAATAAATAAATAAGATAAAAGAGTTAAATGCTTGACTTCCAGCTCCTTAAAGAATGGCCATTTTTGACAGCTTGTTATACTTCTTCAAAGTTCCATCAGTATATCCATACCTAAATAATCATATTCTCTATCTGAAGTTATAATTGTGTAAAAATTTTACTACATTTGTATTTACAAATTGATTACTCACTAATTATGTTAAATATAGAAAACTCTAATAAAATGATGATTCTATCCATATTATCCAAAACCTCTTGCTGCAAGTCTTCCCCCAGCTTTTCTTAGAAAGATTATAACTTTCTTCCATTGATTCTTAAATTCCTTTAAAGAACCCTCTCTAATTAAAATTGTCAATTTGTCCATCTCTGCCATATCCAACAACTTGATCAACCAGTCATCTTAATATGGAATTGTGGGATCGTTCCATTTCTGGGCATTAACTATTCTCACCACTGTTGTCATGTATTGTTTGATTCTTAGAAAGTTCTTATTTATCTGTTCATCAGCCAGTCCCAGCAGAAACAGTTCCGGTTTCAGTTGAAGTTTTACACTGAAGGTGTCCTCCATCAAGCGGTGAATCATCACCTCAATTTTTTTTCTTTATCACAAGTCCAGCACATTTGAAAAAAATCCCTTCTCACTGATTGCATTTCTATTACATTTCTAACATTTAGATGAAGAGAAATTATATATTTTGGACAGTTTTTCTGGAGTTAAATACCATCTATGCATTATTTTATAAAAAAAAATTCAAGTCATAACTTAAAGCAAATTTCATGTTCCATGTGAATTGGGTGGCCCACATTTTGAGCCCTCTTAATCACATATCTTTTATTTGTTCTTCTTCCATCTCTAACTTCAACAATCTCCTATATATTTTGGGTGTCAAGTCACCTTACGCAATTGATCTTCAAATTCTGTTTTTTCAGCCTCAAAAGGAAACAGATTTTTTTTTATCAATTTTAAATCTTTCAGATAACTGTCTATATTAAAAATAATCTTATATCAAAGTCACCTTCAATCAGTTCTTCGTCTTCATTTTCAATTGTTCTCCATCCACCTTAATTAAATCTTTATATGTTATCTATTTTACTTTAACCTTTATTTCTCTCAAGAAGAGAAATTCATGAAGTGAGACTCAAAATATTTTTTAAATTCCTAATGCAAACCATTAATATGTGAAACAGACATCTGCCTAGCTTTCTTAGACAATGATTTTCTGAGAATGAGGACCGGTTCTACTTTCAAGATACAGTGGCCAAATGTTTAATGACATTTCATGGTCAAATTTTCTTATTCTGTGACATGCCTGCTCTGTGGAGCCATCTTCTAACCGTCCTCTTCTTCTGAGCAACAGATAGTGAGTTGCTCTTGTTGTTCATCCTCCCTGACAACAGTGACTGCTGGTGGCTCCCTTGTCATTGGGGCTCCGGGTCCATTCCAAGTGTAACCCAAATTTTAAAGCAGAGAAGGTTCTCATGGATTTGGCTATCTCTCTGTGTGGTCTAATTTAAAAAAAATGAATTCATCCCATTCCATTCCATTTGTATCAGAAGTCAACCACATTGACAATTTAAATTTATTTCAGCAGTTGCAATAGGATAGTATCTGCAACTGTATTTGAGGGCAGCAGTCTAAGGCCCTTTCCTCACAAGGCAGTTAAAGCGGGCCAAGGCGTACTGGCACAGACATCGTCCGCACCTTGGATCGGACTAGGTGCGGACTATTTAACTTAGTTCCACACCTCAGTCCAATCCAACCCACCCCCAAGTGGTCCTCTGCCACGCTAAGTAAAGACCGGAAAAATCAGGTCTTTACATTTTCTGGAATGCGCCATTGCATTCCTACTTACCTGTGCAGATGCGCAGGCTGGCACCAATGGGAGCCTGCAATCAGTGGAGGGCGGGCTGTGGGTGTGGCCAGCGTCAGTGGTTGGTCCACTCCCACGAAGACACCGGAAGCCGCCCTTTTGAGCCAGAGCAGTGCGGATCTACAGACCTCACACTGCTCCAGTTTGCCCTGCACCAATGGAGGAGCCCTGAGGAAGGACTCAAGGGATAGTGTGCATAACTTCAGACCCAAGAAGAGCCGGTAAGTAATGGCACGGAGTGATTCACTCACCTCATGCAGAAAGGGCCTAAGCTAGCAAGCACAAAATAGGCCTTGTAATACAGAGACCATTGTCCTCTCAGCACCTTATTGCCATTTTTACACATACACACCCACTGATATACACACAGACTCCTGCTACATGAGGCATGCCCTGCTTTTCCATTTTTGCCAGGAAAGGTCAGGCAAAAGAGGGAGCAAGCAGCAAGGAGGAGAAACAGCAGCAGTGGCCCAGAGAAGAAAGTTCACCGATGGACCTTCGCCAGTAATTTCAACCTTGGCAAAACAGGTAACCATGGCAACCTCCATGGGCATATCTGAGCAGCCTAACTTGTACTAAAGAGCAAATTTACTTTTTACCATGTTATGTAAGAGATAACCAGTACCTCTTTATGCAAGATATATGATTGGCCTCCAAGGCACAGCTCCACCCTGCTAACCCAAATGGCCACTGACTAACTGTAAGGGTGTAATAGAGATGCTCCTTTCTGCTGTTGGTCTGGTTGCTTCCATCCTCCTTCTCTGATGCTACAGAATTCTACAGAAGTATGTTGGTGGAACTTTACACCCCTTCAACTTCCCACAGCCTCCAGTATATTACAGAAAAGGAAAATTTCAGCCATGCTCCACCTCCACATCATTCTAGTTATCCCTCAAAATATTCCAGTCAATGAGACAAAATATAGATTTAATGTAAAAACATGAAGACGCAAATAATAAGGGGAAATCAACTCTGCGCAAAATAGCAGATAGAGAAGTTATAATACAGATATATCCTTAATGCCTACCTGCACATGGCTCTTGACCTCCTCATGTCTCTTATTTGGCTGTACTACATAGATATAAGATCTTAACTGCTACTGGAAATCCCCTTTCTCTGAAATAAGAGTTGAATTGAAGTGCATGATGAAAAATCAAAGGAACAGTCACAGCCCCAACATTCTGTCAGATGTGTTGTTGAGTCTGCTTTTGTAAATCCCTGTTTCAATGTGCATATCATGCCCCCAAGCACTGAGTATTAGATGTGAGAATATCAGCCTCTGAATATGGAATGGCTAAGGAGTCCACTATCTTGTTCTTCACTTCAGGCTGCAGACTGTTTGTCCTGACAAAAAATGAATCATCAGAAGAAAAACAGATTTGCATAAAAGGTTGATGAGCTAACTAGTATGTATAGATGTAAATTTAGAAACAATTATTGTAATTCAAACAGAAATACGATATAGTGCATTCCAACAAGAAAAGAAAAGAGAAGCCATTTCCGCATGGGGCGAGAGAATCGCCCTGTGATGCTACTCACTGGACTTTTGGGTTCCCCGGTCCAGTTCATGCTTCTCCAGAGCAGTGCATGGCTGCCACTCCGCACTGCTCCAGGGATGAAAATGGCAGCTTCTGGTTGGTCGAGGGTTTCGACCAACCGCTGAAGCTCACCAGCCTAAAGCCCACCCCCAGCAGATCGCAGGCTCACTTCAATGCGAGCCTGCAAATCTGCATAAGGGAGCAGGCTTGCAGTGGCGCGCTCCGTGCTTTTGAAAGACCTGTTTTTAGTGGTCTTTCAAAAGCACACTGGACAACCACTTGGTGTCGTTCCAGAGCGGGCTGGGGTGCGGAGCTACGTTAAGTAGGTCCGACCCAGTCCGCTCCCAGGTGCAGACGTCCTCCCTGGAGAATGCTTTGCCCCGCTAAAAACCCCGTGTAGAAAAGGCCAGTGATTCAATGGTTTCCTGGTAATGCTAACCCACTGAATAGATTGCTGAATGTTGAATCAGCAGATAGGTAAATCCAGGTGGTTTAATGGATCTACTCCAGTCAGCACTAACAATAAGGTTGCTGCCAGTTGCTGCATGTTTATTGACATGCAGGCAATGCATGTATACTTGCTACAGAGACACAACTGTTGTAGCTCCCCTCTGAACTTCTTTCTGTTAATCACAGGCGAAGAGGCAGTATGTTGTCAGAATAGCTTTAACAAAGAGTGGGCATCTGTCCAGATGTTTGTGGCCTACAGCTCTCGGGCCCCCCATGGTGGCCAGTGGTGAAGGATTATGGAGACTAAAGTCCAAAAACATCTGAAGGACCATGGCTATTCCTCCTTGCTCTAGACACTGAAGTGAGTACACATAGGTCACGGGCACCACCTGCCAGTGAATCAAGTAGGCATTGATTCTCTTTTGTTAGAAGAATGAGTCAAAAGATAATTGACAGCAAATGTAGAACAGCCTGTCTTTATAGTCCTGATTGGCAGCAGCTCTACAGGGTCTCAGAAATTCTTTTCTAGCAGTCATCAGTGCCTAAGGAATTTTAAACACAAGAAATCGAACCTGAGACTTTATATTGGGACCATTATCAATATCTGGCTAAGTAATCCTCATATGGGAAATGTTAAACTAGTGAATGTCAGGAAACAATTCTGATCTTGAGAACTTTTACTGCCGAAGCTACTGATAAAGCTTAGTAATAGAGCTGCTCATTTGGTGTCCCAATTTTCTGTTCTTTTAACTAGCTTCTGTTACCCCTGTTCAGAAGTTTAAACATAAGGATTTGGTTTGTTTTCCTTTTTGGCAACAACCTACTGTGTTGTTCTCTCCTTTCAAAGCTGTAGTTTCATTTCCAATCTCAATTACAGGCTTTTATATATGAAAAGTAATGCATTCTCAAAAGAAATAGTTGGCTACCATGTTTTGACAGTTTGGCTTCAGTTAAAGTATAATTAAACTCCACAAAAACAAAGGTTTGGAAACTCAATCACATTGTTTGCACTTGAGGAAGAAGCCATTCTGTTTTTACTTGTACAAGGAGAATTAATTTGTCCTTCACTTTCCGTAGTGAAAGCAAACAGTCGGATTAAGAATTCTACTATTATAAGCAGTGCATGGCTAACAGTTGCAAGAAAAATAACAACTGAAACAGGATAAGCTTTGATCTTACTTCTGTGATAGACAGGATTTTTTTAAAAAAACTAACACTCTAAGCAAGTCACTCGAATTCTGCACATACCCACCATCACCACTCTACAACAGCAGGAAGTGTGGGCATGTGTTGTGTGTGTGTATAAAAACCCCCAGGCAAAAAGTTTTCAAGTATGTTCAAATGGCACTCTCTTTCTCCACCTCCCTTCCCCACACCCAACATACCACATCCCATTCTAATTATGGTACAGAGTACCGCATCTGTGAGTCCTGAGTTACGTGCCTAAGAACTTTTTGGCTGGCTTACAGCAAAAATATCTTTTGTTTTTCCTAGTTACTTAGGATTTCCTTGCACATAAAGAGGCATGACTCTTTAAAAAAAAGAGAGAGAGAGAGAGAACAAGCAAACTCAATGCAACAAGATGTTGCTTGGAATCTCTTAGTACAGAGCAGAAGCTCCTGGCTCTATGGGAATGAGGTGACTTTCTGTTTTAAAGATAATTATTAGCTGATACAAAGAGAAATAGTATTACTACCAGAGACTTTGACTGATAGGAGAGAGACAGATCCTGAAACCCAGGCATTTAAAACTAAAAGAAGGTGGAGATTTAGTGAAACAACCCAGATATCATCAGCAAAACAACGTATAAATCCACCTATCCTTGTTTGGTTATAATGTGAAGAAAGAATGTTCTGTTGTAGCCCTGGTGTCTGAAGTTTATGCCAAGGAAAAGAACAAGGGGTTGGGAATCTGTCCCTGTTTTTTTTTATAAAAAAAAAGGCACAACACTACAACAATGATGGGAATGGAATGGAAGAGCTGGCAGAGATTGTCTCTCCATTACATCAAGATCAGTCACTGAGCAAGTATGTGAACATGTCCTCAGATGAGCCAATCTCCCATAAGATGATGTTACCACAATAGTACATGCATGCCTTTTTCTCAAAAAAAGATTTCCACTCTTGATGTCTTTCATTTTCTATCCCATTACTCCACTTTTCCATTTTGGGCTCATCCAGATTTGCAATTTGTGCTCAATAGCACTGCACCATTTAATGTCACTTCTTGAAGACTCTTGTTGCTTTCCTTTCCAAATACTCTTGTGACTTTTGCTTAAAAACCTCTTATTAAAAGTTGTCCCATTTTGGTTCATTTGTGGGCATCTTGCTTGTGATCTAGGCTGCAATGTGAGATGTGGATATGCCCAATCCTCCCCATACGTCTATTCAGTTTGCCTCCAGATGTGTTTCCAGGTGTGTTACAATCCTCACACTGTCTCCTTCTCCCCCTCCTTCCTTGCTCTTTACAATTTTAAAATATAATCTCTCTAGAATTTTACTTTTATGGCTGTAAACTGCTATGGAGGTATCACTGTTTTTCTTTGGCAAGCTCTCTCTCGCTCTCTCGCTCTCTCTCTCCCTCTCTCTCTCGCTCTCTCTCTCACACACACACACACACATTTTCTCTGATATCAGAGAATACCTCTGATTGCCTCTTATACACAGGGGCTGAGATCCTACATTAACCAGAGTACCATAAGAGTTCCACAGATTGATCTCACTGTCTCTCCCCATTTAACACACATCAGAACTCATGGTTTTGTTCCAATAACTTTCCTGACCAGTTGTTCCATGAGTGGTAGACAGTGGGGGGAATCACAGAAGCATCTGGTTGATGACACAGATTAATAACTTCTTTTGTTGAGGTCCATTGAGATCTTGGCAGATGATGTCATCAGTCTGCGTCTGGCTAGAGAGCATAACCAAATGCCCCTCTGATTCTCCTGTGCTCTCCATCAGTCACAGAGTGGCTGTTCAGAGGAGCTACTGCAGAAAACCTTTAAGGTGAAGGGGTGTCTTTGGTCATTGTGGGTGATGGAAGAAGATACCAACTTCTGCAATGACCAAAAAAGTCATACCCTAGCATAAGGTTAACTAAAATTTGTGTATGTCACTAACAGAATGCCAAGCAAGGAGCATATGGGAGGGTTGGTAGTGGGTGAGGAATAACACAAATAACCATTAAAGCTAAAGTTCTAGAGCAGGAGAAGGAATAATGTGACTCACAGGCCACATGCTGTTGCCCATGGGACCGCTATCAGCTCCTCCAAGTCTTCTGCTACTTTGCCCCCACCCTTTTTTTTCCTTTTTTTTTTGCACTGGAAAAACATGGTTTTTCAGTACAAACCTATACACACATTTCAAAAAAATTTAAAAAAAATCTTTGTAGGGCTATTCCACGCTGTCCCAGGTTGCTCAAGAACTCCCTCCCCTGGAAACAGCCGCAAAGCCCCAAAACAGCTGGAGAGACAATTGGAACGAACACATCAAATACAGTTGCCCAAATAGAAGTGATAATAATGTGCTTGCAGCTCTCTGGTTGTTATTGTATATCTTCAAGTCATTTCTGATTATGGTGATTCTAAGGCCAACCTATCATAAGTGTTTCTTGGCAAGATTTGCTCAGAAGGAGTTTCCTTTTGCCTTCCTGTTAGTCTGAGAGAGTGTAACTTGCTCAAGGTCATCCAGTGAGTTTCCATGGCCAATCAGGAATTCAAATTGTGTTCTTCCAGAGTCCTAGTCCAACATTCAAACTACTACACCATACTGCTCAACCACCAGTTATCCATGTACACATATATTACAAATATATAAGTATAACTTGGAGAGCTGTAATTAACTGGTATGGGGACAAGCATTCCATCTTTCATAGCAACCCCTGGCCAATTCATCAAGTAGTGTCATCGACTGCTTCAACTGATGAGCTTCTCCATATGTCATAGCTAGGTAGGTCCTCAGATGTGCAGTCCTCTGCCAGGATCACACTTGAAGATTTACCACCTTGGTACAGCCTGGCAGAACTCACACTCCACTAGCATATGCTTTGAAAACCCAGAGTTTCTTCTAAACCATGATGAAATGGCAGAACAAGACTTTATGGAAGAAATATGTTAGATACCTTAATATTAAAAATATTAGTGCCTTAATAAAATCCTACATCATGTGAGCGGCACAGTTCTGTATCCTCCCCCCCCGCAGTGTTTTGTGGCAGCCATTAACTGGCCAGTGTGGAGGGATGGGGGCAGGTGTCCCTGTGGCACATTACCTGGCTGAGGAGTGAGAGGACAGAAGGCACCCAGGCAGCACAAGGAGCTAACATGGCCCTCCTGAATTCCCAGCAGGTAGCTGGAGATCTGGGAGGGTGATGCCAGCTCTCTTATCCTGAATGCTGAACAGCAGCTGGATGCTGCCTGGGTACTTCTGTCCTTCCCCCACTTGGCCAAGCAGTGTGCCTTGGGTACATGGAAGCTGCTGTGGGAGAGGTATGGACATTGCACAAAGAGGTATTGAATACCTCCTTTGCAACATCCACTGAAAGGACACACGCATACACATTACCAATAGGACAGAATCAAGTTGGAAAGGAGCACAAGGGCTATTTAGTCCAATCCCCCTCCATGCAGGAGTACACAGCTAAAGCTATGTTCCATAATAGTTCCTCAAAAAGAGGCTATTCCACTAACCTACTCCAATCTAGTATTTAACTACAGTGATGCATAATAGCACATATTAGTATTTTTTAAAGGTATGATTTGGGGGAATGACAGTTTATCTAAGGCTCCTTTCATCAAAAATGGCAGTGAAATTTAAAGTATTTTTCTAGCTCCGTATGACTAACTCAATATCTAGTTCTTAAGTAAATCTTTAAAAAAGCAATTTGACATGCAACCCCAATATAGCGTGGTAGCAATGGGAAATCATTTTGATTTGGTCCATTTTTAATCAGTTTTTTCCAAAATTCACAAAATTCAAGTGTGCAAAGTAAAACTGATAGATCTCTATACACAGTGGACATATTATTGTTGGAAATTATCAGTAATGATCAGTAGAAACAGATAATTTCTCTATTAATAATTGTCAAAATACACATATAAATTGCAAAAAACAATGAGGCTTGCCTTAAATTTTGTTTGTTATTTGCTTGCTCTTTACATTGTATTCTTCTGTGGCTATACAATGAAACAGTTAAAATATACCTTTAAAACTAAAGAATGTTTTGAAAGTTCTTTATCTGGTTAGATTTTGGTAAATGTGATGAACTCCTAAGCATATAAACAAATCTAAGAAATACTGCAATGTCCCTAAATTACATCAAAATATTGTATAATGGACAGCATGCTCATTGGCAGAGCTTGGAGTGTGTGGAGGGGCACCGGGAGAAGGTGGGGCTATGGCACAAGAGGCGTGGCCACTGTGCATGAAGGTGTAGCCGTGGTGCATGGAAGTGTGGCTGCGGGGCATGGGACATGGCCAGGGTGTGCGGGGGCATGGCTACAGGCCAGGGTGCCCCAAAAACATTGCCACCTAGGGCAAATCATCCCCCCTGTCACTATGCAACTGAGCATGCTACATTCTTGTTAAACTTCCACAAGTAAATCCAATGCATGCTTGGAAGATATAACAAATAGTTAGGCCATTTCCACACGATGACGCTCTTCCACGTTGTCTCGCTGCAGTCCCAGGTCCGGAAGGGAGTGCATCAGCAATGCTCCCCTCTGCACCCACTCGGTCCATGCGGAAGAGAACGCAATGGCTCCATGTCTTCCTTCCACAGTGCAGCCGGACTTTTTCCATTGCTGCGCTATGTAAGGAAGCATCGCCAATGCGTTTCCGTAGCTTCCGCATGGCCAGAAGTGACAGGAGCACCGCGTGATCGCAGACGCGAAATGGATTTTTTCTGTTTTGCGAAAACTGTGCAAATGCGAAACTCCATGACAGGATGGCGGCGGGACGGCAACATTGTCATGCAGAAGCGCGACCTGCTGACTACTGCCATCCCATGGCAGAAACAAGACAGCATGCACACACACACACACACACACACATGCACACCTTGTTCATATAATGAAGTCTTAATTCTGATAGTCATTTTGTTTCAACTCTGAAACATTGAAGCCATTCTCAGTATAGCAGTAATGAGAAAGGTTGACAGTTTGCTGAGTATTGAAACAGACCCTTTATGGATTTTTCCAGCGTTACTGCCATTGGCATCAACCTTACAAGACTTGTCTGTGTCTGCAAGTAATGATTGTCTTTCAGCCCAGCCAAGTGACCCAGACAATACTAGTGGACTCTCAGATAATACTGAAGCTGGATCACAGCACAGATATATATATAGAACCAAAAGAAAGAAGACATCAACCATAATAAAAGCAATGCCATAGACATCTTTATTGTTGAAGAGCACTTGTTTAATTGTTTGAACATTCTTTGACATGAACAAAATGCACAAAAAGAAATTCAGGTCAGATAAGCCATCCAAAAGTGATCCCAAAAAGATTTCTTCTCTATAAAATACATTGTCCATCCACATTTCTCTTATGTAACATAGTAACATTTGGCCACTGACCTGGCATAAAAATATATGTCCATGTCAAAAATGTAGTCCAAAGACTAGATTTGGAAACTCACAAGAGTCCAAACTTTGAACCTTTTCCAAGAGCCTTAAATGTTGTCCTCCCCCACCACTTTGGCTTGATTTTTGGCAAAGAGGTTTAAGCTCTCAGCAGAGAGTCAGTTTCAGTACAGGCTTTATTATTATATATTTTTATATGGTAACATACTATGAATTTTAGGGGTGAAATAAACTACAAAAATTGCTGCCAGCCAGGATTGCCTGATCAAAAACTGGAGACAGCTCCTATACGTTTAATGGTTTTTTAGAGGAGCTATTTTCAGCAGGTTTTGCTTACCATGCAACCAGTCACACCTGCTGAATTTCCCTCTTCTACAGAACCATTAAAATTACAAGAGCTTTTTCCAGTTTTCACTCTGGCAACCATAGTTGTCCCACTCTTACTCTTGTGTGGAGTTGCTGTATCTTAAAAACCAATATGACAAGGAAAGATTCAGCAGGGCCAGCTTTCCCTTGCAAATCAAAGCAGATGTTGTGATGGACAAGGACAATGCCACTCTGTTGACTTCTGCCTATCATAGAGATGTTAAAAAGACAGGTACCCTGCTAGGAAGCAAAACTTGCCAACAGTTCTAAGTATACTTCCAAAGCTTAAATATATATACTGACTAGTGTACACCCTAAGAATCAGTGGGATTTACCTAAGTCTTGGCTTATTCTTCAGTCATTGATTTAACAGTTCTACTCTAGTTGGGACTAGCAGGCCCAGATAGCTAGCTAGCTAGCTAGCTAGTTAAATAACAATCAGGTGACCAGGTATTAAGCACATGTGGGGAAAATACATGGCTGCTCCATCCCATTTGTTTTTCTTTTATACTCTTAGATGAAGCCTTGAACTTAAATTCTGAAAGAGCCCTAGTTCTAAAGTCTTCTTTAGAATTTGTGGTTGTAAGAAACAGCTGATAAGACTCATAAAACAATTTAACATAGGATCCGCTGAAGCATTAAATGTTTATTTTTAAAAAATACGTCTCTGCAGAAGCGGGTGCTCCCTAGAGATGAGGACACCCTCACTATGGAATACCTCATATTTTATCCCCCTGCCCCATGCAGGTTTCCCTCCCCCTTGGATCTCATTGGACAGGACCCCAAAAGTTACAGCCTATCAGGATCGCCTAAGAAGTTACATTCCCCCTTCCCCATATTTATAGTATGAGTGATCACGCACTTGATCATGCATTACCCTCGTGCATCCAGGTGTCTTTATCAGTAGTTTCACAGGACCCCTTTGTGTTCTGGTATGTCCCCATAAATCAGTTTACTCTTTTACAGATGGTGACGTTGTCTTGCCCTCCTTATCGAGGCCTTTCCTTTCCCTCCTTTCCAATTACTTTAAAGGTCCTTTTTGGGAGGCCCTATCATCTCTAAAAATCTTCCTTGTTAGACTTTATTTTATTACTGGGGCTCAAATACAAAATATACTAAAATATATGTGTAAATATGTCTAAAATATTTATACTTTTAAGCTAATACATATATGTTAGTAATACATGTGAATAATACTGCAGAAACTAAAATATATTTTATTTCTCTCAGTGGTCCAGCTGAGTGGATGGAGGTAAGGGAACTCCATCCAGCTCCCACATATCTGGGCTTCCTGTCAAATGTAAACTTTGTGGCAAACCCTGAATTCATTGTTGGGTAAACGGGTGGAACTATGAAATTCACTAGATTGTGAATCTGGCAGCATCTTTGAAGCCAGTTTAGCGTGGTGGTTAAGAGATGAACTGCGAACTGGACACTTGTACTTTATTTTGGCCATGATATTGCAGAAGCAGGGGTTGGGGCTGAGGATGAGATGTGGTCTTAGGCAAGCCACAGTATCTACATTGTTGTCTTTCATCTCTAACATGGGGCTATAAACAGAATTCTGCCTCATAGAGCTGTTAGCAAGTTACCACTGAGATGACGAACATCTGAGAATGTACAAATGATGCTCCATAAACACCAAGAGTGCACTCCAGTGCAGCCTCCTCAGAGGTAAGCCCTACTGCACTCAATAGGACTTTATCCCAGGTTTCAGAGCTGTAGCCTAATTATTATTATTTATCTGATAAATGATTTTTTTTTTCTGGGAAGGGCTTGGATAGTGCATTCCTGACAAGTGTAATGGAGCTGGGAGGGATGTAAAAAGATAGTCTTACCAGCTTTTTTTGTAAGGTTTCATTATTTGCAGACTAGTGGGCTATAAAAGAAAACACTGCTTCTCGGAATGGCCCATTTACTTCATGCCTGTACTTCTTGTTTAGTGGACCATCTTTTGCTCTTGCCAAACGGAGTCAAAGTCACCACTGTAAATCCAGTTTTTTTCCTTGTTTCTTGGAAAGCACCACTGGATACCATGTCAAGAAAAACAAACAAAGCGGGTTTGCTTGGGTTCTATTTAAGGCAAATCACCAGTGGCAGTTCCAATAACAAACCCAAGGCCAATATTGATGCCTGTTACAAGACTGAAGCTACTGTGCACCAAAAAAGGGGGTCAACACAGTTGTTTTAGTAAATGTGTCACCTAAAATAGCACTCTTTTCATGCCTTTTGAGATGGCTTCCTTCCCCAAACAAAATCAAGGTAGGCAGTAAGGACAGAAGGATAAATGAACAATTGTAAGGCAGCACTTAGTTGCTTAGGACTAATGCTTTGATTTTTGCAAGGAAGAAAATCAACTTAAACTCAATATGGAATGCAAGAGTCAATGCGGAATAGATGCAGGCAGTCATTTCAATTGGCTATATTTTTTAAAATAAAAACATTCCAAGCTATCTTAACAGCTATAAGTCAGCTGCCAACTGCATGGTTTGCATAAAAGATCTCAGGTTCTGCCCCTCTTGTCAAAGGAGCCTACTATTTTGAAAAACTGCTGCTATTCACAGGAGACTATATAAATGCAGATGGATCCAGGGCCAGCTGTAGGTTGGAAAGGGCCCTCAGTGAAACGTTTACCACAGGTCCCTTCTGAGAGCTTGGAATTGTTTGTCTAAAAAGCAACACATTACTTGTTGGTCATTAGTTCTGTTATGAAATATGCTGATAATATGTGACTGGCGATGCTTAAAAATTTTTAAAAGGATTTGTAAAAAGGTCAAAGTCCCCTCAATAATAAATATCTCTAATCTTTGCCATGTTTTTTGTTCCAAATTCAACACATACGCCCCTCATTACACAAAGAATTCATCAGTAACATGTTAATTCCAAGTTCTGCCTCATCTGCTCTGATACTACATCCCTGAACATGCTGGCAGCGATAGGCAGCAATGAATTACTGCTTGAAATTTCATAGAATGCTACCTTTTCCATTTTTAGTATCCAGAGTGATGCTAAGATGGGAATAATTGTTGTTGTTGTTGTTGTTTTGTGTGCCTTCAAGTTGTTTCCTATTTATGGCAACCCTATGGGGAACCTATCACTGGGACCATTTCCTCTCCAGACTATTATAGCGCTATGATTCTGCTTTTAACATCTTATGGAATCCTGGGGTTTGTGGTTTAGGGAGGGGCCTTTGAGGCCCCTCCCTAAACTGCAAACCCCAGGATTCCATAAGATGTTGAAATCGGAATCATAGCGGTATAACAGGCTAGTGCGGAAATGGCCTGGGTTTTCTGGTGCTGAGAATGAGTGACTTGTCCAAGGTCACCCACTGGATTTCCATGGCTGAACAGGGAATCAAGCCCTGATTTTCAGGATCTTGGAAGTTGATATTAGAGTGGCATGAACTGGTGATCTGGCTCCATTCAAAGTAGCTCCTTATATCCTGATTTCCAAGAGCAATAATTTCCATCATGTCTTCAAACTGCAGTAATTTTCCTATTCTTTAACAGCACTCCCACATTAATAAATGGAGTTTCCCCACTGGCCTCTTCTTAACTGCCTGTCCTTCCTTCCCCACTTCCTTCCTTCTAATATCTGCATACAATTTCATATCATGAGCTTTCTAAAAAGTTCACTTTATAAGTAGGTATCAAATGTATTATTTTAAAATAATACTTACATAGTTTAAAACAATTTAAAGCATTCAACAATAGTACAAAAGAAGAGTAGCCAGTTACCTCCACAGCAGATTTAAAAATCATTTAAACCACAGCATTTAAAAAACAGGATATAGTTTTTAAAATTAATCATACAAAAGTTTAAAAACAATTAAATGCTAGTTCAGCAAAACAACAACAACATTGATACAGTATAATACACAATTAAAACTTGCTTTTAGAAAGATAAAACATACAACTCCATTAAAAGCTCTTTCTGCCACATAAATTATAAGCAAAAGACCTGCTTGAATAAAAAGTTTTTTGCCTGCTGGTTAAAGGAAAGGAGAGAGTGGTGAACCAAATTTTCTGCAGGAATGAATCCCACAACCAGAATATTCCACAATATTCTGCTGTGTATGTCCTGTATGACACAGAAACAGATCTTAGGTACGCATTCAGTTGGAACCTTTTGCCCAGGGGCCATCTGCCAATTTCTCTGCTTTAGCTTTTTTAAAATTTGAGCTCAATTGGCACCTTTTTGAGAATGTGTTTCTCCCGTCTCTTTGTTCCTCTTACAGTATTCCCTATGTGGCTTTCTTCCTGGAACGTCATCAGACACACTTAAGGCTCAGAGAAAGTGGAGAGATTAGGTTTATTTTGTTGCTGCTGGTGGTGATTATTATTTTTTGTCACAAGTGGGGAATGAAGCATTGATGTTTGGTGTCTCTTTGCTGTGTGCTACTTTCAAAAGGGCCCTAGGATCTGGGGTTTAATTCTTAGGGGCAGGATTAGCAGTGTGTAACATTTTTTCTTCACTTGCTGTCAGGAAACCTTTGCAAAACAACCTTTGGAGAAGTTGTTTTGAATACTCCTCCCCCAACAGATTTCTAGATCGCTTGGGGGGGCAATGTAGCCAGACAGATATCTCTGCTCTAGGAGTTTCACTGAGATGGGATGTCACACACATCTTCTCCAGACAAGAACAACTTGGATGTGGCTGTGCAATGGGTATCAAAAAGCACATACTAAGAATTATTAAAATAACTTTAAATGTTAGGTAGTGAGTTTTTTTTAAATGTGAACATGTTTTCAATGTGTCAGATGAAAAGTGAGATATTATGGGCCTTTCTGCACAACACTATTACAGTGTTACTATTCCACTTTCAACATCCTGTGAAATTCTGGGGTTTGTAGTTTACTGAAGCCAGAATTCTTTTATATATATTATTATTAAAATTTTACACAGAAAAATACCCCCTCTCCCCGCTTCTGAGCATCTTTTTTCCACTTGAGTTTGTGTTTACATCCCATTTATACATTATTTCTATTTAAGAGTTAATTTAAGAGTTAATCACACTATCACACTATTACTTTTAACATTGTTACATTCCACTTATACTTATTCTATAACATCCTTAATTTTCATTACCAACATTTCCAACACTCTTCCTTTGTTTCTTCTTTTCCTCATTCCTTTATCCAATTCAAAACTTCTTTCCATTCTCTTTCAAAGTTCTTGATGGGTTTACTTTTAAGTGAAAAAGTTAACTTTTCTATCTCTACCATATCCAGAACTTTTAATTTCCATTCTTTTATATCAATATAATTTCCTTCTTTCTAATAGTGTGCATATGTCATTCTTGCAGCAGTTATTACATTGTTATGTTTTCTGATAAGATATTATTTCTCTTTGTTGCCCTAACATGTTCAACAAATAAAATTCTGGCTTCATTTCAAAGTTTAAGCTACACATTCTTTGAATTTCATCATGTATTTCTTTCCAGAATTTCCTTGCTACTTTACAAGTCCACCACATGTGAAAAAAGGGCTCTTCTTTTTCATCACATTTCCAACATTTTCCATTCCCATTTTTTGTTATTCTTTTCAACCTTACAGGTGTCATGTACCATCTGTATAACATTTTATAAAAAATTTCCCTTAAATTTAAATTTCGTGTAAATTTTATATCTGTTTTCCATGCCCTCGCCCATGTATCGAACTCGATTGGGTGTCCAATATTTTGAGCCCATCTAACCATATTATCTTTTATCATCTCTGGTTCTCTTTACAACAACATTTTGTAAAATCTAGAGATTCCCTTTTTCTGATCCCCTTTCATCAACACATCTAATTTATTATCATTTTTTTCAAACCCATACAATTTTTGATCCATCTTGAATCTCTTTCTTAATTGTCTCCATGGGAACCAATTGAATTCATGTCCTAACTCTTTTAATTCCTCTTCTGTGCGCATACTGAAGCCAGAATTCTAAATGCTCCTCCCTAAACTACAAATCCCAGAATTCCACAGGATGTTGAAAGTGGAATAATAGCACTATAACAGTGTAATGCAGAAATGGCCCTAGTGAAGGTAGAACAGTTTCTGCATTATAGTTACTCACTTCCGGCACATGAATAGTCTAACACAGTGAGGCACATTCAGCTACAGCAGGGTTGACACACTCCGAACACTGGAAGTATACACCTCGCCGTTTCAGCTACCCCAGAACTCTGGAGAACTGTAACACATAGTCATGATTTGGGGTCCGTGGAAATGATGCTGCATCCCTTTGGTCACCTTTTAGCTGTTTGGGGATGGGCAGCCTGCCAAAACATGTACAGCTGAGCATTTTGACTTGGGGTGATTTTGTTGAAAAATATTTGGAGGAGGCAGGACCTTGGGAACACCATTGAGGGTATGAAAGAAATACATGTGAAACATGAGCCACATGCCTCCCCCCCCGCAAGCTACTGCATACTACTAGTAGAAGATTGGCATGGGGTTGATGGGAGAGAAAATCAAAATCTTGAGTCATTCATCCACAGCTGGTGGTAGGTGACAGCAGCCAGCACAACTTTTCTTGAATTGTAGATAACCATGCTTCTTCAACAATTTGAGAAGCTGAAGCATGGTAGTGCTTCATTACCTACATAGGCAAATGGCAGCTGTCACCTATCCATGTCATTGAAGTCACCATGTGACCCCAGCATAGGGATTCTACCATGTAAACTGTGCTGAGTTCCACTTGAAGGGAAAGAAAGGGTATAAATAAATAATAATAAAAAAATCAGTCATATACAAAAAATGGTAAAAAAAAATTCAAGTGTCAGGAAACCTTGGTAAGGCAAATCCTGGACTGATGAAAATCTTCACAATTCAGGACTTATTGTGTACCAAATTTGCAGATGGAGCTTTTTTCTTTTTTTTTTTGGAAGCAGGAAACATCATTTTCTGCACAGAAAATAATATTTCTGTGCAAAGAAATCACATGCGAATTTTGTCCTGAACAGCAAATAGTCTTCAAAACCTGTACAACTTTTGAAAACTTTCTAGCAGCCAGAAGAAAATTTCTAAAATTACTCATTTCTTCATTCAAGATTGAAATAAACACAGGATGATATCTCTTTAATTACGGATAATAGAACTGTGAGTTTAGTAGCAGGAAGTATCTAAAACATTCCTTAAGAAGACGGATTTTTTTGTTTTAGTTTTTAGTTCCCCAGTACCACTAGTCCCAACACGTTTCCATCTGAAAAATAAATGACTTTTATTTAGAAAGCTAAGGGCTCTTATTCTTTCCAAAAATTCTTCTCAGCTGCAAAGTGGCTTTGGAAACTGACTGCACAAGTAGCCAGCTGATCCCGCTTGGAATCTGCCAACCTGCAAAATCAGGTCCTTCGGTTTTGTTTTTCTTTTCTGCAGCAAAAAGCAGTTTGGGGCGACCAGCAGGCTGGAGAGTTTATGCAAACAGATCAACACATAATTCACTGGGATACATTTAATTGGTCTCCATATTTGCAGCTGCTGTGCCCTGAATTTTAGTCAGGGATGGATTCTTGCCACAGTTTCTCTTTTGATGGAACAAACAGGCTTGGAAGGACTTATATGTAACATTTGTGTTGCTGTTATTGTGGAACAGTTGGTTCTTGCATTAAGAAAGGAAAGTGCCACCAGCCAAAACCACATGCTATGTATTCCTAAGGGACACATACTGATTAATAGTGCGCCCATGCTGAGCTGTGGATGGGTCGAGACTTTTCCTAGAGGGTACAGGAGCCATCTGTTCAAAACCAAAGAGTGTTTGAAGGTGGTCTTCAAAAGAGGTTTTTCATAATGTCAGATTCAATGGTCAAAATCCAAAATGCACTAACATATGGTGAAATATGCGCTGTGTGTGTGTGTGTGTGTGTGTAAAATACACATTGTTGTGCTGCCAGTAGCTTTAAATAGTGGTTGATTGCAATTTTTATGAAGATTTATTTATATTAAACTCTTCAGAAAAAGTCAGTGCTTTGCAAAAAAATTTCAAATTCTAGGTCCATTGAATATGCATCATTTCTTGATTTCATTTTGTATAAAATGTGACAGCTGGGCAGTAGACTGGGTTGGCCAGATGACTCTGCATTGACCACAGTCCCAAAACATGTAAAAGAATCCACACTGTGGTTAGTATACCTAATACTTACATCATGCACACGTGCTATTCCTCTCTTAGTTCATCTGTAACAATAAGAAGGCAAGTGCTAAATGGTCTCTACATTGCAAATACAAGCAAAAATCGACAAACAGGCACCCTTGAAGGTTCTTGAGGCCTATCAGAGAGGATCTTTGCTGTGGCTTCTTATAGAATGCCTAGTGGAGGTATGTTTACTTTTAGGACTACAGTACATTTGACTTCTAGTAGTTGCAGGAACTGTTTATTATAACACAGAATCCTGAAGCTGTTAACTCAGCTCTTGATAATGACCAGATTTTCCAGTGAACATTTGCTGGATGTGTGCCAAGGTTCAACAATACCTTTCCTAATAAGTCCAGCTTGGGGTGCACTCCTAAAACACTTACTTGGGGGTAATGTCTATTGAACTTGGTTGGACTTACTTCCAAACAGACATGCACAGGTTTCAGTGCTGTAATTTTAAAAAAGATGATGCAGAATCTTTGCAGATACACACACACACATAAATAAATATATATATATATTTCTCAGAGCCTACAAAATATCAATTGAATTATTTTTATTTGTAAATCTGTCCCTGCTAGTTTCCTGCTGATGCACAAAGTACAATATAGAGAATTACTGGTTTTATGGATGAGTCATAATTTTAAACTTTTTTTTTCATTATAGAATCACTTGTGAGGTAAATCCCTCTTACAATGGGCTGTTAATTGCTCTAATGAAGCCAATAAGACTGTCAGCATACTAGATCAAAGTATAGCTGGCTCCTATACATGTTAATTGAATGCAAGTCCTACTTATTTCTGTGAGCCTTTCTCTAATTTAGCTGTGTTTAGGATTACAGCCTAAGAATGAGAATATCCTACTTGCAGGAGGATTAGTGTTCCAAAAAGTTTATAAGAGGTTCACTAGGTAGTCTATGTAATAACTGTGTTTCATCTATTTTGTGTCCACTGTAGGGTCAGGTTGCAACTCCAGTTTATCCACATGAAGATTTTGTCCCCCTAGAACAAAGGGAATGTAATCTAGTAGACTGCAGAGCCTGGAAACTTTGTTCAAAATGCAGTTCAACTAGCTACTGAATGTAGAACAGGCTATTCCGCCACATCATGTTTCTAGCAATACAGAACACAGCATAGATTAGCTTTAACTTGCAATCCTGGCGTGAGGAGGAAACATGCTTATTAGTCATGTTTTTAAGGACTCAAAGAACCATATCTTCACTGAAAAGGGAATTAAATGTTGGAACAACACCAGCTCTCTGAAACATAAGATATTCTCCACTTGTTCACATAGCTTATGACCTTGGATAGCTGATAAGCCACTGTGATTCGATTTCAAGCCTAGTGTTTTGCAGGCTTCAGGTACCAGGTGTTACTGAAGGTCATTGTTATGGAAAAATGGACTCTCCCACAATTAGGCAAGGACTACAGAGAATAGTTTTCATGCAGCACAGCCTGTTGATGATTAACCATTTTTAAACCACGAAGTTAATAGTTATTCAAAGCACCCAGTTGCAACAGGAGTGGAGACAGGGGAGAAATTATTATTCAACTTCATTTGTGAAAGATGCACAAAAAATTCAAATGCAGAGTATACAGAAATACAATACATTACGTTCCCAATTAAATAAGGAAGAAGCTGAGATAATTAATGAACCAAGAACTGAAAGGTTATTTTTGAATGATGGTATTAACTGCTGAGCAGGGAAGTGTTTGTTGTTGTTTTGTGCCTTCAAGTTGTGTTCAACTTAGGGCAACCCTAAGATGAACCTGTGATGAGGTTTCCTTGGCCTGGGAGCATTTGATGCACCCAAGGTCACACAGTGGGTTTCCATGGCAAGCGGGAAATTGAACTCTGGTCTCCAGGATTGTAGTCCATCACTCAAACCACAATACTATGTTGTGTCTCAGAGGAGCACTTATCATTCCTATTTTAGTTTGAGGTGTACCTACTCTTCCTGACCAAAGGTGTGCCACAAGATAGCTACCTACATCCTTATATTTTAATACAGGTTGATGTCAAGTTGTGCTTATGATCTAGTTACTTCCCTAATACCATTCTACATACTTTTGTGGCATTTGTAAAGGTCAACCGGGCAACCAAACACCATCTTGACAAGTTTCTTCCTGTCATAAGGACACGTCCAGTCCAGCATTCTGTGAGTGACCAGCTGGCTCTGAGAAGTCCACAAATTTGATATATTAGTAGCTTCCATTCATGTTTGTACTAACTGGCATTTGGAGGCATATAAGCACTATTAGCAGATGTAATATATATAGCCATGGTGACTAATAGTCATTGATCACAGCCACATCAGTGGCATGTTGATCAGAAAGCAGAGTTTGGAAACATTACTTTTTGGACAGTTACTCCCAGATTACCCAAGCCAGTTGGCCTCACCTGTGAAACCTCTTTGGTGATGTGCAAGTGAATTGACCTAGAAATAACATGCCTAACAATCAACTCAGTTGTAACAATGCAGAACAACAGACAGTAAGTCAATTGCGACAATGTAGGAAGTACAAGGAAGAAAAATCCTCAAACTACAGTTTGCCATGTGAAAAAAATTTTTTTATAAAAAAAATCCCAGACTTGACAGACAGAATACCAGCCAAAATCCCTTCTTAGGCCCTTTTCGCACAGCATTTTCGATGTGAAAGGGCGCCTGGAGTGTCGTGTGATTGTAAAGAGCGATACACATGATACACTCACAATCGTGCAATACTCCAGGGGCTGGCAGGGGCCGATCACGCACCTTTTCATTTTTGGCTAGAAGCTGAAAATGGTGCGTGATCGCACATTGCTCCTGGGCCCCGTGCGCACTTACCTGTCATGCAGAGCCTCTGGAGCTGGGCTGGTCGCGCTTCCTGCCCCAGCGCAGCCTGGGAAAGTCCCAGGCTGCACTGCGGAAGGAAGAGGCAGGGCTCTCGTGTGAGCAGGCAGCTTGTGCGGAGCTGAAGCAGCAAGGACGTGAGAGCCTCTTGCCAGAGGCTGTTTGCGTGATCCCTGCACCCCAGCGCCGAAGAAAGGTAAGGTGAGGAAAGGGCCTGAGTCTCATTAACTAGTGGCCAAGACTCAGGAAGCTGAATCAGATCATTGGTGCATCTAACCGCATATTGTTATCTCTGATAGTGACTGTACAGGGTTCCAGGCAGTATTCTTTGCCTGGAGATTGTTGGTGTTCCCTGGCCATCTCCTGTTCAAGTGCCAACTGGACCTGATTGTCCTTAGCATCTGCAATCAGGTCAAGTGATCTAGTAAGATAAGGAAGAACTAGGCAGAGGTAAAACATTTAAAATAAGGGTAAACATAGAACCCCTCATCTGCTTATGGATTAGAAGGGAATATTTTTTCTGGTTTGCTCTGGGAAGCCCCCCACCCAGATGGCCCAACTGGTATAAATGCAATAATTGTTTGGAAGGCAGATGTTGAAACTACCCTGTGGCCTGCACCTTCATGTCTCCATTCCACCTGTGGCAGGTGCAAAGATACTCCAGCCAAATGGCAGAGTGCCCATTTTCCTGATACTGAGATGGTTTCAGTTAAGTGGGCCACTTTTTTTTTAAGCATTGGCATGTTTTGGGGGGAAAAGACAAAAGATAAAATATATTTGAGGATACTGAGTTTTTTAAAAAACTAAAAATCCATCATTTGACAAAGGACATAGCTTTAAAAAAACCCCATTGACAATAGCCTGAGACATCATTTTTGGCACACATTCAGCCAATGTTACATAAAGATACTGTTTACTTGTACTGATTCACATGGGCTTCTCAGTGAAACAAGGTGTGGGCTGATTTAGACCATGCTATGGCTGAGCAAATACTGAGGCACTTTTTTGTTTACCTCACCCTGTGCCCAGATGTGAGACTTTATCTAATCTGAGTAAACCAATCAGAAGTCTGCTTTAGCCTTGGTCCACTGTGCTACAAAGAACAAATCAGTTAACACACACACAGTTCCATGAATTAGCCCCTAAAATGGTAGTTGTTTGAGACAAAATGTTTAGATACAGACAGGGTACAAGTGTCCATAAACTCACTGAGACAAATATGAGCCCTGATGTACTACAGTGTCGATTTTTTAAAAAAGTATTTTCATGTGTAGTATTTGTTAATCCAATCTGTGTACATACTTGGATGTTTTTAATATGGAACGGAAAGTAGAAGAAAAGCTTTTTAAAAATTAATATGTACATTCTGGTCAATCTGGGTTTTATTTTTGTACTATATACTAAGAAAAAGCAAAAAGCCATTTTAATGTCATGTGTGAAAAATGCCTCAAATAATCACAGGGTTAAACAAAAAAAGCAATGTTGACAGACAGACAAACAAAGAAAAATAGCCAGGAAGAAAACTTTATTGTTTTAATCGCACCTGTATTTTAAAAAAACTATCACTGATCTGGCCAGTAGACAGACACAAACTAGTGGCTTTTTCCCCCCTTGGCACAATTATATACCTCATCACTGAGGGCATTATGAATTTGCAGTATTAACTTATAAAGCCCAAAACGCAGAGAGTTATCTGGAAAAGGTGGTTTGTTTGTTTGTTTGAAACGCAGCTCCCAAAATTCCCAGCCAGCATATGCACTGGCTATATTAACTGTAAAATTCTGGGAGTTGCCATCCAAACAAGTAAATTTTCCCACTTCTGAAAATGTGAAAGGCCTAATTTGAATCTTGCTCAGTACCTCCACTGTTCCCAATTTGAGCAGGAAGGAGCAGAGAAACAAAGTCCCCAAAATTAACAAACCTGTAAAGAGAAGCTAACATTTTTGGAAGTGAGTTGCTTAAAAGATTTTAAAACAGAACTTAAAAAAACTTAAAACAGTTTAAAAGGAGTGCCATAGCAGACAAAGTAAGCTCAAGTGCAGCCACTTTGTTGCAAAAAGAAAATGAGCAAACTACCAATCTAGTTGCTAGTTTTTAAAAATTTGTGGCCCACTTTTTACGCTTCTTCCACACCTATTTGCTAAGTGAAAGCTTAATAAAGAGAATTGTAGCCTTGATAGTTACATTTACAGAAACCAAGTTGTATTTTTAAAATAAGAGCCTGTGCATGTAATTTGTAACAGCAAAATAGCTACTAGTTATTATGGCTCTATATTATTTCCATATTAGAAGCAGCAGGGCTGTAGCTATGGGGGGGGGGTATTTTTTCCCCCGAATAAAAAATCTGCCCCTCCAATGAACCTTGCCTTCACTCAGATTTCTAGTGTTGCTGTAACTTAAAACTTTAGTTGAGTATTTAGAAATACAGCTTAAGGAGGATCCCAGCAAAGGAACAGACAAAGCTCCCAAGAGAATGCAAATACAGCAAATAGAAGAGCTCTAGGTATTTAAAACATCAGTGTCTCACACTCTGCAATGCTGTAAATTTGGGGACTGAAGGAAAATTTCATTTGGTAGGGCAGAATTCTTATTTGAGAGGACAATACCATCTTTGGGGAGGAGGGCATAGCTATGCCCATGAAATGTTTCCCAGTGCTATTTCCTGGGGAAAGTGGGAAGATGTTACTGAATTCATGTCCCATAGGTGTCTGGGCCAATTGCAGAAAGAGAATGCTGGATGAGATAGACATCTCGTCTGATCTGCGGTGGCTGGGGGATACTGAGAGGTATGCTCCAAAGAAGTAACATTTCCAAGCATGGCTGAAGTATTATGAGAGTTGCATTATAAAGAGGCAACTTTTCCAAGTTCTAAGTCTTACCATGAGTACAAAAATAAGAGGAAAAATGTGGTGCAGTCATTAAAGTGCTGGGGTGCTTGCTAAGAGATCCAGGTTCCAGTCCCTCCTAAGCCATGGTGATTCACTAATTTACTGGGTGACTTGCAGATGTTTTGTGTCATCCAGTTACCCAGAGTCACTTGGTGACTTTGGAACAGTAACATTCTCTCAGCCTGGCCTGCCTTACAAGATTATTATGAGGATAAAGTGGGAAGAAGGAAAGGCATGTAGGCCACCATGAGGTTGTTGGAGGAAAGACAGAATATAAATGTATCTAATAAATATTGATAAATACAGTAGTAATGCTATGTGTTTACTTGTAATATTTACCATGACTAATAGATTATATTTATGACATTTTGGCCATTTCCGCACTAGCCTGCTATTGTGCTATTATTCCACTTTCAACATCCTATGGAATCCTGGGGTTTGCAGTTTAGGGAGGGGCCTTTGTGGCCTTTGGCAACTAAGGAATACTTCAACTTCATTCAGTCGCTCATTCACTCAGTCATCTTCTCTTATACTCTTGTCTCATTTCTCAAATCAAAGGTCCCCAAGGCAGCTATAAACAGCTATTTAAAAATTGAATTTACAAAAAAATTAAAAAGTCACAATTGAGACATCCAGTTTAAATTGCTGTGCTCTATAAACTAGAATAAAAAAACAGAAGAAAAGGGGGATTGTAACAAAAGCTTTTTGGCCAATAGGAAAGGAAGAAAGTTGAGAGGAAACCATTTTTCCCTCTTATGATGGATTTTCTGCAGTTAACAAAAGATGGAAGCAGTAGTGGGAAAATATGGGAGGCTTATGTATTTAGAACACTGACGTCTGGACTCCCATAAAATTCCATTCATAAGGAAGCTGATTGCACAATAAACGTCACATGTGGATGCACATAAAGGTCAGGCAGCCAGCTGTTCTTTTTTGAAGGTTTGGAATGATCCACTGTGCTGAAAAAGCCTGAGATGATTCTCCTCCATCACTAAATTTAACAACATATTTGACTCTCCAACCATGGTGTGTTTGCACTCATTACAGCTCCATCAAGACAATGCCAAGTTAAGAGAAAAGCAAGGTCACTCAGCTTCTGTCCTTGTCTCTGCAGCCAGTATTGTTGTACATGCAAACACAAAATCTGCAGTTGTCAGTAAGCTGGCAAGTAAGAAATCAAACACCTTTGTGCAACATCTGCTAATCCAGGTGCAGAACACTGTGTGAACCCTTTGTTTGTGGATCTGCTCAAGAAGGAAATGCGAAATCACAATTATGCAACATGTTTGCTACTCTCACTGTTCTCATCTCTTTACATGCCCTCTTTATGACAGACACCATTTTGACAGCAATCTCATATTCCATCAATTTCCCTCCCTTTTTCTCGTTCTGGCTTCTCATTTCATTCAGTACCTTAAGGCTGCTACGCAATACTCATTTCTCCTGGGAGTATGTGTACAATTGGCATGTGGACTTTCAGGCATTACAAATATGCAAATCTGTAATCGGGAATATTCTCCATTCCTAAAGCTTGGACAGTTACTTCATAAAAGTAAATAATTATAATTACCATTCCAAGCTCCCCTACAAAAATTTAGTTAGTTACTGTCATAGTTAAAAGGTTTTTTACAACGTCCTTTCTCTCTCTTTCAATGACATGCTTGTTTAAATGGTAAGCTCCTTGAGGAAAGATACTGTTTGCTTATCTTCTGAAACAGAGGTGGGAATCATGCGGCTCTCTAGATGCCACTGAATTGTAACTTTACCACTTACAATGCAGGTGGCTAGGGATAATAGGAAATGTAGTCCAATAATTTCTGGGGCCCATTCAGACTACAGAATTAGAGTCCTGTTGTTCCACTTTAACTGCTATGGTTCCATCCTATGTACTACCAAATGTAGTTTGGTGAGGCACTACAGAAGTTCTCTGACTGAGAATGTTAAAGGCCCCTCCCTAAGCTGCAAGTCCCAGGTTTCCATAGGACAGAACCATGGCTGTTAAAGTGAAATTACTGTTCTATCATTGTGTAGTGTGAAAGGGCTGTGGAGACACAATTCTCACCTGTACTCTAAAAATGCCATAAATACTGATGGCCTTGTCATGGTGATAATTGTGTTGTTGTTGTTGGTGGTGGTGGTGGTGGTGGTGATGATAAGAGTGGCAACATACATCAACAGGATACATATGGATCAAAATGTTTTTCGGTCTGTAGCTAATTGATAATACCAATTGTATAAACCCACTGGGTGACCTTCAGTGTGTCATACATTCTCAGCCCCAGGAACCCCATGATATGTTTGTCTTAGGGTTGCCATAAGTCATAAATAACTTGATAATACACAACTGCAACAGGAGATTCAATCTGCATTGTTTGTAAGTGGACTGAAGTTCCAAGGAGTCTGCAAACTGCAAGAATCATCTTAAGATGTGACTAAATGATGGAAAAAAACAATTGGTTCTCTCCATCTGACTTAACAAACTGCCAGTCACCCACCCACAGAATTATTCACTGCCTTTATTTGAAGCACATAGGTTCTGTATTTGCTGGGAGCAGAAGCACCAAGAAAGATGGTATATCAAGAACTGCTGGAGTTTAAATTTAGACTAAAAGTTAAATTTAAACTTGGCAGAAACAGTCAGTTAAAGCTAAATTAATACTATTACCTTGGTTAGAGCAATATAGAGTCCTCAACATGGTCCATTTCCCCTCGAGCAATAGCAGATATTCCTCTAGCGTTAGCCTGTAGTATTTTCCATTACCAAATGAGATAAAACATATCATTTACCTTTTTGTAAAAATACATGAAAATGTACATACTCATAAAATACATATTATTTAATAATTTTAGGGATTTAACATAAAGCCACAAGAATATTTTGTGCTGCACATTATCATCCCTGTAGTGATGGATAGAAAATACTATCTATTTTGTTTTTTCCCCCATAGAAAACTAATGGGGTAGTTTAATAAATTGCTATGAATTCCTCTCATGGAAGAAAGATCTCTGATAGCAGATGTTTTTTCAATTTAGCTGACAAATATATTACTAAATGCAATGAAGAGGAGCCAAAATAAACAAATGCATACTAGACACAAGGTGTTTAACAATTAGCAGCTGGGTTACCAAATCCATAATCTCTGTTGTTGTTTTAGTGGTGCTTTTCCTCTTTCAAGGCAATGGATGCAGCCACTTTTTCTAAATCACCCCCATGTTGCTTGTTTACTGCTATGTGAGGGTGAAAAACAGCCAGGCCTGACATAAGTATCTTTATATTCTTCCCACAGAGGAAACAGCAGGATTGGGAGAGGGGAATGATTTAGAATGGGGGGAAAAGTAGTGCGATAGAAAATTTGCCCAGCCGCTTCCCTGATCAAATTAGCAGCCTCTGCACAGCTGTATTTGCAATGCGGGGGGAAGAGATCCATCAAAAGATAAATTACAAATGTTTTGATGTGATGTGTAGTTTGACCCTGAGATAAATTATGTGAAATGTTTGGAACTCTAAAAATATGTTCTATCACACTAGATTTTGGCAGATGAAACAGAACTGAATGCTCCCTTCAACAATATAGAATGCCATTTTAGTTCCCTTGCCTCTTCTTCTGCCACCACTTGTAAAGCTAGTTGTACAGATTCTGGCTGAAAGAGAGACTGATGTCCACATGGGCTTCTGAACAAGAATCAAAATCCATCAGCCTCTAAGTCCCAGGGGTTAATGTCCAGTTTCTCCACTGATTACTATCAAGGAGTTTCAAAACCAGCATTCAGCTTAAAGGGAGTTAAGATCTTGCACAATTTTCAAAGAAAACACCCCGCTTGAAATGCTGCCAAGTAAGCAATGGAGGAATATGAGGCAACACAACCACCTGGCTCCCAGAAGTGCAGGGTAGTCCATCTTTAATAATTAGAGAACAATCATAAGGTTCTCCACAGTTCCAGCCAGGATGCCTTTTTAAGTCTGAAATGTCTTCTTGGTCTGTCCAGGAAAGTCATTCAGAGGAAGCGATAACTCAGTATTCTCCCATTCCCTTTTCTTCTATATATAATCTCCTTAAAAGCTAAAAACTATCAAGGGCTGGATTCTTAGCCCACCCCTCCCTTGAACTCATAAATATGTAGGTACTTACTAACAAAGTCTGAATGAAACCTTGAAGCAATGATCCATTTTCCAGCAGTTCAGGTGGAAGCCAAGGTGACCGCATGTTCGTTACTGGCTAGGTAAAGAGCCAGCTTGTGCAGTGGTTTGAGTGTTGGACTATAACTCTGGAGACCCGTGCCCAAATACCTGTTCAACCATGGAAACCCACTGAGTGATGTCAGGCAAGTCTCACCCATCTCTCAGTCTCACAGGAAGCAAACGCAAACCCCTGTGAATAAATCTTGCCAAGAAAATCCCATGATAGATTCGCTTAATTTTTGCTGTAAGTCAGAAACAACTTGAAGGCACACAACAACAAAAGTTGCTCTGGTTTTTAAATACAAGTCATCAAAATTCAGACCCTTTCCACACCCTACTTTCTTGCATGGTCCTCCAGTGATGATCCCAGTAGTGGTTCTGCTGGGAGGAAAGCACAATGGGAGCGCTTCCGTCCACACTGGACTGGCTCTGTGCAGATGGGAGCGCGATGGACGCACCTCTTCCTTCCACAGTACAGCTATCTACTTTCCCAGGTTGCAATGGGGCAGGAAGCATTGCCATCACAATTCCTGCCCTTCCACAGGACAGGTAAATGCAGGATGGTGGTGTGATCATGGGTCATTGACAGGGAAAACCTGTCAATGATTTAATCTGCGATCATATCTTCTGGGGACAGGAGAGGAGCGGGACTATGCTGACGTCATGCAGAAGCATCACTGTGGTCCCACTCCTCTTCTGTCTCCATGCTGAGATGGGAAGCTACTGCAGAAAGGGCCTCAGAGTCTGAGAAGAAAGTGAAAAGAGTTGATTTTATGCAATAAAAGACACTGGGTTGTTGTGTGCTTCTGACACCCCTTTTGTGAACAGAGATCATGCCCACAAAATGAGGCTTTTCCACCTCTTCTTTCCTTGTGTAGGCCCTCGAAAAGCTGAAGTGTAGGAGAAGGCTGAAGATGAAAAGGGAAGCTGATGAAAATCATCCCCACCGCAGCCCCAAGAATAGATGGGCAACTTAAGATCCAAGCCAGTGGCTGGGATCCCAAGTCAATTTTTCCCCAGCAAAAGAGAAATAAAGGAAACATGGCTTAGCTTAGACCCATTAGTAAATGTGGGGCTAAATCCAGCTTTAATGAAATGCCAAAAGTCAATAAGAAGGTCTTGGTTTCTAAGATGGCAAATACAGAACGTGTTGGGATGTTGACAGAAGGGTCAGGTAGAGGTATGTAAGTGCTGATAAGAGCTGCAGGGACTTATATAAAGAGACAACCCTTTGAGCATCAAACCCTAGAGAACTTGTTACTTCAGTCAGCATAATGTAGAGCGTTGGAACAGCCATGCTAGATCAGACCTAAGGCCTTTCCTAGAGCACAGAAACATCTGCACAGGCAGATGATGTGTCACCTGGAGTCTATAGTCACTTCTGTGTTTAAATGATCCAAACATTTACACATGTAAAGGAATGTGGTCATAACTTTCAGGATCAAAATTCCCACTTAAAACATAGAATGATTTATCAGGAAAGAAGACTGGCAGAAGAAATTTGTAATTTCGGAGAAATTTAGATGCATGTAAGAATGCACAGCAGAGTACCTTGATGGGGAAGGGTGCTGTGCTTTCCCCTCTGCTTTCTTGTTAGGTTAGAGTAAACTGTTTTTAAAATGTTTGTGGTCTCTTTCACACTTCACAGTTACAGTATTTTGATTGCACTTGAACTGCTATGGCTCCATCCTGTGGAATCTGGGGATTTATAGTTGAGCTTTCTGGCAGCAAAATCTAAATGTTTTACCAAACTACAAATCCCAGGATTCCATAAGGCGGTATCATGACAGTTAAAATGGTTTGTGTAGTGTGAAACAGAGTTGTATTTGCTTTTAATGATGATTTAATATGGGTTCATTTTTTTTCAAATGCTCTTTAACGTTACAACTTACTGGTTTTAGCTGAATTTTGTTTTAATGTTGTAAACCACCCTGGGTCTTGCACTTGAAGAAAAGCAAGATATTAAATAAGTGAATAAATAAGCAAAATGTCCATTAGGATGTGGCATCAATTGAACCTTTCCACTTGTGTTCCCTAGCTAGTACTCAGAGGCACACTGCTTCTTACTTCTAGAATGTAAATGAGCATTGTCAGAATACAGACAAGCATTATTTCAGGATAATAATCCTGACATTACAACCTCTGGATCAAGTTGCACAAATAGCTCCTGGGGTTTCAGTGGAGATAGTCCTGAAAGCCACTGAGTTTATTTTGTGCCTGATCTGGGCAGTGGGTGGGTTACCTGCTCTATATTGTGTATAACATATTTCATCCAAAGCTGGGTCTATATAAGCAGCCACATGACTAAAAATTATTTTCCTTTACCATAGGAGTGTGGGTGCAAGGTCTAGAAATCAGCATGAGCTACTGTCATTTTTTGTTGCAGGCAAACTCCTTTAAGAAACATCTCTGTTGTTGTTGTTGTTGTTGTTGTTAAAAGCAAATAAAATATGATTCTGTATCCTCACTCCTACCAGCTCTTGCAAGTGGTATGGAGCAAGCAGGAGTTTTGAGAAATATTCACTATAATACTACCAGGAAATTCCGAGGGTTGTGGCTACCAGTAGGAGAGGGCAAAATTAGATTATTGCCCATCCAAATAAGAATTCTGTCCTCCAATTTTCCTTCATTCCCCAAATTTCTAACACTGGAGAGAGTGAGACATTGAAAATCAGTCATACCCAGAACACGTTTTCTATATTCACATTTCCTTGGTAACTTTGCTGCCTTTTTCTTTCTTTTTTTTTTAATGCTTAAACAGTATTTCCAAATGATCAACTGAAGTGTTAAGTTAGTGCAATCCTAGAAATTTGGGAATTGAAGGAAAAATTCATTTCGGTGACCAGTGCTCTCATTTTATGCCCCATGTCTGCCAGGAAGTCAACTAAGCTAATCTGAGGGTTCAAGAACTTAGGAAATATACATATTGGTGTATAAACTGACTTCATGTACTGGTTGAGGGCACATTTGGAGGGGTAAAGTTATGGATTTTGGTATGACCCATGGATAAATCAAGGATCATTCTGTGGAGAGGGGAAAACCACCAGCACCAGCTCTTGGAGCTAGCCATGCCTGGCCACCACAACCGCTATCTTTCCTGCCCAGTCATTCAAAAAGTCTTTTCATCATGCTACTCAGAGAAGGGAATGGTTCCTTTAAAAAAAATAAAATACAAATATTAAACCTTATCCAAAAAGGAAGCATCCCCTGCCCTGACTAGAGTGGTGAAAGACAAGAGTTTGGTCCATCTCACGAGAAGCTAAAAGAAACATTTACTCCCTCTATTGTCTCAGCATTTGTTTGAGAGGAAGTGTCATTTTTCCCATCGAGGCATTCAAAAAGGGTGGAAGTGGTGCCACAGCAGAGACAGTGGCCCTTTCTGCAGGACAGTGACATTCTGGCATGGGGACACAAGAGGATCAAGACTGTGATGACGCTTCCACATGACGTCATTGCAGTCCCGCCCTTAATCATGGGGTATACCATCAATGGAAGAACGCCATTACTGACCCTTGATTACACAAGCCCTCCATCTCAGCCAGCCTTGCAGAAGGGCCAGAAGTGTGATCACACGCTTCCTTCCGCACTGCAGCATGGGAAGCAGGCTAGCTGCAATGCAGGAGGAAGGGGCATGTCCCTCGTGCTCCCTTCTCCAGGCAGCCAGTCGTGTGTTGAGAGGAGTGCTGGGGACACGCTCTGATCCCGGCAGAGGATTTACAACAGCATGACAAGCAAGACTGTTATCCTGCAGAAGGGGCCAGTAGAGGAGGTTGGTGCTGCTTTTAGGTTCCCCAGGATGGACTAAGCTCTCGCCTTTCACCACTCTACGAAGAGAAGAGGATGATTCCTTTCTTGATAAGACTTAAGATACAGTACTTACATTGGCCCATCAACTCAGGTTTTGGGGATCAATTTTTGACTAAAATTTTTAGACTTATACAAGAGTAAATACAGTACGTCACCTCAGACAGCAAATGCAGCGAAGAGAGATTTGAAGAAAAGCAACAAAATGGTGAAGAACAGACTTATCTCCTGTTAGCCATCCTTCAGGGGTAGTGGAGGACAGCTTCTGTACATTTAATTGGAGGTAAGCACATCATGTCTTTTGCCTCAGACAACCAACTGTCTTAGGCCAGTGTGGCTGAACTAAATATCACAGAGGACAAAGAAGAACAAACCATATGAGGCCAATACTTTCCATGGCAGGCTCTTGTTTTCTTTAACACATAACTCCACCCTAACCCCCTCAGTGCAGACAAGAGGAACAATCCTTTTGCTAACTGAAAGCTTGTATCTGCAGTTTCTCAGTATCTTTCAGTGGTAGTCAATAAATGTGCAGGCATGGTTTCTCCAAGCTCTTTTTGGTAAATGTTGGGCCAAAGTGCAAGCCATAACCAAACACGCCACATAATATGACTGATCACTAGTGTTTATGCTGATAGAGTGAGGAAAAGGAAAAGAAAGGGAAGGCTGACTCATTTGTAGTTGTAGGACGTTGGACTCATTTAATAACTAGATAAGTACTGTGCTTTCTGAAATGTCTGAGTTAGCAGAAAAATATTTGTCTGTCATAAAGTCATGAATACATACAGCTTGTTTCTGCTGAGCTATCACTGTCAAGCTTTGAAGTGTGAATAAACAGAGATGGCAGTTATTGCTAGTTCTTTGGGCCATATAGTTTGTTGAATTTCAGTATGAATTGAAAAGCTGGGAGCAGCACACCCACTGACTAGAAATGAAATTCAAGGAAAAATATGAACTCAAGCCCTAAGGGAAATATATAAACTGAGGTCCAGTTTGCCCATGTGGATTTTCCCACATTAATATCTACTGGGCTTTTCCAAGCAGAAAGGCAATCCCAAGTGGCTAATAATAGTTTTTAGTTTGTGTGTATCATGCTTTGAAGTACTCAGAGGGCTTCACACATGTCATTTTGTTACAACCCATAAAACAACGCAGTAATGTTCCCTGATTGGCCGCTACTGCATCATCAAAAAACAGGATATGGAGCAACTGCACAATAGGGAAGTGAAGAATACTTGTTAATACTTGTTATCTGCATCCTGAATGAAGAAAGAGTGCCTTAGCACTTGAGAAAGTTTGCCAAGGAAAAGGAGACTAGCCAAAGATTCTTTGCATTTTGGGAATTCATGAAGGAAAATTCAGTTAGGAAAAAAAATGCATGGTTTTCCAGTGCAAAAAAAAAAAAAAAAGCCAGAAAACATGTGTTTTATGCAAAATATACTAACTCCTGCACAATATATTGTTTTTCATACAGAAAACTCATACAGCAAAACCACACATGGTTTTCCTGCACTGGGATCCATGTATTTGCACAAATGAATTTTCCCCAGTGAAATCCTGAACTATCTGAATTTTCCCCAGTGAAATCCTGTGCCCCTATTAGGCACAAGCAACAGGACTCAATTGCACACATGATAGTTTCTGTGTATATTTGGAAATCTATGTTTAATCTTTGAAATTTTATCTTGGTAAATCTGTGACTAACAGAGACGTAGTTTAGCCGTGGATGCTTTAAGGCATAGAGAAGCTTAATTGAATCTTATGTAATCCCTAGTTTCGGGGCCATGTAGGAACCATCGAGATCTCCCAACTCTCACTTTCCAAGAAGAACCTGCTGCTATCAATTGGTGCCTATTCCTCTGTCAATCAGCTGAGATTCCCACTTCTTGCTAATATGACAGGCACAAGCAGGACCCCAGTCACCACCCCCCTCATCTGGACATTCCTTGAGTAAGAGTGGGACTGTAAGCCAGCTGTTTCTCCATCGATGGGGGAACAGACCAGTGTTGATTGCAACAGCTGCTCTCAGTAAGTAGAAATTAGGAGACTTTATCAGTCCTTACATAGCACAGAGTGAATATGCAATCGTCACAGGTCCATAGCTTTAGGTTACACATTTGGAACTGCCCAACAGTATCCTATTTTCTTTTGTTGTGGTTGATGTGACTATAACAGTTGAAATAACAATATACTTTCTACATGTATATGAAAGTGTGATGGTAATTGTGATAACTTAAATTGCATAAAAGGTGAAACAATTCCTCATCAAAATCACCCCAAATATACATTTTTAAATTTTATTTCATTTATATCCCACATTTCTCCCAGCATGGGACTCAATGTGGCTTACAAGGCTAAAATAAGATAAACAGCTGATAATATTAAAAAAATTAAAACACCATTAATTTTAAAAAGTGTAAAATCATTTTTTTAAAAAAAATAACAATAAATTTAAAAATACAGCACATACTCCGTTAAAAAAAAAGACTCCCTGCAATTTATTAATCATTAAATGCCAGTTTGAATAAAAGGTCATTGCCTGCCATGAAAAGAAGAGCAGAGGGGAAGCCAGCCTGGCCTGTGAAACTGTTTCGACAAGGGAGTTGGATGTTCCTTGTAACTGGTCCCAGTCAGCACTCTGGCTAAAGATTTTGGATCTGCTGACATTTCTGAATTCAGCTCCACATAGAGTGCACTGCAGTAGACCAAATGGGACTACATTCTTACATTCTTCAATTAATTTTCACCTTAACTCTTAGTCGCATCAAATGAATGTGTTCTTCTTCTCTTTTCCCCAGCCTAGGCAACACTTGTAGACCCTTTTCACATGGCATTTGCCATGCGAAAGAGGGCCTGGAGCGTCATGCGATTGCGAGGAGTGATCTGCATGACACACTCACAATTGTGCGATACTCCAGGGGCCAGCAGGGCCAATTGCGTGCCTTTTCATTTTGGGCTTGAAGCCAAAAATGGTGCATGATCGCGCATTGCTCCTGGGCCCTGCGCGCACTTACCTGCCGTGCGGAGTCTCTGGAGCCAGGCTGGCCGCGCTTCCTGCCCCAGTGCAGCCTGGGAAAGTCCCAGGTTGTACTGTGGAAGGAAGAGGCAGGGCTCTCATGCGAGCAGGCAGCTCGTGCAGAGCTGAATCAGCAGGGAAGAGAGAGCCTCTCGGCAGAGGCTGCTCGCGCGATCCCCGCACCCCAGCACCGGAACAAGGTAAGGTGCGGAAGGGCCCTATTCTCCCTCCTCTGCCACTTTCTCCCCCCACACCGCCTCTTGTGTTGTTGCTCCCTTGGAAACAGTTGCACTGTCTGATAACATTCACTAAAATTCTAGGAAACTTTACCGCTGGGGAAGCAGATTCTGAAATGGCTGGTAGATAATGGTCTTTCTTCTTTAAACAATCAAAAGATGAGACCAGCCCTCTACCTTTCAAGGTGAAAAGGACTACAGCAACCAGTTGGTATGTCCTCAAGCTGACCTTTGTTCAAGTACAGAACCAAATTGTATTTGCTGACAGAAAGCCATGCATTTTTGAGTTTGCAATGTCTTCTGTGGAAGGATACAGAACACTCTATTCAGTGGGTTCACATGTACAAAAATGCATGCATTTTGAAGACAGGAACATAATATTTACATTTCAAAAAGGCACACAAAAATGTAGTCTGTAAGAAGATCTGTGATGGGGGGAGCTCATACGGAGACAGGATAGAACCAGCTTGTGGGGAAAAAAGAATCCCAATCAGTTTGATCTTGATATATATGCCTGTGGCTAGTTGCTACATACAGAAATTGGGCAACCCTTCATAATACTTGCAATAAGACCTAGGCTTACATGTATATATCAGGAGACACCACTGGGAGAGATTCACAGTTTGAAGTTAAGACTTGTTTTGTTACTTCTAGAGGATTCAGCAGCAGAGACAGGCATCCCAACAGAATCATGACTGAATCTAGACTGAAAACTGTTCTGATATTCAGAGTTACTTTTCTTACTGTTCAAGATGGAAGACTGACCTACGATGTCCTATCGGACACTGTTGCCCTCATGCTTCCACATCCACTCCAAAGTATTATGGGACATATATTCCTAGGATGATGAAAAGGAGGAAGAAAATTGACCTGGTACAAATATGGAACCATTGATAAATATTTATAAAACATAAAGCCAAAATAGAGTAAAACCAGAGTATGCTCAGTCCAAATAGTCTTGGAGAACAGATTAGTGCACTACTGTTAGCTGAATGTCTGACCTCAAGAGTTTTTAAAAGCCTTGTGGTCAATGAAGATGAAAGACCCTGCATCCATCCCAACTGCCACTACCCTGGCCACAGAAGGCAAGAAGAAGAGGAAAGCACAGCTCCATAATGCCTAGGCCCAGAAGCAAATGAAAGACCCTCCCTCCAACTGGCACTGCCGTGGCCTCAGAAGAAGGGAAGAACTGGCAGAATCTTCTGGACGTAACTCTGTCTCCTATTGCCAACCTCTTTTCCTTGTGTGTCTGTCTTATTTAGACTATAAGCCTGAGGACAGGCAACTGTCATATTATCAATTTGTAAGCCTCTCTGAGAGCCTTTGTGGCTAAAGAGCAAGGTATAAGTACTCTAAATAAATAAATAAAAATATTAAAAAAATAAGTAGCTTTGATAAGTCTTTCAGTACAGGATCAAAATAAGTATTTGACACATAATTACAAAGAGTCCTTTGGCAATGCCAGGACTAACAGAATTATTAAAACACAAGCTCTCATTGACAAACAAGTCACAAGATTACAAGAGATGTAATCTTGAGGTTTGAGTATATGTACACTCAGTTGGGCATGGTTATAGACAGTGCATACATGTAGTGAGCTGAAAGCCAATTCAAGAGCAGAATGTTGTTGTTGTTGTGTACCTTCAATAACTTCTGACTCATGGCAATCCTAAGGCAAACCTAGCATGGGTTTTTCTGGAGTTAAGAGCATATGATGCACCCAAGGTCACCCACTGGGTTTCCATGGCCGAGTGGGGAATCAAACCTTGGTCTCCAGAGTTGTAGTCCAATGCTCACCCCACTACACCATGCTGGCTCACATTAACAAAAACTGCCTGGCACAAAATGTAGTTAGACTCTATTATTCAGTGCAAATATAATTTATCCAGCAGAGCCATAACTCCAAAATACTGCCAACATATACTCTTTCGGATTCCCAAAGCTGCAGAACTTGTGGTGATTGTTTTCACATCCAATAGATACTTCCTCTTTTGAATCATTGGAATAAGTTTGATTCTAAATATTGTTTGAGCGGAAATTAGTTGTCTCTGTGTGGCACATCTACTGATGACTAATGGATGTCCAAAGTTCTCATGACAAACTTTACCTTCAGAGTTGAGCTGGCAAGATTAAGACAGTGGGTCAGGCATAAATCATGTCACTCCCCTGACATGAAGGGAAGCATGCCAGTTTGCCTCACTGAAGCGTTCCATTGTAAACATACCACTCTGATTGCAGAGGTCACACACTGATTCACGTCATCAATATTTTTTTCTGGGGGCAATGCACTGAACCACAAGAAATGCAGTAGGCTTTCAGCCAGTGCTGTTAATTCTCCATTTGGGTCCAAAGTTTTGGACAAACCATTGATTTAATAAACAAGTTGTAAAAGAGAAGAATGAAGCCATTGATTAATTCAATGGACGGGGGATTTCGATTCAACATGGAAAGCATTAACCAACTGGTTTTACAAGTCATTTGGTCTCTATAATGGTGGCTCCTGAGAATTCTAGCTCCCTTAAGGACCATGATATAAGGAGGAATATACTCTTCTTGAAGCCACACGTGCTTTTTAATTTCCTGTACGCAGCGTCTCATACCATTTTGGACGCTCCTTTTCCCATTGTTCCGTTGTGTGTTTTTAATTAATGCATTCTGCTGGATCGTTCTATATAATTGCACCCACTAGGATCTTGTTAGCAAAAGAATTTTAGGTAACAATTAATCATGTTTGGAAGACCAAAGCTGCTGCATGAAAAGTTCTGTGGCTGTGGCAGGTCTGATTTTTCCAACATTCCAACATTTCTTCCTTATTTGCATCATCCGGATATACTTTGAATGAAAGTGAGCTGGAGAAATAAAATCTCCAGCACAATTGGGAGCCTTAACTGCAGGCCCACAGGCCAAGCATAGCAAAGAAAATATCACCTGGGCCACAGGGGGACTGACTCAGGCAGCAAGCCAATGCCATGAGGGGAGAACTTGAGACTCAGATTTAGAACATGACTCAGAATATTTTTGCAAACTTATTTTTCTGCATCTATCTGTGATATAAAAGCAGAACTTGTACAAACAATGCTACAATCTATAGTTTACAGCTTAAGCATCAGTATGTGATCTGCTCCCTCAGGAGCAACAGGTCTCAGAGTTCCTTACTTCTTGTAGCCATTTCTTGCCAAGGGAACCAAAAAAGATGACAGCTGATGTAGCGCATCATTTTTATGTTCCTGACATAAAATTGTGTCATGGCACACCTTGTACACACATACTTGTGACACAAAGTCTGTGCTTATCTTGAAAAACCATATAACTGGTTCAGGAGCAAAGGAAAACAGTCACATTTTGTGAGTTATTAGTGGAAAATAAAGGATTGGATAACAAAATAGTCACTTGCATATATATGAGGAGAGAGAGAGAGAATGCATATCAGAAGAGAGTAAAAAAAGGGATATGGAGCTACTGGTAGATATGGATAGAGGCACCATTAAAAATAAAAACTATAAACTAAAATAGAAACATACAACATAATTGTGAATATAAAACAGTTATCTAGATTCACTCCTCCGTAACTATTTTATATTCACAACTGATGTTCAATGACAATTTTGACACTGAACATAACATGAACATAATCCCCCCACCCCTTTATTGATGCATGGGGAGAAGGAGGTCCATTCTGCCAGTGACTGGAGGGGAGGGGAATTTGTCCAGTTTGGGGGTGGGGGGGCAAGGGGGCTTACTTAGTTAACTGAGTAACTGATATGAGATTTCAGCCAATATTTATAATCATGCTGCACACACACAAACAAACAAACAGAGAACAGATAGACAGACTGACAGGCTGACTGATTGATTGATTCAGAATGTTTTCTTTTTCCTAAATTTGCTACATATATCCAGAGGTGTCTCTACTAATACTGCAGCTTTCTGTGTTCTTCTCCATTAATAACTTTTGCACTTAACCACATCCTTTTGATCATATCCTCATGTTGCTCAGCCACATGCCTTATAAATTAACACAAGTTTCCCTATTTTCATCTGAAATATTGGAGGTTATGCTTTGACAGACACACAGAAGTGAAAGGAGAATCTTTCCACTCCTGTTATCATGAGCCACACAAGCAAAGTTTGATAAGCACAGACATGTTGTAGAAAGCAACCTGGAAACACCAGAATCATGACACAGACCTGCTTTTTATTTTGCTGTGTACTTCCTTTCCAGAGATATGCTGTGTTTTCTTAACCTAACAGTTGCATACTTCCTTGGAGTGCAACATATTTTTTTCTCCAATTTATCTCCTTTCTCCAGACCTCCTGGAGATCTTCTATCCAGATTTATTTTGTCTGGCTTTAGAATGAAAGAGGAGGAGAAGAAGAACAGTGAGAACTGGAAAGGAGGAGACCCACAGAAACTGATAGAAGAGATGGACAGTTCTGGCATGTGTCAACAAAAGAAAGAAGAAATCCCAAGTGTGACTCAGTTCTCAGGAATTCTGAAAAACCTCCCCCCTTTTTCCTCTTGATTTGTTTATTGTAAAAGCTATACAGAATAAAATGCCTGATGTTTCACAGCAGCTGCCCCAGGAAATAATTCACTCCTTCCTCTACTGCAGCCTTCAAGGGGGAATAAAACCATTGAAGGAAGAAAAGGCAATTTCTTTCCAAAAAGATCCAGTTTCCCAACAGCTTTAACAGGCTCACAGTGAAAAGAATGTCTTGTGGGGAGAGGTGCTTTTTGGTTTGGTGCCTTTCCAATTCTGGTGGTTTAACAGAGGATTTGGGGAAATGTGTCTGCTCCATTGCTGACGGCTAGAGCAGATTTGTCTTGCAGCCCTGACTCACCATGTGCTAAATAATTATTCAGACCTGCAAGGAATCTGAACACATTAATATTTACTTCATAAGGGAGACACCGCAGAGAGGAGGCCAGAGACGTTAACTCTGGGTAATCATTTCTGTTTCCTTTTCCCAAAACAAGTTATAAAACAAAATAAGAATAAAAGAATAGATTTCCAGAAAACATCTAACAGGGACCAACATAATTTTTCAGCCAAACTCTTTTTAAGCAGAAGGGAAAAATAGAATTCTATTTTTGCAGTATAAACTGTCAGTCTTGGATTGACGTAGCATCTTCAAACATGTAAAGGGCTTTAGAATTTTTATGTTGCTTGGCTTCACAATCATTCTAAGTGATAACTTCCCATTTCATAGATGAACAGTGAATGGTTGGAGATACAAAGTGGCCTTCAGTAAGTCTAGATCACAAGGTGACTTTGAGTGCGTGGGAGATCTGTACAGTTGACATAGTTTCAATTTTCAGACAAAGTCAGTCTAAAACATTTTGCTGCCTGAAGCAAAGGACAAAATGATGCCTCCTTTATACCCCCACTTTTCACATACAAAAGTTGACCAGGCTAGCAGATGAATATTACTTCAACACTAATGGTATACTTGTGGGTGGGAGGAGGGCTTAGGGGACTTAAGGGCACATGGCATACACAACTATGTCTTCCAACACCTCACTGCTGCAGTTTGCCCTCTCCAACAAATGTTGCCAGTGTGTGACACACTGTCAGAGCAAGTCATTTGCAAGTATGATGCCTACTTGAGTGTGTGGCCTCTGTTGGCCAGAGATGAGAAAGTTACTTTTTCAGACTACAACTCCCAGAAAAGGTTTGTTTTATTGGTTTGTTTCTGTTTTGTTTTTAAGGAAAGTTTCTAAACTCTAGAACTAGCTCTCTCTCATCTTGCTTACTCAGTTGGTTGCCTTTTTCAGTGGAAGTATCTAGGACATGTTGGACAATGTCAACTTGACCAGCCCAGATAAATTATACACTACTGATGGGCAGCCAGGCCCAAGCCACTTCCAGAGGACAGGGAAAAGATGATGGGAAGCGTCAGGGAATGGGTGAAAAAGAACAGCCAGAGCAGGTAGCACCATTGTCTCTCCTGTGATTTCTGTCATACTCTGCCTAATAGTAGAGGCAGCTCTCTTCAGAATTTCAGCTTGCAGTTTTTGCACAGCAATTGTATGCACACTTCAGTGACTCCATCAGTCATGTGTTGTGAATTTATCACTGCCTAATAATGTGGACGCTGGGGAGATGTTTGTCTTTCAATATTTTATTACCCATAATTTCTTAAAATACACAAACAAGTAATACTGAGATATGGGAACCAAAGGAAGGATCCAAGTTTATGAGCTTCATGTAGTCACACCAACAGATGTGCAACATTATAGATTAGGTTATTCCCAAGGAGAACTATTGGAAAGGATACGAGTACATTGTACAATCCGTTCCATAGGGGATGACATAATACACTGAAATGCAGATAGGATTGTCATTTTGATCCAGTGCTCTGTTCAGCAGCACACAGTGCCAATAATAGTTAATGGTCAACAGCAGTACTAAGCTCTGAATACAGACTATGAACCTTGTAAACTGAGTTTTGAATGTATTCCCAAAATCTGCTGCTGATTGAACTGACTGCAAACCTTAGTGTGATGGCGGTGTTAATAAAGCAATGGGAGTAAGGGCATAGCAAGGGGGCATTCCCCTAAGTTCATGAGAATAAATGATTAATTTACAGTTACATCTGTATGAGATGCAGTGTGGGAGTCTACCCACACATGTCACAATGCAGATCCAGCATTCCTATATCTGCACATTTATGGATTAAAACCGTGATTTATGGCTGTTGCATGATCTCAACTGTTTTTCTGCATAAAGTGGGATTCTCACTGTAGGAAAAGAACTTAACAAAATTCATTGCAGAGGCTTCCCTGCCCTCAAAAAAACATGGTACTTAATTTTTTTCCCTTTAATTTTCTTTAAATATGATAATTTCATTGTTCTTTAACAACTATAAACCAACTAAGCTAATTAAATAGTCAGTCCTTCCTCACTCAGATCCTAAATGACTTCCTCCAGACCCTAACCCTGATTCTCATGCTCCTCACCTCATCCTTACAGCACGTCCTACTTTCATTCTCCCTAGCAATCACCAATGATATGCAAAACCACTCAAAATTCTCCTGTCACTCAAGCTTCATACACTCTCCTAGCCACGTAGCATAGTATTGCACAATTCAAAAAGAGAAACCATAATTTACCTAACATCACAGAAAGCTAACATTGTGACTGATGTGCACAGTATTTGGGTCAACTGCACACAGGATCTTACAATGTTGGAAAGTAAGAGGCCGCATTAATAGTGTGTAAATTCAGGGAAAGGTTGTCAATGAATACAGGTATGTGCATGTGTGTGAGTGCATAAGATTATTAATGCATTTTAATAAATACAGTTTAAAACATTTCTATATTGCTCTGTTAAGAATCTGAGAGCTGTGTACAACCAACTGTATTATAATACAAAATAGAGTAATAAAATAACAGGTGAAATCATTCAATTAACTAAAATTACAAGGTAAATGCATAGGTGAACATAGCATCTAAGGCAGTGGTTCTCAACCTGTGGGTCCCCAGATGTTTGTGGACTTCAGCTCCCAGAAGCCCCAGCCACTATGGTCAATGCTCAGGGCTTCTGGGAGCTGAAGTCCAAAAACCCACAGGTTGAGAACCACTGATCTAAGGGATTGCCATCATGGGCACCAGCAGTGCTTTGTTCCATCCATGTCTCTGTGTATGCCTGAAAGTCACCTGTTGCTTTATGGTGACCCAGTTTAATAGAATTTTCTTAAGCAAGAAATACTCAAAGGTGGTGTTGCTAGTTCCTTGCCCGGAAATATAGTCTACAGCATCTGATAGTATTTGGGGGTATCCCATCCAAGCACTAACTAGGGCTGACACTGCTTAGCTTCCAAAACCAGATAAGATCTGCTACCTGTAAGGTATTTGGGCCACTAGAGTTTGTTTCGGTGGGGGTCCTACATAATTAGAACACTATGACTGAGAAATCTCTTTATTTTGTTGCTGAATAGGGTGCCTATGAGAAGCACCAGGAATAATGATGACAATGATGACATCATAATCATTATTACTATTATTACTATTACTATTACTATTATTATTATTATTATTATTATTATTATTATTATTATTATTATTATTATTATTTCTGGAATTTTCTATGGCATTTATGTATGCATAAGCACTGTAGTTATGGTGCTACGCAGTGAATCCCATCCCCACTTACCAGAAAGTAGCCATTGCAACTGACTGGGGTCTGTTCTCCTGTCACTCAGGAAACAGCTGACTGACAGACCCATGCCCTCCTGTGAACAATCTCTGATATAACAGGCAGAAGCAGACCCCTGTCGCAATTCTCTCTCACTCTGGAAATCACCCACACAAGAAGGCGGTTGAGAGCTTCAGCCAGCTGCTTCCCAAGCAACAGGGGACCAAACTCCCATTGATTGCAGTGGCTACTGCCCAGTAAGTGGGATTTGATGGACGTTCACATTCTCTACATAGTCCCTAAACCAGGAGTCACAAGTACGCAAATAGGTTACACATTTGTAAGTGCCGTAGAAGATTCCAGCCACAAATAATAATTGTTATTATGATTGAAAGCATAGGCATAGTTATATGGAAACAGGAACTCTTTTGCATTTGGGTGCTAAGCTATGTAGAACTCTAAAGGTCATCAGTGCCTAGAAATGAACAGGCAGCCAAAGAAGTTCTTTTAAAATTGGAGCAGTCCGGATCACCCACCATCATTATCATTATCATCATCACCACCACCACCACTATCATTCATTATCATTTTCTTTATCATTATCATTATCACATATTGCCCACCATGTCCTAAATTGTGGTGGTAGCCTGCTCACTAGCTTTAACAGAAGGTTCTTTCCAGCAAAGGGTATTATTGTATAATTGTCCCGTCTCATTCACAGGACTTTACTAGGGATCCAGGCACTGCTGTCTTCCACTGGTAACCATTCTGTGTTTTCCACTGCTTCTTAATCCTTTTTTGTGCCAGTACATGCATGCACAAACATGCATGTGCCCGTACACGCACACGCATGCGCGCACACACACACGCACACACCTGGTTAAAAAGGGGAAAGTGTAATATCTACACAATACTTTGAACTGCTGGCACTAGGAATTATCTGCCCAGTAAAAATAATCTGATCATCTGGGAATATCTTCATGATCAACACTGTAACTTCTTTTGAATGCCAGAGCTCCAGAAGTGTTCACCTTATCTTGAAATTTGTCTTTCATGTCTATGAAAGTGTGTATTCCTGGAAAGGTGGCAACTGTGCAAGATACAAGAAGCAGTGCCACTGCCTAGCTTGATATAACAGAGCAAGTGACATCAAGAGAGGAAAAAATGTAAAAACTTTAAATGATATAATTATTCTGTTCCTCTGCAGTTCAGTTCTAGCCGCTCCAACAACACTGGAACAGAATTACACCGGGTGCACCAACCACATCAGATATTCCCACATCAATATCTTATCTGACTTTATTGACTTTACTTATTTATTTCCCACTTTTTTCCTGGTTTGAAACTCAAGGCAGTTTACAAAAGTCAAGAGAGACATAGATAAAATATATATATAAAAAAAGTTTAAAATATGATTGAAATGTCCATAAAATTAAATCCAATTTAACTATTTAAAACTGACAAATAAATAAAACATAGATAGACATACAGCATGATTCTGCAAGGCTCAGTACCCTTGAGCAGTCATTCTTCTTAACTTGCCTGTAGAAGCTAGCAAGTTGGGTGCCAGTCTAACCTCTCTCAGAAGGGAGTTCCAGAGCCTAGGAGGAGCCACCGAGATGGTCCTCTCCTGTGTTGCCACCAAAGGTACCTGCAAAGATGGGAGGAGAGAGAGTAGGTCCTATGCTGTGGGCAGACTTATATGGGAGAATACAGTCCTTCAGATAACCTGGACCTGTGCCATATAGGGCTTTAAAGGTTACGGCCTTATCAACTTATCACAGCACTTCCATGTGATCAGCACATCCTACATTAGTCTGTCCTTAAGAAGTTGCTAGAGCTTAATCAGATGCAGTCATAGGGAAGAAACCATTTCTCCCATGCCACAGTGATGACGTAGGTGTTGAACCTTCAAGAGTTTCATACCAAGGGCTTTCAACTCCAACTCTTTTCCATATGAGTTCTCAGTTTCTCTCTGTGTGCACCATTCTTGTCTTCAATCCCTCTCTTTCTAGATAACCATTTCCATTTACTTCTAACCATTTTGCAAGAAAGCAAATTGTTTGCATGTGTCAAAGCTTTCACACTAGGAAGCATGTCTTTCTCTTCCTCTTCTTTTCCTTTAGTGGTTTCTTTTGCCATTAAAACATAATTATGTCCAGCTGTAAAGGAAAAAAAAAATGAACTGAAGAAGTTGCAGATGTTTCTATAATTACTACTGAACTTTCTGGCACCTATGCACAATCACTGAAAATGAAACATTATTTCACTTCATATCAGTGCTGGAACTTGTAAAGAATTTGAAGTGGATGATGCTGAAAATGCTGATAGATATTGCTGCATCAGAGAAATTGTAGGCAATTAACCATGAGAGTTGTAGTTGGTTAATTGAGATCTGTGTAAATTTGAGTATACCGTAAGTAAAGCAAAAAGCATTGTTTTCAGATCAGGGGTGGGGAATGTGTGGCCTTCTAGATCTTGTTGAACTCCTTGATCTCTCAGTCCTGGCTCCTCTGGCTGGGGACCAAGAGAGTTGCTGTCCAACAACATCTGGAGGACAAGATGTTCCCTGCCGCTGACTTAGATGATGCACATACAGCACAGCACCATCTCAGAAGAGATCTTTCATCCTCTGTCTTCTAAGAAGCTGTTTTCCACCCATGAGTTGGCAAGTACTTGTGTGACAGCGGTTTACTTCTTTCTCTCCCAGATTGGTATGACAGTTCCGCAACCTGATAAGGCACTCTGTCTTTTCCACATAACTCTGCCTTCCCCCTTTATAGTATCACCTTTGTGTAAAAAGGGTGAGGCCTTTCAATGATTATTTGGAACCCCTTTATAGTTCTGTGGTAGTGTGTTTTCTGTGTGTCTTTCAATACTGTATACCACTCCACTGAGTCAATATTATAAAACTAAATTGTAACATTTATTAAGATAACATACAGAATGAAAGTATTGGAGTTTATATGCAGGTGAAAATTAATAGAGTTCTTCAGAGTATTTTTAGACAGTTTCCTTATGTTACCCCACTGGCATACCCTATCCTGGGGACTATAAATTTGATATCAGTTATGTCCACCATGCCAGAGAAGTTGCCCAGATGGGCACGTAGGCAAAGACATTGAACAACTGAAAACAGGTCAAGACCAGAAAAATCCCCAGTCACGTAGCCCAAGGAGACCTCAGGCAATACACATCTATATAGACAAAGGGTCCTCAGCCAAGAGCAGCCAACTTGAGGGGATTAGCGTGTTTTCCCCAGGCTGAACAACTCTGACTTTGGAAAATCCTACAAGGCGAGACCCATCTACATAAACCAATCATGCAAACTACCAAGTTGCCATTGTCTACCACATCTTCCCAGGAGAGGGCCTGCCCTCAAGGTACGTTCTGCCCTATAAGTAGTCCTAGTTTTTGAGGGTCTGTTTGGAGAACTCCCCTCCACACTAGCAGACCGGCACTCTCTTAGTTGAGTGATCCCCTCAGCCATCTCTTCGCTGAGCTCCATTCTTCTTGCCACTTCCCAGACTGAAAACTTCAGAATAGGTGCAATATCACCGCCTCTACAATCCCTTTGCTATATCCTCTATCCATTTTTCACCTCTTTTCCTTCTCAATAGGCCTTGTGTGTGAGAGTGAGTGCATTGGTGCGTGAGAATATTTTCATTCAATAAAATCCATTTATTCAATACATTTGTCTGGCTTTTTGGCTTGGCCTGACTCCGTAAAGTTGGGTAAAAGATCCTGCTGGGTTACCCTGCCCCTTGTTTTGCTATTGCCAGTGCTCTGCTAATTTCCCCAACCTTTATAACTTGGAGCAAATCAAGATGTCCCCCATGGGACCCCCAGAAGTCAAGGTAACACTTATATCTTTAAATTCTTATATAAGCACAAGTATCATAAACAGTTTTTGGCTACACTCTCACCAAAGACTCAACCCCCAATCTAGGTCACACTTTCTGACCAGATTCTCTGATGGTTTAATTACTCTTCTGTCTTTCACTAGGCTTCCACTGAGAATTAAACCCTTACCACACAGTCACTCTTTCCGTTGACTAAGGGATTTTACTCCACAGCATTCTCTGACTCTCTGGCTAAAAATCTCATTGAAGGACTCTCCAAATGACAATTAGTGTTTGCCTTCATATATCCTTTTTGTCACAGCCACCAGCTGCTCTTACACACTACTGGGCCAGGATTGTCTCCTAAGGAACTATTCTGGTTGCCTGGCAACCTGTTTCTAGGCTACTCTGGTACTCCAGATAGCCATGCCCCCAAAATTCTGTCACAACTTGTGTTCAAAACAATAATTTTCCATGAAATTGTTTCACAATTGAAGGTGCTTTTTTAATTGATCAAAAGTTTTTGATTATTGTCATCAATTATTTGACTACATCTACTTGATATTTACACAGGACTTTACAGTGTTCCCAGTCCTCCAGAGACATTGTCTTTATTATCCTTTTCTCCATGTATTTGAGTTGGACACATCTCTATAAGGAAAAGGAGAGGATGGCTGTTCATGCAGGCCAAATAGTGGGTGCAGTTTTTCTGAAAAAGTGCATGCTAGAGTCATGCTGAGAATTTCCCTGAGCCACCAAGTTCAAATTCAGCTTAAAACTTTGCCAAAGTTCATGACTTTTTGAGGTTTGGATAGAACATGTTTCTATAAACAAGAAAAAGAAAGCCTATTTTCAGTTTTTCTCAAACATATTCACCATAATCTATTGAGCAAAGACAAACATCACAAATCAGCGAGGCTTTAGTTTGGGTGAACAGCAAAAATTCCACATGAAAGAAGAACACCAGAGTCCCCCACAGCTGCATCAACATTATCTATAAAAATGACATGACACTGCTTGAAGCTTTGGCACCAAAACCCAAGTCACAGAGTCAGCCAAGGACTGGAATTAGGCCATTTCCGAATTCTCATGTAAAATGATGCTGCCATCTTGCTTACTTTCCACTGAGGTTTTCCACAAATTAACAGCTGTACCAGACTCCTGGAAAAAACACAAGCTCTTTCCAAGTCTTTATTCTTTCAAGTGTGTTTTTCCCCTTAATTTAACTACGCTCCATATGGAGAGGAAGAGAAAAAATTAAATTAAATCACAAATACAAAACAGAATCCGAAAGAAAATTACTTTTGTTTCTGCTCAAAGGAAAAGAAAAACTTAACCTAAGAAATGGTAGGGCAGTAACAAAGGCATAATCATTTAAAGGAAGCCCTTTTTTAAGTGTTCCATTCATTTCAGAATGTGTTTTGAATTTGTTACACATCTATTTCAAAATATGTTGACAAATATCTATGGGAACGAAGAACCAAATTCTTACTTATAGTTGTTGTTGTTGTGTGTTTTCAAGTCATTTCTGAGCTATGGGGACCCTAAGGCAAACTTATCATAGGGTTTTCTTGGCGATATTTGTTCAGCGAGAGTTTGCCTTTGCCTTCCTCTGAGGCTGAGAGATTGTGGCTTGCCCAACATCACCCAGTGGATTTCTGTGGCTGAGCAGGAATTCAGACTTTGGTTTCTAGAGTCCTAGTCCAACAGCACTTACTCTAACAAGAACATTATTTTATCCCAACATTAAGATTAAATATATTTAATATTTAATACATAACCATGTATGTGTTGACTTCACATAATGTAAATATCCTTTGCAAGATATATAAATAAAAAATTTATGTGAGTACAAGGTGGAATCTACAGGGCTTTTTAATTTGAAACAAAAAGAAAATTTGTTATATTCTTGCTTTAATGACTGGGAAATGCAGTGTGCAAGCAGTTTGATTTTTATCTACTGCTTAACTAATTAAGAAGCTATGATAAGTGCGAAATATAAATACTAAGATCAAGACTCCAGTGAATGCTGGTGGTTGAAAAGTCGCACCAGCACAGTAATGCAGATCACCTACTGCTGTGTGTGTGTGTGTGTGTGTGTGTGTGTGTGTGTTCTCACAGTGATTTTCTCAGAGAAAAGATGACTTCTGTTTCTGTAATGAAGTCTTGTATCCTTCAGTGTGCGGGTGGAACTCGTCTCACGCCGCCCGTGTGACCACAAGTGGCGGGGGGACACCTATGCTGCCCTCCTACGAAGAAGGGACCATGCAATCACTGTGCGACAAGGGTCGCACAGTGGAATGAGGAGGGGGCGGGGTTTGCAAACCCCTTTTAGGGCGCCGCCGCCCCTTACTCAGACTCTATGTCAGGCCAGCTCACCAGTTACAATGTGTTTGGTTTTGTTTTAGATCATTCTGTTCTGGCTGGGAGGAGGCGAGTGCTGATCTGTGGTCACAGTTTCATCTTTTGGGGCAGAGCGGCAGGCTCATGATGGCCATTTTGGCCCGCATTTGGGATTGGGAGACCGAGCCTCGCTCCAATGGCTTGGCAAGAGAGGCCTTCGCTGGCATGCCTTTTGCCTACGCTGTTTGGGGAGGGCCGTGGGCCTCCGCCAATGTGTTGGTCAATCACCTGGGTGGTAATGACCTTGGTCACAGTTTCATCTTTTGGGTGAGTGGCAGGCTCGTGATGGCCATTTTGGCACGCATTTGGGATTCGGTGACCGAGCCTCACTCCAATGGCTTGGCAAGAGAGGCCTTCGCTGGCATGCCTTTTGCCTACGCTGTTTGGGGAGGGCCGTGGGCCTCCACCGATGTGTTGGTCATTCACCTGGGTGGTAATGACCTTGGTCACAGTTTCATCTTTTGGGCGAGCGGCAGGCTCATGATGGCCATTTTGGCACGCATTTGGGATTCGGTGACCGAGCCTTGCTCCAATGGCTTGGCAAGAGAGGCCTTCGCTGGCATGGCTTGTTGCCTACGCTGTTTGGGGAGTGCCGTGGGCCTCCACCGATGTGTTGGTCATTCACCTGGGTGGTAATGACCTTGGGCTTTTAAAAGGAAAGGCCTTGATCATACAGGCCATTCATGATATGCGGCTTATTCTCAATACTTGGCCTGGCATCTGCATTGCTTGATCTGCAATGATTTTTTTTTAAAAAAAAAAGTGGGGTGGGGGAGGGGATCCTCGACCCTTGGAGTTCGCTCATAGGCGAGCGAACAGGGAAATTTCCAATGCTTTGAGACAGGGCTTGGGCCTCTATATTCCTCACTGTGACATTGTCTTTGATAAACCTGGGCTGTAGAGGCCCAACGGGGTACACTTGTCATCTGAGGGCAATGAAATTTTTCTGCAGGATTTGCAACGGGGGCTTGAAGCTATCCTGAGTGGGAGTTGGGGGGATAAGGACTAAGCAGATGCTTGCCCTTATCCATGGCTGGTGGGGGGGGGGGTCTAAGGGTTTTGGTGAGTACCTATGGCACCCTTTGATGTGGGATAACTGCTGTCCTTGAGGCGGGCCCGGGACTTGCCCCTACCGTCATGAGACGGGGAGGTTGCGGTTTGTGAGCTAGCCTTCCAGAAAAGGGCTGGCCAAAGTTTTAATCCACCCTCATGGGTTGGCTTTGGGGCCCGGTACCTTGCTCAATGAGGGTTAGGGAAGAGGTCTGGGGCTGACCCTTGCCTTAGCCTACTCATGCTGTTGACCCCCCCTTCTCAGGTCATAAGTTCAAGTTCATGGTCAAGTTTAAATTCAAGCCCAAGTTCAAGGTCAAGTTCACTTCCAGCTTTGTGTTAATTAGGCACACATTAATAAATTGCCCTAATTTAACCCAAGCCCTGTGTGTGGTCTCTTCATTTCGTGGCTTGGGCAGCAATAGCCTGTGACTAAAGCCACCACGGATAACCTCTACCTACTGAGAAGCTGCTCTGAGGTCACAAGACATCTGTTTAAGCACAACCTCCTTAAAGTCAGATTCCTCACAGTCATGGCTAACATATGTAGACCATGGTGTCATGGTGGGTAGATAATGAAAAACTATGGACTGCTCTTAAAGAAATGGGTGTACCACATTTGGTTATCCTAATGCACAAATTGTACTCAGGCCAAGAGGCCATTATTAGGACAGAATATAAAAAGAGAAACCAAAACAAAATGGCATCAAATTGGCAAGGAGGTCAGGCAAGATTACATTTTATCACCCTATCTGATTAAATTATATGCTGAACATATCATGTGCAAAGCTGGATTGGACTCTGAGGAAACCAGGGGAAGGAAAGCAACAATTTAAGATGTGCAGATGACACCATGCTATGAGCAGAAAATAGCAAAGACTTGGAATCATTACTGAAGAAACTCAAGGAAGAATGTGGAAAGACAGATTTACAGCTGAACATTAAGAAAATAAAAATAAGAATCACAAATGATTTACTTAACTTTAAAGCAGACAATGAAGACACTGAGATAGTTATTATTAACCATTAACCAGAATGAAGATTACAGTCAAGAAATCAGAAGACTAGGACTTGGAAGAGCTAGGACTATTTCTACCATCTAGTTTTGCTAGAAAATGATATTTATTTTGCCACTTAAGAGACCTGTCATACAGATATGGACTGTTCATTTTATAAATCTAGGTCTGACCCTGTTTTGCTGTACCAAACATGAACAACTGACCTCCCAACCTTTCCTGAATTTGTAGAAAGATGACAGGAGTCTTGGAAAGGACCAATTGAAAGGATTTGCCATGAGCCAGGCTGAGCTGGCTGCCGACTCAGACAACAGGGGCTCTGAGTTGGTCTTGGACCCTCAGCCGGGGGAGGTTCCCTTGGAGGGAGAGGGGGTCCCTGCAGAGGCAAGGGCGGACTCCACAGCTGTTCCGGAGCCGGTGCCCGAGCCAGTACCGGCAGCAGAGGAGGCCAGTGCTTCTGGCTTGACAGAAGCTGCTGTTCCTGACTACGGCCCAGAGTTTGCTGCAGACCCTCCCCCACGTTCCTTCAGAGGCGGCAGGAGAAGGAGGGGGTTCGCTGATCAAGGCGGTTGCACGAAAAGCGTTTGAAGTCTGAGGGCCTTCAGCTGTGAGCTGGACCAACGGACATTTGATCAGCCCCAGCTGGGCCCAAGACTCTGTATTTAAGACAGACACTGGGGGGAGTTGGGCACGGGGCAACAACTGTCTTCCATCCAGGAAATCCTTGTCATTGAGTACGCTGCTTCTGTTTGTTTTGGGTGATGTAAACTCTTGTTTATTCTACTACCTTATTACTAAAGACCATAAAACCCGGCTCCTGCCTCTGTTTGCTGCTTAGCCGCCGCCTGGCACTGACAGGATTGCTAAAAAGAACTGGCAATTCTTGAAGAACAAACTGCTGGCAAGAGCACCCAGGGCCCCACACCTGCCAAAGTTTTCCACCTCTAAAGCAAAACATTTCAAATCTAGTATTAGATTAGAGTTTGAATCCAAAGTCATAAGATTGCTCATGCATAAGGGTTTTTCCTTCGTCTTCCCGTTGTAGTGTCTTTCGCTGAAATTGTTTTGAGAGCTAGTGTGGTGTAGAGATCTGAGCACTGGACTACAGCTCTGGAGACAAGAGTCTGGATCCTCACTTGGCCTTGGAAACTGACTGGGTGACCTTGGCCAATTCACACACTCTCATCCTCAGAGGGAGATAAGGCAACCCCCCTCCGAACAAATCTTGCCAAGAAAACTCAATGGTAGGGTCACCGTAAATCAGAAGGCACCCTCTCCCTGAAGAACCATTGGCGGGTTGGAAGATGCCCCCCCAAATACTGTGGGCAGTGGGATACTTTTTTTCCCCCAACAGTTGCCAACAATTGGATAAAGGTCCCTTGCATGAGCAGAGAAAGCTACAGTGGTGGGGAAACCCTCATTTATGCTTCCATTTATATACCAGTAGGCTCCCAAAGTAGAAATAGTTGGAACTATAGAGATGGTTATTGGGTTGTTTCCAACCTACTATACAATTGCCATGGGATTGTAAACAATCTCTCTGTAATAGGTTATCTACATGATGTCATCATCAAAGCTATCATATTCCTGCATCTTTCCTTGTCTTCCTCACTTTTCCCCTCAAAAAAAAGATGGAAAATGCAATTTCTTTAAGAACGGAGGAATAATATGATCCTCTTCTACATGTTTACAGCCCATTTACCCGAGACTCTGAACATACACTACTGGATCATATCAGTGTGGAACAGGCAAGACCACAAGGTATGTTCCTGCTATCCCCTTCCTTACATCTTAATTGAATGTACGAGTGGGTCCATTTTAACACCCTTAATGAGGTGAGCTCGGTTGACGGAGGCCTAGGTTAAAAGTGATGCTGATCAGCAACCCTTGCCACAGCAGTCTTCAAGAACTAGTTCAATTTATACTGTCAAGGCAAACTCATTGAGTCACTATATAATGCAGATACAGAAAGCTTGCTCCTCCTTATGCATTATAATATCTCACTACAGATCTACCAATTAATCATTTAAACTTTTCTGCCATCTTTCAGAAGGGCAATCTGGAAGCACTGTACAGACTTTGCTGTCAAACCACTAGCTAAGAGGAAAAATGAAATGAATCTGAAGACATTGGATTCCCACTAGGAAACAATCCCGTCTTGACAACATAAGAGGGAAAGTTTACACTAAGATGTTCAAAATGAAGGTCTTTTCCTGCCCTGGTTACAAAATGTCTCATAGTCATGCTTGGAGAGAATTCTAGATACAATTTCTCTGATGTTCTGTCACTGACAGAGGAAATGAAGAACAAGCTGGCTATAGACTAAAAACTGCTTAAATGTATTTATCTGAAACACACACTATCTCTTCATTAAAGGATCTACAAAACAACTTACATCAAAATAAAAACAAGTTACATTAAAGCTGCCATCATAACATGACTGCAACACAAAACTAATAGCAATAATAAGCAATTAAAACTTATGAGGAAAATCAAGGATGTCATCCATTCATCCACCTTCCAAAAAAAAAATAAAAAAATGAAAAAGTGCTCCCTAAAATCCAATAAAAAGGAAGCCAAGTAAATATTCCTCAGAAGAGAATTATACATTCAGACATCTCTACTGAAAATGTTCCATCCACGTGACCTCTTATGTAGGAGAATATGAAGAATAGTCTAGACAAAGCATACTCCCCCATCCCTGTCCATCTTCCCAGAGCAGGACCATCACAACAGTATACAAGCAAATACAGTCATCCCTCCACATTCACTTGGGTTAGGGGCACAGGACCCCCATGAAAGTGTAAAAACCATGAATAATTCTAGGCCCTCTCAAACAATATTTAACACACAAAAAAGTATGATCACCATATTCAACTCACCATGGATCCCTTTGAGGTATCAGGGTTCCTTCACAAGGCAGAAGTGGGTGACTGGTGGCGCTAACTGCCACCTCCACTGTTGCTCCCACACCATTTTTAATAGGGACTTACAAGCCTTGTTCACAGTTTTTCAGTCTCATGATGCTTGCAGTCCCTATTAAAAATGGCATAGGGAGGCAGCAGAGGTGACAGTAAATAATCTGTGAATAATCAAATCTACAAAAGTGAAGCCTGCAAATGTGGAGGGCTGACTGTACAATGAAGTGGCAGCCATGCAAACATTGCAGATGTTATCAACAATTAAAGTGACACCAATGTCAGAATGGATGCAAGTGAATTTTATATAAAAAGTGCCTTGTGAAGTCATAGTAAGCCAATAAAGACTTCCCTGGCTTTCCCTTGGGGCCCAAAATGTAATAAGATTTCAGGAAGGCTTCAGCTGGATCCCAGACCATTCTATAATTGAAAAGTTAGAAGGTGAGACAGGTTAAATCTACCTGCCTCATCCATTCAGGTTTTGGTAAATCATAAAAAGAAGGCTTGCTCATCCTGGAAGAAATCATAAATGACTATCGGTTTTCCATTTGCTAGTATGACAAGTGAGTTACCATGGACTATGAAAGACCTGCGTTTGAATCCTTGCTCGGCCATGGAAACCCACTGGGTAGTTTTAGGCCAATCACACTCTCTCAGCCTACAAGGATGATAACGACAGACCTCCCCTGAATAAATCTTGCCAAGAAAACCCTATGACATGGTTGCCACGCCATGGAGTCAGCTTGAAGGAGGATAAGAACAAAAAAGAAAGTTAAACTTGTCTTAGCTTTCTAATATTAAGGGTTTCATTCAAAACACATTGCAGTTGGCCCTCCACATTCACTAGGATTAAGGGCACAGGATCCCTGCAAAAGTGGAAAAACCACAAATATCAAAATGTGTGTGTGTGTGTGTGTCTGTGTCTACGGGAAGGGGGCCAAGGCATGGTGGAGAGAACAAACACCCAAGGTCCAAACTAGGGCCATTTCTGCACTAGACTGTTAATAGCGCTATGATTCCACTTTCAACATTGTATGGAATCCTGGGGTTTGCGGTTTAGGGAGGGGGCCAGCTGGCCCCTCCCAAACTGCAAACCCCAGGATTCCATGGGATGTTGAAAGTGGAATCATAGTGCTATTAACAGTTTAGTGCGGAAATGGCCCTCATCAGGGAAAGGAGAGGGAAAGGGGGTGGCTCAGCATGATGCCCCTATACTTCCTTTCTCATCCATCTCCTTCCTTGTATGTAGGGGAGGCACTGGGAAAGGGCTTCTGGTGCTGAGAAACTGGGCTGTAATCCTCCTTAGCAGGCCAGGTGGCAGCTGGTGGAGAAGGAGGAGGGGCAGGACCAGAAGCAGTTTTTAAATGGTTGCAGGACCTGATCAGAGCCACAGAGAGGGAAAGTTCCCTGAAAGAGAAGCACTTGAGATGTGGGGGGGGGGTGAGGGTTGAAGAAACTTGCAAATAATCAAATCTGTGAAAGTGAAACCTGCAAATGTGGAGGTCCAACTGTAATAGCAGAAGAACTCATTTCTACACTTTAGTTATAAATGTTAAGCAAAAATTGTACATCACACCTTCAGGAACAGATTGTGCTTATTTTTCTTTAACCTGGCACTCTTTCACACTATACAGTAATAGCATTCTGTTTCTACTTCAACTGCCATGGCTGTATCCTATGGAATCCTGGGGTTTGCAATTTGGGGAGGCACTAGAACCCTCTGGCTGAACGTTCAAAATATCCCTCCTTAAATGCCAAAATCCATGAGTCTACAGGGTCTAAAATGGTTCCTCTCAAAATGAGAAAAACTCTTTGACACTCTGTCAGATATAACCTAGTGGGGGTGAAAGCTCAGGAGGTAAATCAGACTGTGTGTGTGTGTGTGTGTGTGTTTAATTTCCAAGTCTTCTGTCTACATGGGAAAGTATGTTAAATGATAATTTCTGATAGAGATGTGGGTCTCAACTTGAGATCTGCCCATCACCAAAAGCCACCATCATAACTTTGGCAGGCTTTATATTTGCCCACTGTTATGTCATTCATACATAAACATTCAAAATGAAAATATCTGAAAGCAGCTGGCACCTCATAGAACAATGAACAGAAAGGCTGCTCCATAAATACCTTGCTTTTATATTGTAAAATTCTATATTTCTTGCTGTTGTCATTCTGTATAACTAAGGATGTTTGGACGAAAACAGAGACTCAGAGACTTTGTTTATTAAGTATTCATCTCTTCCTGCTGTTTATTTCCCACCACAAGCCACAATCCCTTGAGTATGACATCATTGTCCTTTTTTTTTCTGGAAATGATTATGAAGTCACCAAGAGGGGATTCATGCTGGGACTAAGAAGTATGAAACAAAATGTTAGATGTTATTTTGGCATCCAAATGGTTTTTTTTAAATCAAGCAATTATTGGATAATTGGATAGGAATTGCATTTCTAAACATGTGTTTACTTACCCATTTTTTATTTACCACATATAAAACATTTAAAAGGTCCACAAAGTAGATAGCAAGAGAGTGTTCAAAATTAAACCTAAGGAGTCATGTGATCATTCAGTGTAATTAAAACAAGCCCCTTAATCCAGCTAGAAAACATCAGCATATAGAACAGGGCTGAGAATTTTGTGGCCCTCTATATGTTGTTGAACTGCAATTCCCAGTACTCCTCATCACTGACTATGGTGGGTATGGCTGTTGGGAGTTGCAGCCTTGGAGTTGCAATCCAACAGCATCTGGAGGACCATATGATTTCCATTCCTAATGGAGAAAAAAGCTTCACAGCGTCCAAGATTATCCTGACTCAGCTCACAAAGGAACCACAGGATGAAATTAATTTTGTATGCAACGTTGGTTTGTTTGTTTGTTTTTGTCTTGATTCAGCTGTTACAATTGTGGATCGGGATCCTTCTTCAAAAACCACTATTCTCACAACAACAGGAACAGGACGGCTAATAAAGTGGAACAGGACGGCTAATAATTACTAGTACAAGGTCATGGAGTGACCAGGACTGACTGAGGTTCTGAATGTAGGTCTCTTCAGTCCTAGTCCAGCATGCTAACTCAGCAGAGGAACCATCTAACTCTCCAGATGATGCTGGACTATGGCCCTTTTCGCATGGCATTTGCCATGCGAAAGGGTGCCTGGAGCGTCGTGTGATTGTGAGGAGCAATCTACATGATGTACTCACAATCATGCAAGCTCCAGGGTAGGGCAGACGCCGCTCGCGCACATTGCTCCAGGGTCCCATGCGCACTTGCCATGTGTGCGGAGCCTCCGGAGTTGCAGCAATTGTGCTTCCTGCCCCAGCGCAGCCTGGGAAACTCCCAGGCTGTGCTGCGGAAGGAAGAGGTGGGGCTTTTGCGCTGCCTGCTCAGGAGCAGGCAGCTCGTGCGGAGCTGAAACAGCGGGGACACAAGAGACTCTTGCTGGAGGCTGCTCGTGTGATCCCCCCACCCCAGTGCCAAAAAAGGTAAGGCACGGAAGGGCCTGTGTCTCCCAGCATTGCTCATAATTAGCTATGCTGATTAGGACTACTGGGAGTTACAGACCAATAACAACTAGAGGGTGTCACACCCTGAAGTGCGCAACCATGGAAGTGAGGGCTGTTCCCTTCCTATGCTTATGCCCACACAGCAGGCTATACCACTTTGTTTCAGCAAATGAAAAGCTGCCATTTTGGCTGATTTGGAACTTTTCTTCTTTTTTCAGAGTTTTGGGAGTAAAGGTTTTGAGGGATCAAGGAAAGCAAACCACCACATTTGTACACAATTTGGGGGGCTCTGGGCCAAATTTAAGGCAAGCCCCCAAAGATTTAAATAATTTAAATAATTTGGGGGGGGAGTTCTAGGGCTTCCCTTTGTGATCCCAAGGGCCTCATGTGGCTCATGGGCCATACCTTTCCCACCTACACTCTAGCCAAACTTTCTCCAGCCCATGTTGGCTGGGGAATGATGGGAATGGTCGACTAACATACCTGAAAGGTATTGCATTCAGGAAGCTTCTGTAATCACAGCATTGCATGGACCCATCTGTCCAAGATCATTTCAAGAACAAGAAAGACAATTTGTATGTATTTCCCACCACTACCTACCAGCCTGATTGACAGGTTTACTACTTTTTGAAGAAAATTCATCTGCCTTGCCTAGACATCTTCACAGCTGCATAGCAGGATGGTCCTACAACTTAGCCCTTGTTGCAAAATGATATCTACCTGCTTCTGGGTATTAATTAAATAAATGCATCTATATGGAGTAGATCTGGAACCCTATACATGTGTACTCCTACCAAATTCTCCAGAACTTATTCCCAAGTATGGCAGTAAAGGATTACATCCTAATTCTCTTTTTGTACAAGATCATTTGCAAGATCCTGGGAGATGAGCATGAGGTTCTGTTAAGTGTTAAAAAGCTTCCAAAATTCTACTGCATCCTTAGCTTTTGGAGAAACCGCTGACTGATGGCTCCATGTAGCAGAGAGTCATGAGATTTCAGTGGAGTTGCATCAGTATACCACAGAAGAATTTGGCACCACATATACAGATTTTTTTTCCTCCACTGACTGCTTTGCAAAAGAATTCTGTGGGATTACTTCACAGCCCTGCCCACCTCTGGCCCTTACAGAAACCATGCTTCTCTGTATACTTGTGCTTAATTCATTACATGCTTAGCAGCCACACTTGTTGATACAGACATACCTCAGTTTAAAAGTCTCTGACAAAGAAGCTCCTTTTTATGAAGTCTTCTTATACCTGCCCAGACTTTTTCCTCTCTATTTGGAAGCTTTGCAGCAGCAGCAGCATTGGAAAGATGGTGAAAGAGGGTTGAAGAAACATAGATTTCTGGTGTTACAGTGGCATGCCTACACTGGGGATGGGCCAACCAAATCCTTGAATCCTGGGTAAGGATTCAAGATTTGCGAATCCAAATCCCTGTCCAAAATAGACAAACCAAATCTTTTGAATCCACCAACCACATAGTTTGTTAGAGACTAGGATGCCTGAAAACCTGGGAGACCAGACACACAAGGGGAGATGGAAAGTAGGTGAGTTTGGAGTAATAATGGCCTTTGGTAACAATTTCAGAAATTACAGCTGAGGTTGTATTCTAAGATATTTAAATTGAACATTTAAGATTCAGCACTTGACTGGAAGGTACAGCCTTGAGATTTCAAGCACAGCTGAAAGATTCCTTTGCAGAGCTCCCTTGCAAAGCTCTTTCACACACAATTCTGGGGTTTGGAGTTTTACAAGGGGTTACAGCCTTCTCTGCCAAAGTGTGCTGGTGCATCAGCAAACTACAAACCCCAGGGTGCCATAAGGAGCTATGCAAAGAAAAGCCAGTTTTGACCTATATTATCTCTCTACTGTAGCGGTCCTGTTTACACAGGCAGGAAAATGTGGTATTAATCCACATTTTCCTGCCTGTGTAGAAGGGGCCTTCAGGTCATTTTTCAATCTGGGGAGATCCTGAGGCAAAACTATGACAATTGTCCTGGCCAGATTTCTTCAGAGGGAGGTTTGCCTTTGCCTAGGCTTTTGCTCAGACTGAGAGAGTGTGTCTTGACCAAGATTATCCTTCTTTCCCTTGCTTTTTAAACCCTTTTCAAAAAAAGGATTAAAAAATTTGAGATCCGTGGATTCTCAGAACCTTTCAGGGATTTGGATCCAGATTCGGAAAATTCTGGATTCATCCTATCCCTAGCCTACACTAAACAACCTAATAAAGCTTGAGCTAGGAAAGAGTGTGATTTCACACACTGTAGCCATATGTGCCTGCCTACAACAGGGAAGGCACAGAGCAGCTGCCTCCACAATCTTTTACTTATGGGCAGCAAAACAAAGAAAAAAGGGAAGGGTAGATAAACCTGCCTCACAAGCTCCTTCCAGCATGTTAAAGAAATGTACATCTATACATTTACCCACCAAAATGGAAATAATATGAAATGTGGAGGCTGGTGAAAGAAAACAAAAATCTTTCCTGGGTCCATTTTGGACGAAGCTTTCAAGAGTTCTCTAGAATATTTTAAATGGTTTTGTTACATATTCAAGGTTTGCCTGACCTAGGTGTTTCCTCTCATATATGCATGGTTTTTGTTTTGAATTTTAAAAAATGGTTGAATTACTCTTCTATTTTATGGTGTGGGAATCTCTCCTTATTCTTTCCCTATTACTTCTATCTCTGATATCAATTTTTCTGTAAAAGACGTAATAACCCAGAACATATCAACTTTGTTAACTGAGATATACCTGTATATTTAGAGCACCGTAAACATTTGTTTGGTTTTGCACTTGCAACAGGACCTCTGGCTGTTTCAAAGATGAAGTATTTATTTAATACCCCTAATGGTAGAGTCCTATGACTGTGATGCACATGGACATCTGTTTGCTTGTTTGTTTGTTTGTTTGTTTGTTTGAATGTTTTGAGCCAAGATGGAACTGCTGTATCCTACTTTACTTTTTATGTGATTCCTGTATCCTGTTTGCCTTTCAGAGATTGGTTTACCTGGTGTATGGCTGCCTTCACCAGCCTGATGTTCAGGTTTGTAGTACTAAATTAAGGTTGCTGTTTCTTGCTTGCTTGCTTTTTCTTTCTTTCTTTCTTTTTTTCCTAGACAGGCTCCTCATCTTTCTTTTTTTTTTTTAATAATCTTTATTTAGACTTACATTACACATTAAAATCACTCTCTAAACAAATCTTCTGAGATTCCAACAATACATTTTCTTCTTGAAATGATTTATACATATTCACATATTTCATTTATACATATTCACAGATTTATACATATTCACATATTTCATTCCACTCGTGAAGCACCATTTTTATTTACTACTGAACCCCACTACTTTCTACTAAAAGCTTCGATTCATTCATACCGACCTTTCTTCCCGTTTTTCCCTTTCACTCTATTCACTCTTCCTTATATTTACTTCCTGACATCACCTAGTCCCATTGTTCTAGTGTCTTTCTAGGTTTCTCTTCCTTATTTCCCCCTCTGGGGGGGAATTATATTTTATTTTTTTCTATCAAACATTGTCTTGTTTCTCTTAATTTCTTGTCGGCCTATTCTATGTGCTTCATAACTCACTCTCATTCGTCATTAGATCTGAGAGTCTCTGTCTCTTAATCCTCATTCTTTTATCCCTCCTTTGCTATATGTTCATCTACTAATTTCCAATCTTCTTCGTGTCGTCTTTGCATTTTGCCTTGAATCATCCCTGTTAGCCTGTCCATTTCTTTGAGTTCTACCACTTTTACTGTCCATTCATCTATTTGTGATATGTTTGTATTTTTCCATTTCTTAGTGTAAATTAATCTTGGCACTGTTATCATATATAAAATCATTTTCCAATGTTTCTTCTTTACTTCTTTGTCTATTCTTTGCGTCATATTTAATAAGAATAATTCTGGTGTTGTGTCAGGAATTTGTATTCCTGTCTCTTTTTCAAAATTTCAAATGGAATATCTTTGAATATTTTTATTGTTCTGTCTTCAATCACTAGCTGTTTTTCATAATTTACTTGCAATACTTTTTCTCTGATCCTTGTCCTCCTCATCTTTTATAGCTATATGGCAGGCCAATACAACATGATCCCCTCCATACTAGAAACAGCTGTACCTATTGAACTACTAACTTGTCGATAGAGGGGTTTTTTTGTTCAGTTTATTTTTGACAGGAATTTACAAATATCATACATTTCTTCATCAATGCTATGGAAACAAGTTTACATTTTTGAAAAACAGCACACAGGAGAAAACAAAACTGACAGTCTAACAGCATGGCAGAAAGCCTTCATATATCCTAGAATTTGGTAGATCTTTGCATGTGTGCAGGTTATTGATGATACAGAGAAATAAAATAACTTAAGCTCTCCTCTTAAAGCAGACTGTTGCAGTAATCTGATGGACACTATTGATTGTCTCTAAGTTGGCATTGCAATAAATTACTGCTTTAGATGAACCCACTTAGAGTTCTTTGAACAAAATTATATTTTTCTAATTCTTGAGCTTTTAAAAATGTTATTCAAGATTTCTGAATACTGAAAGCTGTTCAGAAGGAATTCATCTTTTTAATCTTAAGCAAAAGGACAGTGTGTATTTCAGACGAATTGATGGTATTAATTATATCCCCACACAATTCCCAGTTCAGTATATAGTCCTTCTTAATGCTCACCTGGAATGTAACATTAATAAAAATCCATTGTGAGCTTTGTTTTCTAGCACATATGAGACTGTTCGTATTCTTGTTTCCTTTGGTCTAAATCACTGTTAGCAGGAAAACAATGGCAACTGTTTTCCTTGGATTTCATATGGGGCCCTATATTTCCTCTATAATTAGTGTTATTTTACAGGGCACTTGTGATTATCTTGGAGAGCAGCTCTTTTGTTTTTATTAAAAAGAACTATATCAAAATAGATGCTATTGGCTCCTTCTGTTAATTTTTTTCTGGATGTTGTTTCATAACTGTATCAAGCTCTGAGCTGAGAAATCTCAGAAGAAAGACACAGAGTTATTGTTCTCTGCAACTTGGATGATCACCAGATATGTTATCACAGGCCATAGGGAAGGGCTGAATGAGTTTTCACTAGGAGCTGAGCCTGAAATGAGCTTCTACATCTCTTACTTCACAAACAATACTACGCTGAACAAGTATGAATCAACTCAAACAGCGGAGTTCCTTTTGAGACATCAAGAATCCTAGGTGCATTGAATGTTCTCTAAACTGATGCTTTCTAGATGTGTTGGATAACATCTCCTATCACTCCCATTTAGAATGACGAATAGCTGTGCTAGTGAAGGAGGATGCAAGGCATTGTAGCCCATTACATCTAGAGGGTTGGGGAAAGCTAATAAAAGGTCTTAGAATGTATCAAACATCCAATTGCCAATCCATAGTCCATTATTTTGTGAGATCTATCCACAACTCCAAAAAGTTACTTTTTTGGACTATAACTTCCTGAATGCCCAGCAGGTTCAGTTGCCATGTGGCTGTGGGATTATGGGAGTTGTTGTCCAAAAGGAAAATTTTCTAAAATCTGGGTGTACTTTAAGTATCATCACTGAACAATTCAGCCAATGTACATTCTAACCTAATTTAAGTATTTTTATGTAACAGTAATTTCAGTGGGAGAGATTTAAGCAGAGGCTTTAATGGCCTAAATTCAATTGTCTGCCTCAATTAATATTTTATTATTAGTTTATGTATTTATATCTCACTTTTTCTTCTCAGATTTGAGACTCTTGCCAAGCTCCCATTGATTCAGGGGGTCTACTCCAGTTGAGAGTAACATTGGAAACAATGATGTTGAAAGTGCTATTACTCTAGGCCATAATTAGGAAAATATAGCACATGTTAGCTTTGCTTATACACTAGTAGACCTATGCATTAAAATAACATTCAAACTTAGTACAGAAAAAAAGATTAGGAAATTCCTTTGGCAGCCTCTCTTACTCAACTCTGCATCATATTTTCTGTAATACTACTTTCCTAAAATACTTCTCTGTTACTTCTGTAGCATAGAAAAGTGGCCAAGAAATAATAAAAAGAGGGCAACGTAAGACTAATTACATTGCCTCAGCTATTGTACAGCTTCATTATTTCTGGAAACATCTATGGATTCCTCCTTTTCTTCAATCATTTCCTTGGGACAATTCACCTCAAGAGCTTTCCACTAGCCCAAAATAATTCACTGCAATAGTTATTGTTTGCTTATATGGAAAAAACACAAATAGTACTTCTCTTTTGTTTTTTATTTAAACACTGTGTCCCCCCCCCACCATTTCCTTATTTTTGATTGTACTATAAAATATTCAAGGTCTGCTTCCTACTTAGGTCCTGTTAAATTAAACACAACTTCCTCCACTTCTAAAATGAGACTATCTGGTTCTACACAAATTAGGAGCATGAAGAAACAGAGATTCAACTAAATATTCATGAAATTGATCCATTAGTTCAAGGAGAAACAGTTTTGTGACATGGTACGGCCAGCTATGTTTTGTTAAATCGTTCTGCTGCTTTAGCAGCACATTTACGTTAGAGTGAAGTCCCACTGAAAATGAAGTTTCTCTCCAATTAGATATCCCGCTGTTCATCCCTTGATCTCTTTTCCTTCCTCATGCCTCCACCCCACCCTGCACAAAGAAAAGGATGGCAGGACACACCTTTTAAATCTGCATTGGCTCCTGAATAAAGTCTCAGAGGGGTTGGAAGACATCTTATTTAAAATGAAAGCAATTATTTTTCCTCCACGGACTTTAAACTAAGGTTTCATGCTCTCTAATTGTCCCAGTTTGGCATGGACAGCCCCAGTTAATCCTCTGTCATCCCACTTTTTTCAGCTGTTTTTTAAATTTCCCAGTATCCCTCTCCTCCTCTCACTTTCCCCCTTTGTCCTCAGCTTACTTCAGTTGCTGCAAACTGAATTCAATATGCAACAGTAGTTTGCACTCGGTTAAGTCAGGAGGAAGAGAGAAGATTGAGAAGAATCTTGGCCTTTCCGGTAGACTCAGGCAAAAGCAAACTGCTGTAGCCTTTTCTAGCTTATGTGTTCTTCCTCATTAATAACTCCTGCCATCTTAGCCATGCTCTGATGTTGCTTGGCCACGCATGTCCCAGTTTTTGTATGTGACATGTTGTAGGATACGGGGGTGCATAGAATAGCATACCATGAGTTTGTATTTTTTAACATGCCTACTTCCATCTCTGAGAGGTATGGTTGTTTGAGTGTTGGACTACGACCCTAGAGAGCAGTGTTTGAATTCCTGCTTGGCCATGAAAACCCACTGGGTGATCTTGTGCATGTCACAGACTCTCACCATAACTCAGAAATGACTTGAAGACATACAATGACAACAACTTCCATCTCTGCCCTCTCCTTTTTTGCACTTAGCACAGCACCTCTGAAATCCAATGGGAATTTTTTTACAAAAAAATATTTTACAGGAGGGGGGATTCCAATAGTAGTCATAATAGCTGTAATGCTTGGGGTGTATCCATTTGTTAACCCAAGCCAAGCTTGAGAGAACATCTTGGTCTAGGCCCTTTCTGCAGCTTTTTTCAGCGCTGGGGTGCGGGGATTGCGCAAGCAGCCCCCAGCGAGAGGCTCTCGCGTCCCCACTGCTTCAGCTCCGTGCAAGCTGCCTGCTCCCAAGCAGGTAGCACAAGAGCCCCACCTCTTCCTTCTGCAGCACAGCCTGGGAGTTTCCCAGGTTGCGCTGGGGCAGGAAACATGACCACCATGGCTCTGGAGGCTCTGCACACACAGCAAGTGCACACAGGGCCCTGGAGCAATGCGCGATCATGCACCATTTTCGGCTGAAAGCCAAAAATGAAAAAGTGCGCGAGCGGCACCTGTCCTACCATGGAGTGTCGCGCAATGGTGAGTGCATTGTGCAGATCACTCCTCACAATTGCACGATGCTCCAGGCACCCTTTGGCATGGCAAATACCATGCGAAAAGGGCCTAAGTGTAGATGACCCACCCCAGGTTTTCTGTTATATGTCTGGGAAGGCTAGAACAGCTAGCCTGTGAATTTGGGCAGGGAAGAAATCACAGAGCAAGAAAGCCTGCTACATTTAAAGCCTCTGATGAGTCTACATCATTACTTAGGAGAACTCCAGGCTTCTAAGTACAACAGTTCAATGAGGATGGAATAAGAAACTCCAACAAACCACAGGGGAAGAAAAGAAAATAATACAGACAAGAAGGAAAATAGTTTTCATACTACCAGGACATTTTAATATAGCTGGCCTGGATCAAAAAATTGATGTTGCACAAAATGTAACAATAACAAAAGGCTTTCTCCATAGTGCCCCAGAGGCCTTACTTCCTGAAATGACTTTGTCACTTTATTCTAAAACATTTCAGGAAGTGCATCAGGGCTATTGGACAGAGGAGGAGAATGAGGGCATTGTCCTTCCCTGATCAGAATTTTTCCACACACATACCCCCATAAAATTCTCCTTTTGAGCACAAATTTCTAGCATTGCAGTCACTTAAAAGTTCAGTTGAACATTTAGATCTACAGTTTAGGCATCCAAAGAAAAACGTCAAGCAAAATTACCAAGAGAAAGCGAGAGTTAGAGGTGTGAATGATTTTCAGTGTCTCACTCTTTGCAATGCCAGAAATTTTGGTGCCAAATGGTGAATTTCATTGAGGGGCAGAATTATTTGAGTGGGGCAATGCCACCATTTTGCCCTTTCCTCTCAGATTGAGAGAGTGTAACTTGTCACCTAGTAGGTTTCCATGGCTGAGCAGTGATTTAGACCCTAGTTCCCCTGAGTCCTCATCCAATACTCAGACCACTACATCATGGTGGCTCCAAGATTTACTCAGAGATTTGCCACTGTTTTCCTCTTAGGCTGAATGTGATTTGCCCAAGGTCACCCATGGATGAGCAGAAATTAAAATTTTGCTTTCCTACTATTCTAGGCCAACATTCAAACTACTGAACCGTACTGACTCTCTTACAGAGAAGCACATGAATCCAAATTTCTAGTTAGAAAAAGCAAGGAAGAATCCCTGCATTACTCTTTAAGTTCATTGTAAACAGGAACACACATTGCCTAAGGATTTCAAGGGAATTAATGTTTTTCTCCTCTCACCTTTTCAAGGGGGCTCGATTCACTCCAATCAGCCAATGAATGGTAAAGAGAACAGGCCAAATGGTTCACCACATTGCCAATAAATGTTAGGGTGTGCTTCAGACTTGGCTGAATTTCAAATCAAGCTGATTCGAGAGATGTCTGAACCAAAGTGAGATTTTCCCAAAGTGGACCAAAGGTGAACTTCCAGTTATAGTGAAATGCTTTATTAGTGCTTTCCAATTCCAGTGCTTTGAGGAAAGAGCTAATGCTCTCTCCCCAAAATATTTCTACTGTTTCAAAACAGCAAGGATGAGAAGCACATGGTCCTTCAGATGTTGTTGGACTCTAGCCCTCAGCATTCATCATCTTGGCTGTACTGCTTATAGCTTCTGGGAGTTGTAATTCAATAACACCTGGAGAATCATATGGTTCTCTCTCCACCATCACTCATCCACCAATGCTGGCTCAAAGTACTTAATTGCCTGAGTGAAAATAGCACACATACCCATTCCATGTTGAGAATTCAACAGCTCTTACCTGCACTTCGGTGGTGGGTTGAATGTTCCACTGCACCTAAAGGTGGAAGGCTAGTTTAGGGAGCACAGGGCAAGTAAGGTGCTGCACACACAGGTCTGTCCTCCAATTTTCCATTGTCATTTGATGATGGACAGTATCGGCCCCTTGAAGTGGCTTCCTTATTCTGTCTAATGTCAAGGCCAGCTCTGCACCATTGTGCTTTCTTCGTCTGTCAGATACACACGCACGCACACGCACACACGCACACACACACACAGCTCCCATAGTTGCCGCAAAGTAGCTGCACATACTAAAAGAAGGATGTTTTCTTCCCTTAAAAAGGCTTTTAACCTAACAAAATAGGAGGCCTTTTGTTATATTGTGATACACGTGAATGTAGCTGAGGGGGCCATACAGGCGAGAGAGCTATTTCTAAACTGAATGTGCACAATGAGGAGTTAGAATAGAGTGCCAATGTACATTTTACATTCCCACTACAGCCTATTTAAACCTCATGTGTGAGAACGCCCGTAGTGTTTGACATGTCCATAAATAACACAGCATTGAAGCTGATAGCATACACTTCTGTTTTGTCTAGGTTTTCTTCAGCCTGTCAGCTGTCCAGAAAGATGGGCTTAGCCACTGTCTCAGGAATGTCTGTCACATATTTATGTTTGCAAGAGGTGAATTTACAACTGAGTTAGCAGATTTTATCCTCAAGATAAATCCTACATGACTAGGGTAGTTCCATGGAAAACTATGGAGTCATAACTCTAAAGAGAAAAGTGCCCAGCTTGCTTTGAGGGGGGGGGAGACCAAAAAGGTTCCCGTGAGGGATTAGAGGAACATCAGAGTCCCAACAATGTCTGCCACATATTTGTTTGCAAGGGCTAAGTTTCCAAGAGCTACATTTCCAACAGAGTTACCAGGTTTTATCCTCAAGATATACTACAAGACTAGGCAGTTCCTTGGAAAACTGTCATTATTAACTGTCCTCAAGTCGACTTTGACTTATGGTGACCCTATGAACGAGAGACTTCCATGTCACCATATCATTAACAGCCCTGCTCAGTCTTGCAGACTCAGGGCTATGGCTTCCTTGACTGAATCTATTCACCTGTAATGCGGTCTTCTTCTTCACCTACTGCCCGCCTTCTACCTTTCCTTCTACCTATTGTCTTTTCCAGTGAGTCATGCCTTTTCATGATATGTTCAAAGTAGGACATTCTCAATCATCTAGGCTTCTAGGGAAAGTTCAGACTTCATTTGCTTTAGGACCCCTTTATTTGTCTTTTGAGCAGAGAACTCTCCAGCACCACATTTCAAATGAGTTAATTTTCTTCTTATTAGCTTTCTTCATTTTCCAGTTTTCACAATCATACATAGAAATTGGTACTATGATGATAAGGACCATCCTAACTTTAATATTCAATGATATATCTTTACACTTGAGGATTTTGTCTAGTTCCTTTCAAGTTCTAGTCCACTTCTGATTTCTTGACTACAATCTCCATTTCAGTTCATGACTGAGCCAAGATGCAGGAAACTTTTATCTATCTCAATGGCCATTTCTGCACAACATTGCTATCCCACAATGGGGACACATTGGTGGCGGTCTGAAAGTCATGCTTTCACACAATGTTGTCACGGTCCCATAGCCAACATGTCTCCACCTATCATGATTACAGGATATTACATGAACAGAAAAAAAATCCTTTAATGGCCCATGATTGTGTGATGCTTCTGTCACTGATGGCCATGCAGAACAGAGAGAAGCATGATCTAGGCACTTCCTTCCCCAGTGCAGCACAGGAAAGAGGCTGGCTGCACTGTGGACCAAAAGCATGTGTCATTCGTGCTTCCATCCGCAGGTAGCCAACCAAGTTGGGAACACACTCCCATCCCAGCAAAGGCACTGGTGGGATGATGCCAAGACAATGACAGAAAAGGTTAAGGTGCAGAAATGGCCAATGTCTTCATTCTCTGCTTTAAAGTTATGTAAATCATCTGTGATCATTATGTTTGGTTTCTTAATGTTCAATGGTAAACCTGCCTTTCCACTTTCTTCCTTTACTTTCTTCAGTAATGATCCCAAGTCTTTGCTATTTTCTGCTTGAAATGTGGTGTCACCTGCATATCTTAAATTGTTGGTATTCCTGCTTTCACACCTCTTTCTTCTAATCTTGCTTCACGTATGACAATGTTGGCCCCTCCTGAAACTGCAAACCCCAGGATTCCATAGGATGTTGAAAGTGGAATCATCGCGCTATAAGAGTGTAGTGTGGAAATGGCCCTAGTCTTGTTTTTGCAGAGGGAATAGAGCTTCTCCTTCTTCTGCTTCCAACTATGTAGTCTACTTGATTTCTTTATAGGCCAGCAGGTGATATCCATGTTTACAGTCACCTCTTTGGTTGCTTGATGGATGTATTTGCAATGAACAACTGTTGGCCTCACAAAATTCAGTCAATTATTCTCCTGGTCCATTTCTTAATAGGCCAATTTTTTTCTACAGTCTTTGATTCTGTTCTATTTCTTGCTTTTGCATTCCAATTGCCTATGGTTAACAAGAAGTCCTGCTTTGCTGTGTGGTCAATTTCCTCCTGGTCTCCAGCATAGAATCTTTCTTCTTCTTCTGTCTCTGCAGTTGGAGCATAAATGTATATTATGGTTATGCAGATGGATTTTCCCTGAAGTCTTATTTATATTGTCATATTTGCTGGCATATAAGATGTACCAGCTTATAAGATGCACCCCATTTTCAAACAGTATTTTTGGAGAAAAAAATACAGTATTCAGTCAGACTTTACATTATAGCCTTTGACTGCCTTTGCTACATCAGTCCTCACTATTAATGGCACACTATTTCTTCTTAAATTTTCATTTCCAGAGTAAAACACTATGTAATTATCTGACTCAAAATGTCCCCTTTCTGTCCACTTTAGCTTGCTCACCCCAAGTATTGCAATGTTCCCAATAGTTGAAAAACCACATTGAGAATAATAGCTGAAAAAAGAATTTTGCACGACTTTCTCCTAGTAGCTGATATTGCAAAGCACTGAATAGGAATTATTCTAAGGAAAAAAACATGTATTTTTCTCTACAGAACAATTCCAGTACAACCCTTCTGCAGAAGACTATGGGTTTTCTCCCACAGTGGGGAGAAAATTACTTTAATTATTCATCTCCTCATGCGAGGATGAAATTACCAAGGATTAACATTGTTAATAGAGTGCAGCTGGCAAGATGTCTCTAGAAGTTCACAAATTCTGAGAACTTTCTATTGTTTGTTACCAACATTGAGTGTGCAAGGATACACTACTTCTAAACACAAGGGTTCCATTTAGCAATAATTGCTAACAGCTATTGAAACACCAGTTCAGAGCTTTGGAAAATTACTTTTTGGAGACAACTTTTCCTGCATGGGAAAAGTGAATTTCTAAGCTCTGAATTTACCCTCCATGAATTGTAAAATATCTAATCTAAGTCTTGGTCAGGAATTATTGATAAACAAAAGTCATCCATGAAACATGCCAGCTCTGCCCAGAATCACTGACCCTGTTTCTATTCACAACTGTCCAGTGCTGAGCAAAAAGGTCTGAAGCTGGTTTCTACATTATCAAGAACTAGGGCTGTACAATTAAGGAGCTTTTGATTACTTTAACTTTCAGAGAAAGAACCTGAGACCAAGGGGATTGAGTCCTTCAGATGTCACAGGTGCAAGATTCAGTCTAGAGTTAGGGTTGTAACACTTTCAAAATAATATGTATGTGTTTCTTTGTGTGTGAAAGAGAGTGAGATAGAGAATGTGGTTTTCATCAATCAGTTCCTAAACAAATATTGGCCTGAATTCTATTCCTAGGCCCTTTCCGCCCCTTACCTTCTTGCATCGTCCTACAGTTGCTATCCTGGTAGTGCCTCTGCCAGGAAGAGAGTGCAATGGGAAAACTCTCCTCTACACTGGACCAGATCCCTATGGAAGGGAGCACAAATGACATGCCTCTTCCTTCTGCAGCACAGCTGGGCACTTTCCCATGCTCTGCTGGGGCAGGAAGAGACCCACTGAATCCATGGGATTTACCTGTATTGACTCACTATTCAACCATTGATTCATTGAGACTAACCATTAGGATTCAGACTATTTTGTTCAATACAGAGATTGCCAGAGGGCCTGGTCTTATATGAGTGAATATACTAATACTAAAGTTAGTGAGGCAATGTGGTGTAGTGGTTTGAATGTTGACCTATGACTCTGGGAAGCCAGGATTCCAATTCCTGCTCAGCCATAGAAATCCACTGGGTGACCTTGGGCAGGTTCTACTCTCTCGGACTTAAAAGAAGGCAATAGCAAACCTTCTCTGAATAAATATAGCCAAGAAAATCCTAGGACAGGGTTGCCATAAGTCAGAGTCTATTTGAAAGCACATAAAACTACAAAGATTAGTGTGCTCCAAAAGCTGTGTATTCACCCCAATGTCAGTTCCTAAATATTCTCATCTGAAAATAGCTAAATACAATTTAGGGCATATTCACCCTACATCATTAAAGCACTATGATTCTACTTCAACGGCCAAGGCTTCTTCTTCCTATGGAACCATTGGGTTTCTAATTTGGTGAGGTACTGGAGCTCTCTGGCATAAAATTCTAAGTTGTTGTTGTTGTATGCCTTCATTTCTGATTTATGGTGACCCTAAGGCAAACCTATCATGAGAGAGTGTGTGACATGCCCAAGGTCACCCAGTGGGTTTCCACAGCTGAGTGGGGAACCCTGGCCTCCAGGGTTATAGTCCAATGCTCGGACCACTACACCATGCTGGCTCTGTAGAATTCTAAATACCCTTCCTAAACTGCAAAACCAGGTATTCCATAGGGTGGAACCATGGCATTAAAGTGGAATCATAATATTTTAACTGTGCAGTGTGAAAGGGCCCTTGGAAATTGCCTAGTTTAAATGGTATTTTATCTATCCACTTGAGTTACTAGTGAATTTAACAGAACAATTCATCAACACAGAAATGCCTGCATCCCAGCTATGTATGAACAAGACATATTCAGTATTTCAAACAAGATTTTAGCCATTACCCCCACTAAATGTGTACTAACAATACATGATGCAGAGGAGTCACTCATTTTCTTCTATAAACTTTTAAGGCCATCATAATTGTTAGTCATCATTCATTACATTTATATAAAATAACTCAAAGGGAGTACCTCCTTTTTGGAGGTAGAGAAGAAAACATAATGGCAGTAAAAGCAGGACATTCTCACTCCCACATTTAAATGGAGAGAAAGAAGGTGAAACTGGATAAGAAAAGGAGGATACAGAAAGCAATTGGCAGCCAAGGGATTGCAGGGGGGCAGGAACTGTGTTCAGGTCAGCTGATTGTGGCTTGGTGGGGGGGGTCCAGATAAACAATCCCAGAATCCAGGTAAACACATAATATAGCAATCCTAAACCAAAGCCAGTGGAGGACAGTCCTTTTCTAGTGACACATCACATCTTTCAGCTGCAGTACCATCTCTTCAGACCCAGAGCTTGAGAAAACTCTGGAATACAACTCCCAAACATCTCCCAGCCAGCATGGCAGTAACCATTCTCATTGCACCATTCAGGATGTTGTAAACAAGAAAGGAGGGAGGGAGGGAGGGAGAGTTTTCCAAATTCTAGACAGACATTTCCTTTCAGTATGAGAAGGGTGGGAGTGAGAAGGGCAGGACCAGTGGGTCTTTATCACACCTCACTGTTATGCCAGGTTATACCATTTGAAAACCACTTCAGCTGTGCTCACAACAGATGATTATTCATGGTGTGTGTCACACCCTTATCACATTTGTGCCATAATAGCATGATCTGCACAGTCTTTTCATCTACGCTAATGCCGTTATTACCACACCATTTTCCCCGCCTTGTGCTTTGTGATTGGTTTGCGTCAATATTTTTTTTAAATGGCCATAATAACGTTATTACAGCACAATGTCATTGTGGCACACCCATTACAGCGCTGTTCAAATCTCACATGGAGAGACGCAGCACAGAAAGAGAAACAGACCACACCACCCACGCACCATTTTTTGATACTTTTTTCCTACTATGATAAAGAAAAGTGCCTATCACACTAGTCAATTGTTTCATGTTGTCCTGTTCAAAACCGCTTCACTTGCACTCATTAAGCCGTAATAATACTGTTATAGCATGACATCATTGCAGTGCACCCATCACTAACCAAATCTTGCATTGTGAGAAGTGACACAGAAAAAGAAACACGCACACCATCCCCTGTGATTTTTGATATCTTTTTCCTGTGAAAGACAAAAGAGTTTATTATGCTAGTCAGTTATTTCAGGCCATCCTGTTCAAATACATTCATTTGCACTCATTAAGCCATTTTTTTATTATTATAAAGAAAAAGGAAAAGTACATAACAGAATAAAACAAGAACGCCGAGTGAATAACATAAAGGTGAAAAAGAGAAAAATTACAACACAAATAGCTTACATTACTATTTCTCTCCAAACCTTTTATCATCATATACTTATTCAACATATTATATATCATATTGATTATATATTTTTATTGCATGTATCTAAATCTCATTCTCCTTGTAGTACTTATTGCTATAGTAATTTCATTCTTAAATCTATTCTTTTCAACTATATTTAACTTATTGCTATACTATATATGATCCTGTTATTAACCATAAACCCTAACCCTAAATGTGAACCCACTCCCAGAGCCAATTATATTCCAGCTTACTCTGCTTTCCGAAATTGTAATTCTTCTTGTGGAGGCGTGACACTTCCCTCTTTTGTAAAAGCCTTTTCCACAAATATTTTCCATATTGCTTCAAAGTCATTCCTTTTCATTATCCCTTTTTCAACTTTAATTCAACATGTTAACTTATCACTGATCGCAATTTTCCACACTTCTTTATATCAATCCTTTATTTGAAAATCTTCTTGAGTTTTCCATTTTCTCAATGTAATTAGCCTTGCTGAAGTTAATAAATTTATAATTAACTCCTTCATTGTCTGGGTACAATTAACCTTACCAAATATAGATAATAATGCTGTACTCGGACGTATTTGTAAATCAATTCCTGCTATCTCTTTTATCTCTTTAAATACCATTTGCCAAAACTTCTGTACACCTTCACAATTCTACCACTTATGAATATATGTGCCAATCTCTTGGCAACCCCTCCAACATAAGCTTGAATGATTCTTGTCTATGTGGTTTAACCTTACTGGTGTTACGTACCATCTCTAAACCAATTTATAATAATTCTTTTTTATCCTTACAGATAAATTTTTTTAAATGACACTGATTCCAAATTTCCCCCCACTCTTGCATATCTATTTTTTGTACTAATTCTTCCTCCCATCCTCTTCATCTTCATCTTTTGACAATATTTTATATATTTCTCTTGTGGTACCCTTCAATATTTCATTTTCTTCCATATCATCTCTTTGCTTAATCATTTGTTCAAATCTACTGTATTCTCTAAAATCTGTATTATTGCTTTTCCATTCTTTGTCCACTGCTCCAGCTGAATATAATTAAGCCATGACATCTTAGTACCCTGCAATCTCTCTTTTATTCTATCTTTATTCGTCATTATGTTCATCCAATCTTTTAACTTATATATTCCCTGCTTTTTTAATTCCTTCTTTAATTCATCCCTCAAATTTATTGGAAATTTTTCCATCATTACTACTGGAGTTAATGGTGAGGTAGCCGACATTAGTTTTTCCTTGTTTTTCTTCCAAATTTCTAATATATTCTTTAAAAGGGGGGGTTCTATTTTTTCTATTTCTCTCTTGACCGGATTCCAAAAAAAGATATTCTCTAGTCTCCTCTCAATTTCTATTGTTTCCATCTTTAATCATTCTAAATCCCCTTTTCGTAAGACTCTATCTATGATATATCTCACTTGATTTGCAATATAATACCACTTTAAGTGTGGGAGGCCCAATCCACCTTCTTTTTGGGATCTGTACCAAAATTTCTTATTAATCCTTGTTTTCTTATCCCCATTACAAAAACTGTACAATAATTACTGCCAGTTTTCCAATTCTATTTCTGACACTTTTATTGGTAACATCCTAAATAAAAAATTAATCTTAGATAATATTTTCATTTTTACTAATGCAGTTCTTCCAAACCATGATGATGTAATATTTTTATATTCCTCTAATTTCCGTTTCACTTCTTGTCTCTCAATAAGCCATAATAACACTATTACAGCATAACGTTTTAGTGTTATTACACCATTGCCTTAAAAAAAAATAATAACATTTTTTAAAATGACATTGTGTTGGGAACACTATGGTGTGTGGTACCACAGGAAACCAATGGAGAAATTTGGAAAAAAACTCCAATGCAGTAAAGGCATTAGAATAGTGACTTTAAATGGTTAGCAGGTCAGGATTACAGCATAGCTGCAAACTATTTACATAAAAAAATTAGAAAAAAATCTGAAAAGTTTTTAAGATCATAGACCACAGAAAATACAGCTATCCTCTTTGGAAGTTTTGTCTTCCATGCCAAAGCACCAGAAGTAGTTGAGGTTTCCCCGCTGAAGACTTCCTTGGAAATTCTCAAGGCAGGGACAATCAAACAACTCCCACACCATACCTGCTAATCAATCCTTGTGGCAATGAAATGGAATGATATATCCACACTCAAATTGGCTACTGAATCATACTGAGAAAGGAGGTCATTAAGGGACTGTCTCCAACATGAAAAAAAAAATCATGTTCTTAACAACTGTACAGCACACCACCACCAGGAGAAACCCAACTTCGTGCAATAAGGCTGAGACAAAAACCGGCCAAACCACTGCTATGATGTTATAAAGTGTGGTGTGATAAGGACCTAGTCCTGGGGAACAAATTCAAATTCCATAGAACACAGGAAGTGTGTTCTGGTGGCCATAGCTGCACCTTGTTTTCACACTTCCCTATATTCATTTGTGGTAGGAAGGGTAGTCAGAAAGTCCTTCTATCATAGCCTCACACAAACGTGTATTCTATAGATGCCAAGAAAATAAGGCATGAGGGGAATATGGCCAGCTTGTATTAATGGATATTCTTGGTGTTTTATCAGGTCCTTATGCATTTCTCCTTTCTTCTCTTTATTTTTTTCATTCCCTCTTTTTTTATTTATATTTTTGAAAAGGAATTGTTTTTAAAAATGTATTGTTTAAAGAAGTACTTGTAAGAAATACACCCTGGACATCCTGCACTATGAGGAATGCTTCTGTCAAAGTAATTCGGTTTTTAAACAAAACAAATTATTTTAAAAAAACCTATTCATCCTGAACTGTTACATGAACATTCTCTAGTACCTCCTCTGTCTTGAAGAGCACAGAGAAGACAGAAAGTTAACTGCCAAGAAGATGCGGCTTGTCAGGGCATCATTTGTTTGCAGCAGCAAGACCTGCTTTGCCATTCATTTTGCAGTGATCCATCTTCCCTCCCCTCCACCCCCACCATGTCACACTGAAGAGGTTGGCCAAGTAGCTTTCACAGGAACTTGTCAGCGGACCAAGTATTCAAATAGTCTGGCACAAACAGAGGTATCTGGCAGAGCATCAAATTACTCCAGTACAGTGACATTAACCATACACTCTAGAGCTATTTGTTGATCTCAGTTTCAGCCCAGATCGGACTGACACTTACTCTCATCAGAAGCGAAAGGGCACAGCTCTGTTTGCATCCTTATCCCTGAGTATATCCATTGCATGAGCTTCAAAGTGGTCATCTGACTCAGGCCGACTTTATATTGATAAGACTATGACAATGTGACGACCGTAAGGCCTTCTCTTTTCCATGGAATGGCTCTCGAATGGCTATATGGTTGTCAGGTCACAACCTTTGAGGCTACCATTTTAAGTCAGAGACATTGTCACTGCCCATTCCCTCCCTTGTCCTTTTGTCACACTATTTACACATTTAATGTCATAACTCCAAGTACACTGCTCAACTGGTGGCTTTGAAATGACACATAGAATCCCCAGACAGTGACCTGACTACTGTAGATAAGCCTCACATGTGGAAAAGGTAATCAAAATAAACATATTTAGACAAATAGGTTTTCTAATAGTTTCATGCACATATTCTTAAACACCCAAGTGATCAATGCAGCATTAAATAGCAAGAGCTTTGAGTTATTTCAGTAATATAAATGCAGACCTTGCAAAACTTACCAGAATCTCCTCCTCAGATAAGATTAGGAAATACCATAGTTGTGACATGCTAAAATTAAAACAAGCACCTCTTTGTTTTTCACCGGTCTGGCTTCGTGGTCAACAATTAACTGCAAATATTAATGTAGCTCAGGGCACAAATGGCTGCGGACAATGAGTGCTGCAGTTCAACCCATCTGAAGGGCAACAAGATGGGAAGGTGGTTGCAGTTCCATGTTGTTTTGCCATTTGCTTCAGTTAAACTTGAACAAAGTGCAATGGAGATTGAAGTAAGATATCCCAGAACATTTTTGTGTAAAACAAACACTAACTGGGGTTTGATTTACTTTTCAGAATGTCTTAATTGATGGATCACAATGAAAATCAAAAACCAGGAATAGTGATAGAGGTGTCTCCTACTGAATCATTAACCAGATGAGGCTCACCACCATGAGAATTGGGTCAAAAATCATATTTGATTTTTCAAGCATTTTAATCAATACTTAGAAATCTAAGCCTACTTCCTCCTGTCCCCTTCAGCTCTGGCTTCACTCCCTACACTCACCCAGAAGAGCAGGTTTCTTAAACCAAAGTCAGTATCAAAATGGCCACATTCATGTACTATGAAAATCCATTGCGTTAGTTTACTCACTGTGATCTGTAGACTTAACTCTGCAAAGAAGCCCTGGTCTGTTAACAAGTTGCAAACCATAGTTTGAAGCCATGGTCTGATACTAGTTTACAAATATCTGTCTTTCATAAAGCATGCCTTGTTATGACGTGAGCGCATAATCATGTGCTGTCCTTCACTTTGTTTCCCCAGTTGCTCACCCTTAAACAAGATCAAACAAAAGTGGTGGCAAAGGGGAAGACAATCCATGAATTGTTCATGTCTTTCATATAATGTGTGGTTTAAGCAAGAATCCATGGTTAGTGCAAGTCATGGCATATTATGATGCACAACATGCCCATCTTACTTTTCTGTCTTGTATTTCAGCTCAAGACTTTCCCCAGCCTTCTGTTTTTTTATTTTATTTGAAAGGCCTTGCTTTAAGTCTTGAGTGTCAGACATGTGAAGCTTGTGTTGCAGTTCTGAGTAGTCTCTCATCTTTCTTTGCTATCTTCTTGTAGAGCCTTGACTGTACTTTTTACTGCTGAAGTGGGAGAAACAGTTGACTAGCTTGTGTTGTCCATTTGCTCAGGATGACGAAACACCAAGACTGCTATGAAGACATATAGATCCTGGTGCCATGACCACTGCAACAAATCGTGATGACCTCTGATGTGAAGCTTACAATACCACTATGCCAAAGGACATTTCCAATGTGCAACAAAGCCTGTGTCAAAGAACATTCATATTGCCACGGTTCAAGATGAGTCAAGTAATTTTTTAAAAAGCATAACTGAGCATGGACTTCATGCTGTCTTAGCAGCCCACACACATTCTCCTTCTCCAGTTGTGGGACTGAGAATAGGACATATCTATTCCTTGCAAACACAGTGAGACACTGGCTGGTCCATCTGGCAGAGATTACATATGTAACAGTAACCCCTGAAACATTTGAGACCAAGAACATTTGTCAGTTGTTGAAGAGGGTGTCCTGCATTTGTTTCCTTCACATACAGGGCATGTTTTACTGCTTAGTCAGCTGTTACTACGGCATACAAACCTTTTTTTGGAAGGGCTGTGGTAGAAAATAACTGATCAGTAAGTCAAAAGTGTCAAAGCCGTCTGGGTAGGTGGAGGCAGTAACAAGAAAGCAGGAAACCTTGTCTGCAAGTTTAGAGCTTGTGGAAAGGAAATAGTTTCCATCCAACACAGAGATTGTAGACTTAGTTTGACAGGAGGGCTCAGACAAAGCCAAGAGTCATTTTTTTTCCTACCCTACTTTAATGATTGCAGCTTGCTGCAGTTTAGCACTCAAGGGAGGAAATGTGGCTTAGACTATACTTCAGCTTTGGATTGTTCTTACTATTGGTATTGCAGACATGGAAGGAAGGAAGACTTGTGTATGTGTATATATAACAACCATGAATGGGCATGCATATAAAACAAAGAACATGGCTTGCCCCAACTGGGCAACAGACATTATCTTGCATGTAATCATGGTCATTCTGTTTTTAAAAATAACACTTCTATGCACTGCATAAACATCGCAGCTTTTTAAACATATTCCCCTAGTGACTGCATTTTCATTGCAAGCTTCTGATTTCCTAAACCTACCTTCTTAGTCAAGGATTGAAAATCTAGCAACATGAATGTAAACTGCAAAAAAAGCATTAGCCTTCTGCCCAGCCTGATAATGTATTTGTTTATTTTGTTTATTTGATGTATGTTCTACCTTTCTTACCAAACTGGGACTTGGAGCAGGGACTCCAGGGTACCATCACTCTGAGGAAGTCTTTGCATCACAGTTTCCTGCCCTGAGTTCATATGTCAACATTAAATGGATGTGAAGAAAGATTCCTTCTAAATCAGGGCTGGGAACCAGGGAACTTGTGACCCTCCAGATGTTGTTGGACTTATACTTTCACCAGCACAGCCAGCATGACCTGGGAACTACATGGGAACTCTCAAGACAGGAATAATAATCTTGAGGGCCACAGATTCCCCAGCCCTGCTCTGAGCTTTTCTGGAAATCATCCATCACTGCATATACTGTAGCTGAAACCTCATATATCATATTCAACGAAGCCTGACAATGGTGTGAATAGGCAAGACAACATTTTTTTTTTTACAAGACAACATTTCAAGTGTGCATATAAGCAAGCCCTATGAGAGTCAGTGTTATATAGTAGTCTGAACATTGGATCATGACCCTGGAGACCAAGGTTTGATCCCCTGCTCAGCCACAGAAAGCCATTGGGTGTCCCTAGGTGTGTCATGCACGCTCAGCCCCCAGAACTCTGTGATAGGTTTCCCTTGGGGTTGCCATAAGTCAGAAATAACTTGAAAGCACACAACAACAACAAGCAAGGCCCACACTAGGCCTGGGAAACTTGTAGCCCTGCAAATATTGTTGGACTGCAACTCCCATGAGCTCCACTATTGTTTGTGCTGGGTAGGGCTCATGGGCATTACAATCCAACAACATGCAGAGGGCCATAAACAGATTTAAAATATCCTACAACTTGACACCGTGTCTTGACTCTAAGGTGTTTCAATGTACAAAATTGTTCACTTTCTCTCTAAAGGCCAAGCAAGACTTTATGTTATTCATGTCTTCTGCCCTTCCATAGTTGATGTAGTTTTTAAATGAATAGCCTGCATGAGGTAAAGGACATCCAGACCCCCCCAAAAAAAAAAATCAGAGAGGAACTTTTGCCCCTTGCCCCTGATGTATTATAGTCCCATTCAGATTTAGGGCAGCCACCAACTTGCCATTCATGATGAGAAAAAGCCATAGCACAGTACTAGTGGGAAGGGTGCTTCCTCTGTACTGTGGTTCCAATATGGCTTCAGCCCCATCCCTGCAAACAACATCTTTTTAAAAAAATAGCCATGCAAAGCTAAAGGCATACCTGGCATGACATCTAGTTTGGTCATGAGTCCCTTTAGTGAATTTCCTTATTATGGATTAAGGGCATTCTCATAGTCAGCTGTTCACACACATTCCTATCCATCCATGTTATAGGTCATCAGTATTCAATCTGAACTGAATATTACATGGGAATTTTCAATTCAAAAACAGTCACTGATCTGTCCAGGATGCTGTTGGAATTGAAGATGTACCACTACATTTGTGGAAGCCAACAATGTCATTACAGGGGGCTGTAGAAACAGAGAAGCAGTTTCAATTCCCTAGAATATCCCCTCCCTTTTCGTCTTCTCAGATCTATAGCTTCCTTGCCTGAAGATTGATGTTCTTACGTCTGACTTCTTCATTTCCTCTCACTCCTCTTCTTGCAGTCATTTTGTCTTAGTCATGTAGTCAGGAGACCCCAATCCTTCTTTATCTATCAGACATGTAATTTCCTTAATAAATATATTCTCTTCACTTAACACAGCAGTCAATGATACTTATCAATTCCAAACTGCCAGCTTTCACACAAAGTCAACAGGTGCAAAGGAAGCCGGAATGCGCCCCATTATATATGCTTTTCCAATGTTTGAAATATGTGGCATTTAAACAGCATCTCACAAAACAGCCACAGCCATCCTATATAACCAGCCCCCAATCAGTCCTCGAAAGGATTGCACTTTCTGCAAGACACAGGTTGCCAAATGACTATTTGTAAAAGATATGAGACGGGCCATGTGGGGTTAGCGTTCAGGTAGTTGTGGTGATGGGGGTTTCTGGAGTTTTAATTCTCAGAGCTAGATCAATTCCAAGAAATTGTTCAAAGCAGCGACGCTTTTGTGGCTTTTTTGCAGTATTTGCAACTGGTGTTGTAAATAGGACAAGCTGTACTCTAGACTCCACACACAAAAAAGGCATCCAAAATCAGCACAGAACACATTTTGCAAATGTACCTCTGAGTCATGGGATTGGTTTCAGTTTTTAATGTTTGGTTCTCCTAGACATTTTGGCAAGCCCTGAGATAAAGGAAGACAAAGGAGGGAAGGCTGGACCCATGTGTGGTGTGTGGGTAAGCTGGAGGAAATAACAGCAAGGGTCAGGAAGTCATGGGTGGGACAGGGAGTTACCCAGCACATATCTTTGGTCATTGGAAGCGATCCTTTTGCTTTTGATCCTTAAACAAACCCTGCCCACAAAGACATTTTCTGTTAGGACAAAAACCTTTCTGTATTTTTTAAAATAATAATGAATCAAGATCCCCAGAAAATGTCTCAGTTAAGACTCTACAGTATATTTCTCACCAATACAAAGAAAAAAACACACTTGTACTAGTTAGAGCTTCCATTCCAAGCATTATTCATGGTTCAGATGAAGCAACATCAGACGCACATTGCCCCATATTGTTTTGCATAGTTCTGGTTATCTAATTCAGAACAATCATTTCTTACTGGGCCATTTATTACAGCAGTATAACTGCTTTATTTGTCATGCAATAGTTATCAATAACCAGAACAATTTCAGCAAGTGAAACAAGGCATGATAGAGCCTCAGCAAAAAGGAGTCAATTCTAGAAACCACACAAAACTACAAATCCCAGGATTGCATGGGGAGAGCCATGGCAGTTACAGTGGTATCAAAGTGCTGTAAATGTGTAATATGACACAGACTCAAGATATCCCCAAATTTTTAGCTGCTCCTTCCCTAAGGAAGGGCAAGACACTTAAATCTTGTTTTAGATTTTCCTACTCTAAGTAAAAGACAGAGCTTCTTTCCCTCAGAACAATGTTTTCACTGAGATTTGATGATTAACTGTGGTATGAACTATACAAGAGGGAACGGCAGCTAATTATAAATGTGCCATGGAACAGTATGCCTTTCAGGAAAAAAACGAGTACAAGACAAGTGACAAAATTATTCCACTTGATGTATACCAGGTTCCCTCAAACTCACCTGTAGCTGCTGCAAGCACTTTTATGAATGGATTTTTGAGATGTTATTAAGTTTGTTCTAGAAAATACTGGTCCAGTATTCATTTTAGAAATGAATTTACGATATGTTTTCCACACATATAGTGTGGACTGAAAGGCCATTTCCACACAAGGGGGCTGTGCCGCTTCTGGGACAGGATGGCTGTGGGCAGCAGGTCGTGCTTCTGTACAAAGTTGTCACCGGCCCAGTGCCATCCCATCCCCAAGTATCACAGAAAATGGAAAAAAATCCATTTTGCACCCACAGTCACATGGCACTCCTGTCCCTCCCAGCCATGTGGAAGCACAATGGAGACACTTCCTTCTGAAGCGCTTCAATGGAAAGTGCCCAGCTGCACTGTGGAAGGAAGAAGTGGCGCTATCACAGTCCCTTCCACATCGAGTGAGCAGGTGTGGAGGGAAGCGCTGCTGACATGCTCCCTTCCAGACCTGGGATTGCAGCGTGACATCACAGAAGAGTGTCATTGTGTGGAAACGGTCCTAAGAGTGAATGCCAAAAAGAAACGAGGGTACAGGCACTATATATGTAAAAAACACAACACCTTTTTCCCCAAACCATGATCATGCAGAAAGCTCTACACTTTAACCCAAACAGGGTTGGTTTCTTTAGCGCACAGGTGGGAATTATGTGGCCCTCCAGATGGTTTTTGATGGCACCCCCCAGCAGATCTAGTGAATGTAGTCAATCACAAGTACTGCTGGGAGATGCAATTGAATACCAATGCAAATTTCCACCTCTGCTTTGAAAGATTCTTTTTAACTGATTGTTTAATTAATAATCTACTTATTTTTACCCTACCTTTTACCATACAAATGCGTCTGGAAGAGGGACCTTCTTAAAAGAACGTATAAATGATTAAGCTCATAATAAAGGCTTAATTATTAGGTTTTCATAAGCATAGTTCCTGAAAACATTTGCTGTGGTACAAAATCCCGCATACGGACTAACCTTGCACTAATCCTGTTTTCATTATTGTTCACTGGCAGGAACATGGGAGGAGGGCTTGAAAAGTCAGGCCTCTCCCTAAATTGCCATAGTTGGAATGATCTCACTAGAGTAGCAAAAAGGAACATATGGCCTTTCAGATGTTTTTGTACTGCAATTCCCTGAATCCCTCACCACTGGCCATATTGTGTGAGGTTGCTGGGAAATGTGGGCCCCAAACCATCTGGAAGGACACCCTCCTCCACCTTTCTACTAGATTAATACAAGTTTGGACAAGGTTTTAGATAAGGAAGGAGCCTGCTGGACGGAAGGCATAATTCACTAAGAAGTTGGTTGAAGCTGTTCTCCTCCTTGCAATCCACATATATTAAGATATTTAAGGGCTGCTCTTCAAACCAATGCTGGGAGGGGGAAGGGGATTAAAAGATGTGCTTTATGGAGAACTTCCATTTTGCTGTACGAATTTGATACCTACCTTTTGAAGCTAAATTCTAACAGGATAGCAATGCCAAGAAACTGAACATTACAGAAAGGAAATACAAGCAATTGCATCCAGGAGTGTCTTTTATCAGTTACTATTTTTTGCCACCCTTCCTACAGATATAGATTCTTAGAATTTTGTAAAACATTTTACATGGTGCAGAAACATAGGCCCTTTCTGCAGGACATCATCACCTCGCATTGGGGACGGGAAAAAGATGGGACCTGAACAACGGTTCTGCATGACATCGTCTGGGTCCCCAGGCAGTGCGAGCATGCACCAAATTATTGACGAGTTCTCCCCACCAATGACCGGTGATCACGCTGCCTTCCCACTGCCCTCCCACACTTACCTGAGCTGCAGAGGGTCAGGAAGTGCAATGGCTGTGCTTCTTGCCCCAGCACAGCCGGGGACAGTAGCCATCTGCACTGTGGAAGCAAGAGGCGTGGTCATCACCTGTCCTGCATTCCCATAGGCAGCTGGTACAGAGAGAAGCATTCCTGTGGTGCTCCCCTTCCAGGAGAACCACTACCGAGATCCCCACGGGATGCCACCAGGATCAGGTAGGGTGCAGAAAGGGCCTGAGAAACCTGGGTAACCTGAAAAAACCAAAAAGCCTGTTTCTAACTTCTAGAACACATAGGTAGTTGAGAGTGTGTAGGACCAATTTTGCAGTGGCAGCCCCAGTTTCTGGTTAGGGTTAAGTATAATTCACATTGTAGGCACTGCCTGTTAAGCTTCTCTAAGCTCTAAGATTCAGACACCTAAAAGGCTGCCATATTGTTTTCTTTTCTATCTGAGCCTCCCTTCAGCCATGCCTCGATTCTTTCATTGTGAGAAATCTAAATTTATTTCAGTGAGAAACACAGCCTTTTTGTTGGTGACCCATAGCTTCCTGGAGATGTGTTGAAATGGATCCCCAATAACCTTTAGGAAAAAACAAAAAAGGTTTTTGTTTGTTGTTTTGTTTTGTTTTTTGGTGGCACCATGAAGATTAAGAGGTTTATTTAGTTTTCATAGACTGCAGCAGCCCATTTCATCGGATGCAAGTGCACTGCAGTCCACAAATTAGTTTTATTTAGCATAATAGTATTATTTATTTATTTAAGGTGTCAGCATAAGCATAATAGTATTATTTATTTGTTTAAGGTGTCAGAAGACTGTTGTTGCTATTGTTTTTCTGCAGCAGATTAATTCCACCATCCAAGGTACTGTGAGGGGTCATTTGAGAGCTGAAGTTAGGACTGGAACTTCTTTGTTTATTGAAATGTGGTTTTCATTGCTTTTTCTGTTTTTAACTGAAGCATTCTTGAAAATACAGTGACAGCTGATTTAACACAAAAGTGTTAAAATTCTTACGTAATTTTCTGATGGGGATATCCAAAAGTTTACAAAGGAATATCCAGATCTGAATGCGCTGACTCTGTTAAAATTTCCCAAGTGATTCAGACTTAGAATGATCTAAAAATGAATTAGAAGCCAAGAAAGAATAAAAATGAAACCAACCCAAACCCACCCAGACGTAGGTTTAAAACCCACTAAGTATCACTCCAATTATCACAGAGTTTATATTTGTATTTTTAGTGTCTCCTGCATAGGTTTTGATATTTTTATTTGTGGTTAGAGTAAAAAGTAGTTTTATAGCTGTATTTTTAAGAGCAATGCCTCTATGATAGTATTATATGCTTTCTCCCTCTTTGACAGGTCTGATCAGGAAAATAAACCAGAACTGTTAGAAGCACTGTTATGACTTTTCTTTTGTTGTGTTATGGTCTAAAAGAATGAAAAATATTTTATTATTATTAGCTTTTCAGGTGAAGTATATATATATATGTACGTACGTACACACACACACACACATACAGAGAGAGAGAGAATGAGAGAGAGAGATAATACTTTCCGCAAATGGATCTCAAGTACAATTTTTATATCAAATATTATAATGCCATCAAAATAACATTCACATTTTAAAAATTAAAATCAGGGAAAGGGGCACAGAAATTGATAAAAGACAGCATTAAAGACACAGCATAACAGCATTTTGTATTATTGCCTCCCATTTTTATCAGCAGTTTTCCTCTCCCAATTTATCAGGTTAATCTGGGGTACCACAAACCAATAAAGTACATGAGCATTGAAACTGCAGACAAAAAATCTCAACAGTTCAGATACAAAGCCTTATTTTCCAAATTCAAATAAAATCAGCTCCAAGAAATGTAGTTCACTGCATATGAGATTTAGAAAGAGAAGTGAGCAGGAAGAGTCATAGTTTGAATATTATGTTATCTCCTGGATTATGATGTACCCTGCAGAATCTCAAAGAGTCCTTACCCCAATGGAAGCTGGAGCTTACTATGTTGGTGGGATGGTGAATCTACTCTAGGTTTCAATTTGAATGTTAAAAGAGTTTTCCAAGGTGCTGAAGCTATTGATAACTGAACTCAGCACCTTGGATAGCTCCTTTAACTGTCAAGGATAAAACCTGGAATTCAGTCACCACCTCACTGCCCACCAGAGCCACTACTGCTTACCCCTCTCTATAAACTGGCATTCCCATGAGTTACAAGGAAAGCAAACTTGACTGTGTATTCAAATATCCCTCTCTTGTTATTGAAGGTTAGCCTTCAATGGAATAATTCAAGGGTTAGTTTCCTTGCTGCCACCTAATAATTATGGTCAGTAAGATTCTCTTATAGCTTGGCTGCAAGATGAGATACTATCATTCACAGTCCTTTTGGACTGGCCCACACCAGCTATGCATTAATCTATTCTGTTTACAAAACCTACAGAATACTGTGTCACTATGAACTCAAGTAAACAAAAAATTCTTCTAGCAACAAAATATGCCCTGACTTCTGACATAAGTAGGTAACCTTTCTTACATGCTGCAGGAATAGTGGAGCCTGGAATCACCTTTATTTCTGCCTTCTCAGTAGGTGGATGTCATTGATTGCATATAAATTTCCCAGTGAAAATCAGCTGAAGACTCTCTGCACAGAACTTGGTTGAGTCTTTATCAAGTTCTGCCCATGGTAATCTTATTTGCCTTGGGATATTGGCAACCCTGCTTGCTCACTTTAGAAGGAAGAGGAGGCAAGAAAACAAGAAGGAACATCAACACCTTTTTGTTTTTTTATCTTTTTATTAAAAACCAGAACAAATATTCACATACGTATTTCAATTGTCATATCCATTTTTCTGATTGCATAAAAACATATATATTTTCTGTATATTTAAAGTTCTATTTACTTGTTTCATTCCAACAAGGTATTATATTTATTGTACAATCTATAATAGAAAAATATTTGTACATTTCTATCATGTTTATCATACAATCACAATTATTTCTTTACTGTATATTTTCTTCGTAAGGATCTTCTCTAATTTAGATCCTTTTTAAATCTTGTTATATTTCACTTCCTTCCTTCTTTCACTTGGTTAATCCTTTCTCCCTTTTATCTGTTACCTCATAAATTATAAGAATTGTTGACTGGCCACCAATATTACAATTTGTGATCCTCCGCTATCAAGCAATTTTTACTATTCTTTTCTTATCCTCTCCTATTTAATTATTCTTCCTAGCAAACCATTGTCCAATTATTCTCAATATATCTCTTTATTTCAATCATTTCATTGTCCTTTTCTCCCCTTTTTGTTTCTTCTAAGGCAGATGATAAACTTTCTAGGAGGACATATTCTAGAAGCTTCTGTAGCCAATCTTCCAGTTCTGGTGCTACATTTCTTTTCCAGTCCTTGGTATATACTATTCTGGCTGCTGTGACCGTGTATAGAATCTTATTTTTATGTTTATAATATTCTTTATTCACCTGGTGAATGATGTTTAAAAGAAAGATCTCTGGTGTCAATGGTATCTTTATTTGCAGAATCTTCATGATTGTTTCATGTATCTTCTTCCAATACTTATTTGCTTTCTTGCATTGCCACCACATATGATAAAAGGTGCCACACTCCTTTTCACGCTTCCAGCATTTCTTATCTTTGGTTTTATACATCTTGCTTAGTTTCTCTGGATCTAAATACCACCTATGTAACATTTTAAGGTGGTTTTCTTTTAAGCTCTGAGCCAAAGTGAATTTCTGAGTATTCTCCCAGCATTTCTGCCAGTGTTCCAGCTTAATTTCATGACCTATATTTCTCGTCCATATTATCATTGTATCTTTTATGGTCTCTGTTTCTAATTCTCGCTCTAACATAAATTTGTATAAATGTGACACCAAATGATCTTTCTTCTCAAATATTATTTTTTCAAACTCATTTAGATGAGTATTTGTTTCCAATCCTTCTAGTTTTTGATCCATTTTTAATCGTTCTTTAAGATGGATATATAAAAACCACCGGCAATTCCATCCTTCACTCATCAATTCTTCTCTTGTCTTTATATGTTGTGATTCCTTCCCTACATCTACTAATAAGTCTTTATATGTTATCCATTTATCTGTTATTTCTTTCCATTTTCCATACAGAGCTTCGTGAGGCGAGATCCACAATGGTATTCTCAAATATAGTTTTCTTTTCCATACTTTCCAGAATTCCAAAAGGGGTCTTCTTATATAATGATTTAAGAATTCTTTATCTACCTTCGCCTTATTGTACCACAAATATCCATGCCATCTGAACCAGAGATCTGCACCTTCTAAATTTAACAATCTCTCATCTCTCAACGTAATCCAGTCCTTTATCCACAGCATTCCATTTGCGTATTAATAAAGTTTCATGTCTGGTACACCACAGCCTCCATTTTCTTTCTTATCTATCAATGTTTTCCATCTTATTCTAGGCTTTTTTCCACTCCAGATAAAATCTGAAGGTTCTTTTCTCCATGCCTGAAAACATTTAGTGTTATTCATTATTGGAAGGCTCTGAAACAGGTAATTTATCTTAGGTAAGATCACATCAACACCTTTTTGAATGTATTGAGACAAGATTATTCAGGACAAGGACTCGGCAAGTGCAGGGGAAAAAGGCTCAAATGATATTGGCCAAGTAGGAATAGCATCCAATCATGGGAGGGGTGGAAACAATGCTATGGGACTTGCAGGAAGGGCACGGGGACTTAAGTGTCTCTACACTAATGCACGGAGTATGGGAAACAAACAAGATGAATTTGAACTCCTAGTACAGCAAAATAAATATGATTTGATAGGCATCACTGAGACCTGGTGGGATGAGTCTCACGATTGGAATGTAGGAATAGAGGGGTATAGCCTATTTTGTAGAAATAGACCAAATAAGAAAGGAGGAGGAGTAGCCTTATATGTCAAGGATGTTTTCACCTGTGAAGAGATCCATGACTTGAACACCGGAAGCCAGGTCGAGAGCATCTGGGTAAGAATTAAGGGAGCGAGAAACAATAGGGATATTATAGTGGGGGTTTACTACAGACCTCCAAGCCAGACTGAGGACCTCGATGGCGCTTTCATAGACGAAATGACTGCACATTCAAAAAGGAGAGATACAGTAATAATGGGAGATTTCAACTACCCGGATATATGTTGGCAGTCAAACTCTGCAAAGGCGGCAAGGTCCAGCAAGTTTCTTGCTTGTCTTGCAGACAATTTCATGGTCCAGAAGGTGGACGAGGCGACAAGGGGATCAAATATTCTGGATCTGATCCTGACCAACAGGGAAGACCTTGTTAATGACGTAGAATTGGTTGGATCTTTAGGAGAGAGTGACCATGCCCTATTAGAATTTGGCATTCAGTGGGGAAGAGAAGGCAAGTGTAGCCAGGCATTTGTCTTAGATTTTAAAAAAGCAGACTTCTGTAAACTGAAGGAGCTGCTGGCTGAAATCCCGTGGTCAAGAATAGTCAATGAGAAAGGAGTTCAGGATGCATGGGAGTTCTTTAAAAGGGAGGTACTGAAGGCACAGGCTAAAACTGTGCCATTAAGGAGGAAAAATGGAAGGCATCTGAACAAACCGGAATGGTTGACTAAAGAGCTCTCAGCTGAGCTAAGTGTTAAGAAAAACATGTACAGGAAATGGAAGAAGGAGGAAATCACCAAAGAAGATTATAAGCAAGTAGCCAGGAGATGTAGGGAGAAGGTCAGAAAGGCTAAAGCACAGAATGAACTTAGGCTGGCCAGAGACATTAAAAACAATAAAAAGGGCTTTTTTAAATACGTCCGCAGCAAAAGGAAAAAGAAGGAGACGATAGAGTCACTGTGCAAGGAAGATGGTGAATTAATAACAGGAGGAAGAAAAAAGGCAGAACTCCTCAACATCTTCTTCGCCTCAGTTTTTTCCCAAAAGGATAAAAACACTCAACCTGGCAGTTGGGGAGCAGGTGAGGAAGTGGGGGAAATGCAGCACAGAATAGATAGAGAGGTAGTACAGGAATACCTGGCCACACTGGATGAATTCAAGTCTCCAGGGCCAGATGAATTGCATCCTAGGATTTTAAAAGAACTAGCAGAGGTCATTGTGGAACCTCTTGCTATAATCTTTGAAAACTCTTGGCGGACCAGAGAAGTTCCGGCAGACTGGAGGAGGGCAAATGTTGTCCCCATCTTCAAGAAGGGAAAAAAAGAAGACCCAAATAATTATCGCCCAGTCAGCCTGACATCAGTACCTGGAAAGATCCTGGAGCGGATCATCAAACAGTCAGTTTCTAATTACTTAGAAAACAATGCCGTAATTACGAAAAGTCAACATGGATTTCTCAAAAATAGGTCATGCCAGACTAATCTTATCTCTTTTTATGATAGAGTTACTTGCTTGATAGATGAAGGGAATGCTGTGGACATAGTATATCTTGATTTCAGTAAGGCCTTTGACAAAGTTCCCCATGACATTCTTGCAAAGAAGCTAGTAAGATGTGGACTGGACAGGGCTACTGTCAGGTGGATTTGTAACTGGTTGACTGACCGTACCCAAAGGGTGGTCACCAATGGCAGATTCTCATCCTGGAGAGAAGTGACTAGCGGGGTGCCACAGGGTTCTGTCCTGGGCCCGGTGCTGTTCAATATCTTCATTAATGATTTGGATGAAGGAATAGAGGGCACGCTGATCAAATTTGCAGATGACACCAAATTGGGAGGGGTTGCTAATACGCCTGATGACAGGATCAAAATTCAAAAGGACCTGGACAGATTGGAGAGCTGGGCCAAGGCTAACAAAATGAATTTCAATAGAGAGAAATGTAAGGTCCTACACTTCGGCAGAAAAAATGGTATGCAGAAATATAGGATGGGGGACACATGGCTGGCTAACAGTACGTGTGAAAGGGATTTAGGAGTCTTCATAGACCACAAGCTGAACATGAGTCAGCAGTGTGATGCGGCAGCCAAGAAGGCCAACACAATTCTTGGTTGCATCAATAGGAGTATGGTGTCTAGATCGAGGGAGGTATTGGTACCACTTTATTCTGCATTGGTTAGACCTCATCTTGAATACTGTGTCCAGTTCTGGGCACCCCAATTCAAGAAGGATATGGATAAGCTGGAGCAGGTCCAGAGGAAGGCAAACAAAATGGTGAGGGGCCTGGAAGCCATGCCCTATGAGGACAGACTTAGAGAGCTGGGTATGTTTAGTCTGCAGAAGAGAAGGTTGAGAGGGGACATGATAGCCATGTTTAAATATTTGAAGGGGTGTCATGTCGAGGAGGGAGTGGGCTTGTTTTCTCCTGCTCTTGAGACCAGGACAAGGAGCAATGGATGCAAGCTGCAGGAGGGGAGATTCCGCCTGAACCTCAGGAGGAATTTCCTGACAGTCAGGGCTGTCCAACAGTGGAATGTGCTGCCACAGAGTGTGGTGGAGTCTCCTTCTTTGGAGGTTTTTAAGCGGAGGCTGGATGGCCACTTGTCGGGAGTGCTTTGAGGGTTTTCCTGCATGGCAGGAGGTTGGACTGGATGGCCCTTGTGGTCTCTTCCAACTCTACATTTCTATGATTCTATGATTCTAAAGGTCAGATTACCATTTTACAGTTTAGCTTTTCACTTCTATCTCTCAGTGATATGGATGTTTTGTCTGCACATTGGCATTCTATATACATGTCTGCTCAAAATAAATCCTACTGAGTTTAATGGTAGTTACTCTCAGGTAAACCTGTACAGGGTAACAGCCCCATAGTGTTCTTCTAAAGAATTATTTCAGGGAAAGAGCAAAGGAAATCAAAATAAACCACAGAAAATACAATAAAGCCATAAATCATTTGAATAAAAACACATCAGAAACATAAAAACAGCTGGTTAACTATATATAAGCCAACATCAGTATAAAGCATTAAAAGGATGGCAATCCTAAGAAATAGGGTAAGCAAGGGCTGATTGACATGTTATAGATGAGATCCTACACCACTTCAGCATAGCATAAATTATCAACAGAGTTACATTTTCCTTCTCCTGTAATGGGCAGCAATATAATGCAACACATGTGCATGGCTGCCATCATGTAGTGCAATCTGGTTGCACAATGCATAATGCACATAGATGATGTGCATGCCCACTGTGCACAGTGCATGTGCAACGTGTATTTGCCCACTGCTCTTTGACTGTTGAAGTGCTGCCACTTGTGCAATGGCTTTGCACGCAGAACCCTACTTTTGCTGTTGTATAGTCAGCCCTCCACATTTGTGGGTATCATTTTCACAAATTTGCTTATCTGTGAGTTTCTCCAGACCCTGCTCCCACACCTCAAGCACTTCTTTTCCAAGGAAAACGTCTCTCTTGGCAGCTCCAATCAGGCCGCACAGCCCTTTAAAAACCCACCACTGGTCCATTTCCTCCTTCATCAACTGCTGCCTGGCCAGCTAAAGACAGCTCACAGCCTGATTTCTCAGCACCAGAAACCGTCTCAATGCTCCTCACAATTTCAAGGATGGGCAAGAGAGAGGAAATAAAGTATAAGGGCACCACGCCGACCCACCCTTTTTCTTTCCTGTTTCCCTGATCTAATTTGGACCCTTGGTGCCCACTCTCCCCGCCATGCTTTGTCCCCCTTCCCAAAGACACACACAGTTTTCAGTTTTTCCACTTCTGTGGGGGTCTTGTGCTCCTAACCCTAGTGAATGTAGAGGGCAAACTGTACAGCTGTTGCACCTTGTCCAAATAAACTAATTCCACATGTGTACCACAATATGTGCAAGCATAATACACCAGCAAGATTCTGGCCAGAATTTGAGGTGAATACTTGTTTGAAGCAAACTTTTAAAAATATAAAGTGCATGAATAAGTGTATGTGGGCTGATGATAATATTTGCAAACATCTGTATCCTAACTGTACTCTAATTGGGCAGCATAGATGAGAGTACTTTAAGCAGCAAAATAAAATAACTGCAAGAGGGGCAGCTCATGGCACCTGACCACCCTCTTCCTTTCTGCTGAAATAAAATCTCATAACAGAACAACTTCATGCTTCAATCATTGGTACTGGATTTGCTTTGAACCAATCATGTATTACACATCAGTTTGTTTAGAAAGCCAAATAATCAATTAGAATTGGGTTGCAATACCACTAAGGCTGTATGTTGAGGTCCTGGTTAATACAGAGTTATAGCTATAATTTAATTATATATACAGCTTGTCATAGGATCTAATGGAGGGTAGAGAGAGGGAAACTTTTTGAAATGGTATGATACAAGCAATCACCATAGACCGTACAATCTCATACTGTCCACACTCTAGCACTGCACAGAGAAAATAGTGAAAGCAGGAAGTCAGCTGGGACAACGATTTCCAATGTGATACAAGAGACTTGATTTAATTACTTTTCTAAATAGACAGCAACTTGATTTTCTGAAGGATGAAAGAGGATAAGACTCAATTGCAGTCGTGAGAGATTAATCTCCCACAATATGCATAATCCTGTGTTCCAACTCAAGCTCAGTTCACACACAGAAGGAGACAGTATTTCCACTTCTTCGCTGATGCTTTATCCAGCTCAGCAGAGCTGTTTTGTTTTGAAGGGCTTTTTGTCCATTGGAGATGTTTTCCTTCTCTGGGGGTGGGCAGACTTTAAATGAGCTTGGCCTGATGTTCATTTTCTGTGTCACAATACTTTCCACCCTTTAGTTCTGTTTCACCATTTCCTCCCTCAGCCTCTGCAGTTAATGATGAGAACAATAAACAGCTTACTTTTTGTTGCTCTTGCAAAGGAGAGACATGACATTTTACTGCTCCAAGACAAGAGTCCATGGAACATTAATTGTTTTCCTCAGAAACATTACATTTCTCCACTGCTTTTCACATCAAGAAGCTCACATTGCATAATGAGCATCTCCCCAGCCAGTCTAGGGATAAATCTAAGGAACATCTAACTATTGCACTTGCATGTGCACCATATGTCCTCTGATAGATCGATGGCAAGATTCCAGGGAGATGAGAAGACCAGTTCTTCAAACTGAAGAGTGGGATAGATGGGCAAGCAGTAGGAAGATGTTCTTACTGTGCCAGGAGTCGCACAAACTATATGGTTGCCATTTTCAGTGAGCTTACTTACAACATACCAATGTACATCACTGGCCTTCTACATTTGTATCTGCAGCTCTGACCCATTCAGGTATCAATATACATGTGTGCCATTAGAAAAGCAAGCAAAAGATATGAAGATAGACTATCTTCTGTTAAAACATTCCAAGGGTGACAAAGCCAAGACTGAAGATTATGGACTAAATCCTATCCTTAGTCCCAACCTGAATAGAGGTATTGAATCATTTGGATTTATCATTCACCATTCAACAATTCATTCAGTGGGTTCACTTCACTAACCAACAGGATTGCAGCTTATCAGTTAATGTTATTCCTTTGAAGAAAATACCACCTAAGAAAATATAATTTAAACTAGAAATTGGACCAAATTAAACCCTCCTGTTGATTGAACCAGTTTTGTCAGTGGAACAAAGAGTAGGAAGGTTCACCCTTCAACTTTGCAGACAACTGAAAGTCTACTGTAGAAGTTTGGAGGATTTTGAAGGTATAGTATACTGAAGAGGCAACAACCCAATTACATAACTAATATGAAATCATACAAAGTTTCCAGCCTGAACTTTTCCATTCTGTATAGAGCCTGGGAGCTACTTTTTAGACTCAACTTCAAAATCCCACCCCTGGTCAATACAGACAGTGACTATGCTAGATGAAGCATTCTGAGTGCTGTGATCCAAAACAGTAACTTTCAGAGGAACCTTGCAGCCCTCCAGATGTTATTGGATAGCCACTTGCAACAGCTCTAGCCAACATAGCCAATTGTACAGGATAATGGGATCTTCAGTTCAGCAACATCTGTAAAGTTACATAATACCCACCCCTACTTTGAACAGTTAAGAGCATGAATTCTTTCACCTGTAAGTTCTCTGTATTGCCTCCAGCCAAGCAGGAGGCTGACAACATGCATTAAGGCATGTTATTTCTCCTATTAATGCATGTTATTCTTCCCTCAGCTGCTTCAAAATCTGGGAATCTCAGAATGCAACTACCCTTGTGTTTGAAATTACAGATAACCATTTCTCCAAGTGGTTAGAGCTGCTACATATTTAGTTTTAATGCAAGGGGCAGATTCCATTGGAATTGTGTTATGGGAGTTTAACCATTTCCTTCTGATCTACTGACAAAAATTGCCTTCTGCACTACCACTGACATTATTTTCATAATAATGGAAATTTGGAATCACAAGTGAACAAATGTATTCTGGCTAACATGCATTCATAATCTTTAACACAACATTTTCCCCCTCTGAGGCCATTTTCACACTAGGCTGTTCTAATGCTATCATTCCAGTTTCAACATCCTGTGGAATTCTGGGGTCTGTAGTTTCCTGAGGCCAAAGAGCCTAAATGCCCCTCCCTAAACGGCAAACCCCTTGATTCCATAGGAGGCTGAAAGTGGAATAATAGCACTACAACAGTCTAAGGTGGAAATGGCCTGAGAGTTACATTCTTCGTATTATAATTTCTCTTTGTTTTGAAATATCTCTTCATTTCCATTAACCGATTGAGAATAGCTCTCTTACCTAACTTCTCATCATGTTCCACTACTGTGGATATCCATGTCAGGGCTGTCACTCTGCTCTCTACATTCACTGCATGCAAGAATCAATTTCACTGCACTTTGTTTTTTTCAAGAAGCATATTTGCACCAGCATTGTTCAACACCGTCATGCTTTAATTTGCATTTTAAAAGGCTAATGTACTATGATAAAATGAATATGACTCTCCTTTGGCAAGGTCAGTTTTGCTGTACAGGATAGCGACTGGAGAGTGAATAAAACTATTTATATACCGACTTATTTATGAACTTTATTCATTTATAGTATGCCTTTCTTCCAGTAACAAGACTCAGGGCAGCCTGAAACATGTTTAAAAACAAAGTAGACTAAAATATGATGCAAAATCTTCAATAAAAAGTATAAATACAAAAGTTATTTTAAATACAATTTATAATGTTAAAGCATTCAAGATAAAAAACATTGAAATTAGTGACTGGCTAAGAAGGTAATACAGAGAGACCAGTTATGCACTGTCAGACTGTCCTCACTTAGAAATGCACAAGCATTCAACACCTGACTTGTTTTGATTGTCCGTTTGGAAACAAAATTAAAAGGTGGAGGAGCAAATGAAAAAAAGGCCCAAGAAAGATGTTCAGAAATTTTCATAAACTACAGAATGCTGAGCAGTTGGAAAAGACAGTGAGAGAGATGCCGCCCTTCTTTAGCTCATGACAGTTAATAATATCTCTGATTAGAGTGGGCAACTTGTAGTCCTTCAGGAGTTGGACTGCCACTCCCATTATCGCTCAACTTTGGCTACGCTGATTCCTTAGAAAAAGAGCATTCCTGCTAAAGACGAGGACCAGAGTTTGGAAATGTTGCTTGTTTGATGACAACTCTCAGAATTCTAGATGTCTGAGGGATTCTGAACACTGTAGTTCAAAAAACTAAGCTTTCCAGACTCTGTTGGGGACACGGCACAGTACCGTATTACCATCTTCAGTAGTCAGTAACTATTATTCTAGGATCTTTTAAGCAACAAAATAAAAGCTGTCAAAGTCTTCATTCCATAATTGTGGTTTTGTGTTCATTATCTAAATCTCAAAATTAGTTTGCAAAAGTTGATTGTCATATTATGTGTGTTTTTAGTAGACCACTCCAGATTCCCAAATCTAATATTAAACTTCACTCATCCTATTCTCAAGACCACTGGGAAAGGAAGCAGAGGTTATTAACTTGGCACATGGATGTGTGTAGAATAAAAGTAAGAATGTGACTATACTTTCTAAGAATTGGCATATTATATTTGTTACTGAGTTAGTGGGTTTGTAGCATGGCATGGTCATGTTACTGAGTTAGTGGGCTTGTAGCATGGCATGGGCAATTATTCTATTAAAAAGTTGATCAATAAGTAGAAAAAAAATTATTGAAAGCCAGTAATCCAGTCACACTCTGACCTGTGTATGTTTGTTCACTTCTGGAAACAAGAAAGCAGAAGTGATTGGATAGCACAAGGCTTTCCAATGATCTAAAAAAACAGGTTGTTTTTTCCAGGTTTCCCAACCAAATGGATATAAACTTGGAAAGCAAACCAAGTACTGTAACTGTCTCTTACTGTCATTTGGGATAATGATGAAAGAATGTTGGAACAGCCACAAAATACTTGGATGTTCACGTCTTGAATGACTCACAATTTCATCTGGGTTCTACCAAAGAGCACTGTAGAAGACAGATGAACTGGCTCACAAGAATGTGATGTAAACTTTGTTTTTCCTCTCTGGAAATGACTAACTATTTGTTCTTTTAAAGTACTTGTCAATCATGATAAGCCAGAACTCTCAAGAATTCTGGCTTATTTTGACATCTCAATGCAAATGAGAATGGTTAACAAACAACAGGCTTTCCATCCGTGATTTGCTTATTGTGATGTCAGAAAACAACATACCAGCTGCCGTCTCCCCCAGCAAGGCAGAGAAATAACCCGTCATTTATTGTTGGGTCATTTCTCTGGCTTGTGAGAAATCGACAGCCCGGCCCAGCCCATGTCAGGATCAAATGTTACACCAAGTCATAGGCAGAAGTTCCATTGCTTCAGGGAGGATGACAAGCAGTGTACACTTGCATACTTATCTTAAACTATAAGCCAGGGCTTCCTTGAACTCTCGGGCATTGTGACATGTGAATCCAATCACTAATTTACTGTTTTGTTTTTAGAAAGTATTTGCTAGTTGTGCAGTCCAAATGCACACATCCTTTATTTCAATTAAGGAAGATATTTGTCATGTTGATAAGACTCCTACAGATATGTGAAGTACAGAAGCAAAGAGAATGAACACATATTCACATGAAATGCTCTTGCAAACTTCATCTTGATCAGGCAGAACTTTGAACCCTACTGAATATTGGCCTACTACTAGAACTGTTTTCTTCTTCTTCTCCTCCTCCTTCTACTTCTTCTTCTGAAATAGGAGGCAATGCTCATGAGTGTTTGTAATACTGTAGCCTGGAGTACAATACTTTAAAGTATATGAACTACAGTCTCTAGTTAAACATAACAAAACTCTAAAGAGTTTACTCGGTCATCATCACGAGTCCCTTCTTGGATTACACTTGTTTTGCCCCACTGACGCAGTGAACAGCCAGACTATTCATAATTAGTCATTTTTAAAAAGCCAACAGTATTTCACAAAAGCTTTGCTAACTCCAATTTTTAGACTGGGGGGGCAATTGGGAAAGGCTGGGGGGCACATTAAACCCCCACAACTCCTTGGGGGACAGTATACCCCATTGTACCTATTCCCACAAAAAAACCCAAAAAAATTTTGCCCCTCAAATGACCTCTAGGAGACATGGGGATATTCTTACCATATTTTTGATACCTCCCAGCCCCCAAGGGCATTTTGGGGTAAAAACACTAAAAAAGAAAAAAAGCTTTGCAAATTTTTGTTTCGACCCCCTCACTTTAGACAGTTCTGTCTTGGCTACTGTAAACAAAAGTAGTACAAATTCTGTGTGACATGCATGAAGTCAACACTTATTAAACTTCTTTCACCAAATAGTGGCTATTTTCTGATACTAAGGCCCTTTTCCACACCATACCTGGATCCTGCGATGTCCCGGCATCATCCTGGCAGTGCCATTGCGAGGGTGGGAGTGTGGCTGCTGGCGGATGGTAGCGTTTCAGACATGCTCTTTCCTTCCACAGTGGAGCTGGCCTCTTCCGGTGCTGCACTGAGGAAGAAAGCACTTTGATAGCACTTCTGTCCTTCCCGCATGGCCCCAGTCAATGAGATTGTCCTGCAAATGGGGTCTATTTCCAGATTTTTTCTAGTAATAGTATAACACATGATTGCGATAGCTAGGGAAGCGACAGGAATGGGACCGTGATGATATTTAGTTGATGTCTACAATAAGGGTGACTCACTAGTGTGTCACAATGGAGGAGGGCATTTCTCTGGTGACAGCCATTTCAAATACTTAAAAATTCAAGACGTATCTCCAGACAGAGAGTTTTTTATGGGAGACAGTCATAAAAAGGGTAGCTGCTTCAATATTTCCCCCAAAAAATTGCCCTTCACTCCCAAAATACACACAAAAGAGAACAAGCTGTGTATGATAGCTTAAAAATTGCCCTTGTAAATTTAGTATAGCCCAAGTTAAATGAAAAGTTAACAGCTAACTATAAAGTTCTTCGAGGGGAAACTCAGACAGCCAAGTTTATTGGGATATGGCAGCCGTTCACTGCCTTTGAAAATAATATATCTGATATCACCAAAGTAGCCAGGTTTCAGCATAAATATTGGAAAGAATTGTTATGGAATCCCTGATACCCTGCTTTGTAGGGAGTGGAGATTCAAGATTATTTCCTGGAAAAGAAGAAAAGAAGAATATATTTTTACTCTGCTGGAAAATAGATTCTCTGTTTGAGAGGGTTTCGTTTGAACATAATCTGTTTTGTCATGCAGTGGGATATTCAGGTTTATTTTTTATATTCTGCATTCATACCTATGTGTTAGTATTTTATATTTGTAATTCAGGTAAACTAATAAAAATTAATATTTCATAAAAGGTATAGCCTTAGTTACCACACAAAAGAAAAGGTTGCTAGAGAGCATCTGGTGTATAACCTGCCAAATACCATCCTGCAAAACAGAGCTGGTTGAAACCATGGCAACAGGCCCTGACGGATCAGCTGTTGCCACTGGATTTTACTCACTGATGGGAAAATATTGGATTGTTTTAATCTAATCTGTGCCAGTTATGGCAGTTGAGCTTGCCTTTTCTTTTCTCTTCCCTACAATGAGCTGACGTTCTTGTTTTATATAAACTCCACAGCAGAGGGGAAAAAAGCAGTTTTTGACGCTACAGTCTATCCTTCCTACCTTTCAATACACATCAGCTTTCTCAGCTCTTTCTGGTGTTTCTGATAGTGAGATTTTACCACAGCTTTCAGTTCTTCTCAGGTAAAGGATTTTAAGGGTACATTAACATAAGTTTTGTCGTTGTTCAACACCATTTCCCACATTCGCTGATATTCAGAGAAAAAGACACAATGGCTGAACAATCCATGGAGATACCCCAGTTCTCATGACTTCCCCACCATCACGTGCTTACTCAGATGTCTACAGTTGCTCCCACTTTTTGAAACTTTTCCTGGGCCCTACAGACCGTTCTTTTTTCAGCACCACCTCTTCTCCCTCAAGTCTCATTGCATCTCCACTAGGGATGGGATGAATCCAGAATTTTCTGGATCCGAATCCGGATCCAAATGCCTGGAAGGTTCTGGGAATCCATGCATCTCATGAATCTCGAATCTTTCAAATCCTTTTTTTAAAAAGGGTTCAAAAAGCAAGGGAAAGAAGGATAATCTTGGTCAAGCACACTCTCTCAGCCTTACCAAAAGCCTAGGCAAAGGCAAACCTCCCTCTGAAGAAATCTGGCCAGGACAATTGTCATAGTTTTGCCTCAGGATCTCCCCAGATTGAAAATGACATGCTACACAGGCAGGAAATGTGGATTACTGCCACATTTTCCTGCCTATGTAAACAGGACCACTACAGTACAGAGATAATCCAGGTCAAAATTGGATTTTCTTTGCATAGCTCCTTATGGCATCCTGGGGTTTGTAATTTGCTGATGCACCAGCACACTTTGGCAAAGAAGGCTGTGACCTCTTGTAAAACTACGAAGCCCAGAATTGTGTCTGAAAGAGCTTTGCAAAGGAGCTATGCAAAGGAATCTTTCAGGTGTGCTTGAAATCTCAAGGCTGTACCTTCCAGTCAAGTGCTGCACTTAAATCTTAAATGTTCAATTTAAATTAGAATACAACCCCAGCTGTAATTTCTGAAATTGTTTTCAGGAGTCCTGGTCTCCAACAAACTATTTGGTTGGTGGTTGGTGGATTCGAAAGATTCGGTTTGCCTATTTTGGCACAAGGATTCATGGATCTTGAATCCTTACCCAGGATTCGAGGATTCGATTGGCCCATCCATAATCTCCACCTTTAGAATTCTCAGCCAGAGAGCTCTTGAGCCTGACTGGTTGCTATGGAGATGAGGCCTAGCAGCAAGGAGGACGGCAGTGTATTCCCTCAGAAACCAAACCTCTGTATGTTAACAACTCTGGATACAGATTGGATTGGGGAATATGGGGGGAAGTTACAGGTATTGGACAAGGCAGTTTGGGGAATTAGAGACACAGGATCTCATATCTGTGTATTGCATCCGCATCTACTTCCAAAGGTAAGGTAAGGTTAGGGGTATATACACTAGTAGGCTATAAAAAAGGATACATGGCCACCTTTGGAGGTAACCCCAGACACACTTGTGCCCTCTCAAGTGTGTCTGGGGTGACTTAACCTATGATCTATGAACCCCCTAGAGAGCTAATGGATGGGCTTTGGGGAGTCCATGGACTGAAGACAATATTTTTCCTTTCATTTCTGCTACTTCGAAAATCATGCTTAGATTCATTTTTCTAGGGAGGGAGGTCCATAGCTTTCATTATGTTGTTGGAGGGTACTGTGGTGCAAGAAAACAGTAAGAACCACTCCCACAATAAATTATCTCAGACTACAGAGAAAGTCTTCCCTTTCATGATCTTCAAAAAGTGTCTGCCTTACACAGTTCTACAACATTTTCATTTATTTACCTAAATTTAGAATTCATTATCTCATAAATCCTCTTTTTCTAATTTGCGTTTTTTAAAACTCATCTTTTCTCTGTTGTTTTTCCTCCTTGATATACCATTTGACTTCTGCCTGTTTCCATTCCCAAATTAATGGTTACATTTTTGAATGCTTTCTTTTTCTTTCAGGTTCTTCAGTGTTTTCACTTTCCGTTGCTTCTCCCTTCACATCATGTCACATTTTTGAAATTGTGAGCCTGTAGGGCTTTTGGTGGTTTTTTAATCTTCATATAGCACCTATTGGGTGTTTTGATAAATAATAAATTATGTTATTAAGTGTTTTGATAAATAATAGATGGCTATTAAAATATTTTTAATCTTCTGACATACTTAACAACAGAGCTCACTGAACTGAGGGAAGGAGTTCTGGACCACTTTAGGCACCTGGGCACATTTTGAACTTTGAAAAAAAAATGACAAAGCTCTAACTACAAAATGGTTGATGAAGAGGGCATTACTAAACAGCCACTGTTCAAAGCCCTATTTCCAATCTGGCTATGGTGGGTATAGCAACAGAATCTACCAGAAAAATAAGAGGTTAACATGAGATTGCCACAAAACAATTATGAAGTTAAAAGTTGTATTGGTGAATAGAGACTGTGGAAAAAATACAGATCAAGGACTTGCTAGCACCACCATAACAGAAGGCATGAATCTTCCTCTAGAATCTTCATGTTCCTCCCAAGGGATGCCAATAAAATCAACATCAAATCATAGAACACAGTCATCAATACAGAGGACACATATGGTTTGATGATGGTTTTGGGGTGTCCCTTGTAAAAATCATGAGGATCCAGAAAGTTTATGCCTCAAGCCCAAGTGAAACAAGGAAACAGAAAAATAGAAGAATGCAGAGTTGTTTGCTTTCATGCACAGCAAAAAAGTATCACAGAGCCTGAAATTTTTTTGACAGGATGTATCAGTGTCCTTTAAGTTACCCTTTTTCATAGAAGTCAAGAAAATTTGCAGATATTTCTACATCTCTACTTCTTCTACATCTCATTCTCTCTTACTTCTTTGGCCCTTTTCACACAGGGTAACTAAAATGGTGTAGAGCGACCTTTAACGGAGGTCGTCTACACCGTGGAGTGTGCTGGGGCATTTATAATTTTGAGGTTCTATACCTCAAACCACCCTGAAGCGACCAGAAGTGGTGGCGCCATGTGTTTTTTAAAAACCACTTTTCAAGTGGTTTTTATAAAACACAAGCGTGCAGCCCCGTTCTACCCCGTCGCAATGCCCTGGTGTACATTTGCAGGCACGCGCAAGTGCATGCCTGCAGATCTGCCAGGGGGCGGGCTTCCAGCTGGCGAGCTTCTCCAGTTGGTGGAGAGCTTCCGCCAGTCGTAAGCCACCATTTTGGATGCCGCCGGAGTGTGGAGCAGCGAACTCACGCTGCTCCTTGTGGCGACGGACTTACCCGGCTTCTGGTAAGCTCCATTTCTGCACGTTTTACCCCGTTTCTCCCTCCATGTGTGGAAAGGGCCTTTGTATGCGCTCCTTGCTTTCTTCCAACTATGCTTTCTTCTTATCACTGAGATTTCTCCTTTGTTATCACCCAGATTGTTGCTGTCCCCCATGCCATTTCTCTCTGGTTTGTGAAGTTGCCAGCTTCCCATCTGGGTGAAGAGACATTCTTTGGCCCATTAAGATGGTCAGTGGCCAGAGAATCACAGATGTTTCAGTCTGAAGCATGCCCTGAAAAAAGTATATATGAAAGAGAAACGTAGTTTTAGAAAGAAGAGGCAAATTATGGGGATGGGTTATCCAGGTACACAGATGCCTGTAACCTTTAAAAGGATGCAAATAGAAGTTCTAATGTCTAATTTCTAATATATCAAAAATACTCCCACTGACACAAGGCAAGGATGGACAATCTCCAGGACTTGGAGCAGCACTAGCTCCCTCTGAGACCCCACCATTTTTGCCCACTACTACTACACCCACTCTGCCAAATTTCCTTTGGCCTCAAATTGGCGAGGTGACTTCTAGTCAGTTCTGGGCCCAAGCCTAAACAGGTCCAAAGAATGAATGCTAAATATATCTCCTAGAGGCCTCTGGGGACATGATTTCTGGCTGTCTTGATCCTAGAAACTGGTAAGATTGCTGCTCAGTCAGAACAACATCCTAATTCATCTAGTGCTGCCATGTCACCTCGGTGACTAGATCTAACTCACATTCTAGGCATCTAGCTGGTCTCAGTATCAAGCTTTCCTTCCTTTTGTGCTTTTTTTTTTTAAAGCAAGTCTCTAGTCCCTGTAGGAGCTGACATATGGGGCAAAATGTTCTGTCACCACACTGTTTTTGTTTTTGTTTGGTTTTTTTAGAAATAGGCTGGTCATTGCCTTTCAGTATGTTTAGCCAATGAGTGAAGTTTCACATCTATGACTAACGTTTGTACAGATTTATAATTATAGATTTATCCCTAGGTCAAAGTTAAAATTTTATGCCTAGCTTTTGAAGGAAAAAAAACAGAACTCCCTGAAAAGATTGCACAGGAAGCAATGAAGCCATTGTAATGAACAGGAGGTAGAGACACAAAGTAGTGTAAAAAAACTGCTAATACCACAATATAATTACCAAGAACATAGGAGTATTATACATTTTTACTGTCTTTCCAGAAAGTGTTTCATTTTATGAGGAAGAGCTAGGGGGTTTCCTTCAGCCTTATATGGGAGGAAAAAAATCACACATACCCTATTATTGATCTCTTCTTTCCATCATGCCTGATCTACTCCCCACACTACCCCTGCTCCCACCTCCCACCACCTGGTTTTGTCTCTCTCTGCTCCTGCACCTCACCTTATAGCAGGAACAGCATCACACAGTGAGGGTGGAGTGGTGTGGTGGTTGATGCAAGGGAGGGAAGCATGGCACCAGCGCAAGGTGAGGCAAGCTGGGGAAAAGGAGGGAGAGTAAGTGGTCCAGCAGTGGTTGCAAGATGCAAAAGAGGACAGCATTGTCAAGACATGAGATGAGACAGGCGAAGGGAAAGGAGGGGAAGAAGTGAAAGGTGGGGGGGTCACAGGGTATAAGGTGCAAGGGAAGTTGGCAGAAGGTGAGGCAAGGTGCAAGAGAGAGAGAGGTGTCGTAGCCCAAGATGTGGTAAGGGGGGGGATGGGGAAGTGTAGTGGCAGAGTCGAAAGAGAAAGGGAGGGAGATGTGGCTGCTGTTTATCCTTGCTTTTGTCAGCATTTTCCCTAGTGAATCAAACGGCAGTCACTCTTAGGGGCTTCCTCTGTAGGATACCACTGGATATGCCTGCATCTGACAAAACATTATTGTTGCAGCTGTTGTTTTGTTTGTACTGAGCCAGGAATGTACATGGTTACTTTAAATGCCCACCCCTTCCCCTGAGTTTGCTGAGACAGTGGTGGCCCAAACAGAGATCTGAATTTGGCTCTCCCTCTTACATGTTCAGTACTTTTAAAAAATGATACTGGTTCTCTTTAATCAATGGTTATGGCAAAATTGTGGGAGGGGGGCAATTGTCAGTGGTTGGGAGGCATATCGGCCTTTCCTTGTTCCATGGAGGTCTGCAACATATCCTCTGATATGCTTTCCTGTGCTACCCTTCCCCCAAAATTTTACTTTTTAATGAGGAAGATGCCCCATCCCCTAAGTCAAACTCCAGCTCACTTCCTGATTATTAATGAAAAGTCTGCCCTGGGCTTAAAACAGCCCTAGGAGTTTTAAAAAATGATGAAATTGGAACCCAATTTTTTTAAAAATGGTATGGTCTGTGGGGGCAAAAATGGCCCTTCTTTAAAAAATGTTGCTAAGGCTGAAACACTGTGTAACATGACTGTATTCCACTGGTTCTTTCCATTCCCCAAGTTTTTATATCTACTTATATCTACTACAGGACATCTACTTTTTCATTTAAAACCAAGCACTTCTTCTCCCATCTTGGCTCAAAGGTTTCTACTATTAGTATATAAACAGGATGTTCCTTTCCAAATGTCCTGTTGTGTTTTCTCCACAGCTCTTTCGCCAGCTGCCATACCCTACTGTATGTCCATTGCCTAGTTCTGTCCCATTGCATCCAAATGAACAAAAACATTTTCACCCTTCTTCTTTAGGGATGACTCATCCCAAACTAGGTGCTCCCCAGAACTTTTTGGGTTTCTACCAGGGATCAGTTTAAAAGCTGCTCTGCCACCCTTTTGATAGTAACTCCAGTGTATTTGGTTCCATTTCCATTCAAGAGATGCACACAGGCCTGGCTTAATGCCAGCTTTTAACAAATTTAACACAACAACACCATCTCATGCATACATTGAGACATTTCCAGCTGGCCCTGAGAAAAGAACAGGTAGAAATTCAGAGAAAGCTACCTTAGAGGTCTAGAATCTTAAGTTCCTTTGTGGTAACTTAACTGTCAACTTTCAGGACTGCGCAGCTGCATTTCCCCATGTTACTGGTATAAATATGCACCATGACCCTTGACACCTTCTTAGCATTACCTACCAGCCCATCTAGATCAAATATAATGACTGCTACCTTCATATCACATGAAAATATCTATATGCCTGTTACAAACCCAACTCTTTGTAAAAACAATAATCTTCAGCCAGTTAAGCTTTGACCATCACAAATGTGTTAATCTTTAAAGTACCACAATCTTTTTTAAAAGTGTTGTTAACAGAAAGAGCAACACCCCTCCTGAATTTCCCTCCCTGTGTCTCTAAGGTCTAACTCATTCATTACTAAGAGACCCCAACCAGAAGCATAGCCTTGGTTGGGACAATATTGGTTCATCATCAAATAACAGGCCTCTTCTAAATTATTCTTTCTCAGAGCAAGAGCAAATTGAGCAAGAGCAACCTCACATTGAAAGTGGCGAAGTGAGACCTCATTTAGACCACAGGCCACTGGCCCTTCAGAGAGCTCTTCTTCCACCTTGATATTCTTCTTCCCCATTTATTTTATGTTATTTTTTCTCAACATGGAACCTAACATGGGTCATGCCATGAATCAAAACAAAACACATATGTTAAAAAATCTTATGATAAAAAGTTAAAAGATAGTTAAATTGTCATATTAAAACATCAGTCCTTTAAACCCCTATAAAATCATTAAAGAAACATGACGATAACAATAAAATTATTGCACAGAGATCCTGTTGAAAGACCTTACTGCATAACCATTATGGAAAGACCTTACTGCTCTCCTATGGAGAGCAGAGGAGAAGCCTAGTCTTGCTCGGAGTAGCCACTGGAAAGGCCCTCTTTTATATCCTCACCAAACTTACCTATGAGAGTAGCGGGACTGAGAGGAAGCCCTCTTCCAAGGATTTTAAAACTCAAGCAGGCAAGGAGATGCAGTCTTGCATGACAGAAGATAAACTATCTTCCAAGGATGTCACCACATCTCAATCACAAACCTTTCTGTTTCTCTTAGGGCTTTATCACACCAACCTCCTGTCTCAAGCAATCACATTTAAGGAAACAGAAACAAACTGATATGGAAACAATCACTTTCACACCTTCTCTGCAATAATGCTATGGTGCTGTTTTGGTGATGCGTGTTCCTGCAATCAGTCTTCCGCACTACCTCGCTGACCCTGCCTTCCAACCTATACTCATACTACATAGAACACGCACAGTGTTTTTGGGGTGGTGGTGGTTTGGTTTTGCTTTGTTTGGCTGCAATAGCACAGTTTTGGTTCCCCAGTATTATTTATGTATTTATTTATTTTGCCATAATTGTAACTGCCACAGCAGCGCAATTGTGATATTACAGCAAAACATATTAAACAAATTAACAAAGTAAAAAAAGTAAATATGTACTAGGAAATGGAGTAAAAGCAACATTGTTCCTGTGCACCATGATGTCCTCTTTCTCCAGACATCAAAAGTAGAGTCATTTCATCCTGCCTGGAGATAGGGAGGGGGAAAGAGGAGAACAGCATCCACTCTCACCACATGGCTGTTGGAATATGGGAAGTGCAGCAGAATGAAATCACTGAACAGCAGCGATATTGGAACCATTAACGGGTTTTCTCGTCAATGAAAAGATGTGATCCAATAATCCAACAGTGGGACAGTCATGATGTTGTGTGATAAGGAAAGATCAAACACAGAACTAAGGCAGTGCAATCATGCAATAAATATATTGTGTGATAAAGTCCTCAGCATCTCTAGATCAACTACTTTGGCCTGAGGAGAATAAACCTGATCCCTGAGAGTGAGAGGCTCATTGCATCAAGTGCACAATTGCGAGTCCTGTCTGGAAAACAAATAGACACACAGGACAACTCCCACACTCTATGTGGGCTTTTGTTTTTGTAGTGTTTTTGTATATTGGATTAATTTATTTGGAACAGTGGGATGTATGTGTTCTAACAAGGGGAGAGATGACTCTTCTGGTGTCCTTGCCATATTGCTCAACTTATGCGGTTGGTTTACTCACCTATTTCTCTTGACATTTTGTCACTAAAGCTGAAATGCTCCATCAGACAGGGCAGTGTGCTTACACAGCAGAGTTCCCTTATCTTACTCTTACCACCCTGGTTCTTATGCTCCAACTTCTCCTGCAGCCAGGTCCCTCAGGCATCACTGAAAAATAATGGTATGTGAGTCGACTACTGGACTATATCCGACTTCCACTAGCAGAAATTAAAAGGGAATGTGGGACACTGGCATTGGTAATGGAGGTATGGGTAATAAGTGGTGATCAAGAAAAGGATGTGGGCAGTTTGAGTCATTCTGCAAATGCAGAGGTCTGACTCACTACGCACCTGCCTCAGTGTGTTCTTTTCCCGTCTGGGTTTTATCACTAAACTAAAAACAGCATTTATGTTGAACTCTGGTCTACACCTACACTTTGGCTTATTGGTTGCACTTGAAGCCTACGCTAAGCTTGGAATGATCACTTCAGTTTTTGTTTACAAACTGACTCTCACTCTGGTTAGGCCTGCCTGCACAACAGCCCTTCTCAGAATGGAAACATCAATTTGCTTTACGTCCTTTCTAACAGAGAGATATTTCCATTTACAAAGCCTCTGACAAGCCAACTTCTTTTTATAATTGCCCAGCAGAACTTTTTCCTCCTTGTCCAATGTCTAACTTCTATTTTTCTGGCTGCTGTGGCATTGGAGGTATTGTGGAAGAGGACAAGAGAAACACAGACTTTTAGCGCTGGGTTGCAACAGTGTGTCTGAAATAAACGATGTGATAAAAATTGAAGCTGGGAAAGAACAGGATTCTTCTCTAACTGATCTTGCAACAGGCAAGGTAAAAAGCAACTGCCTCCAGAATCTCTTACTGTATGTATGTGGAAAGCAAACAAAGAGAGAAAAGGGGGAAACAAAAGCTTGCTTCACCAGCTACTCCATCACGTTAGAGCATCATAGTTCTTTAAGTACAACCACCAAAATGGAAATCTTAAGTGAAGGATAGTGACAGAAAAAGTCATCTCTGGATGCATTTTGGAAGAAGCCGTCAAGTGGTCTTTTGAAGGTTCAAAATGTTTTTATATATTTATCCAAGGCTTACTTTATGCAGTTGTTTTATTTCATATATGTATATATTGTTAGTTTTGAATAAAAAGTTTGCTGAAACATTGGAATTGCTCCTCTTTTTTTTCTTTTTTTTTTTTGTGGTATACAAAATGCTAGCTCTGTCTCTGGTACCAAATTTTCTGTTAAAGTAAGGCCCTTGAACACATCTACTTTTTAAACCAAGATATACCTGAGTCTAGAGCCATTTCTACACGAGGTTGTCATCACTCAACAGCAGCAGGTTGTTTCTAGTCCATGAGTCATGCTACTGCATGACGTCATCACTATTCAGCTGCTATCCTATCCCCAAGTGTTGCAAAATCAACATATTATTTCCAGAAAAAAGTCCCTTAAGAGCCTCCTTCACTGCTTCAATCCCATCAGTTGGCTCAGTGTGGTTCCGTAATAGCACTTGATAGCGCTTTCTGTCATCACGAATCCAAGAGTAGGTGGAATGCAGGCATGCCCAGCTTGTCCCTCCCTCAGCGACATCGAGGGCATGTCAAGTTTGGAATCTACCACCTATCTGCATTTTTTTAAAATTTCTCCTTTGAGTTAATTTTTTTATTTTTTAATATTTTTTTTTAGCATTATAGCGCACAAATACAATAGTGTACTGGCGTGTCATGAGGTTACAATGTGGCTGCGCTAGTATGGCTTACAAAACAACAAACCAGTCAGGGGTGATTGGGCACAGTGGAGGTACAGAAAAAGAGTGGTCAAGGATACTGTAGTGCAGAAAGAACACTGGTGGTAATAACACTACTCATCCGCTTAAGGCGGAAGGGTATAGAAGAGAGTGTTTCTAACCTGCTACCATCACACGAATGGCAATGCTGGGACTGTAACAGAAGAACATGTTACTGCGGTAGATAACCCTATCCCTGGGTCTACAATTTAATATTAAAAATATCTCCACGTGTTTGAGAGGTCCCCCGAATGAGCACATAGGCAGGCACGGTCGAACAGCCGAAAGCAGGAAAAACCCGGTCAGGCCAGTAAATCCATAGTCACATAGCCCCAGGACACCTCCAGCCAGGTAAAACATAAAATACAAAAAGGGTCCTCAGCCCCGAGAAGCCAGCTTGAAGGGATTAACGCATCTGACAAACAGCCCATCAAGCGTGGACGATTTGCATACAGCCGAGGCTTTGACAACCCTGGCAAATTCAATCATGCTAAGGACGTTGACATATTAGAGCTTTGTTCTAGCTCCTCTACCTATTGTTCTCCCCAGGAAAGGATTAGCCCTCCAGGTACCTTTTCCCCCTTAAATAGACCTGGTTTTTGAGTGGCTCTTTGGATTGCTCACGGCTTCCCAGCAGACCGTCACTCCGTCCGTTGAGCTATCCCCTCAGCCCTCCACGTGCTGTCTCATCTCTATCTCTACTGCTGTCTCGGACCTCCGGACTTCAGGAGCAGGTGCAGTATTCCCCAGCTGTAACGCTCCAAAGCCCCCTATCCAATTTCCTCTTTTTTTATTTCTTGCTAGGTCTTGAGTGATTGCGTAAGTGCATAAGTGTGTACCTGCGCAAGTCTTTATTTTTAATAAAATCATTTATTAGACAATTTGGTGTGGTTTTCGGCTCGGCCTGACCCCATAAAAATTGGGTGAAAGATCCTGCCAAGTTACCCTGCCTCTTGCATTGCTATTGCTTGTGCTGGCTAGTTTCCACTCCCTATCACGTGGAGCACATTGAGGTGTCCCCCAAGGGACCCCAGAAATCAGGGTAACAACATGCTATTGAGGTATGGTATGAAAAGAGCCTAGATTTCTGACTAAGCTTTACCTGAGTAACTCAAGAGCAGGGCTTAAAAAAAAAACAACTAGAGGCCTTTCCACACTACACTGTTATGATGCTATTATTCCACTTTCAAGATCCTATGGAATTCTGGAGTTTGTAGTTTACTGAGGCCAAAGACCTCTCAGGCTGAGAATTCTAAATGCTTTTCCTTTAACTGCAAACCCCAGGATTCCAAAGGATGTTGAAAGTGGAATAATAGCACTATAACAGTGTAGGGAGGAAAGCCCTAAAGTTTATGTAACGGGGTGAGCAACCCATGGCCCCATGAGAGTTGCTAGATTGCCCATCAGGCATGCACAGTATAGCCAGCAATTAGGGAGACAATGGAAATTGCAGCCCAAGAGGCAGTGCTGACTAGCTGCTTCCATATCAGTGGGGTGGCAAATCTACTCCAGGGTTTAGCCTGACCTTGAAAGGAGCAACCAAAGGTGTTGAACATATTTTGGGGAGAGGTTCAGCATCTAGGATATTTCCTTTAAGTGTGAGCTAAATGTCAAAAAGGATTCATTACCCTATTCACATGGAGGCCACCTGCCATCCCTGCCAGCATCAGGAGGGCCACATATTCACCATTCCTGTTCCATAGAATTATTCCCTATAGAGCTCAGGTGCTCTGCTGTACCTTACCTGTCAGCACATGGGAACACCCTGACAAACAGTGGTGTCAGTTCATAGCACTCCCTCATTGATTTCTCCTCCTAATTCATGCATGGGGGACATGTGTGTCGTGCTATGGTGAACAGTAAATTAGCAGTGCCTAGGCTCCAGGATCTACAGGACTCCTGCCTTGCACCTAGCACACAATGCCCTTTCCATGTACTTTCTACAGCTCTAGCTGATGATTTATAAATGAAATGAACAGCGAGTATGTATAGTCTTCTTGCAAAGAGAGGTGCCTAAACCACCTGTTGGCTTAACAAAGAAGTCAGTTGTCAGGAATGTTAACAACCATGGCTGCTCTCTAACGGAGCCATATTCAGCTGTTATCTATGTCATTTGCTAGCCATTCTATTTATCTTGGCCCCCCCCCCAGTTCCTCACTATAATAGTACAACTACATTCAACCCAACAATCACTGGGTGTGGTCAACTTAACTGCATTTTCCCTGGTATCCTGTACTGAGAGTTGAGAAAATATGATTATCTTCCACAAAGTGCTTCTCCAATTAAGGTACAACCATCACCACCCTGCAGCTAATAGTAAGAGAGTATGCTCTTTCTTCTCCTTCTTTCCCTTCTTCTTTTGACATTCTACTTCCCTATATTTTCTGCCACTGTCCTTGTTTCACCCCAACTTCCTGCCCCAGATTTCCTCTTGCCTTTTTTTCTCTTGCAATTTGCTTTCTTTCCAATCTCTTTTATTCTTTTAAATTCCTTTGACCCAGTGTTAGCCCTACCATTAGTGAGAGTGAAGTGTCAGTTTCAGGTAGCAGATTTGAGGTATCATTAAAGGGCAGCAAATAATTTGCTATTTAACTAGCTATTATCATATTTTTACTGCAAGGGAAGAGAAGAAGCTTTTGTGAGATTGTGTTCCCCCAATGCATGCTAAAATGACTCAGTTGGTTTTGAATACCATATATTTTGAACTGAAAGGTTGCACAATGACACCATTCTCTGCTGTTTTAGACAGAAAAATCTCTTCAGGCTGTTACCCTGATTTCTGGGGGTACCATGAGGGACACCTTAATGTGCTCAAAATAATGGGGAATGGCAATTAGCAAGAGCACAAGCTAAGCAATGCAAGAGGCAGGGCAACCTAGTGAGATCTTGGACCCAATGTTTACAAGGTCAGGCGAAGTCAATAATCAAGCAGAAGTAAATTAAAATTGTTTTTCTTTATTTTGAAACACAGTCAATACGTATGTATGCAAACACTCACACAGACCTAATGAAAGAAAGGTAGGGGTTGGATAGAGGATTTTAAGAGGGATTTTTCAGGGGAAATACTACACCTGATCCTGAAGCCCGGTTTTTCAAAAGAAAGTCAGTTGGAGCGAAGATTCTCAGCATGTGGAAGCTGAGGGGAAGGCTCGGCAAACAGAGCGGCAGCAAGGCGGGATGGAAGCCAGGAGCGATCCGAAGAAGCGCTCAAAATCAAGGGGTCTTATAAGGGAAAATGTGCCTGTAGGCTAGTCCGTTCCCGGGGAAAACAATGGGTTTCGGGCTGGAGACAAAGCCTCCGAAAGGTCAGTATTTAGCGTGATTGAATTATGACAGAGTTGTCAATAGCGCAGACAGTATGCAAACAAGGAGTGCTTGACAGTTAGATATTCAGATCGTCAAGCTGCCTGCTCAGGGCAGGGGATCTTTTGTACGCTGCGTGCATACATAATATGACTTTAAAGTGTACTTGCCTGGAGGTCTCCTGAAGCTGCAGTCTGGCAATTACTGGCCTGTCTGGATTTATTTTGTATTGTTCAGCTATTTTTGGCTGTGCCCGTGGGCGTACTTGTCCGGGCGCCTTGCAAGCACGTGGAGAGGAACAGTTTGTGATGGCCAAATTCTTGATATCAAATGATATCTAATATACCACAGATCTGGACTAGAAACTACAGTAACAGGGCAGCCTTGCTATCTTCTCTTCCCCATCCCTGGTCATTCTCAGTTTTGTGCCAACATGGTTATCCCTTCTTCTCCGCTGTTTCTACAGTTTACCAAGATTGGTTCAGAAGCAGCTAGTAGGCAGCCGTGAATTTGCAGTTGAAGCTCCCCTTCCCTCAGTCCATTGCCTTATCATGGAGATATTCTGAATAAAAACAATGAGAAAACTCTCCTTTGGGTTCTGGGAACTTTTGATTCACTACCCACAAACTAGATACCATGCAACCCACATACACATGGATTAGGGGAAGAAATCATAAAGGGGGCGCTACAGAGAGACACCACTATTTAATTCTCTGGTGCCAACAGAAATAGTCCCCTAGAAAGATTTCTTGGAGACGTTACTAGTTTGCAGGCCAGAATGTAGATAAAATTAGTTAAAATAATTCACAACTGTAGAGGGAGAAGATATCTGAATGATTATCAAAGCACTTCAAATGTGTGTTCAGTTTTGGCTAAAGATAGTGGTTAGCAGGTGACCTGAGGATGTTTCCAGAAAAAAGACTCTTAGGTCTAGCAATCAAAAGGCATCATGTATCCAGTACATCCTTCCTGCATTCCCAAATCTGGGGGGAAGGAATAAGAAAAAAGAGATTAAATACCAGCCCCCCTTTTTTTCTTGGGGTCTGAAGCCACTTTCAGCAACTCTACCAAGAAATTGCTACAAATAGCTTCCCAAAAGAATGGTATGAGTGGACATGAAGGGGAAAACAACTGACAAAACATGATAAAACCCAATAACCTTTATGGCAAAAAAGTCATGTTTTTTAGACCAAGAGAGTGCTCAGTCTCCAAACCAAAACACTACAAAAACCCTTTAGAACACTCTTGAATAAAATGTTATGGTTTCTTCTATTTGTACTGGACAGAAACAGCTTTCGATATGCTTTAATGTGTCTTTTCTATATTTTACCTGCACAGATTCTCTAAAACCAGGCATTTCAATGAGCATTTAAGCTAGTTTACTTAATCTTAGGCCCTTTCCACACAGGGTAAATAACACGGCATAGCACGACCTCAACCAGAGGTTGTCTACATCTTGGAATGCACAGGGTCAGTTTTAATTTTGAGGTTCCACACCTCAAACCGTCCTGACGCGACCGGAAGGGGTGACACCGCGTGTTTTTTAAAAACCACATTTCATGTGGGTTTTATTAAACACGAGCGCTCTACCCCGTCACAGCGCCCCGTGTAGATTTGCAGGCGCGCGCAAGCGTGTGCCTGCAGAGCTGCCGGGGGGCAGGCTTCTGGCTGGCGAGCTTCTCCAGTTGGTGGAGAGCCTCTGGAAGCTGTAAGCCGCCATTTTGGGTGCTGCCGGACGCCGCTGGAGTGTGGAGCGCTGCTCCTTGTGGCGACGGAGTAACCTGGTTTCAGGTAAGCTCCGTTTCCGCATGCGTTGCCCCGTTTCTCCCCCTGCGTGTGGAAAGGGCCTTAGATGCTGCCTGTCAGATATACTGGAATAAGGGTTTTTGTTTTTGTTTTAGTTGCAGAGGTGAGAAGACCAATCAAGACATGTTTGGGATTTTAAAAAAAACATTAACTAGAGGTGTTTATAAATGCTTCATTTATTAAGGAAGGGACCTTCTAAATATACAAACAGCCCTACATAAAAATGTATTCAGCTAACATTGTTTATTAAAACCTACTGGAACACAAAGCAACATCTGACTTAAACATAAAATTTAACTGAATAGGTCCAGAATTGTCCTGACCTTTGGAAAAGTGATGCAAGTCTCACAGAAAGTCCTTCCACCTTATAAAGTGAACACATTTCATTTGCATTCCTCTGCACAAGGCCCTCTAATAGACAGGCCTTCTGGGCCTGCCTCTTCTAAATAGGTGGTATATAAAACACTTTCCATCGCTAGCTTGAACCTAAGTTTTCTTACCATGTTTTGAGATTTTTTTAAAAGACAGAGAGTATACACTAAAGATATTTCTTACAAATCCTGAGCAACAATTTGACTTTTTTTTTTAAAAAAAAAATTGAACTTCAATTTCCACGAATTTGTGCTTTAATCCATTGAAATCACCCATAAAGAGAATGGCTGAAGCCCAGGCTGATGGGGGTGAAAACAGAAACATCTGATTTCTCATCTCTTCCGAAAGCACTACGGCTCGTTTCAGAACTTTGTCATTGTAACTGTTGAGGTTTGCGGTTAACAGCATGCTTGTCCCATGATGCTTTGCATCACCAAATCATTAAACTAGTAAGAAAGCAGAAACACATAACCACAAAGTCAGTTTCTTTTTTTCCAAGTCTTTAGTGTTGCCTCAGAAGGTGATTTTTGAAACAAAACGGAAAAAAAGCCCACAAGGTTCTTTTCCTGTTTTTGAGACCATCTGCATGGTTGGCAGGTTACTCAAATACTCTTATCACTTAAAATAACATGGACATGAATTTCAAAACTGCTTACACCAGTTGCCCCCTCCCCTTCCCACACATATATCTATTTATTCACAGCGTTCCTTATTTACAGTATCCCCTTGCCAACTGCTGACACAGAAGAAACACAAGAGCTGGTTACACAGTAAGCTTTATTGTTGAAGCATTCATGACAAGTACTGTCTAAACTCAGTTTCTGACTGACCTTATGCCAAAGTAAAGCTCAGACAGAATATTTCCAAATGCAATTGATAATTCTTTCTTAACAGCTCGTTCCCTGCTCCCCACCTCCACCCTACATTTTTGCTAGACACAGGCTGTCAAGTTCTTCACTGATGCAGTTTCATTTTTAGAAAGTGAAATAACATACAAGCAGCTCCTTCTAAGGTCACCGGGGAAGGGCTGACTGCGGGGGAAGGCAGGAGTTGTCTCTAGTAAACATCTAAAGAAGACATGAAACTGTCCATGGTATGAATCTTGACCTTAAAAAACTATATACAATCTGCAAGTCAGGACATGTTTTTCCACTTCAGAAGAGAAGGAAGGGGAGGGAAAGAAAATCCCCAAGATGAAAGTATGCATTGGCTAAATCCACAAATTAGCCTCAATATGTCTGTTTTGCCCAGCAGCTTTGGGAAAAGCCGCCAAATATAACAGCTTTGTTTGATAGTCATCTCCTGGCTTAACTCCTGCTCTGGCCAGTAGCCATTTGACATTGCACAATAAAATGCCTGCAAAATTAATCATAAACCCTTGGGTTGGAACTCAGAGTGCTGCTTTCCTGGAGCGATGCACAGTCCACACAAGAGTTCTGCCAGCAGTTTCCAGAATGCAGGTTTTTGAGGGGTTTTTTTTTTTAACGACCCCATCTGTGAGGGCAGAGGAAAACAAACTAGGTGAAGTCTGTTCTAGGTCTTGCGTGAAAAAAACACTTGAGGTGCAAATGCTCTGCACAATCCACATGGCAGAAGTTAAAGGCGGCAGATATCTATACTTCACACTTCCACAGTCTTTTTGGCAGAATTAGCACTTAGCTCAGGAAGGAAAGAACATGTGTTCTTAAAAAAGACTTGTTGTTAAAAGCATTTCATTCTTTGCCCACCTATTAAGGTTGTCACTGATGTTGTTGTGTAAATTCCTTCTTAATGCCATGGTGGAAATGTTGATTGAAACGGCATTGTCCTACTTTAAGAATATGCAGTCTTATAAATACCCTTAAGAATGCAGAATAAAAATGGAAGAGGCTTCTTTCCATGCCAGTTTAAGATTTAGGATTTAAGCACCAATTGTGAACATGAGTAACTCCTAAAGTACTGAACTACTACTTCACAACTTATTTACAACAAAAGCAGCCACTTACACAACTCCCTTGCACTCTTGCTGTGTTGCTTTCTTTGGGTCCTGTATGCACCTCTTTTGGCCTGTAATTCCTGATGGGGTTGGAATAAGACGGGGAAATGGCATTGCTGGTTTGAATGGGTGTGGAGGTATTGGTTTGAGGTTATTCATCTGAAAAGCAAAAGTCATAGTTATATTCTTCCCTTGAGAGTTATATGTTTGTGACTACCGCGCCATCCAGTTTCTTTTCTGAGGAACTTTTTCATAGAGCACTCCGTGGGGGGGGGGATAATAGAAAGTGAGAAGATGAAACTGAGAGAAATTGTTAAGGAAGTCAATGGACGCTTTCACACTACACAATTACAAAACTAGGATTCCACTTCAGCTGCCATGGCTGCATCCTATGGAATCCTGGGGTGTGTAGGTTTGTGGTTGACTAAAATTCTCTCACTGAACATTTTAAATATCTTTCCTCAACTGCAAATCCCAGGTTTCCATAGGAGGTTGCCAAGGAAGATAAAGGGAATCATAACGCTATTATTGCATAATGTGAAAGCTCCTTATGCAAATAAAGAGGGCTGTGGTAACCAGCAGCCCTCCAGATAATGAAGAACTACAGCTCCTAGGATGTACTACCAGTGTCCGTATTGTCTAGGGCTTATAGGAATTGAAGTCTCACAACATTTAGACCTTCCCCACCTTTCAAACCAAGAAATTACTTTGTTGTGTCCAAGCCTTACTGGATGGTGTTCTACTTACCAAGAACAAGTTATCAAATCCAACCCATTTGAAAGAATATTTATACACCGTAGGTGAGGCATAGGAATCATGTAGGCATTGACAGTGCTGGCTATGGTTCCTGGGATCTCCAGTCTAGCAATATCAGGGGGTCTACATGGTTCCTACTCTTGCAATAGGTGAAAAGACAGCTTTTATGTTAGCTCAATTCTAAATTTTTCTCTGGATTTTGCCCCAATCAGGCGTTGGCCAGACACTAGAATGATTTTTGTTTCAACAATCTTTTTTTTCCCAGAAGGATACAAGCACTCAACCTGGCAGTTGGGGAGCAGGTGAGGAAGCAGGAGAAATGAGGCACATAATAGGTACAGAGGTGGTACAGGAATACCTGGCCACACTGGATGAATTCAAGTCTCCAGGGCCAGATGAATTGCATCCTAGGATATTAAAAGAGCTGGCAGAGGTCATTTCAGAACCACTTTCTATAATCTTTGAGAAATCTTGGAGGACAGGAGAAGTTCCAGTAGACTGAAAGAGGGCAAATGTTGTCCCCATCTTCAAGAAGGGAAAAAAAGAGGATCCAAATAATTATCGTCCAGTCAGCCTGACATCAGTACCCGGAAAGATCCTGGAGCAGATCGTTAAGCAGTCAGTTTCTAATCACTTAGAAAGCAACACGGTAATCACGAGAAGTCAACATGGATTTCTCAAAAATAAGTCATGCCAGACTAATCTTATCTCTTTTTATGATAGAGTTACTAGTTTGATAGATGAAGGGAATGCTGTGGATGTAGCATATCTCGATTTCAGTAAGGCCTTTGACAAAGTTCCCCATGACATTCTTGCAATGAAGCTGGTAAAATGTGGGCTGTACAGGGCTACTGTTAGTTGGATTTGTAATTGGTTAACCAACCGAACCCAAAGGGTGATCACCAATGGCTTTTTTTCATCCTGGAGAGAAGTGACTAGCGGGATGCCACAGGGTTCTGTCCTGGGCCCAGTGCTGTTCAATATCTTCATCAACGACTTGAATGAAGGAATAGAGGGCATGCTCATCAAATCTGCAGATGACACCAAATTGGGAGGGGTTGCTAATACGCCAGAGGACAGGATCAAAATTCAAAATGACCTGGATAGATTAGAGAGCTGGGCCAAGGTTAACAAAATGAAATTCAACAGAGAGAAGTGTAAGGTCCTACACTTAGGTAAAAAAATGGAATACAGAAATATAGGATGGGGGACACATGGCTGGATAGGAGTATGTGCGAAAGGGATCTAGGAGTCTTAATAGATCACAAGCTGAACATGAGTCAGCAGTGTGATGCGGCAGCCAAGAAAGCCAATGCAATTCTCGGCTGCATCAATAGGAGTATGGTGTCTAGATCGAGGGAGGTACTGGTCCCACTCTACTCTGCTTTGGTTAGCCCTCATCTTGAATACTGTGTCCAGTTCTGAGCACCCCAATTCAAGAAGGACATGGTTAAGCTGGAGCAAGTCCAGAGGAGGGCGACCAAAATGGTGAGGGGCCTGGAAGCCATGCCCTATGAGGATAGACTTAGAGAGCTGGCTATGCTTAGTCTGCAGAAGAGAAGGTTAGGAGGGGACATGATAGCCATGTTTAAATATCTGAAGGGATGCCATATAGAGAAGGGAGAGGGCTTGTTTACCGCTGCTCCAGAGACCGGGACAAGGAGCAATGGATTCAAGCTGCAGGAAAGGAGATTCCACCTGAACCTCAGGAAGAACTTCCTGATGGTCAGGGCTGTCCTGCAGTGGAATATGCTGCCTTGGAGTGTGGTGGAATCTCCTTCTTTGGAGGTTTTTGAGCAGAGGCTGGGTGGCCATCTGTTGGGAGTGCTTTGAGGGTGTTCCTGCATGGTAGGGGGTTGGACTGGATGGCCCGTGTGGTCTCTTCCAACTCTACATGTCTATGATTCTATGATTCTATGAATCTGCACCCTTACTTTCTGAAATTGTACTTTTTTTTTTATTTACCACAGCTCCAAGAATCCCTCAGCCAGCAAGGACATGTTGATTGGGGGATTCTGGGAGCTATAGTCCAAAAATGTTAGGTAAGGTTTCCATATTCTAACGCTGTTCTCCTATTGCTGAAGTTATCTGCCATAGTCCTTCTTCAGGTTCATAAATTAAGCTGCCTTCAAGTGTTTTGTCATTCAGGTTAAATAAACACCTCAGAAGGGCTGTGATCTTACACCAGCCCCTCTGTCTTCATTTCTCTTACTATCCACATACAGAGAGCAGCTTTCAGAATAGAAGAGTCTTTTCTGTGTATGGAGGCCCTCCACATCATTCAGAACATTGATTCTGTAGCATTCTGAATTGTGTGGAAAGAAGTCGTGTAGATCGGAGCGCGTGGAGGAGGAGCAGGGGCGGGCAGAGGGGCAGGGCTACAGCACATGAGGGCAGGGCTACAGTGGATGGGGTAGGCCTGCGGCACATGGGAGCAGGGCTACAGCACGTGGGGGAGGGCAGGCAAGGAGCAGCAGCACACTCAAAAAATTGCTGCCCAGGGAACACCAGCTCCATCGTCCCCATCCCTATGCCACTTGTGGAAAGCGTACACAAATTTCTCTTCAGAAAGTTCCTCTCCATCCAAAGAGAGTGACAGAAACCCTCAAGGATGGGACAGGGTTTCTTGTGTGTTTATTTAACCTGGGTTCCAGCATACCTGAATAAAACTTCAGGGGCAATGAAAAATGAAATTTGGACATCCATATGGCAGCCTTGAATCAAATTTGGTTGTGTTTTTCCCACACCTATAATTGTTTGGGAGATACATCCAAGGACATAAAGTCCCAAAGTCACAGAGTTCTTATAACAACAGCAGAATAGGTTCAGGAAAAAGAGCCTACTATACATAAGATAACAGTTGAAGGACAGCCAAAAGCAACTAGTCTTTCAGGAGAGCTGGTGCTTACCAAGTCTCCATCTGCACTACAATCTGATGGAATGGTTGTGTCAACTAGATAAGAGCCAAAAGATAAATTTAGTTGTAGCCACATAACAAAAATTGTACCCAACATCTATTAGAACAGTATTAAAAAATTAAGTCAGATTTTCAAAATTTTGACTGCTATCATGGGGAGTAGGAACATAACTATTTAAAAAGCCATAACAGAGATGAGGTTGTAGCTTTAAAAGGCAAGGACCACACAGAATACAAAGTAATTCAACTTAGAGTCATCATGGTACCCATTTGGCTATTTACATAGGCTAAATACAAAAAATGGGGAAAAGGTTACCAATTTTCAACAGGATGACAGAAAAATATATTTGTGTATTATTTTTGAGTACAATTAATAATATGTCTCAGGTGTATCCACACTGCTCTATTGTAGCAGTTCAATAGCATTTTAACTGCCATGGCTTCATCCTACAGAATCTTGGTGTTTGTACTTTAGTGCAGTACTTAGAATTCTCTGCTAAAGCAGACTACTGTACTCCACTGAAGTACAACACTGGACTTCTCTGCAGAGAATTCTAAGTAAGTCACCAATCCATAAATCCTAGGATTCCAAGCATGACAGTTAAAGTATTAGCAAAATCCTATACTTCTGTGCATACAATCCTTGGATATTAGTAGCAAAGTAACAACAACAATGACAACAACAGCTAGGAGATATAACTCAGAATGCAGTTTTTGCTAGATTTTTACCCCCATTTTAATTAAAATAGGAATTTAATTGAGCACATTCAGTCAGGAAGTCACTGGGACTTTGAACTCTGCCATCTGGAAAGTGGAATCTGTGTTTTCATAGCCTCCGGTTACAGGTTAACCTTCCAAATTGGGTTATTTGCAGATAGCTGGGCTCTCTCAGGCTTTCTGTGTAGACTTTGACACTGGGAGGATTTCTGTGGAATAGTAAAGCAGAGAGGAGGTTATCGTTGCCAGGATGTTTGGGGAAGGGGCGGAGGCAAGGAAGGGGGGAAACATCCAAGGCAGTTTCAGCTAATCTAAAATTAAATGTTTTATTTCACGAGAAGAGGTTGCAACATCGGCTGGAAATTTTGGTTCACACTGCAAGTCAGCACAGACAGGGAAGCTGAAAGCCCCTAGCTTAACGGGCAAAGATCAAGCCAGAGCATGCTCAGCAGACCAGAGGGAACACGTGATGACAACACAATCTTCTTCCATCTGTTGTTGTGCTTCTGGCCCCCTTAGGCACTTTTCCATCTAGTCTCACAAGCAGCCAGATCAATTTACTCCTGCCTACAGTACACACTGCACAGGCATGGCCTGAATAATTACTTGTGGAAATCCCCCTTCTGCTTCAACCTTTGAAGAAGGAATCAAGTAGCTTCCAAACTCCTGGCAACTAATAGCCTCTTTGGCTGATGGCAGAACAGCACAAACATGAAATCTCAAAATTGCTCCCATGGTTGCTAATGAACTGGAGGGCTGGTAGTAACAGTAGCCCAATGCATTGTGGGACTTTACTGATGTCAATAGGCCAGCCTCCCTCTGCTTGTTTCCCTTCTTTTTGTCTTTGTCAGCAAGAGTTTCAAGGAGCTGGGTTTGTCTGGTGACAGAGGTATGCCTTAGACCAGTGGTTCTCAACCTGTGGGTCCCCAGATGTTTGTGGACTTCAGCTCCCAGAAGCCCTGAGCATTGACCATAGTGGCTGGGGCTTCTGGGAGCTGAAGTCCACGAACATCTGGGGACCCACAGGTTGAGAACCACTGCCTTAGACACTTAAGAGGGCCTCTGTTTTTCCAACGATCGTGCTACCGATTACTCTGCCATTACATGAGTTACACCAATAAATAAATAATTTTTTAAAATCATTTTATTCAATTTCACATATAAAACAAACAATTGTTACTGTAATAGTACATGACATATTTTTGATCTTCCACACTGATCTAGAATTTATTTTCAATACCTCTTAATACTTCTATCTCTATTTGTACCGCATTTTAATGATGTTGTTACATGTCAGTTCTTGCATTTCAATCTCTTCATTACAGTTCCATGACTTACTACAGTAGCTTCCTCATTTCAAATCCTGGTCACGAATTACTCATTTTCATTCAACATTGTCCAGCTATTTTCCATTACTATCTGCCATTCCTTTTTAATCTCCTCTTCTGATTTCCCTTTTAATCTCTGTGACAAAATATCTGCATTTCTGTTTTCTATAAATGTTCCCCACCATTGTTCTATAGTTGGTATCTGTTGAGTTTTCCAAAGCTTTGCGTACTCGATCCTAGCTGTCGTTATCATATACAGAATTATCCTCCAATATTTCTTAGTATCAGTACCATCAAATACATTTGTCATATTTAACAAGTAAAGTTCCTGTATTTTAACAAATTGTATTTTCAATAAATCACAAATTTTATTATGTACATCAGTCCAATATTTCTTAGCTCTGGGACATGTCCACCACCTATGATATATTGTACCAACCTCTTTCTGACATTTCCAACAGAGTCCTGTACCAGTATTGTAAATCTTTTTCAACTTATTTGGTGTCATGTACCCTCTATGGAACAGCTTGTAGTAGTTCTCTTTCAAATTCTGGGCAACTGTAAATTTTTGTGTCTTTTTCCGGCTTTCTTCCCAGAATTCTAATTGAATTGTATGTCCTATATTTTGAGCCCATGAAGTCATTACTGACTTGATTGTTTCTTCCTGTCTTCCTTGTTGTAATATTTCTTGATATATATAAGAAAGTAGATGAGGAGAATTCTCCAATAGTCGTTTAATCATTCCCGTTGTCTCTTTTGGGTCTATTCCATAAGTCTTTAAATCCATTTGGAACCATAAATAATTTTTTTAAAATGAGTCATTTAAAATGGGAGAGTGGAAATCAGCTGGAAATAAACCAGTATGCATTTCTCCCATTTCATGTGATTAACTACTGTGAATAAGGAAATACTTTTCTTGTGGCTAAGAACACATCCTCATTCTCAGATTCTGAGAGAAACAGTTAGTTTGTACATAACCCCTCTCTCTCCATTTTTACTCTAGCATAATATGCTTAGAATTAAGTTTTACTCCCAGAGACTATCAGTTCCCTCCTAACAACCAAATCTGGAAACTCTTCCGCGTCATCTCGCTGCAGTCCTGGGCCCAGAAGGGAGCAAGTCAGCAACGCTCCCCTCTGCACGCACTCAATCCATGAGGAAGAGAACGCAATGGCACCACATCTTCCTTCCGCAGCGCAGCCAGGCTTTTTCCATTGCTGCCCTATGGGAGGAAGCGTCGCCAATGAGCTTCCGCATCTTCTGCATGGCCAGAAGCGATCGCAGGCACGAAATGGATTTTTTCCATTTTGCAAAAACTGCACAAGCGTGACGCTCCGCGACAGGATGGGAGCAGGACGGCGACAACGTCATGCGGAAGTGCAACCTGCTGACCGCTGCCATCCTGTGGCAAAAACTCAACAGCGACATTGTGTGGAAAGGGCCCTAGTATGCAGTATATATAGGAAAGGATCATGAAAATTGCAGGACTAGAACTGTGAATTCAAGAGGCCTTGAATTGTTGTTGTTGTTGTTTCCTCAAAAAGCACCCTTGCTCACACAGTATGGCAAACTACACTTGAAAGTGTGTGACTATGGCAAGAGGAAATGCAAATGAAAGATTTTTTTTAAAAAAAATCAGAAATTCTATTTTCCACAAGTTTGGATTCCAGTCAGTGAGGTTTGAGAATCCTACCTCCCAAGTTAACAGTTCAATCATAACCATAGCTGCAGAGAAGTAAATCTTACAGAGTTAAATGGACTTACACAGCAAGTATGTACACATATAGAATTGCAGCCCCAGTGCTGGTCTAGAATGTTTCTACTACTTATATTGAAATATGTCATTAACATGATGCCTGTAATTCATAATGTTCTCTAATGCCTCAGCAGAAAATAATTGAATTTACCATAACATGGAAATATATGAGTTATCTAACATGGCATTTAAGAGATAAATTGAAATCCCACCACAGCAAATTTATAATCCAAACACAATGTTGTATTTAGGTGGGAATACATCAAAGTTTTTGTAATCTACAACCAGCATGTCCAAATTGCTCAGCACCAAGGCAAAACAAAGAGGGCAGCTTATTCTGTGGATGCTTCTGATCACCCACCATCTCAGTCTGTCCAGCTATTTTGCCAGGTCTGGGGAATGAGAAAAGTGGGTTTCAATGCCTAGGCAATGGCAGGATGCATTGTCATCAGCAGATCCAAGGACAACTTAGAAAAGCAGTGGACATGGAGTAGTGTTGTTGGCTCTGGAGGTGGGTATAAATATTTGAAAAAGAGGACAACATCCATCTCCAGACATACAGATCCAGATGCCAGTCCAGCATATGGATATCCATGAAGACACCAATTGCTTGGATGATGCTACTTCTCTAAATGGGGAGATTTAGTGGCTTTCCCACTCCAAGGGGAAGAGAGAGGTCCAACCTCAAATCTCAGCTCTGGTAGTAGGACTACTTTAAGAAGCAGCAGTGAGAATCCTGATGGCAATGACAACAAAAGAGAGAAGCCTGGAGAGCAGATATTTATGTCTGCCCCATGCCTGTCTTTGCCACCTCCAGAAAGAAGCTGCTGGAATTAGCCTTCTAATGCCGGAGTGAGCAAGATTTTGCTCTTGGATCAAAATCCCTTCTCAAGAAGGGGCAACCACAAAGGACGGATGACTCCAATGTGGTTTATGCCTTTTGTACTATATCTGCAAGGTGCAAAAAGGGTAAAAGCTGTTTCCTGAGGATCCTCAGCCAAACCATGATGGCTTCTATGATGGACTCCATTGTAGAAACCAAACTTTTTATGGCCCTTCCTCCTCTGAGGGTTCAGCTGAGTTTTCAGCTTATATTAAAAGTGTGGGCTGCATTTCAGACCATGCTGAAATGGTGGCCTGTGCCTTCAAATGGTGGCCTGAGACCCTTTCTGTCACAAGAGTGAGGTTTGTTGCCCAGCAGCGTGGTCCAAATTAGAAAGCAATGTGAGCAAGGAGTTAAGAAAAGGCAGCAAAAATAGATCAACACCTTGTGAAGGTCCAAAGTGAGACAAAACACATTTCCCAGCACCCACCTTAAATACATTAAACAGGTAGTTTTCCTTACATAAACATTCAGAGAGCAATTAACACCTAGTTCAAAGCACATCTTCTCTGTCTGGCATATATAAACATTTCCATTCTGTCTCAATCTGTTTATCACTTTGAGATAGCATGTGAAATTCAGCTAACAGGAACTCAGGTGTTTGCTGACTTCAGAGAGTCTGTTACCTTAAACAAAGAATGTTATAAAGCCCTGGTGGTGCAGTGGTTAAATGCCAGTACTACAGTCACAAGGTTGTGAGTTTGATCTTACCGGGCTCCAGGTTGACTCAGCCATCCATCCTTCCTCAGGTCAGTAAAATGAGTACCCAGCTTGTTGGGGGCAATTAGCTAACACATTGTAAACTGCTTAGAGAGCACTTAGCTGATAAGCGGTATAGAAATACACATGCTATTGCTTAATTAACATTTGCAAACTGAGGTGGAAACTCTTTCTTCTCACCTGCACATTAAAACACAAGACAAAAGCAAGGCACATAATCTAGCCTAAGTGACCTTTTCACTTCTAAGGAATGGACAGTTCAAGACGTCTGGGTTCAGATAGGAAAAGAGGGAAATTTCTAACTTTGAGAGTGAGGGTTTCCTTGTTATTTTTATCACACTTTACAGCTGTGCACTGTTCAGAAAACTGTGGACTTAACTGGAGCAAAGCAAATTTGATAATGATAAGTGTATTCTTTTCATGGACCAGAATTAGGTAGGAGAAAGTTCTCTTTTAGGACAAGTGGGAAGCATTTAGGTCAGAGGCCGTTTCCACACTAGGCTGACTTTGAGTCCCCTCCCTAAACTGCAAACCCCAAGATTCCATAGGAACTTGAAAGTGGAATAATAGCATTATAACAGTCTAGTGCAGAAATGGCCAAAGTAGGCAGCATAGTGTAGTGCTTTGAGCATTGGACTTCAACACTGTTTCCATTACCAGCTGGGAAGGTGAGCCACTGTGGGCACAATATGAAGCCATATATGTTAATGTAAGGCTCCCCCAGAGAGGGTAAATACATTGTTAAGTTGTTGTATTAGTTCCTGTAGTTCTCAAGATTTTTTTAAAAAAAATCCAAATTCTTTTAGAATTAGAGTGTTATAGTCCATAAGTGAAATAGCACTTTTGCACTACAATTCTATGTCTCTTTAAAAAAGTAGTGAGGAAATTTGCCCTTCAAACCACAGGATCACATCAACAAACCACACTCTGGGTTTCAAAAAAAAAAAAAGTTGGATAAGCCCAAGTGCAGATTCAACAAAGCAGTACAAAAAGCCCCCCACCGCATGCATCAAAAATTGGAAGTAATAGAGATGGAAGTGGCAACAATGGCAAATCCAGCAAAACTGAAGAAGCTATATTGCCAGCACTCACAAGTGTTTAGACTAATCTAGAAGAGTCCTTAGACAGAGCACCTTTGCATCACAGTTTTCTCAGACAAATATTATTTGCATATGGGAAAAAGAATTTACACTGTCACATGGCAAACATGTGGTCAGGCATGGCCCTCCCAGCATGTTCCTTCCATTTCCCAGGGGACAGGCAGAAGTTCTTCTTTGTTCCTCTTTCTTTTCCCCTGAGTGTGGCATCTGTGGCAATTCCATTATAGCAGACACTCTTTCAGCTGCAGATGGTGCCAAAGGTCCTAAGGGATTATTTAGTTATTTAGTTATTTAGTTATTTATTTAGGTCAGAGCTTTTGGTTTATACAGGTCTTTAATTTGTGGAGTGGAAAGCATGCTACGTACATCATGCTATGGCCTTGTTCCCTCCCTCCATTCCTCCCCCCCATGATTTTTTCCTGCATGCCTCCAATTCTAAAATGAGAGCAAATCAGAAACTCTTTGGCTGCCTGTGTTTCCTTTTTGTGGATTCTGTAGATATGATGCACAGTCATCGTGTACTTCTCTAGTCTGTGAATTATTACTACCATCACTGTCACCATTTACTCAGTCAGCCTCCATAAAAGGTTCCTAAGATGGAATCTTTTGCGACCAAACAAAGGTCAAAGTTTCGCCTATGATAAATCATTGAGAGCCAGCGAGAAGGGAAATTCAGCTGACAGTGTCATCTGATCTGTGCAGCTGTGTACCAAATCTGAACTAGTTCCCCCTCTTGTATCTCTTTCAAGTTAAGCATGAGGCCTAGACATCTGTTAGTTCCTGAGTTACAGCATGCTCACATCAGTGGACATACCTTGCCCTGCTAAGCTTAGACTGTTTTCCAAAATTTGTGTCAACTTCAAACATAATTAAGCTCTTAAGTGAATCACTAGAAGCAGCTGAAAGTTTTGCTGCAATAACTAAATTGTAGCTTCAGCTGGTACTCCCCTGTGCGTTAAGGCTGTGTATACTCTTCACTAAAATGAATAAATAAAAAATTCTGGACTCAAGGAATGTAAAATTTCTGCCAAGGATCTGGATTTTTCATCCAATAATACAATTTGATATTTTCCTCCTTCTTGTGTGCTTGCACAGAATTATGAAGCACAATTCAGTGTTCTGCACATCTTTCAGAAACTAACTTGGATTTCTTTTTGTGTTTAAGCTTTTGTGTTTAAATTTTTGTGAGAAAAAGAAACAGCAGAATTTACAAGGGAGGGGGTTGCACATTTTTAAAAAGGGACAACTCTCAATAAATAACAATATTTCTCCCCACAGTTCTTCTGCGAACTAGTCTTGTGTTATCCTTTTGCCCTAACTTTTCCTCACTACAGGACATTTTAAAATATGCTATGCTTAGGCCTGGATTTTATTGGCAGCCCTACCTAAAACAAATCCAATATATCGATGCAATTTAAAGAGGTGTTGCCTCACCATTAAGAAACTGATTTGGTAAGTCTACTTTGGGACTGGGACCCAGTGTGGTGTAGTGCTTTGAGTATTGGACTAGAACTCCAGGAGACCAGAGTACAAGTCCCCGCTCAGCCCTGCAAACCCATTGGGTGACCTTGGGCAAGTCTCTCTCTCCCTCTCTTAGCCTCAGAAGAAGGAAATGACAAACCCTCTCTCAGCACATCTTGGAACCAGTGTGGTATAGTGCTTTAAGAATTCAACTGATCTTCAGGAGACAAGGGTATGAATTCCTGCTCAGCCATGGAAATCCCCAGGGTGACTTTGAGTAAGTCATCCTTCCTTTTTGTCTTTGAGGAAGGCAAATTTCCTCTGAATAAATATTTCTAAGAAAACCCTTTGACAGGGCTGACAAGTTGACTCAAAGGCACATAACAACAACTGTGGGATTGCCAATATGATTCAGGCCTTAGCTTAAATGGTTAAACCCATGCAATATTTTTCCCATAATTTTGTGCCTGTTTACTATAGGATAGACTAAACTACTTTACTCCATGATGCCAGAACTGAGCTTCTGCTGGACTTTTTCCCAACAGTTTGTATTTCTTTCTTAAATTTATTTGTTTGTTTGTAGTATTTCTATATACAACAACTTCAAAGAATAAAATAATCCAATCAAAGCTCAATAATGCGGTCTATGAGAAAATTCAAAAGGGTTTATGGATGAAGAAAGCTAAGGCAAAAAGATTAGTTTTCAATAAAAGCATAACATATTTATCTTCAGTCCTGACACACCACACTGAGGAGATCATTCTGAATCAGGCTTACTAGGTGTGTATGAATACATGCAAAATCCAGCATGGCGTAGTGATCTGAGCATTGTGTTATGGCCCTTTTCACACCTTACCTGATCCTAGCGGCATCCTGCAGGGATCTTGATAGAGGTTCTCCTGGGAGGGGCATGACAGGAGCACTCCCTTCAAAACTGACTGACTGTGGGAATGCAGGAGACACAAGGGCCATGCCTCTTGTTTCTACAGTGCAGACAGGTACTATCCCCCAGCTGCATTGGGCCAGGAAGTGCAGCCATTGCACTTCCTGACCCTCCACAGCTCAGGTAAGTGTGGGTGGGCAGTATGAGAGTGGCATGATTGCTGGTCATTAACAGGGAAAAACTGTCAATGATTTGCAGTGCAATCATGCTGCTTGGGGACGAGAGAAGGACAAGACCCAGACAACATCATGTAGAACCATTGTTCAGGTCCTGCCTTTCTCCTGTCCCCAATGCGGGACAATGACATCCTGCAGAAAAGGCCTATGATTCTGAAGAGCAGGGTTTGAATCACCACTCGGCCATGGAAACCCACTGGGTGACCTTGGGCAAGTCATACTCTCTCTGTCTCAAAGGAAGGCACTGGCAAACACTGTCTGAACAAATCTTGCCAAGAAAGCTTCATGATGGATTCACCTTATGGTCTACATAAGTCAGAAACCACTTGAAAGAACAAAATATCAACAACAACAATGAATACATGAACACTAATGGTGCAAATTTGCTTCCACTTCTGTAACACTTTTTTTGCTTGTTCAATCTTTTCTAGACCAGTTTGAAATAAGAAGTAGGCCAGAGTATTAGGGCCTTTCCACACTATACTTTTATAGTACTATTATTTCACTTTCAACATCCTGTGGAACTCTGGGGTTTGTAGTTTACTGAGGCCCAAGGGCTTTCTGGCTGAGAATTCTAAATGCCTCTCCCTAAACTGCAAACCCCAGGATTCCATAGGATGTTGAAAGTGGAATCAAAGCGCTATAACAGTCTCTTGCGGAAATGGCCATAGTGTACTTATTTCATTTCTACCTTCAGTTTTAAAACTAAAAGACTCCAGTCCTATACACTCTTATACCAGTATGGCCTCAGAGCACATGAATTGATCACATGCCCATCAGGGATCTTGTAAGCTTAACCAATAATACATCTTAGGCAGACTGGACCCAATCAACCATATGTACCTCGAGCTCTCTAAAAAGGTTTTTTTTAATTGAACACACAGATGTAAAGATAGCTGACGAATAGCAAATATTATGTTAGATCTTCATAAATGGCAAACGATACGTGTAAAATACACCCAAAAACCCAATTGAAGTTAGTTGCTTTAGAACTCAAAATGAGAAAACTCGTAAAGCTGCAAGTCTTCGGAATTATGCAATGTGAAGCTGTAAGGATTGCTTAGAGGAGGGTGAAATGAGGAAAAAAAGAAAGAGGTTCAAAGGTAAGGACAATATAATGCCTTCTTTCGTACACACACACACATACACACACACACACAGGTGGGAGCTGCAGTGAAAATAACCACCCAAAAAACTATTCTTTTGAGAAGTTAGGGAGGATTACTGGCTGGAACAGAGCAAAGGCAAGGAGGACACTCTAAACAAGATCCTCTACCATAACTTTGAGAAAAATAACAGCTAACAATATTCTACGAGCACAGTTTAGTTTAGGTATTGATTTCAGCAGAGGAGCAAAGCTAACCCAGTGATTTCAACAAGAGGCCTCTGGAAGGAGAAGACAACTAGCTCTAGTTCTTGGTTCAACTACACCCCACCAAGAACAATTACCTTTGAATTTGGAATTATTTTAAAACAGAGGTCAGTTGCATAGGGCTGTGGGGGCATGGGGGGGGGATTTGCCCCAGGTGGCAAAGTTTTTGGGGAGTCCAAGCTTGTAGCCATGCCCCAACATGCCCTGGCCATGCCCCCATGGGCACTGGCCATGCCTCTCGGGCTGTAGCCCCGCTCCTTCCCACCCACCCCTCTATACACTCCAAGTTCTGCCACTCGCAGAGGTATGTGACTGTGGAAGACTAGAGGGCCACATTAGACCCCTAGGAGACCGTGGAGGACTGCTCCTTCTCTCACAAAAAAAAAAATGCCCCCAAACACCTTTAAGGGATATGGGTGCATTTTCACCATGTTTGAGGTTTCAAAAAAGGCCTCTTTGGCGCCCAAATTGGCCTGGGTAGCCTCCCAATGTGATGGAAATGTACCCCATGTACCACCAGATATTTTGGAGCATGGGAGGATGTTTTTTAAAGATTTGGCAAAAAAAAAAAATGGTTTTTGACCCATGGGGGACCCAAGGTGCCTCCAAATATGATGGAAACATCCTCTACACTTCCAGAATACATTTGGGGTATTCTGGAGTAAATATGTGGCCTGGGGAACCACATGCAGCCCACAAACTGCACTATGCCCACCCCTGTTTTAAAGCATCTCAGGTAGGAAAATAATTGTGGCATTAGGAAGTTTTCTAAAACAAAGAGCTTCTTAAAAACATGGTTTGTCTGGACTTCCTGAGAGATATTACCAAATACATGATTTGACAAAAGATAGTAAAGTCTCAAAGAAGTATGCATTTAAGAAAGACATGACAGAAATATTAAGTTGATCATCCTTACCACAGAGGTGATATTTCCTATCAGTGACATTTCCTGTTTATAATGTATTGTTTACCAACTGCAAGACCACATATCGGGAGTGATTAACCCTCGTCTGGAGAGTATTCAGTTGTTTCCCAGTAGTTTAATCAATAATCTTGACTCACTTAATATTGCTGCTGTTGTTGTTGTTGTGTGCCTTCAAGTCATTTCTGACTTATGATGAGTCTAAGGCCCTTTCCACACGGGGGGGCCCAAAATGTGGCGGAACAGGGCAGCGCACACGGGGACAGAGCTTATCTTAATCCAGGTGGCTCCGTCCCCGCGGGGAGCAGTGTGCGTTCGCTGCTCTACACACCGCTGGCATCTGCCGGCGTGCACCGGCGCCCAAAATGGCAGCCGGTGACGCTCCGCCAAGTGGGGCAGCGCACCAGCCGGAAGCCCGCCCCTGGGCAACTCTGCAGGGATGCGCTTGCGTGCCCCTGCAGTTCTTCACGGGATGCTGCGACAGGCTAGCGCGCTCTTGTTTTAAAAAGACCACTTGAAAGGTGGTCTTTATAAAACACGTGGCGCCATCCCCGTGGCCGTGCGAGGGCACTTTGAGATGTAGAATCTCACCTTTTCAAACTGCCCTAGAGAATCCCGCAGTGTAGACAACCTCCTGGTGAGGTCGTCCCAGCGCGGGCTATATCCCAGTGTGGAAATGGCCTAAGTCCAACTTTTCACAGGGTTTTCTGTAGCTGAGAGTGTGCAATGTGCCCAAAGTCACCCAGTGGCTTTCCCTGGCCAAGCAGGAAATCAAACTTTGGTATCTAGGGTTGTAGTCCAACACTTGGACCACTACAACATGCATTTAGTGTTGGCATTAATGGAATCATATCTTTCAGAAATAGCTATTGGCTACAAGGTTTTGACCAAGAGAGGCCATCTAATCCTTCTTTGTCTGTGACCAGACCATTTTAGAGTACACACCTGCACATCTTGGCATGGGTGTTGTGTAGATATGGCCATCTTTTTACTTTTGAGAGATTTACATTTGAGCAAACATGTATAAGATTGCCCTCTAAAATTTCATCATAAATGAAAGATCTCTTGTGCTCTTCCAACACCCCAGAGGGGGGAGGCCTCTTTGAACTCATGCGTATGAATGACTTACACTTCCTCTTTTCATATGTCTGATTTACTGTGTAAAAAGAGAACTTGTAGAACAATGTGCAACACTTCTGCAAACAGACTTTCTAGAACAATGTGTAACACTTCTGCAAACAGACTTTGCACATATTGCCATGGGGAGAAGAGGTTTGAATCAGCTGTACCTTCAAATATTATAGTGAAAGAAGGACAAAGAGAAGAGATCTAAGAGTCAGCTTTGCACAACATTTGTTCAGAACTTGGAACAGTCAACTTTTTTGGCATAGCCATGGTGGCTAGGGTGTTCTGAGAAATGAAGTCCAGAACAATACCCTTTTTCAAGTTGTGCTCATCCCTTTGACTAAGGACTACATACAACTGATCACAATGTTTAAAAATATATTTAGCCATTGTGGCAATTCCTCACATTCCCTTTCACCTTACTGTTTAGGACAGTTATCTAGTTAGTTCCTCACTATTTAATCTGTAAACATGAGTTACACACAATACAGCCCAGTAAGCCCCATCATGGGGGAGGAGGTGCTTTGAGCCAAGAATGACTCATTTACCAAGTAGTATCACATTACTGAATCACCAGGACCACTTCCTACAATGTTTCCTTCCAGGCCTCATATTTAACACACACATAACTAGCAATTATGTCTAGCTGAGAGGTTTTGTTTTTGTTTTGTTTTATTCTTCTCTAAACCCTGTCATCTCATGAGGGCTCTCATCCATTTTCATACAGATTCTGCTAGTTTATTTTGAATTTGGGTACTAAGGAACTCATGCCATTTCAAAGCCCACTGAATCATCTTCACTGCGTCTACACGGCCATCCAATGAACCAAAAAGCTTACCAAATTTAGAATCAGCAGAATAGAAGGCTGCCCAGACTATGAATGTACTCCTAAAAGACTGTTAAGGTTTTATTCAAGTCAATGGCAAAAGAGGGCAGGAATGTATAGGTGCAAAGCAGATAAAAATATCGACCAGCAACTCAATATTACAAAATCCAAGCAAAGTATGCAATCCATTGTCAACATGGACCACATACTGTGTGTAACTCTACCAAGTCTTTTGCAACCTCTGGTGCCCCTCTCATCAAAATTAAGGGGTCAGACAATGAACAAAGTACATTTCTTACACTAAAAAAAGGTGTGAAGGAAACACATAATTTCTCTTAGAAGAGAATCAAACTCCAATAAGGCTCTAGGAAGTGTGATTCTCCTCTAAATAAGATGGGTGGTCCTCACAGATCTTGTTTTAGTGAGAAATGTTTTTTCAGGAAACCAGAAGCAGGCATTTCTCCACATCCACATCCACATCCACATCCACATCCACTGCCAAATTTTGGCAGTATACAGCAGAAGCCAGTGATGGTTTTGTGCCATTATTCAGGGATCTGACAGGCAGCCCTGGACCCACTAAATGTTCTCCTCGCTACCACAGAAGCCCTAGGAAAGACATGTAATTCTCCACAAATTAACATTCCTTGACTTTACTACACATGTTTTAAGCATGAAGATCACAGTAATGTATCCCCTTTAGCAAATAAGATTCATGCTCATAAGGAGGATTACAAGATGTAGATACAAATGTTACCCTGATTTCTGGGGTCCCGTGGGGAACACCTCAATGTGCTCCAAATAATGGCGAATGGGAATTAGCCAGAGCACGAGCTGTAGCACTATGAGAGGCAGGGTAACCTAGCAAGATCTTAAACCCAGTGTTTATCGGGTCAGGCCGAGTCAAAAACCAAGCAGAATTAAGTTATAATTGTTTTCTTTATTTAAAAAACAGTCACTGCGCACCTCTGTATTCACTCACAGAGACCTAAAAAAATAAAGGGAGGAAATTCGATAGGGGATCTCAAGAAGGATTTTCAGGGGAAATACTACACCTGATCCTGCAGCCCGGGTAGCCAGAAGAAATTCAGTAAGTCTGGAGCGGAGATTCTCAGCACGTGGAAGCTGAGGGGAAGGCTCGGTAAATGGAGCAGCAGTAACGCGGGATGACAACCATGAGCGATCTGAAGAAGCGCTCAAAATCAGGGGTTCTTATAGGGAGAAATGTGCCTGTAGGGTAGTCCATTCCCGGGGAAAACAATGGGTTTCGGGTTAGAGACAAAGCCTCTGAAAGGTCAGCACTTAAGTTGATTGAATTTTGACAGAGTTGTCAATAGCGCAGACAGTATGCAAATAGGGAGTGCTTGACAGTTGGGTAGTCAGGAGCGCTAATGTCTTCAAGCTGACGGTTCAGGGCAGAGAATCTTTTGTATGCTTGATGCATACTTAATTTAGTTTTAAAGTGTACTTGCCTGGAGGTCTCCTGAAGCTGCGTGCTGGAAAATTACAGGCCTGACTTAGGATTTTTCTTGTATTTTTCAGCCATTTGGCTGTGTCTGTGTGCGTGCTTATTCGGGGGCCTCACAAGCATGTGGAGAGGAACAGTTTGGAATGGCCAACTTTTCATATCAAATTATATTTGGCAAGCCCTGGGCTCAGACTATAGACCACAGTAACACAAAAGTACAAGTGAAAGCTTATTCCTATCTGTATTATGGTGTTGTCCGAGACCAGCTGAATTGGCTAAAGGCATCCTTTGCAGTGAAAATGGAGAAATGAATGTCAGTCTTTGACCACCAGCTACTATGCATGGATAGTTGCATGTAACTACTGTTATGTCTGAGTTGCATATAACTACAACTATACTGGGCTACAACCCTTCCTGCATCCTTTGGTCTCTGCGCATGGCACTCCAGTTATTCCTCTTCTTATGAAAGAGTTTGTGACTTGTGAAAAGTGTTGGAAGCTTTTCCATATTAAAAAACTCTAAACATAACCTGCATTCTTTCCCTGGCACAATGCACCATATTTACTGGGTGCATATAGGAAGGGCACAAGTATGGCACAAGAACTTTACACAGAAATTTAGAATAAGCAACCGAATCTGTATCAAGAGGGAGATGAGCCTAGGTGCTATTCTGCCGATGTAAAGCCTGACAGCAACAATCAACAACAACAATAAAGCCAAGGCTTCATATTCAAGGAGGAAATGTTTATTAACAATTCACAGATGAAAATAAGTGCTCAGAGAACTAGGGGACAAAAGAATAGTTACAAGTATGCAGGTCTATGAGCAGCTTTTATGTATGTCAACAACCAAGGCCAAAGAAATAAATTTCAAGATAAGATTGTGTTATGTTTGGTTATTGCTACCATCTTCCTATGTTTGCCCTGGATTGCAGTGCTTTGATCTTCTTGGGTTTTATCATTTGACTGGCTGCTTTTTTTTTTCTCCCTTCTCCAGCAGGCACAATTTAGATCAACCAGCTAATCAAAATGCAGTCTGTTTTAAAAGATCAAAGGTATCATTTGCAACTCTCTTTCAGAGAACTAAAATAGGGGCTACACCACTACCTTTTTACATGCTAGTCTCTGCATGAATACAGTACCAATACAATTCTCATTCATGTGGACATTGTAAAGTTGTAACAGCCAGTTTCATATACTTCACAGATTCCTTGCTAAGACAGGCTTGGGACCATTTATAGATTTTTTTTTTAAAAAAAATCTTCATCAAGATTTTTATGCTTTTCATGTATATAAATTCTTCAGCTCATGGTTTTCCATTTGGGTCCATTTCAAACAAGATCAGCTCTGAGTTTCAAAGGCAAAGCAAAATGCAAACTCCAGCAGACATGTAAACACATTCCAGCGGTTGACAAGAACAACTCTTGTCTTGCTAGAATTTCACTGAAATATTCTGGACATTTTATGGGGGATGCTAATGAAAGCCAACACCTAAAGCCAGTAGGAAAGAAGTAGACTATATTTGATGTTTTCTGTCAGAACTTAACTTGAACTCTTAAGAATATGGATTAGACAAGCCTTTCCCAAGTTGTTTCACTCCAAATGTTGCTTCCTGTAACTCCCATCATCTCAGGCTGGCATGGCAATGATTAGAGATAATGTATTTTTATTTTGAAAGCCACATTTGAGAGAAGTCATACCTATGTCATGGCTCTTTCTTGCCAAGATGGGCATTTGTTTTGTTTCAGAATTGGGTGTAGTTCCCAGCCACCCCAAGAGTTTGTTCAATGGTGACATGCATTCTGTTATGCATTCTCAACCTTTCTTCACTTGTGTACCCCTTGGCAGCCCATTTCTATAAATTGTACTCTCCCTCAGCCACTACATCCAACTGGCACTCCAATGCAGAGGGACGTGTGAATCTTTGGAGTTCTGCCATTTGAGGCTCTCATCTCACTCAGTCTTCTAGTAGAGCTAGTACCCTTGGTGAAGGCCTCTCATTACTCCACAGCAATTGTTGTCCTTCAATAAAACTTCATATATTATTTGCCTTCTGACCCTGTATCTTTAACACAGGCAGATCTTTTGGATTCCTCCCTGCTAGTCTCCCTATAGTAGAGAGCGTTTGTGATCAGCCTGTGCAGGCACAAAATCTGGCTGGAACATAGCGTTTGACTGCATCCCAGGAACCCCACTACTATTGCCCAATTCTTTATATCTATGGAGAAATGCTTTTAAAAAACAGAAGAGTACCTAATGAAATCTCAGAAGGCAGAAGGACTTCCAGGATTAGAAAATATAAATTTCAGTCCTCTGCCTAGTGCCTTTTTAATCCCATTGTCTCAACCAATCAGAATGGAGAGTTCTAAGTAAGTAAAATGCTGCAATGACTCTTACTGGTTGAACTAGTCAGAATTGGGCTTTTCTCATAGCCAATTTTCAGTTTGTGATTATCAGTGTACTTGCAATCCTAACAATAGTCATATAAGTGTGTTCCATACTAATACATTGCCAGTATTTTAGATGTACTACTTAGACACATAACTACTTTACTTGCCTAGCTCAGTAGCATTTCTTGGTCTAATCCACCCAGTCTTGACTGTCCAAGCAGCAGCTGCCATAGCAACAGAGATCTATTCTCCTGTTAATTGGGATACAGCAGACTAACTCTACCACCCCTTCCCTCCATTGCAGCAGTCAGAAGCAGGATCCTGTTGCAATTCCTCCTCACACAGGAAAGAACTGGAGGGATAGAGTGGGAACATCAGTCTGTTGCATCCTGATCAACATAAAAACAGACCCCCATTGCTTGCAGCAACTGCTGCCCATTAAGTCAGGATGGTGGGACATTTATGATCCCTACATATTCCCTATACTGCTGAAAACATAGGTATTGTGAAAAGAATCAGTTATGAATGTGTAACTCTAGGTTACATATTTGTAACTGTGATTGTGAATTCCAGCCCACATTTTTCTCATATACATATTCAGTCGAAATGAACTCACTAGAGCTTCTCAATAGCCACATAGGACAGCAATTGTTTAATTAAGACAGAACTAGCAGAAGTTAGCATCATGCAAAAACTGAAGATTAGAAAGCAAACTTATTTAGGTTGAAAAAACTCTGGGATTATACCAGGAGAAGAAAGGACCCCCAGCAACATCATGCAAAAACTCTCCCTGCTCACTCATGCTAGTACACCTCTATTCCACTACAGAATTGTTAAAATTGCCAGAGTGAAGGAAAGTAATAGAAGAACAGTCAGAGAAGGGAACTTCCCACTTCCTTGCTGCTGTCAACTTATCCCATGCTTTCCCACTGTGAGTTTGGAGCTTGGATTCTGTGTGTCCTTCACCTAGGATATATATGAGGATTTATGGGAAATTTTTATTAATGGATTATATTAAGGAATGTATATTTGGATATGTAGAAAATAGTTTTTGTATTGTATTGTAATAGCGGTGACTAGAAGAAATTATATATACATATATATATACACATACACATATATACATATTATATATACACACACACATGTACACACATCCTAAGCCTATATTTTTTTTTCTCTGATTTACTGTTTGGAGTGGCCACCCATCCCACTTTATAGACTGTTGTCCTCTTTGTAAAAAACTTATCAAAGGGCAGTCCTACTTGAAGATGACTTCTTTTGAAAGATCTGTCTAATACACATCGAGGCTGTGGCTGGAAGGAAGAAAGCTCAACCATGGTTTGATGTGGCATCCAAATTGATAAACCATGCTTTGCAAGTAATTAACAAACTAGAATCAGAAACTATGATCTGAAGCAGATTTAGAAAACATGATTTGTGCTAGCTGTGACTTGACATCCAGATTAATAATTTGCCTCTTTCACAATTTGACATTAGGAAGAAACACAGAGACCTTTTTTGCACCTTACCCTTTCACGGAGCTGGGGTGCGGGGCTCGCCCAAGCAGCCTCCAGCGAGAGGCTCTAGCATCCCGGTCCTGGTCCCGGTCCCATCAGCTCCACAGCTGCTTCCTGGTCACGCGAGAGCTCTGCCTCTTCCTTTCGCAGTGCAGCCTGGGACCTTTCCCAGGCTGCACTGCACAGGAAGCACAACCAGCCTGGCTCCCGAGGCTCCGCACACAAGGTAAGTGCGGAGTGATGCGCGACCGCGCAGCATTTTCAGCTTTGAGCCTACAATGAAAAAATGCATGCGCGGTCCGTGTCAGGCCCTTGAGCATCGCGCAAATGTAAGTGTGTCGTGTGGACCGCTCCTCACATTTACGCGACACTCAAGGGGCTCTTTAGCTTCGGAAATGCCATGCGAAAAGTTAGGAATCCTGTCTGTCTTGCAATATGAAAATGAGCATGGGGGACATTTGCAAAAAAGAAAGAACAAGCACAAAGGGATGTTTAACCTTTTCCCACAGGCTGTTTTTCTCTGCACTTGCTTCTGCCGAGCTTTCTCAAATCAGGTACTGAAATCAGAAATAAGCTCTGCTAAAATAAAAGCAGAATTTGCAAGACATAATCTGTAGGTGTGGGAGGGTTTGCCACTCATCTCCTGGAGCTATCTCCTTTGAATTTTCCTTTACCTTGCATCCATCTGCTGAAACAATGTCTAATACTACTGTCTAGTGATCTTGGGCACGTCACACATTTTGAACCCCAGAGAACCCCATGACTGGTTTGCCTTAGAGTTTCCATAAGTTGAAAATGACTTAAAGGCACACAACAACAACAAAGGTCCCTCACCCATCGCTTTGTGCGCCAGGTCAACAAGTGGTAGCTTAAAGGAACTGTAAAAAATATTACACACACCACATAAGTGCCACCATGTGGAAATATGGGGCATCCTCAGCAAAGAGAGGGCTAAAAATAACCTCTACTTGCCAGCTTTCCACTTTTTCTTCTTGCTAAGCTGATGGGCTAAAGTGGGAAGCTGGCAAGTAGAGTTTTTTCCCCCTACTAGCCTGAAACTCACCACGTGGCAATGTATTTGGTTCAGTTTACAATTATTTCAGAGGAAGAATGACACCTACTTTCTAATCAAAACTTCCTGTTGCACACAGGAATTCCCTTGAAGGTCTCCTGTCCAGATAATGGGAATTAACTTGATTACTTCTCAAGCTGAAAAAAAAATGACTTGCTTTATTGTCAAGCTTCCCTCACCCACACTCTGGCCCCTTCTGCTCTTAAGCAGGCGTGGCTGTTCTTGTTGCAGGCACGATCAGTGAGGTAATGGCCTGCGATACAGATGAAGTCTCAATGTGCAAGTCATTCAGACAATACTAAAATGATTCTAAAGCAGTTAGTCATCTGTAACTTTTATGAGGAGAGAATCAGCTGCATGTTATTGAGTGCCTTTTGATTCTTGCCTATGGCTTGTGATAGGATCATTCTCTTCCAAATCAAGTTGAACCAGATTACATCAGCTAACTGAAATGACTCACATCCTGTTCACCTTCAGATGTGGACTATAACCTCAAATTCAGTCTCAAATATGCATTTTAAAAAATGTGAAGTACGCCATCTGACTATAGCCATTTCTGCACAAGACTGTTATAGTGCTATTATTCCACTTCCAACATCCTATGGAATCCTGGGGTTTGCAGTTTTGGGAGGGGTCACTCAGCCCCTCCCTAAACTGCAAACCCCAGGATTCCATAGGATGTTGAAAGTGGAATAATAGCGCTATAACAGTCTAGTGTGGAAATGGCCTGTGTTACTGTATAAAGTGACATCAGTCACACAGGCACGTGCACACATAGTCCTCAGAGCTTGGAAGCAACTAATTACAAAAAAATAGGATTGTGTGTGTGTGTGTGTGTGTGTGTGTGTGTGTGCGCGCGCGCATGTGTGCATGTCTATGCACCTGGCAACTTATGACAGTCCTATGAATTTTTCATAGGATTTTCTTAGGCAAAGAAGGTGGCATTGCCAGTTTCTTCCTCTGAAATAATAGCCCATAGCAACTGGTATTCCTTGACAGTCTCCCATTCAAGTACTAACCAGGGCTGGCCCTGCTTAACTTCTAAGATCAGACAGGATCTGGTGCCTTTAGGATATTTAGCGACCTGTATTGAATTACTTATTTTTTTAAACAACAAAGGAGTAACAAGACACATGACTGTTCTAACATAATGAGGGATAACTTTGCTCCTTCTTTGTGTCATTTTTAGTTACTTTTACAGTTTAGGGATGCATTGCCTTTGCTATTGCTGCTGCTGCTGTTGTTTTTAAGGTTATGTGCCCTTAAGTCAGTTCTGACTAATGGTGAGCTTAACGTGAACTTATCATGGGGTTTTCTGGAGCTGAGAGTGAGTGGCACACCATGGTTGAGCAGGGAATCAAACCCTGGTCTCCAGGGTCATAGTCCAACACTCAAACCTAAAACTAACTATTAATGTCATTTTGAACAAAGCAAAGCACAACTACTTAACTAATCAGGCCTCGTAGTATGTATATGAAGTTTCAAGTATCTACATTTCGTGTTTTGGGGGCTATGGGTCTGAAAGACCCACAAAGACACCATAGCCAGAATCCTGTTCATGTCTCAATCATGTGTAGGTTTGTCTATTAAAGTGGTTTGTTGTTGTTGGTTTTTTCCCAATATGCAGTGTCCACATACAATTCAAGGTGATGGAAGTGGAGCTGTGCATGTGATATTACTGCACACAGAAGTATATATTCTCAGGCCATTTCTGCGCTAGACTGGTTATAGCACTATGATTCCATTTGCAACATCCTATGGAATCCTGGGGTTTGCAGTTTTGGGAGGAGCCAAGTGGCCCCTCCCTAAACTGCAAACCCCAGGATTCCATAGGATGTTGCAAGTGGAATCATAGCGCTATAACAGTCTAGTGCGGAAATGGCCTCAGTCACGATGTATCTGTCTGTCCCCTCTGGTTACACAATTGGTATCATTCTTTTGCATCTGCTTGTGCCTTGGGTTGCACATTCAGATGGGCACTATTGTTGTTCAGTACAAGAGATATATACTATGAAACTTCAGTGTAGTTGAACCTATCTATCTATCTTTGATAGGCACACATACACCCCGGGGCCTCTCCATTAATCTTTTGTCTTGAGCTCTGATGGTGACAGCTGAGGAAACATCAGAATAATGCAGTACTGCTAACTGAGTGTGTGGCAGCATGAAAGCCCCATGTTGCCTTATGGCATGATTTGATACCTCCCATGGCACTAGTTAACAATAGCAATAGCGATAGTGTTACCGCAGTTTTCTGGCCCGAGCTTAGGGGATATTAGTTATCATTTGATATCAATAATTTGGCCTTCTTTACCTATTCCTCTCCACGTGCTTGCAAGGCCCCCGGACAAGCACGCATACAGGCATGGCCGCAAATCGCTGAAATATTCCAAACTAATATTGGCAGGCCAGAAATAGCCAGACTGCTGCTTTAGGAGACCTCAAGGCAAGTACCACATTATGTATGCACACTACTTACAAAGGACTCCCTGCCCTGAGCAGGCAGCTTGACGAGCCAACTCTGTCATAACTCAATAATGTAAATCACTGACCTTTCGGAGGCTTTGTCTCCAGCCCGAAACTCATTGTTATCCCCGAGAACGGACTAGCCTGCAGCCACATTTTCCCCTATAAGACCCCCTGACTTTGAGCGCTTCCTCGGATTGCTCTTGGCTTCCATCCCGCCTTGCTGTTGCTTTGTCCGGTGAGCCTTCCCCTCAACTCCTCGTGCTGAGAATCCTCACTTCCATGAACTCTTCTTCAGACTACCCGGGCTGCAGGACAAGTGTAGTATTTCCCATACAAAACCTCCTCTTGAAATCCCTCTATCCAGTTCCTACCTTTATTTCCATAGTTCTCCATGTGAGTGTGTTGCATACACGTGTTTGACTGTATATCAATAAAACAATTATTATTATTTACTTCTGTTTGATCCTTGACTTGGCCTGACCCTGTAGACGTTGGGTAAAAGATCTCGCTACGTTGCCCTGCCTCTTGTAGTGCTAGCTTGTGTTCTTTGCTAATTCCCAACTTTGTAATATTTGGAGCGCACTTTGGTGTCCCTCCCGGGACCCCCAGAAATCAGGGTAACAATAGCATGTGTATTTCTATACCGCTTATCAGCTAAGTGTTCTCTAAGCGGTTTATAATGTGTTAGCTAATTGCCCCCAACAAGCTGGGTACTCATTTTACTGACCTGTGGAAGGATAGAAGGCTGAGTCAACCTGGAGCCCAGCAGGGATCAAACTCACAACCTTGTGGCTGCCATACCAGTATTCCAAGAGAGCTTGGAAACCTGACAATAGAGCACACCAGTTAGAACATCTTTCCAAAGGACACTCTAGCCACCACATAGAGAGAGTGGTGTTTCCAGTGTTCTTCCTTGGTATCACTTTGACATCTTGTTCCCACCCACACACAAACACATACACATGCCTTTCTGCACAGTGGAAGCATATTCAGTTGGAAGTCATCACCTCAAGGAATGTTGAACACCTTGAAGTATCAGTTGATAATATTTTTGGTAGTTTTGGCACTCCTCATTTCACCAATGGAAGAGTGAGGGCTGGGGAAAATAAGATCTCCCAGAAGATATCAACTCAAGGTACTTCAGATACTTGGAAGCTGTAGCCTCCTAATCCCCAAACTTTCATGATAGAAAGGCAGAAAGATGTTGGCTGTGTGGATGTGTATATGATGTGTGTGGCTGGTGTGTGTGAGTGCATCTCCTCATGTGAGGAAAAAAAAAGGTGGAAAATGGAGGAATTGGCAATCATTGTTCTGCCTCACTGCTCCTCCCACCACTACTACTACTACCAAGAAAGGACACCTCCCCATCTGCCCACCTGGTGTGTGTGTGTGTGTGTCATGTGTTACATGCTGCAGCATTAGATCACTATAATATTAAATATGTAACATTAAAGAGATGCCTTTATGATAGCTTATCATATCTCCACAGGGTTTTTTGTGGGCGGGGGAGAGGTGATACCCAGGAAAGTATGGAAAGTTGACACTCTTTAGGAAATGGAAGTGGGGTGGGGGGAAAGGAGAAAAGGTAGAGAAACCATTTGGGGCCAGTCTGTAGTTCTAATAAACTGCAGTATGGAAGAAAGAGCACCAGGCAGTGATATCAAATAGCAAGAAGCTACTTATGTGTATAAATCAGTGTGGGGAAAAGAGAAGAAAAAGAGAAAACAGGACAATTTCAAATTCCATTTCAGATATGACTTTCAAGTTGAATAACATTGTTGTGGCCAGGAAAGAGACGAAGACCAGGTTTCCAGGGAAAAATCAAAAAGCCATTTTATTGTTTAACAATTCACTTGCGCAAGGACAACAGTTATCCCAGAACTGTTGTGTCAATTAATTGAGGTAGCATCACTATATACCTTTTGCCTTCTATGTCAGCAATCAATCATTTATTTAGCCCGCCCATCACTGAAGAAAAAGATCTTTAGTTAACTTTTCCATTACATCATTGACTGGCACAGGGATGAACAAAGAGTTAGTTAGAAAATGATACAAAATGATGCATGTAGTCAAAATGAGGGAGTATGCCTACTCCCATTTAGTTCCCAGACCTTTGAGTGTTGCAAGGCCATTCCTAAAATTTGAGATAAGACAAAGACATCTGCAGTTTACTCAGAGGCACAATTCAATTCGCTTATTTTTCCTATTCAAGTGGCATTGGATTTAACCCCTTCAACATGACTCTGAATGCTAACATTTTTTTATTTTTGTGGGTGCATTTGGAATTGTAGGGGCTGAAACTGGCCATTTCTTGCCTTAAAATCAGCCAAGGGGGAGCCCCCCAGTCAACTGAGAGGTCAAAGAGTGAATCTTGCCTTGGAAATCAAAACTGTTATTATTAAGACTTTTGGTGGGGAAGCCTGAGTTTTCACATAGCTTTATATGACAGCATTTAAGTTCAGCAATGCCTAATTTAAACTCTTATTTCTCATGGCCTCTTTCTATTCTGGGATAAGTCATGTAAAAAAGAAAATCCAAGAGATTAAGGGAAGGGCACTATTAATTTGGTAACTGAAACATGTGGCCTGGAAGAAGCATGTAGAAGAATTCATTCCTGGAGTCATGCTGATGCAGTGATATAAAAATAGCAGAGGGAGAGAGGAGGCCAAAACATCTTCTGAGAAACAAACATCTGGACCTTGAAGTATGTGTGTAAGAGTTATAGCTGTAAAAGTGAGGAGGGCTTCTGAAAAGGCCAGACATCTGGGTGGGCATCTCAGAGTTGTTGCTTTGATATCCTCCATTTCCAGAGAGGCCCCTTTTCTTGGAGAGGCAGCTGCCGGTGAGAACAGCAGATGCTCCATTTAAGAACACTGTGGCAGAGAGTAACTATTATTATGTTTTAAAAGCATGGTCTAAATTATGGGCTTGTAGTTCCAATGTGGGCATTGAACAATGATGTTTGTTTGTTTTTTCATCTTCTGATTTGTTTGTTTTTTAATAACACCAGCATTAAGTCAGCCATACAACTGCACCAAAGAACAGTACTATCTTTGGAGCTGAGAAGGATTCCTGGGTCATGCAGTCTCTCCCTTCTCTAAAGCAGACACTCTAGACGTTTAAAAAAACATTTTTCATAGGTATCACCTACAAATGTTACTCTGGGGACTGTAACTCCTAGAATCCCCCAGCCAACATGAAGGCTGATTGTGCTGGCTGGGGGATTCTAGAAACTGTAGTCCTAAACAAGGTTTGTTCAAGCTCTGTACAAGTAACCATGTTTTCACAAAGAGGCAGGCTGAATTCTCAAGAAATAAACATAGACTGACATATTATGAGTGAGGGTTAGCAGCAACTGGGCTGATGGGCAAGCAAAGTCTATGTTCACTTGTCACAACTGTGGCCATTTCCGCACTAGCCTGTTATAGTGCGATGATTCCACTTTCAACATCCTCTGGAATCCTGGGGTTTGCAGTTTTGGGAGGGGCCAGCTGGCCCCTCCCAAAACTGCAAACCCCAGGATTCCAGAGGATGTTGAAAGTGGAATCATCGCGCTATAACAAGCTAGTGCAGAAATGGCCTGTAATTCAGAAGAATCCACAGGCCCAATGGAAAAGGGAACAGAGAGAGAAACAAGAGCACTCAAGAGATTGAAGTATATCTTTCTGCATCACACAGCCAAAGCTGCTTGATGCCATGGCTCCATCTTAAGGAATCTTGGAATTTGAGGTTTACTGAGCTAATCTGGAATTTTCTGTTAGAGACCTCTAGTATAATCCCAAACTACAATTCCCAAGATACCCAGAGAAGACAGATTAAGGATTAAATCAGTGTGCCTTGGGAATTATAGATAACTGAGTGTCTCAGAATTCTCTAGCAGAGAATAATGAATACCCTTCTAAGGCCTCTTCTAGATGGGGCAAATGTGTCAGGAGGTGGCCATATTGTTGCCATACATCCTAGATTTTTTTAAAAAAGATCCAAATAATGTTTTGCCAGTCACATAATATTTCAGGTGATTTGTTTTCCTTTTACGCAGTATTCAGAAAGATTTGTTCCTACCTAAAAGGCTGGGTGTGTTTTTTTTTAATCCATTTGGCCATCACATGAATTGTGATAACTAAAGTAGGCATGCCAGTCTCTTCCTTCACTGTTTTCAGAATGCTTTCACCTTCTTCCCTATTTCCCTTCTCTCCCCGACTCTTTTTAATGTTTTAATTTTTTATCTCTCTGAGAACCTTAGTGATAAAGAGGTAGACTTCAATCTCCCCTGCAACACACACACACACGCACACACACACCCATCTCAACTAGGATTGAAGCTGCAAGGGTGGAAAGGGAGAGGCAATTCCGTGAAGGGTTCCTCAGGTTGACTAGTGTGCAGGGGGCATTGATCTTTCTGTGCACAGGAACCTACTGCTTTTACACTTAGATACTAGCCGACTGTTTTTTTAAAATCTCTGTAGTGCTAAAGAGGTAACTGTGACAGCACTGTTCATGTGTTTGTTCCCCCCTCATTACATTTCTTAGATGAAAACTGGGACATACATACCAAAGCAGTATCAGAGTGTAGTTAAAGTGGCAGAAGTTATTAATACGGAAGAAAACACAAAATAGGAGAAGCTGTGGCAGTTTGCTTTTGCCTGAACCTACTGGAAACGGCAAGATTTCACCTTTTCCCTCTCTTCTCCACTCTCTCTTGTTAAATTAATTGCAAATTATTGTCTGCCATCTGAACTCAGTTTGCAGCAATTGAAGTAAGCAGAGGACAATGGGAGAAAGTGGGAAGAGGAGAGAGAAACAGGCATTATAAGAGCAGCTGAAGAAGTGGGACAACAGACAATTAATTGGGACGGTCTCTGCCAAATCAAGACAGTTGAGCTGTGGAGGGAGGAACTAAAGCTCAGCATTAGCACCATTACCATTTACTACTTTGGAACTATACCTCTACAGACATTTTTAACTATTAAAAAAAAATGGTAAAGGAGGCACTGAGGCAGAAAAAGGAGAACATCATGTGAGAATTGCAACAATCTGGAAACACAGCTGGGCAATCTGAGAGGGTTGGAAAAACACCCACATATAATGTCACAAGTCATGTCAAAAGCAAGATGCCCTCAAGGAACCAAAATGTGCCACTTTTCTATTGAGGTTCTTTTTTCCTCCAAGCCAAGATTGTATAGGGTTGCCAAGTCAGGACTATATCTGACCCTGAGATTTCAGTGGCAATATTTGAGACCTAGAGATAACTTCTGGTGATGTCATGGAGGGTCCCAGTGAGGTTACCAGAGGCAGCTCCTGATTATAACATTAACCATGAAGCATCAACCATAATTATACAGAAAATGCTATTCAAACAAACAAACAAAATAATACTAAGGGCCTTTCTGCACTACACGGTTATAGTGCTATTATCCCACTTTTGACATCCTATGGAATCCTAGGGTTTGCAGTTTTGGGAGGGGCATGTAGAACTCTCAGCCAGAGAGCTCTTGGGCCTCAGTTAACTACAAACCCCAGAATTCTACAGGATATTGAAAATATATTTTAAAAATTTATTTAAAAAAGAAGAAAGTGAAATAATGGCACTATAGTGTAGTGCAGAAAGGCCCTTAGTGTTAGACATTAGGAAAATATATACACACACATTTTAAGGGGGTGCTCTTCCATTGATGTTCCTCCCTCTTACCTTGAAGATCTGAGAAGAGAGGTTGGGCCTTGAGAACAGTACTATTTGGACAGGAAAGCAACAATTAAGTGTCAAGAAGCAAATTAAATATTTAAATCAGCATAAACCACCCATCTAAATGAAACCTATGCTACAGATTGCAGGATTTCCTCAGGATGAAGAAATGACTGTTACAGTGGTTTCAGGCTGATATAACTGTATTGTAACTGAGCTGTGTAGACTCAGTTTGATATGGTTTAATTGGCAAAATGTATTAATTGGTAGATATGTTTAATTGGCATAAAATATAAATCATATACACTTATGACTGGAAGCCATGTGGAAGAAGGGACCTTGGTTGAAAACAGGCCAAAAGCATGGCCAGGTTGACCCCAGCATGGCCAGCATGGCCAGGTTGCAAAGATAATCCTTTCAATGAGAACAGTAGCCAAGCTGGGAGCAGAGCAAAACCCCCTGCTGGGTGCCTTTCCTATGGAAACTCCTGTACTAAGGAAGGATCCTTAGTAAATATTTTTCCAACCTCAAATACAGGCAAGCAGAGCAATCCCCCTCCAGCTGTGTGCATTTCCTATCAAAGCCTTCTGAACATCTTCCACAATCCTATCCTCAACACAGACCTGACATGTAGTTATCGAAACCTTTGCCACCTACATGCTAATACTTCCTTCACACACTAAAACCATCAATCCATTCTGACTACCTTTTGCCCACCCTGCAAACTTCATTGTCTGCCCAGGCAGAGAGTCATCAACACTTCATGTCTTCAGGGCAGGTTTTTGGGTATAAGAAACCCTGATTTGGGGTGTCTCAACACAGCATTTTGATCTCAGGGATCCACTTTATCACTCTGACTTTTGATCAGTGCTGTCCTTGGGCACAAGATTAAGCCATCTTGTCCTTTTCTGCTTCTCTTTAGATGGTAATTATTACATGATCCCTTCTATTTCTGCTATCCATTTTCCTCCCTTTCTTTTCAGTTAGCCTTGTGTGATTGCTTGTGTGTGAGACGATTTTGTGTGTGCATGTGTATTTTCCCCCAATGAAACACATTTAAATTGAACTGTAAGTCTTCTGAATGGTCTTTTTAGCAGGAACCCTGCAAACATAGGTGAAAAGGTCTTACAGTTACCCCTTCTCTTGCAATATTCTTAATTTAATTCATTCCCCATTTTTACATTTAATTATGAGTTCTGATAGAGGACCTCATGGAATCCCATGCTTTTGGGGTAACAGTACATGCAGATACACCTAAGAGTCAGGGGAAAGTGTGTACAACATATGGAAAGGAGGAAGCCAGAGAGACTGCAGAAGTGCAGTGGTCTGCACAAAGCAAAATTAAATGGTATGAAGGCTAGGGTCTGAGGACTAATTGGACAAGAAACAGATTGTTCAGCTTTACAGGTAAGGAACTAAGTAGCAGTTTAGCAATCTGGGAATTCATGTAGACTTAACAGCTCTTCATTAATCTCTTCTTTCACTGGGGCTACAATAAGATATTCACAGCCTACAAGCCCAGTGGCAGGGTTGCAGCCAAGGAAAGAGAAGGAGATGCAGAAGACGCTTTATGCTCATCCTTGTCTTTCTAAAAGCCTCGAAGAAGACTTTGAAGAGGTCTTCCTGCAGAATTTTAAAAGGTGGTACCAGAATTAGGCAGCAAATTAATATTCTTCTTCTCTTTGGCTGGAATTCAGTATTGGAGTTACATATTTTTAACCTTAGGCTATGTATCCATAACTGCCTCATAGTCAATAAGACTACATATTCTTAATGCCCCTCAACCTACCATAAGAGCCACCTGTTAGATCAAGTGCTGATTGAGGCACAGGGAGTATGGCATCTCCAGCCCCCCTTCCACCAGTCAGCAAGGCTGAGACAATCAGAAGCAAGACCCCTGTTGTAATTCCTTGTTGCAGCACAGCTTGCTGGCAGAAAGGTTTAGAAATGTCATCTCCTTTGCCTGATCCAGCTGCTGGCTGTCAACCTACACTGAGCGAAGGGGTCAGGCCAGGAGAGATTACTTAGTTATTCATATGTAATTTAGTACATAACTACACACACATAACTTAGGCCATTTCCGCACTAGACTGTTATAGTTCTATTATTCCATGTTCAACATCCTATGGAATCCTGCGATTCCAGGGGGGTAGGGGGGAGGTTCACCCCAGGCAGCAATGTTTTGGGGGCATTCTGGCCCGTAGCCACACCCCCACGCACCCTGGCCACACCCCCACGCACAATGGCCACACCCCTCACACTGTAGCCACCCCCCTCCCACCCCCCCTCCACACACTCCAAGCTCCGCCACTGCTCTGCAGAGATGTCCCATTACCAAAAAAGTATACATATGAAACAGACATGTGCAGGCACCAGCAGATGCCATAGGGACTGAAGCAGCTGCTAGAGTTGGTGCCATGGTTGGGGGTAATCACACAGTTGTAGGAATGGCTTCTTCTGCATGATGTAAGATATAAAACATCATGATGTGAGAGAGTTATAAAACCAAAACTGAAAAATGGACAAAAGAATAGTTTCCGAGCTAAGCTAGATCTTTTTTATGTATTACCTTTTGTCAATATCCTGCATCAGCGACATAGTTACAATATTGCAGCCATCCTCCATCTCTTTATCCAGCCCCTGAAACCTACCTTAAAACCAGTCAGCCCTCTTGAGCAATGGACATCTGGAGCACTGCAAGATGACACAATTACCCTCTTCCCATCACGATGGTGCAATGAAGAGTTTCAACAGGATCCCTACTTCTGTTCCTCCCACTGTCAGGAGGAAGCTGTTTATATCATCCTGCAGTCCTCCGCTTGCCAGTAGCCTAGAACGCCATCACTTGGAATGGCTGGTTGGCCTTTAATGTAGGCATTTACAGTCATGACCATGATACCACAGTCATAAATGTGAATAGAAAATAGTTACACATTTACAACATTGTAACTGACTAACAGGATGCCTGCTTTTATTTGTTATTAAAACATTTCTATCCCACTCTATATCAGAAGCTCTCAAGGCAGCATACAAATCACAACAATGCAAACAAGTCAGAACAATTTAAAATAATACAACATACTTTAAATACACTAAAGAATGTTAAATACAACTAAGTTTTAAAATGTTAATAAGATGAAAACAGTTTTATAACCATGAACATTAGTATTTTGAGATAAATCACTGAGATCCAAAGGACAGTCACGTTTTTACTTGATGCTTACATGAAACCAACCTTGGCGCCAAATGGACCTCTTTTTTTTATAGAACTCAATTTTATCAGATAATGGCTAAGAAACTGGAGTGTGACTTTATACTTATAGATTTATGTGACAGTTGTGCATTAGTGAATTGCAATCCTGCATGACTGAATGTACAGGCATATGTGAACTGCATGATCTCAGTGCACAATGAACATCTTTATATGCAATGGCACCACATACACGATGTTACATCACATAGTCAACTCTGCTTCCAAAAATGTCCTGCCTCTTCTGTAGGAGATCTTACATTTGCATAAGTCACTAATAGGATGCCAGTCAAAATGTTCAGGTTCCATTCAATCAATGCAAAAACAATTTTTAAACACACTCTCCATTCTGGAAAAATAATGTTTGTTTCTGTCAAACATTTGGAAGAGATTAAGAGCTGCAATGGTTTGTCAGGAGCAAATTAAACAGGAACATTAAATTTTAAGTATCGATAAAAGAAGTAGACAAACAGTTAACTTCATAGGAGTATATGGCTGGGATTCAAGAGAAAGGGAACCTGATCCCCACCCCCAATAAAAGCCCACCAACATAAGTCAAAACTCACCAGTGCATAGGAACTGCAGACATTCAGGATGTTTTCACAAATGGCAACTAAGAAACATGTGGTAGTCAAAGCTGTATTGTTTCCAATTTTTATATGTAAGACAAAAACCTATTGTATTATTGTAATACATCACTTTGAGCATCCTGGCAGACAGAAAAATGATTAATAAGTATTTTCAATAAATAAGAAACCTATTAACATTTCCTGTATTTGTAACTTTTAACCTTCAGTTTAGCGTGATATAGGTTCCATTATACCAGTTTTTAGTGTTGTACCTATACAGACAGAAGTACTTATCCCTGAATTCCTCACTCCTTTCTAAAATAAGTAAATGTATTCTGTATTTTTTGTCATTTTGAATTTCAGAGCTGGTTATACAAGTCTTCTAGGTAGCTTCTCATAACAGTATTAACTATGCTGAGACTCTTAATTGTTCCTTCACCCATCATCATCCCTGAGCTCTCCAGTTTCTTCTTTCTTGCTGGTTTTTGCTATCTTTGCTTCAGCATCTTTCCTCCCTCTTTCTATCACAGTTATGATACATCACCCAAGGAGCTCACACAAGCATGCATGATATTATTCCATATATCATCACGAGGTCATCCAGTGAATTTCATGGGTGCATGTTGTCATCTTCAGCACACTGTCAAACATAATGCTGAATGCAACTTCTTTGCCTGCAGATTTTTCTTTTTGCTTCTGTTCATCTGCTTCTATATAAAATGCCTTGTAAATTAATTGACCATCATTATTATTGTCACAGATCCCAAAGAGAATAGATATTGGCAGTGAACAAGAAAAGCAAGGAGACGCGTTTCTTTCTGCTTTATTATTTCCTTTGCTATTTCTGGGAAGTTAGAGTAATATGAAAGGGGAAAATCAAATTTGCTATAATATCTTTTAACCAATGTCTATATGAAATCCTGAGCTGGTACATTAAGATGACTCATACATATAGAAGCTTCTATGGCAGTAGATCACACAGATGCAGAGTTTCCATCTTTCCTTATTTGTGTTTTATAATATTAAAATGAGAAAACAACAAATATTCTTCCATATGTATCCAAAAATAGGCCTGGTGTGCAGCCTTCTCCAATTCAGAGTAATTTCATAATTTTCATTGGAATATTCAATATCATAAGGATTACAGCCAAGTGTGCCACAAATTAAAAAGGCCTTCCCAGGCTTCTTACAGAAACCATATCTGTCTGTTGCTTACCAAAGCAGCTAAAATCTGGCAAAATTAATACATGAGTAAGGGAGTCTAAAGGGTTGAGCAAATCTTACATTCCCACATATAACTGAACCCAACCTATTTTTTAAAAAAGGTTAATAAAAATGGAGATTTGTCTGTTCCAAACAACCTGCCAAAGACTTTCCTTCCTCTCACTTCCAAAAACCTGTTTTCTCTAAACTTTACTTCCACAAGAACTTTATCACAGGACAGGTTTCTTGCATGATTGCATTGGCTTAGTTCCATGTTTGATCTTTCCTTGTGACACAATGGCCCTTTCCATATGTTCCGTGGAATTCGCGCGCGACATTTCCGGGTGGTTTTTATTTTTGTCTGTGCTACCACGGACATATTTTACAATGGTCTATTGCCATTTCCACACGTTCCATGGAATTCGCGCAGCGGATGTGATTGGCAGCTCTTTTTAACAAAAATGGCCCCGTGCGTCATGACGTGCGTGCTCACGTCATGCCCCGCAGTTCCTCCCACAATGACTCCCTCCTCCCATTCCTCCTGCTAGCTGTATTCTGGCTTCTTGGACTTGTGCTGGCTGAACTGGGACATCTACGGGCTACAGACCGCGCGAGGAGGCGCCAGCGATTGGCCTCTATTGGTAATTCTGCGGAGGACTTAAGTTTTTATGTTCCGCTGCTTGGAGGCTCCTCGCGGCGTGTCCCACGCCCGAGAAGATGGTGAGTCCGGGAGCGGACGTGCAAGACGTGGTGGCAGAAGCCCAATGCGCACATACAGTAATCTTAAAATCAAGGAAAAACCCCATTCTTCAGATCAATAGCGCATACCAGAAAGCTTTTCCCCTTTTCTGGCTGCAGAAAGCCGCTTTCTAGACCATCCTGCTTTCTGTGGGGTGGACCAACCGCTGAAGCTGTCCACGCCCACAGCCCTCCCTCCAATTACATCATGCACGAATCAGCACGTTTCTTAGGGGAAAAAACACCTTTTCCCCGTTTTTTAAAAAGCCCACGTGCTGACTGTTGGCGACTTAACCGGGGATTAAGGTGTGGAGCTTGCCAATTATGTACGAGCTAGCACACTCGAACGTGTGGGCAATGTCCATCAGAGCTCGCGCTACCTCATTTTATTTATCCGGTGTGGAAAAGGCCAACGTCATGACTCTCCTGTTGATGCATTGCATTTCCATCATTATTGGATTGCATCTTTTTCACTGACGGAAAAAAAAACGTTAATAGCTCCAAGATCACTGCTGTTCAACCATTGCTTCTTGGTGTGATAATTTCATTCTGCTGTAGTTTCAATATTCCAGCAGTCATGTGGTGTGAGTGGGCCTCTTCTGCTCCCGCCCTATTTCCAAGCAGGATGAAGTCACTCCACTTCTAGTGACTTGGACAAAGAGGACAGCATGGTGCACGAGAACAACATTGTCTTTACTCTGTTCCCTGGTACAGTTTTTAAAAAATTGTTTTGCTGTAATTGTGCAAGTGTGCTGCCATGGACATTGCCAGCATGCAGCAATCACATGATTATGGCAAAACAAATTAAAAAATATGTACCAGAGAACAGAAATCACACGACTGAAGCAAAAAAAAAAAAGAAACAGGAACTCAGTTGCTTTTACTTCATTCCCTGGTGTGTGTGTGTGTGTGTGTGTGTGTGTGTGTGAATTTAATTATCATTTGTTTTGATGAAATTGCACAATTGCACTGCCTGGGTGGTCACCAGGATGCTTCTCAGTGGCGTATGGGCCCTTAACAGTGCCCAGGGCAAGGGGGTGGGGTGAGAAGAGGTGGGTGGGGCAAGTAGTGGGCAGAAATGGGCTTGGCGAGTGGCAGAAGTGGTTGGGACGAGTGGCAGTGGGCAGGGAGGGGCGAGTGGAGGTGGGCAGGGTGAGCAGCGGGTGGGAGTGGGTGGGGTGAGCGGCAGTGGGGGTGGGGCGAGCGGCAGCAGCAGGGGAGGCGTGAGTGGAGGTGAGCAATGTGAGTGGCGGGTGGAAGTGGGCATGGCGAGCAGCGGGAGTGGGCATGGCGAGTGACAGCAGGCAGGGAGGGGTGAGTGGAGATGGCCAGAGCAAGTGGGAGGTGGAAGTGGGCAGGGTGAATGGCAGGCAGAGGTGGGGGGGCAAGCGGCGGGGGGCACCCCCTGACATTGGCACCCAGGGCATGCACCCCAGTTGCCCTAGCCTAGATCTGCCTCTGATGCTTCCCTTTTACAATTATGGCAAGATAGATAGATAGATGATAGATGGATACCTGGGAAACCAAAATTACACAATTGCAGCCAAAAGAAAAAGAAAAAAAACAGCATGCATGTTCTACGTAGTGTGAACACGGGTAGGAAAGTGGGGTCAGTGAGGCAGTGTGGAAGACTGATTGTGGGAATGTCCATTTCCAAACTGACACCATAGTGTTATTGCAGAGAAGGTATGAAAGAGATTGTTTCTATACCAACATGTTTTTATTTGCTTAAGACACAGGATTGCTGTGAGACAACAGGCTGGTGTGACAAAGCCCTAAATTACTGTCCCAAAGCTGATTTTCACTGGATAATATTTAATCCAGAAAAAGTACAAAGTGCATGGCAGGGGGTTGGACTGGATGGCCCTTGTGGTCTCTTCCAACTCTACATTTCTATGATTCTATGATTCTACAAGAAGGGGAGGTGTCATTGTTCTATAGTGATTGTGCAAATGGAGTATGAACAATTACCCCAAGCAGTGTCTAATGTGATGAGTTCTGAAAGTTATTTGCATAAGACTATGCAAGCTGGTTCCTCTCTAAACTGCAAACTCCAGGGTTCCATAGGAGGTTGAAAGTGGAATAATAGCACTATAACAGGCTAGTGTGGAAATGGCCTTAGATGTCTCTCATTTACAGGATCACCATAAATGGAAGCCAACTTGACAACAATTAACAGTAAAGGTTGGAAAACACGCATGCACAGCCAATGGGTTTTGCAACTCCCAAGGGCCTTGTCACCACTTTGGAATTCTGTGCTACCTCTTTGAAGTTCAGTGGTGAAAGCATCTGCACTCTTTCTCCCTTTTTGGCTTGAACTAAGATGTGCAGGTCCATGCCCAACTGGAAATCTACATCAAATTCATAGTCTGCAGCAAATTCAGCAACAGAAGTGGAGACCCTTTGAGCAGGGCCAAAGATTGGAAAGAAAAAGATTACTTTTTCTGGATTCAGTGGCATTTCTAAGCCCAGTAGCACCTAGGGCAAGTGCAGAAGTTGCACTCGTAGGTGCTGCTGCGCCGCTGCTGCACTGGGCCAGGAAGGACTCCAGCAGCGGCAGGTGCAGGGGGGCAGCAGGGGCAGCAGTGAGTGGGGGGTGGTGACGGTAGGCATGGGGGTGACAGGCAGGCACAGGGTTGCAGTGGCAGGCATGGGGGGGTCACAGGCAGGCACAGGGTTGCAGTGGCAGGCATGAGGAGGCGACGGGCAGGTGCAGGTAGGCAGCAGTAGGCACGGGGGGCAACGAGTGGGTGCAGGTTGGCAGTGGCAGGCACGAGGAGGCTACGGGCGGGCGCAGGTAGGCAGCAGCAAGTGCGGGTTGGCAGCAGCGGGCATGAGGAGGCTATGGGTGGGCGCAGGTAGGTAGTGGCAGGTGCGGGTTGGCAGTGGCAGGCATGAGGAGGCAACGGGAAGGCAGGTGCGGGGGGTAACGGGAGGAGGGCGCCTCCAGGCATTTGCACCCAGGGCACACGTCCCAGTTGCCCCAGCCTAGATCCACCACTGCTGGATTACAACTCCCACAGTCCTGAGTTAGTATGGAGATTGGCCATGCCACTTTTGCATGCTCAGGTCAAAAGAAAGTATGGCATAGCTATGTGTGTGTATGTGTGTGTGTATAATATAAACATAAATACACCCCCCTTTCTTTTCTCTCTCTCTCTCTCTCTCTCTAATACACACACACACACACACATATATATAAAAAGCTAACACATAAAAAGGTGTAAATTTAAAAAAAAGAATTAAGTATTAACATGTCCATTGTGTATTTCTGTGCAAGTTTATTCAGAAGTAAGCCTCATTGCATTTGTTAGGGTTTCCTCCAAGGTAAGTGTGTAATGGATTGTTTAATCAGTCAAAGTCACATGAATACTGGTGAGAATGTTTATAAAGATAGTGCCCGTATAAATACAAATATAGTGCTTACATTGCAGAATCCATTGCTGATATGTTATCTTTTGTTGATGGAGGAAAGAGAGGAACAAAGGGATTCTATCAAGCTTTTATTCATGGGTACAAACCTTTGATCAATAATAAATGAAACGTAAGAACCTTTCAGAAATGCTGCAGTTGGCACTTATACATGGTGACTGAGGTAAACAGTCCGTGCTGATTCACGACGCAGCTTGTTTTATTTGCCAAAGTACTTATACAACTTCAAAATTAACATGCAAAGGATAGCAGTTTGTTGGCAAGAGATATGAGTACATTGTTTGAAGCAGCAACAACAAAAAAGGACAAGAAGCAAAAGGAAGAATGCTGACAGAAAAGGGGAGTAGAAAATAAGGTGCTTCCCAACAGGCATGACAAAAATAAGGTAGGTAATGCAAAATGCTTGTTCTTTGCCTATATGGCTCTGTACAATTGGAAGAATTCCAGAATAATCAGGGTTGGTTCAATCATTTAATAAATGTTTATTTGTTCTGTGCTATCCAGGCAGGAATCCACAGGAAAACAACTTTTGAAATTATACGGATATGTTTGAGCAATCTGTCCAGCAACAGTTTAGATCTTGTCGCCTTCTTCCAGAGCAGGCAAAAGGGCCAACCTCACCCAGGGATGAAGCAAGTTAATGGTAGTAATGTTTCCTCCCATTTCATATGTATAAGCTGACCGATTCAGTTTTACTTTAACACTTGTGACTGCATCTCCTGTGAAACCTGAGGCATCAGGCTGATTGTGAAAGTGTGACACAGGGGAACAACTGTGGAGTCCAAAAGTAATTACAAAGAAGTTGTCTCTATTGCTCCTCAATACCTACTGCTTGAGTATACTGAGTATATTTTACCTAATAGTAGGACCAGTGTATGGATGCTGTGTTTTTCCATGATCCTTTCCATTACATTTTCTATGACCACTTGTCAGGTGAGGTAAACTCAGCAGGACAAATACTTTCCTCCCTTTCTACATCATCTTCCATGAGTAAGCCTCCTTGTCATGGGTTGAATATAAACCACAGTTAATTATGATTGATGACTGATGACAACAATTTCATAAATCAGGTTATTAATTAGTACATAGTTGTATAACGTGTAAACTGACCCAGATATCATAAAGAAAGTCTTGTAGCCTATTGTACCCTATATTGTACATCGCCCTGAAATCCTGAATAGAATGAATAGAATAGTTGATAAAATATTTAAGTAAATACAACATGGAAACAACAAGATTTTCGTGGAAACTTTCTCTATGAAAATGGACAAATAAATGATTATTAACATTTTGCAAATATCGAAACAGATATAGAACATAAGTAGCACAGCTCCGCTTCTCCAAAGGATTATATGGCTATGCTCGTTAATACAGCCAAGCTGTTGCAATACTACTGAACTGAGAGCAATAAGGGGCACCTATGCAACATATAAGAAAGCATTCTTGTGAAATAATAATCCATTCAGATTCTTATTGCTGTCCCCCCAGAATCAAGATATTTTGCTAACAATACTCAGATAACAGATATTAACACAGGCTGTATACTTGGCATTGACTACTCATAGGAAGAGAAAAGAAAATGTGGAATTTCCAAGCCAAGCAATTTGTGAGAGGGTTTTTTTTATGTACTGCAAGAGCTGGATTTTCCACCAAGAGGCCATGCAGTGAGTGTAGAGGAATTCTCCCTTATCAAACTTTCATACCCCCAGGAGGAGTTCTGCAGTTAAATTGAGCAGCAAGGGGATTGCCTCTGCTTGCTGGCAAGCAAGCCAAATCAGTTTCAGCTGGAAATAAGTGCTTCTATATTTCCCAGAACCAAGCCTTAATGGAAGGCAAGCTACAACTGCTATGATGAAGTCACTAATGTTATTATACAATCGTTTGGAATGCTGTTTGAGATCCTAAGGGGTGAAAACAGTGATATGCATGAGAAAGCTGATATTTATTATTATGACACTAAAGGAATGGAAAAGAAACCCCTGTGTAAAAACATGAATGGGAACAGCTGCTGCCAAGAAATGTATCACAGCTTTGGCTTTAAAAAAAGATTATTCAAGTTCTCAGCCACAGATTAAAAACTCTTTCAAAGATACAAAATGTGGGAAGGATTGCTCCCGAGCTAAAATAACAGCTTCTTCTTCTTAAGCTATATTTTATGGAAGTGTTGACCCTCTCTTTGCTACATTTTCATTTGTAAATATTATCCAACATCCTCAGTTACAGGAATTCTTATTGACTTTAATCGGTCTGTCAGACTTCTCAAATTAAAGTGCTTTTGTTATGAAGGTTCACACAAACTCCTCATGCCTCACCTCTTGCCACTAACATGCACTTTGGCCACGTCCCCTTGCCAATCATGCAGTTTGGTGGCCTTGTGGTGGGACTGTACAGGGTTACTTGAGTGTGGGTATAGGGACTGTCCAAGCAGAAGAGGTACCCTGGGTCAGCAGGAATTCTCTCTTGTGTGGATGAGCTGTGTCCATTGGGCCCTTCTCACAGCTGCTGAATCTGCAGGCATGTCAGCAAGGGCTCAGGCTGGCACGACTCCATGGCACCCTCTTGCTTTCACCATGCGTGAGAGTTCATCTGGCACTTCCTTTTATCATGCCTTCTCACTATGGAGCCTTCATTTTGTGACAAGAGGTGGCAATCATAATTAACAGAGAATTTTCAGCGCCCTCACAAAACTCCGACAGCTAAAGTTAACTGCTGTGCTACCTGTGTAGCCATAAAACAGGCTTGCTGCCAATCAAAGGCGAACCGAGGGACCTTGAAGCCAGAAAGATTCAAGAAAATTCTCTTTGTTTCATCCGCATACATACTGCAAGAGGAGTTGAAACAACAAGCATACACACAGAGAGAGACACATTTGAATTTGCAGTCTTTTTTTTTCCTGTCTTCAATGTGAGGTTCGGCAGCGTTCTAAATGGCATGAGTCAGTAAGCTTTTTGGCACTTCCGACCTTTCCTGCCTTCGTCATGCGGTTCAGCAACATTCAACGCAGCAAGAAAGTTAGCATGTTGGACCTTGTTCTTTCCTGGCTCCCCAGCTGCTGGAGTTGTACACAATATTTCCTGCCAGAAATCTTGCATATTATTCACAACTTGTCCTCAAATGCACCTCTTACTCATTCCAAGGAAAATACAGAACTTTTCTGCTCCTTTGTGCTCGATGATCATCCTCATGTTATTGCCAGTTATATGTTAAACATACATTCCTTAAATTTTCACTGAGGTGTGCAGGCTATACATCTAGAGACACATCGTAATGGTACAGTGGCTTCTGTCTGAACGGCAGTGCTATTAATATAATCATCGTTCTGGTACTCCAGCAAAACTAGGGATGGCTGGCAGTGTCATGCGTAGGAGAAGATAAAAGAGAATCCTTGGCCTTCATTTTATTCTAACCTACTTAGCCCAACCGTGGCTCTCTGCGCTTGCTAACTCATCCTGTCCCAGTTGCCATGGCAACACTGCAATATGTCATGCAAGGCCGCAGCTCAGCAATGAGATATGGTGGGGGGAGAGAGAAAGACTTGATGAATCATGAGAGGTATAATAAGCCAAAACAAAAACCAGGGATTGATTAAAGTGAGGCCATTTTTTCCTGATGCTTTAGGGGAAGTCAATTAATGGCTTGTTTTCTCTACCGAGTTCAGTTTGCTTTTCTTTCTTTGGCTCTGTGTATTCAAAACAAGACATCATTCCTGAAAAATACGAAGTCAACAAAACATCATCTTTCAAAAGCCTCTCTTCTTGCGCCTAAGCTTGCCTGAACTCTTGGGGCCCTCTGCTGTGGGCGGACCACCTGAAGCTTGATGGCGAGTGACAGGAAAGAGCTCTGATGGTTGTGGAACGTCCTCCCAAGGGAGGTTTGTGTGGCACAAAGCCTGGTGACATAGCATTTCAGCATTGGCCAAAGATGTTTTGATGTGCCTGGGCTTCTTAATCAGCTTGTACGAGCAGACTGTAGGGTTCTGTGACTTTTAAAAGCAATGCTGTTGGAAGTTGTTGGCTGTTTTCTAACAAGAAGCCTGTAACTAGTCCCGGGGGCGTGCACATGCCTTCAAGTCTCCTGTCGGCTTATGGAAATTCATTAATGTCACAGGGGTCATTTTAGGCAAGGAATACCCACAGACAGTTTGCCATTTCCTTTCTCTGAAATCTGGTTCACAGCTGGTATTCCTTGGGAGTCACCCATCCAAGTACCAACCACACCTGTTCCTGCTTAGCTTCTAAGATCCAACAAGATCTGATATCTTTGGGAATATGAAGCTTAAACTATGTCAGATTCCTCCTCCTGTTTATCCTTCTTTCCATTTCTTGTGCTTCCCTTCTTTCCTCTGTCAGTTCCATCAGGTCAAAAAGTCTATTCACACACTTTGTAAAGTACGCTATGCAGTTAAGGCACCAAATAAGTAAATTGTAATGGCTATTATCTATGTGGTTGTCTTTTTCATATACTCATGTACACAGCTTGGGAAAGTGAACTGTTGAACTACATCTGCTGCAAGCTTCTAGACTGTGGAGCATCTGGTCATAGGAGATTCTGGGCAATACAGTAAAAATTTACTTTTCCCTGCTCTACATAAATGTGCACACACGCACACACACACATCTTTGTTGTAAGTTGTGACTTAGCATTTATATAGCAAATTTCAAGTAGTAAGCAACAACTACCTTTATTTCCTCCCTCCTCATGTTATACAAGATGTTTGGGTGTAAAGTACAAAAACGAACATTCATCAGTTAGCTTACGTAGGGTTTTCTTTTTTTATTTCAATTTCCAATTTGTCATTTCTTTCTAGAATAAAAATCTGTAGAACAGTTTTGCCTTGGGGGAAGTTAAGGGGTAGGAGATAAATTAAGCTACTCTTGAAAGTCTCCAGGAGCAGCAACTGGCCACTTTGGGAAGATTTTTTTTTCACATACAGACACATTTTGGGTGATTGTCCCCCTAATACATATTTTGGATATTGTTTGGGGACAGCATGTGGCCTGCAGGCTGCACCTGCCCCACCCCTGCTTTAAGGACAAGGAAATGTTAATATGTTTAGGGTGTAGATAGAAAAAAATATTAACCTAGTCTGTGAGCATACTCTTTAGCATAAATATAACTTGTTCCTCTTGCAGCATGAATGGGGAGACGTTGGCTCTCTGGGTGCTGCTGAAATACAACTCCCAACACCCGTAACCATTGGCTATCCTGGCTAGGGTTTATTTGTATTTGTATTTGTAGGGCTACAGTTTGCCTGCTTCAGACTATTCTGCTGTTGTTCCCTGCTGTTGCTGAAAATTGCCGGAAGAAATTCTCATATTGACACACAGATCCAAGACCAACCCTAACTTGATTCTTGGCAGCAGACACACTATATAAGTATGAAGGCAGTGAGGCAAGATAAAAAGAGGGTTGCATCCATTTTGTTTCACTCATAACAGACTTAAAACTAACCTGTCTGGCATATTGAGGCTACCACCCCAAGCATTTTTTCTAGGTTCTATTCAGCCAGTGCGAACAATTCTTGTACAAAATGTTTGGAATTAAGCTCTAAACCTCTGAAATATCATTGAAGCTCTTTCCTTAATTGAAAAACCCTATTCCAGCTGAACAAAAATATCAGAATCCCAAATTCAGCTTGTTGTGAGTGGGGGAGATAAACAAAATTTTCGTAGGAATTTTGGGTATGCTCTGAATGAAAGAAAGGGACTTGTATCTTGAGTTTCCCTTTTAAATTAACATTTTTAAAAATCATTACACCAGCTTCATGATTAATATCTGCATGTGTAATGCTTTACCCTATAGTCTTTACAAATGGTGGCCGTTACAGACAGATAGGCCAGGGAGCTTGAAACTAAAGTCCAAGGTCCAAGTTAATGAAAAATATAACAGTTGCACAAACAGAGAGGCAGATAAGGAAACAAGACTTGCCAAAAGAAATGTAGATAAATAGAAGGCAGTTCCTGTATTTGGGAATTTGGCAGGTTTTCCAAATATGATTATACATGGATAATGAAATGTTGGCAGCTTTGTCATGGACAAATGTAAGATTTATGAGCTTCAAACTACAGAGAGGTTTTGCAAACCAGTTTCTTACACAAGGTAGCTGGAGGGAAAGTGAAATTTGAATAGTGTGCATCATCTGCCCCCAAATGGGTGTGTTAAGATTTCAGTGTCCCAGATCTTATTAGAGCCTCAGGCAAAATGTTGCCAGCACTGTCAAAACCAGGATGTCAATAGATATTTGCCAAGTGTTTCACATATCTTTCTTCTCTTGTTTCTCTAACACTATGAATGTTATCAAATCAAATGATAGTCATCAGGAGGCAAATGTATTAAAGGTCTTTAGTTCATCATTTAGGTGCAGTAGTATCCTGTTTATGCATATGGCAGAAGAAAGAGATGGAAGAAACTGAAAAGAAACTATGAAGAAAGGATGGGTAGAGAGGAATTAAAGACATGACCAATATTAGCAGCTTGATCAAGTATTAGCCAAGATTCTAGAACAGAGGTGTCTCTGTCCTAGAAACTTTGGTGAGTTGAATGGGCTATTTTGTTTCTAATAATTGTTTAGAGACTGTGTAGGAAAACTGAAACAGAAATGAAAACTGAAGTCCAAAATATCTAAAAAGTCAACATCTCCCCACTCCTGATTTAGGAAAAGCTGACCACCACACAGTATGTATACTCCAATAGCTTTATACATTTGTAAGTCTGAAATGCAGCAGAAAGAGCAATTCACTCATCACAGATGTGAGCAAAAGTAGATTTGCCAAATCTGTGTAAGCTGTTCGCTGATATAAGCAAAGTCCACAAATGATGAGATAAACATGATTCAGTAGTGTGATGCAGCAGCTAAAAAGGCCAACACAGTTCTTTGCTACATCAATAGAAGTATAGTGGCTAGAACATAATTGTTTTTCTGTGATCAGATTTCATCTGCAGTATTGTGTCCAGTTTTGGGCATTGTATTTTGAATCTATGCAAGCCTACCTGAGTTTTAAGATCTTTAGTAGAAGGCTTTCTCTTGGCCTTATCACTGTCACTAGCATGTTTGGTGAGTACATGGAACAGAGTTTTTTCAGTGGTTTCTCCCAGAGTGTGCACTTCCTTCCTATGGGAATTCCTATGGTTGGCCCCTTTCTGCTCTCTTTCTGCTGGCAGGCAAAAATGTTTTTATTTAGATCAACCTCTGACTATTAACCAGTTGTGGCAAAAGGATTTTTAATGGGAGTGTACTGTACTTTAATCTTCTTTACTATGTTTTAAATGCATTTTAAGCTGTCATAAGGGACTTTCCGCAGTACATTGTTATAGTGCTATCATTCCACTTTCAACATCCTGTGGAATCCTGGGGTTTGCAGTTTAGGGAGGGACATTTAGAATTCTCATTCAGAGAGCTCTTGGGCCTCAGTAAACTACAAACCCCAGAATTCCATGGGATATTGAAAGTGAAATAATAGCACCAGTGTAGTGTGGAAAGGCCATTAGTGTTTTTAACAGGAAAATGGGTTTTAAAAACTTTTTTCTTTTTTTTTTCTTTTACTATTAGGTTTTAACATTATTTTGTTTTAATCTATCCTGTATGTTCCTGCTGCCTCAGGTCCACCTCAGGAGAAAGATAGGATATAAATTAAATAAACAAACAATAAAGGAGATATTTTTAAACATTAATATGACCAGGAGTGTGCAACAATGATAATGAACAGACTGAAGATAAAGTCCTACAAGAGGAGAGAAATTAAAAGGCTATGTGGTAGTCATATTCACTTACTGAAAGGGCTGCCATAAAGCTGACAGAGCAGATGCGTTTTCTGCTGCTCCAAAGGATAGGGCCAAAATGGATTCAAATTATAAGAAAGGACTTTGATTAAACAATTTAAAAAGAAGTCTTCAGATGGTAGAGGGGTAACCTGCCTCCAAAGTGGAAGCCTCCTTCAGCAGGAGTTTTTAAGCAGCCACTGGACGGCCTCATACTAGGGATGCCGCAGTTGTGGATTTCCCGCATGAGCAGGAAGTAGATGGTCTTCCAGCCTGTGATTGTGATTCTAATTGAATGCAGCCACTCTGAAACAAAGACAGAGCATCAAGGATGAACAGTAAGGAGGGAAACTGCTTAAGGAAAACAGGATTTTTTTAATGAGTTTGGAGTCAACTTGAAGGCACATAACAACAACAACATAACCTATTTCAGACCTGAAAGGAACAGAGAAATAGACAGATCCCATTTGTTATCTTGCTGTAACTAATTTGCATTTCCAAAGGATCTGATCAGGAGTGCATTTGGGAGATCCCTGAAAGTTCAGGTATGCTGGAGCTCAGAATTCCCTTTATATATTTACACGGTAGAATTCTGTCCATGTTTACTCATAATTAGGTCCCACTGTAGGAATGTGGGATGACACTCTTTGAACAAATGTCCCCTTCAGAGGTATGTGTGAACATATATGTTCTTTTTTTTAAAAGAAAAACGCAGTTCAGGGATCTTGAAACCTTAGTGGAAGCACCTCTTAGTAAACTGATACAAGTTACTCACCCTGACGCAGAGCTGTTTCTCACGAGCACATTATTTATTCGGTATATCAGAACTGTAAGGAAATGCACAACCATCACTGTTTACAGATTATCATTATTTATAATTATATGGATTATAAGGGCAAATTACTTAACTCACCGGCAACTAGCAAATCACTGGCAATGGGCAATGCAGTGCATTACTGTTGTTGTTGCATGCCTTCAATTCATTCCTACTTATGGTGACCCTTAGGCAACCCTACCACAGGGTTTTCTAGGACTGTGTGATGTACGCAAGGTCACCCAGTGGGTTTCCAGGGCCAAGTGCGGAACCAAACCCTGGACTCCAGGGTTGTGGTCCAATGCTCAGACCACACACCATGCTGGCATACCATGTATATAAGGCACAGAATTGCATGGGCACAATAAAACTCCATAAGCCAGACTTCAATATGGAGACATTAGTTTAGAAATGCACCCCCAGTTTAAAGGAAAGGAGGTACTGAACCCTTTCTCCAAAATAGGTTCAACACTTTGGACAACTCCCTTAAAGTTCAAAGTAAGCTCTGGAGTGGATTTACTGCCCCACTGACATGGAAGCCACCAGACATCACACTGGCATGGGCCATGCCACCATGTGTCTACCAAAGGAGCTGACAACCCAAAATGCAGAGAACTAGGGGACCACTACAACCCCCAAATTAAAACACAGTCTGGTCACATTCCTTTCCACTGAGGATTAACAACATAATATTTGCTGTTGTTGTTTGTTTGTTTTTTCCAAAATAAAATATATCCAAAAGAACCAGAAATGGCTCAGTCCAGAGGGGACGGCCCTCTGTTTGAGAGAACAATAGGCCCAATAGGGTGGAATCTCAGCAAAATAAGCAGGTCTTCCTATGGCAGTACACCAGCGAGATGTGGGACTGTTGCCAGCTGGAGAGTGCCCAGGAGGAGTACATGTCTCTTAATAACAACAGCAACAGCAGAAACAACAGCAATTTTATTTGTTACACACCTCTCCCCAAGGCTTGAGGTGGGGTACAGCATAGATACAGCTGAGTGAATTATATATTACCTGAATAATGGGCCTTCAGCACCATTGTGAGAAATTATTTTTAATGGTAGCTAATCAGAATTATGATATCCCTTTCTTACGTGACCTGATCAGCTGCGGGGCTGGTGGCTTCCATGCCAGTGGGGTAGTAATTCTGCTCTGGGTTTTAGTCCCAAGTGTAAACTGTTTTGGGGATAATGGTTTGGGTATTTGGATAGCTTCTTTACAGTTCATTCAGAAACTCAGAGAGGAAGACATCACCTCCCAGAGCCTGTGAGGCTTGTACTGGCTCCAAGATTGGCTGCTATCCCCTATAGTTCTCCAAGGCTTTTTCCTCTGCATCTCATGATCCCACTGTCAACCCTCTATGCCAAACACTCACCTCTCAAAGTGTCATCACATGCACACACACACAGGTTCTGTGGATGGGTGGGGCCTCTATCTCATGCAAGTGCCCAAGTCTGCCAACAAGCCATTTCTAAGAAAGCATCCCCCATGATACACATTGTGGTGATGTTTGGATTGCTGCAGTGGACTGCTACCAAAACTTCAGTTGCACCAAAATGCAACAGAGTGTCTGTTAACAGGATTAAGCCAAAGAAATATGTCACATCATGCTGAAAAAAGTACATTCATATCCAGGCAAAATGGAAAGAAAAACCTTAGGCCAAAATCTGGGTTATTTTGCCCCAAGAGCTTCCACATATGCTGAGGTCATCCAGGAAACTTCTGATGCTTCCACCAGACAGAGGTGTCTCTGCAGGGGTGCATCTAGTCTGGAACTCCTGCCCCTGGACTTCTCTCTTATACATTTGTAAAGATCTTCTCTTCTGGCAAGCTTATAGGGGATAGCAGCCAATCTGACAATCTATTTCACCTGCAGGTTTTACTATCCTGTTGTTTAAAACATTGCTTTCATGGTGCGTGAAAAGGTGTTTGACTGTTTTTTATCTGATTTATATTTTTGTTGTAACTGTTTTAGTATTTATTGCTATGAGCAATATGGCTGTATTTTAAATACATTTTTAAATACAAAAAAAACCCCTTGCCTTTTCCTTGTTACAGCTCTAATTGCTACAGCCAAACAAGCACAAAAAACAGCGCATGCTTAAAGAAATGAGATCTTCAATCTCTGTGGGCTGAGCCAGTTGTTCTAGATAACATTCATACCAAGGGTGGCAAATTGTAGCACAATCATCTTTAACTTGCCCTCCCACATGCCACCATGACATTCTTGTAAAAAGTAAGGCAGCAACCCTCCTGTGGAGGTGTGAGAATCTGTACCTATCTGTCCTTGAGCAATGGTTTCTCAGTTTCCAAATCAGTATTGGTAATTAAAATTTCTCACTGGCCAGTAGGTACGGTAAGTGATTGGGAGTCACTTACAGTTTAAAAAAAAAGGCCTTTCCTGGGTCTAAAATGATGTGAGGGGCCCAAAATGTGGCAAAAATCCCCCCCCCAATCCTTCTGTAGGACATTTGAGATCAAAATATTTATTTGAATTATGGAGGGTCTTGAGTCCACAAAAATGACCCTGGGGACCATATGCAGGCTGCAGGCTGCCCTTTGCCCACCCCATTGTAAACCTACCAATACCCCACACTAACAATAGATGTGCGAGACCACACATGCCAGACTAGGAGTCTGGCAAAATGCAACGCATTGTTTAGTATCCACTCGGAACACGACACTAGCACCATACCCCACTGAGATTAGTGTGATCCATGGAAGAACACTGTAATGCACAAAATAAGAGCTCTTGTCTCACTTTCATACAACATAGTTAGAGCACTATGACTGTCATGGCAACATCCTAGGACACTGCTGAGGTTTGTAGTTTAGAGGCTATAGAGTAGAGAAGGGCAACTGTGGAAAGGCTGGGGATCATATTAGCCCCCTAGGAGGGTTTAGAAGGCTGCACACTCCCACACACTGCACCCACTCCCACAATTTGGGGGGGGGTGGAGGGGGACATTCTCACCATGTTTTGGGACCTTCCCAGTACATTTTAGACCCCGGAGAGGCCTTTTGAACAACAAATGGACAGAAATCACTTCCTGCTCAATTCCTGTTTCCAGAAGAAGAAGAAGACCTCTCCTTGGCCAAAATTGACACAATGGCTCCCAAAACATGGAGGAAATGCTTCCCACAGCTCCTAGAGGTCTTTCTGGGGCAATAAAGTCCCTCAGGGGCAAGGCTATGGTTTCTTTGATTGAGTCTATCCACATATAATGCAGTCTTCCCTTTTTGCTGCTGCCTTCCACTTTATGAAAGATTATTGTCTTTTCTATTGAGTCATGTCATCTCATGATATGCCCAAGGTACAACAGCCTCAGTTTAGTCATTTTGGCTTCTAAGGAGAGTTGAGACTTGAGACTCTCTGAAACCCATTTCTTTGTCTTTTGCCAGTCTGTGTTATCCACAGAAGTCCCCTCTCCTCCACTTCAAATGAGTTGATTCACTTCCTGTCAACTTTCTTCACTGTACAGCTTTCATACCCATACACAGAATTCAGAAATACTATGGCATAGATGATCCTGACTTTGGTATTCAATGATACGCCTTCTTCTGATTTTTTGACTATAGTGTCTATTTTGATTTACCAATCGTGGGCTGGACTAGTGGCAGTTAAAGTGGAATCATAACACTGTTATTTTGTAGTGTAAAAGAGTCCTCCTGATTCTGATGTCCTTCTTCTCAGTTTCTCCACAGTTAACCTCAACTGTCAGTGATCTTCCATTTCTCAAATTTCCATATTCACATTCCCCCTTCCACTCAGAAAGAATGTTCATAGGAATTATCACGTCATATACAGTTGGTGAAGGCAGAAATCTCCACTTAGTTTTAACCTCCTAATTTAGATCTCATCAGTGAATTTTCAGCCTTATTAGCAGCATCTCCAACACACTGCAAACTAATGGCATCAGTGTCCAGAATAAAACCCTGGTTTATGAGTTATCTGGATTGGGGAATCAAACAAAAATCCAATATATATTGGATAAGCTTTTCATACTTTTATCCACATTCTAATGCTATGGGTAAGGTTGGCACTGAACTGTGGTTTATGTCAAAAACTACCTGACTAATTGTACATACTCAGAAGTGATGATGACAGATAAACTTTTGCCACACACCTTGTCTGGCACATACAAGTCTTGTTGTGAGCGGTTCTATACTTCTTTTGCTCTGTGGGCATGTTATCTTATCTGGTGATGCATGTCTTTTGGCCAGAGTTTCTTAACTTGTGGTGTGATGCTGCTTCTCTTAGTCATTTTACCACTCTTGTATAGCTTAAGAGCAACTTCCCTGCTATGGATCCAGAGTGCCAGATTACCTCAGTTTTCTGGCAAACTCTAAATGTCAACCATGTAACATGGTGGCTATGCATACCAAACATAAGTGTTATTAAAGGAAGCTGATTTTGCTCTTTAAGATCTCATGCTATCTGGGAATAATAGGAGTTGTAGTCCAACACACTTGGAAGGTGTTAGGTTCAGGGAAACTATGGAGTGGATTCTCTTTATCCAACAGGATGATTTTGCTGGGGAAAATTTCACCAACATTTAAAAGTGACAAATAATGTTGCAAGACATAGGTCTTAAGAAAAAAGATGGCCATATAGATTTTAGTAATGTGATAGAAAAGATGCCTAATCAGATTTAGGAAGATGATTTGGTGGGGAAAAGAAAGGGATTGTTTCAGAGTGATAACTTAAGGATTTTAACTAGTGATGTAGATTTTAGATAGGTTTATTAATAGTGTTAATAATAATAGAATTACTTGCCTTTGCTTTGCTTTTCTTCTTTAGCTTTAAGAGATTATTATATGAAGACACTGTCTTACCTAAGTAAAAAGGGGGCATTATTCCCTAGGAGTTTTACACAATTTGATTTGTATCCTTATTGTAGAATCTTTTTTTTAAAGCATGTTTTATATGATATAAAAGCAAGTAGTGATTCATATTATAAATTTTATTATCATATACCATAGGTCAAGAGAAGATATTAAGGAAGTATAATAATGTCTTAGCAGTAACCCACTATCTGAGGAGTGGAAAGTCTATTTGTATATGTTATACTTCCTAGTTCAGGGCTTTCCAAATGGTGTGCCATGACACATTAGTGTGTCGCCCGAAGTGTGTAGGTGTGTCCCCTACTATCTTGGAAATGCATGGTATTATTTATAAGTCATATTTTTAAAAAAAAATATGAAAGGTTTTCATGAGATATGTTGTGTCCCCACACATTTTGTTATTACAGTTTATGTACGTGTATGTATCTCTTATAAGGGGTTAGTTTAACCTCCAGTTTGCTAGTAAAACTGAATTACTGTGTCGGAAAAGAGGCATGTCTAAAAAACTGTGTCACCAACATGAAAAGTTTGGAAAGCTCTGCCCTAGTTAGTCTTTGTCTAGTATTGTTTAGTAGATTAGTAGGCATATATATATTATTTTAACTTAGTTTAGTTTAGATTTGTTTCTTTTTTTTCCTTATCAGTAGTTTTAGATTACTTAGAAATGTCTTTTTTAAAAAAAAAAATTAAAAGTGGCCAATAAGGATGAAATTATACTACAGATAAAGTTCTCTGGGCCTGGGAAAAGTTACCTTTTGGATGGCAGCTCCCAGAATCTCCAGTAGCTTTACCAAGCTCTGAACTTTCCCTCTGAAATAATGTCACGAGTGCAACAGTTTAGTTTTCCAAATGTGTTATTCGCACCTCAATGATTTTTTTTCCAGAAATACTCTTCTCTTTACCATGGGCACATATGGAACTACAGCTCAGTTAAAAATGTAACAACAGAGTTTTAATTACTTAATGGCTAGCCTGCAGTCAGTTCACTGAAACCTGGTAGAGAACAATAGTTGCAATCCTCCTTAACACTGGTAGAGCATAAAGCTCCACCAGCATACTTACGATGGAACAATGGAGCCAGCCAGGGTAAGAGGAGAGACATACCTTCTTACAGGAGCTTATAAAAAGCACAACTGCCAGCACAACTAGGAATTACGTCCCAAAAGATTCTGACCTTAGGGACCTTGGAGTTTTTCTATACATGCTAGATATAAAGGGAATGATAGAAAAACAGGATTAAGTACTATTTCACCTGCAGTGTTCTGAGGAATAATGCTAAGCTAGGTGTTTCTTTAGCTGGCTTTTCAACCAAAGTAAATGGAGCAGGTTTTAAAAGTCTGTCTCCTGCTAAGGACAGGCTTTGCACTTAAGTAATTTGTAGTGTTCTCCTAGCAGGAAACCTGGGAGGTATGGAAGAGGACAAATAAAGTGAATGTGAGTGGGCTTCCTGGAAAACTGAAGTAATTGATGCCACACTGAGCTGCAGTCTGAAAGCCAGGGAGTAATTTGGGCCAGCAGCAAGCAAATTACAGAAGATCACCACAGACAATTCCAAACTGCAGCATGTCTAAATGAAACACAATTTCTCCTTTACTTCTCATCATTTCTCCTCTGTGAAAGACACCTTTCATACTAATGAAACAGAAGCTGTGATCTTGCAGTGAGTCAAAAGGTTTGTTAAACGAGCATGTTGGATGCATGTTGGTACAACCTGATTGCTAGAGATGCTCCAAGATGGGGAGAAACTCAATAAAACACAAGGGCAGCTATTTGTGAAATGTGTCACATTTCCTCAATCTTTCAAACAATTTTTCCCACCAAGTCAAACTACTCAGTTCTCTCCACTAGAAAGAAATTTGAGGAAATATGGGATCCCTAGACAATCTTAATGATATTTTGTGTGTGTGCGTGTGTGTGTTTGTGTGTGTAAAGATTTGAATATAAATGACCAAGATCCTATATCTAAGCACGCGGAGTGTAACTCTGTGGAACTCCCATCCCAAAAGATGTTGGCACAGCCAAAGGCATTTACTATCCAGGGGGAGGGAAGAAGAGAAAAGCCTGGCTGCACATCTGCAGCTAGGGGAAGATAAACGAGGTTGCTGTCCTAGATGTCCACCAACTCAGCTTCAGATCCTCTGCACTACACCACAATATTTTTCATGGTAGATATTGAAGGGTTACATAGCAATTAATGTACAGTTTACTGAAAGTAAAGGCCAAGAGCCAGCATGGTGTAGTAGTTTTAGTGCTGGACTAGAAGACCAGTGTTTGAACCCCAATTCAACCATGGAAGCCCACTGGGTAAGTCACACTCTATAAGCCTAAGAAGAGAGCAATAGTCTCAATCAGTCTTGCAAAAAAAAAAAACCACCACCACCATAACTCTATGATGGGGTCACCATATAGCCAAGATCCTACATCAGGGGTCTGTAGCTTAAATCTCCCCGTGCAGAAATATATGTTGATTGTGCAACATGAGCCTTGCATTGAATGCCTACGTTGTATAAGTGAATATGCTACAAATGCATAAATCAATATGCAACTGGTTCCACAACCAGATTCGCAGGGTGTGACAGGCCCTTGCTTGATTGGCGTGGCAATTCTTAATCTAATAAGGCACCCTGTCTTTAGCACACAGCTCTGCCTCCCCCCCCCCAAAACAGCACCTTTGTGTAAAAAGACAAGGGTATTCAATGTTTGTTTAGAATCAATAATTTTATGGTAGTGTATTTTCTGTGTTTCTTATCACTGTAGACAACTCAGGCCCAGTCAGTATTTATAAAAATAAACTACCATTATAACCTTTATTAAGATAAAGGTAGTACATTAGAGTTCATGTGCAGTTCATTGCCAATATATTTTTTCAGTGCACTCTTCAGACAGTATTTATTAACAGTTAACTCCCTGCTCAGATACAGTTCAATCAAGTCTTTAGACTTTCACGAAAGACACAAATATCATACAACAGCATTTTGGTTAAATTTCCGCCAAAGGGTTAAACCCCATTCTAGGTCACACTCTCTGACCAGATCCTACTGGTGTTCAGTTACTCTCTTTGCCTCTCGTTAGGCTTCCACTGAGAACTAAATCTCCTCCAATCTCTTTGGCTGACTGAGGGACTTTCTGGCTCCTCTCTAGGCTCTCATTGAAGGTGTTATCACCGTGAACTGGCCTGGCTTTGATAGACATTAGATATCGTTTTGATATCACAATTCGTTCCTGTTTCGCCACCCTCAGCCAAGTGTTTGTGAGGCCCCCAAACAAGCACGGAGCTAGGCACAGCTATTAAATGCTGAATCATTCCTTTTCCCACCGAGGCAAGCCAGAAACAGCCAGATCTTGCTTAGGAGACCTCCCGATACAAACACCTTAATTACAGATGCACACTAACACAAAGAGACCCCTGCCCCAAGCAGGCACCCTGGCGACACTCTACCGCCCAAGCGAGCTGCATCTGCATACCGGCCATCCTATTGTCAATTCGAACCTAACTCAATCATGTAAAATCTGACCTTTCGGAGACATTGTATCTCGCCCAAAACGCATTGTTCTCACCCAAGTACAGACTAGCCCACAGTCATACTTTCCCTATATAAACCCCAAGTTCCTCGAGTTCCTCGGACCACCTGCTGGATCACTCCCGAGTTCCAGACCGCCCTGCTGGTGCTTTGCCCGGCGAGCTCCCCTCAGCAATCCACGCTGAGCTTCTTCTCTTCATCCACTACCTCTTCAGGACTACGAGAAAGGTGTCGTATCACCCATTTCCCCCCGAAACTCTCCTTTCCTATTTCTTAGTTAGCTGTGTGTATGTGTTGTCTTATTTGCTGTTTGTCTGTTAATAAAACTATCAATTTTCTTACTTTAAAACTTGTCTGGCTGCTCTTCTGACCTGACGCTGTATACATAGGGTTAAAAGATCCCTGCTAAGTTATCTTGCCTCTCGTTTATCTTAAGAGAGTGCTCGAGTTAATTTCCCCATCTCGTGTTTTATTTGGTTATTTGGGCGCCCCTCCCGGGACCCCCATTCACAGGGTAACAAAGGAATCAAAACACCCACAGGTGCTTGGCTTTACATAATTTTTTTTCTCTGTCCTAAGCCCCTCCCATACACTACTGAGCTGGGTTTCTTTCTTGATGTGCTATTCTGGTTGCCCAGCAACCTGGTTTCAGGCTGCACTCGCACTTCAAATGACTACAACCCCAGAATAAGCATCTGAATGAGTGCACGACCACATGCGCAATGATGCAAATCTCCATTTCCGTGATCTTGAACTGAATGTGGCCAACCACCTCCATTGGGGAACTTATTCATGTGAGAGACACCAACAGGATTCCAGCCAAAATCTAAAGATCATTCTGCTAGAAAAAAGAAAAAGAAGATTTTTTTCCACAGTCGATTGCCACTACTATTATTTTTATTATACCTTCCCCCATCCATCATGAACCAAACTATTGTTCAAGGACCAAGTCCTTGGCATATGCTCACTCTGACCAAGGCCAATTCATTTCACATAGGAAGCTGAGCTGGTAACCTGTCTTGTTTTCAGAGAGCGCCAGAGAAAACCCCAAGGAATCTGACTCCCAACTGCACACAACTGCACTCCTGTTTTTCAGATTTTATTCTGTTAATCTTGAAGACCAGTCTCCATGAGCTACTGCAGGTTATGCTTGAAAAGACAATTAAAGCAGCTTAGATTTCATTTAAAACCTAACTTAAGTCTGGTTATGTTTATTCTGACTAACCTTTACACAGTGCATCTCATTTCCTCTAAACAATATGTTGTAAAAACTTCAGGCACCTCATGTTGTGTCCAAGCAGGTAAATTATCTATGAAATATCCTGAACAAACCCACCTCCTCAAAGAAGCATATATCCTCACCACAGGTAGGTGTTCTGATTTCAAATCAATGTAGCTGCACTTTGACAGCTTTCCCTGCCACATTGTAAAAGAAGCTCATGATACAGCTTTCGGCTCTACAATGGATGCAAAATCTTTGCATAATCCTTGAAGGAAGGATTATAGATGCCTACCTGTCACATCAGCTTGGTTTCTGAGTAATGCTATCTGTAAAACTGTGAGACTGGAGAAGTGTTCAAAAATGTGAAATAAGTAAAATAATATCAGTGCTTCAAAAATCTATAAAACATTAATTTCTTTTAAATATCAATCTCTTAATCTTCTTTTGCACGTGGTTAAAGGCTTATCTGTCTTAATAATGAACATGGTTGAGTCCATTCCCGGAACTTCCAAAATGAAGTGGGTGATGATCAGAGTTGGAAGAGGCCCCATATGCCATTGAATCCAACCCCCTGCTCAGTGCAGGAATCCAACTAGAGCATCTTCAAGCCTTTGCAAACCCCCTGTGAGGACATCACAGACCCCAGGTTAAGAACCACTGCTCTAGGCAATTGCTTCCATTGTTGAATGTCTCTTACAATCAAGTTCCTTCTAATGTTCAGTCAAAATTTACCTTCCTGTAGATTTTGGTCCTACCTGCCTGGGGCAGCAGAAAACAAGTTTGCCTCCTCCTCTCTCTGACAGTTCTTGAGATATTTAAGAATGCAATCATGTCACACCCCAGTCTTTTCTCCATCAGGCTGAACATGCCCAGTTCCTTTAGCTGTCCTTCATATATTTCTCCATATCTCTTATTATCCTGGTTGCCCTTCTTTTTTGTTTTTTGTTTTTTTTTTTATTTCAGTTTTCTGTGGCTGTGGTAGCTGTGGGATTATGGAGACTGTAGTCCAATAGGTGACTTTTCTAAACTGGCCTCACTCATTCTAAAATGTCATGTCACGTTCACTCGCTAATTGAAAGGCACGAAATGGCTAAAACAATGTTTTGAAAAGGCAGCAACATTTTAATTAGAACAAGTTATTAGAACAATTAAATAAATAACAAACATACCCAAGACAAAGAATAGAATTAAAAGGACTACAGAAAGCCAGAAGTGACGTGCAAGGAACACAGCGGAACAGACTACCACAGAAGGTAATGCAGGTTTTTCATTGGAGGTTTTTAAGAGATTACAAGACCGCCTCTCACGAGTGTTACAGTGGTGAATGCCCACACTGGCACATTATTGGACTAGAAGTTCCTTTGGATCCCTTCCAACTCCATGGCTTTCTAATTCTATCATTCTGTAAACATAATCAGCAACATATGTTGAAAACCAACATTCTTCAAATGCCTGCAGAACACAAACAAAGAAGAAAATGATCCCCGAAAGGAAGCTTCACATACACAGAGCTTGGAAAATTTATGTTCAGGGAATACAACCCTCAGAATCCTCCAACCATCAGGTCCTTGGCTAGTTTTTGAAAAAAGAGTAAATGTTCCATTTTTTCTGGAACATTTGACACAGAAACGCCATCTGGAACATCTAACACAAAGAACCGCCATCTTACATTTTAGCACAAAACATACCTCGGAAGAAAATGTCACGCAGGGCAAAGTCATGTGGGAGGCAGATGTCTCTTCAGGGAGCCTGGTCTCCAATTGTGTAGGCCTTTAAAAGTAATCACTACCACCCTGAATTCCCCTCGGAAGTGAACAAGCAACCACAAGCTGGCTTCTCTGTTGTGGTGTTCCCCATGGTGAACACAAAAAGGGTAACTTCTTCTCAGAGATAGGAAAATAAATGAAAATGGATTCACTACCTTACATTTATAATAAAAAGTTTTAAAAGCTTGCATTTATAGTGGTTTTTATTTTTTTTAAGTAAATAAGTAATAGGATCACAGACATTTAGAAAGCACAAGTTATAAAGAAAAGAGTTATTGATTACACTTAATTCTAATTTGGCATATAAGTTTAGATTATAGTACTACACTGAAAATTTTACCAGAATAAAGATGGGAAATCCTATCCATTATTTTATTTCTCCCTCAGGCACCCCCATCACTGTCTTGAGACTGGGAGAGAAGGAGACAGCAGCATGATTTTTGGAAAATGCATTTCTCAGCCACCTACTCACTGCAAATTTTTAAAAAGTGAGGTGAAACAGAGATACAAAGGATATAGAGGAGACAACATGTCAGGGTGTTGAAAAAGATTATTTTATTTTTCCAATGAGCCCAAAACATTTCAGCTTAATAATAGTTAATGGCATTCTTCAGGGGCTAATAAAAGAAAAAAAAGCAAATTGTACTATGGCCCTTTTCACATGGCATTTGCCATGTGAAAGAAGACCTGAAGCGTCGCTCGATTGTGAGGAGCGATCTGCACAATGCGCTCACAATCGCGCGACGCTCGAGGGGCTGGCAGGTGCTGATCGCGCACCTTTTCATTTTCAGCTAGAAGCCGAAAATGGTGCATGATCGCGCATTGCTCCCAGGCCCCACACGCACTTACCTGGCATGCAGAGCCTCTGGAGCCACGCCGGTCGCACTTCCTGCCCCAGTGCAGCCGGGGAAACTCCCAGGCTGCGCTGCACTGCGCTGTGGAAGAGGCGGGGCTCTTGTGTGAGCAGGCAGCTCAGGCGGAGCCGAAGGACCCCGAATATGAGAGCCTCTCGCCGAAGGCTGCTCGCGCAATCCCTGCACCCCAGCACCGGAAGACGGTAAGGTGCGGAAAGGGCCCCTGTCTCCTGTTATAATTTTTGTTGTTTATATATTGTCCCTTTTCTTTATTTTATGCTTTATTAGCCCCCGAAGAAGGACATTAAATATTACCAGGCCAACATGCATTGGGCTTATTGAAAGAATAAAATAATATTTTTCAACACCCTCCTCTATATTCCTTTCATTGAGTGTTACCAGTCCTCTTTGCTTTTTAAATGTGAATACAAACATAGGCAGGAAGCAGAAACCTTTATCAATAATTATAAACTAAAAGTCAGACTCAGACCACCATGCATCAACAGTTGTTGTTGTTGATGATGTTGTTGTTGTTGTGTGCCTTCAAGTAATTTTCAACTTATGGTAGCCCTGAGCAGAGATTCAGACTCTGCCCTCCAGAATCCTAGGCCGATGCTCCAACCACTACACCCTGTTGCTTCTCACATCAACAATACCACAGAACAAAAATCAAAATCTTACCTAATCTTTTTCTCTCCTACTTTTAAGAAACAACAGCTAGCAAAAATGGGCTCATCTAGAGTGATAACTGGTGCCAATTTACAGTTTGCCACATTAGCACTTTAGTGCAAAAATAGGTTTCTCTACTCAGATTTCCCATCTACTCAGAAAGATCAGCCCTTATAGATTTGCAGTAGCCAACTTGAAAATTTGAGTGGAGGAAAAACTTCCAATGACACCCTTCTCCCTTTGCCAGCCTTGCAGCTTTAAGCTACTGCAGAGAAAAGATGGCTGTTTTGTGAATACAGAAAACTAATATTTTATCGCTAAGGCTCTAGGGAGGGTTTTTTTTTAAAAAAATGTAATAACATTAAAAATAAGTATTTGGGGGAAGGGGGAGCGAAACAGGGCAGAGAGAATAAACATTCTGGAAACTGGGAGTGGTTAGAGGTTGGCACATCTTTTTTGATCATCACAAATGCCAATGACAACCAAATGTATCAGTTTAACAAAATACCTTGCTTTTCAGGCAGGAACAAAATGCTTTGGAATATTGCAGAAATGGAAGAGAAATAGCCCAAAATTATAATTAGCAAAATGCAATTTGGGTCTTTTTTAAAAAGGCTAAATATTGTCAAAAATTGGAAAGAAAAACACTTTTTCTCCAGAAATTGGAAAAGAAACTCTAGTCCCCATAGTGTTCGCAGGAAAACACTCTTCTCTGGTTAAAAAAAATAACTCATATTCTGACCAAGGTTTTTTTTTGTTTTGTTTTTTTCCATATTGAACAATTAACATGAATGTAACTAACATCAATGTGTTGGCTCCCATCTTGGCTTCTTCTCTTTGAAGTGGAGGTAGGACCAAGAGAAACAACTTACCGTTTTGTTTCAGGCTGCAATATGTCTTGTGCGGGGCCTTTGGGCAACAAATATGGTTGTTGTTGCTGTATGTCTTCACATAGGTCCCAGCTTATGGTGACCCTAAGACAAACCTGTCACTTTTTTTCTTGACAAAATTTGTTGGGTGCGGGATTGCCCATGCCTTCCTTTGAGGTTGAGAGAGGGTGACTTGCCCAAGGTCAGCTAGTGGGTTTCCATGGACAAGAAGGAAATAGGACCCAAGTCTCAGTCTTAGTCCAGTGCTCAAATTGCTGCACCATAATGGCTCTACAGATATGGTAGATAGGGCAAAGAGGCAGTTCTCCTTGAAGGCCAGTGGAAAATATATTAAGTCAATCAAAATAGCCAAATATGTCTCAACTGGGTATTATCATTTTCAGGGTCAAAAGTTCCATATGCTCTTCTGTTTCAAAGCACACAAAGAAAAGGCTCAGCTCTCTTTTTTACTTACTTCCCACGAAGTGTATATCTTCTACAGTGGTCCCCTAATTGCCTTAATTCAGAACCTGTCACAGACGTGTGTTTTTTTTAAGAGTACAGCTCCTAGAATCCTCAGCCAGCACAGCCTATGGCTGAACTAAATGAAAAATTCTGGAAGCTGTAGCCCCCCAAAAGTGTCATTGCCAAGCTGTATATTAATTTGGAGGGAGAAAGAAGAATATGCAAGAGGCAATTATGCATTGAAACAGTGTGAAAACTAGGTGCCTGATCTATACTGGATTAACACTACTTCTCCTTCGAAAAGTGCTGTGCAGCGGAATTCTGATAGTGATAATCCAAGAAATTCATCCTAAACTCTTTCTTATGACTTTCTAACATATATTTTGCAGCTTTCCACATTTAACTTTTACCACACTGAGTGGGTCTGGTTGATCATTTGAACTGATGGCTGATACAAGTTATTTCCTTGGTGCAATTGCCAGGCATTTAAAAGCATTTGGAAGCCACAACTATGTGGCTAGGTCATGGCTTGCCAGCTCCTGGAACTTTTTTTAATAAAACTGGATTGAACCAAGAGGCAGTGAGTCATGATCTCACTGTATGTCTATGAATGGAAAAACATTCTTCACTAACAAGCACATAGAAAGTGAAACAAAAAGTCATCTTGACATGAATTTGTTATTGCACAAAACTACAAACTCCAGGATCCCACAGGATGCAGCCATGGCAGATCAAGTGAGTGCAGTGTGAAAGGGCTATGAGAGGGGGAGGCTGTAAAACTTGAAAAACATTAGTTCTGGAGGGTCCAGAACCCTCCATCCAGTGAACCTGCATCTTTCAAAAAGAGAAGCATTTCTTTTACTAAAGCCTTTGCAGACTAATTTACTTGCTCATTGTACATGTACATGGGTGGTTCTAATTGTTCTGACTTCTTAAGCCGTTTTAACTTGTTTAACACATCTTTATTGTGGTTGTCGTTACCATGCAGTCATTTCTGACTTATGATGATGACCTAAGGCAAACTTATCATGGGGTTTTCTCAGCACAATTTGTTCAGAGGGGATTTGCCTTTGCTTTCTTCTGAGACTGAAAGTGTGTGACTTGCCCAAGGTCACCCAGTGGGGCTGAGCAGGGATTCAAATCCTGATCTCCAGAGTCCTAATCCAGCACTCAAATCATTACCTCATACTGTCTCTACTAACATACCTTTATCCTGTATTTTTTTTAAAAAATCTTAGCTTGTCTTATTTATCTTACTTTACCTGTATGGCACTCTGAGATCCCACGTAAAAGAGTGAGATATGAATATTTTAATAAATGAATAAAAAGAACTCTTTCCTAGCTCTGGGTGACTGGCATGAGGTCACCTGCTAAGATTAATCGCTGTCTGGAAATTTCAATAATGGTTTCCCCAGTCCTACTCTGACTAATTACTACACAAAGCACCCTAAAGACCCTCTCCCCATACTGGTTGGAAATTCTGGAAACTGTAGTAAAAAGGAACCAATTATCCCAGATCTTCCACTATCCCCATAAATGGTTAAACAGCTGATGGTTTCATTCTGCTACATAACAGGCATTCATCTCTTGATGTTAAACATGGCTATGGGGATCCAACGCACCATGCAGGATGTTTTCCTATGCTTTTATTCAGCTCAGCCTGCCAACAGCTGCCTCACCCTCTGCTCCTCTAAAAAAAGTTCTCCCTCTTAAAGGCCAGGTCCCTCAGGCACAGAGCCCAATGAGCTGCAACAAATCAGCAAACACCACTCTATGTGCACACCCAGAAATGATTTACAATCATACAAGGGCCTCTTTGGATCCCAGCCAGGAAGAATACTAAAGTCACCACACCTGCATCATCATATTTTCCTTGGTGAAATACCTCCCTGCCTTCACAGATTTGAAGTCAGGCTTTCGTTCTTGCCTCCCACTCATGTTCTCCTTGATGGGAGGGGCTTTTCCACAGAAACATATATGTTTTGCCCCACTGAAAGGCTGCCAAGTTGCTTGGAGGTATTCAAAATCAGCTTCTGATATGAGGGGACAGGGCACATGTTCCTGCATCAACTCCTTCAAATTGAGTAATTTCCAATAGGTTTGCTTCCAGGTCAACCAAAGCAGAATGGGTACATGCTGACACAGATGAGAAACATGTTTGAGTTGGGGTGGAGATGTCATCATTAGAAGATAGTGTGCTAGACTTGTCACTAGAGCAGGGTTGGGAATCACGTAACCCATCACATGTCATTGGATTTCAGTTCTCCATAACCCTAACCAGCAGAGCCAATGGTGAGTAAGGCTAGGAGCTGCAGTCTAACAATATCTGGAGGGCTGTACAATTCACATGCCTGCACGAAAGTGCCCTTGAATCAGAGATTAAATTAAACATCCTATTTCTAACTGCATGTATCATTCTGCATCCAGTGAGGCTGGATTAGCCTGTCTGACCAGGACTATCCCAAACCCTGAGAGCTAGGGATGATCCCCTTTTGAAGCCACAGGAGATAGTCCTGGTGATGTTACATGGGGCAATCCCTACTGATGTCATTTGACAAGATACATTAAGCCTAACAAATGAGGAAACTAGACACACATACTTGACAGTGCTCTCACCCTGAGATTCTTCTCCCTCACCCTAAGAACTGGAGAAAAGAGGCCAGGCCCTGAAATCTGACAAGCCTAGGCTAGATGCTTCTTTTTTTTAATCCGCAGTCATATTCCTCTTTCAAAAAACTTGGGAAAGTTATCACTAGATTATATCTTTTTGCAGAGTAACAATATCTTCCAAGGCAGGCTAGGCTAAAAGTTATTGACTGCATGACCTAAGGTCATGCAGCAAGCTTTCCAGCTGACCAGGTACTTGAACTCAGACCCACCTGGCACGAGTTTTTATTGACTATACCACACAGTTAAAAACAAGTTTAAAAAAACTATTTAAAAACAAGAGAAGTATCATATTAAATCTGGTAAAGTATCATATCAAAATCTGTTTAAAAGCATTTAAAAATATCAGATAAAGATAAAAAAAATACAGCATCCCCATTTTAAACAGGGATGGGATGAATCCAGAATTTTCCAGATCCGAATCCCTGGAAGGTTCTCGGAATCCACAAATCTCAGGAATCTCGAATCTTTTGAATCTTTTTTTTTTTAAAGGGTTTAAAAAGCTAGGGAAAGAAGGATAATCTTGAGCAAGACATGCTATCTCAGCCTTAGCAAAAGCCTAGGCAAAGGCAAACCTCCCTCTGAAGAAATCTGGCCAAGACAATTGTCATAGTTTTGCCTCAGGATCTCCCCAGACTGAAAATGAAGTGAAGGCCCCTTCTACACAGGCAGGAAAATGTGGATTAATCTCACATTTTCCTGCCTGTGTAAACAGGACCACTATAGTACAGAGATAATCCAGGTCAAAACTGGCTTTTCTTTGCATAGCTCCTTCTGGCATCCTGGGGTTTGTAGTTTGATGATGCTCCAGCACACTTTGGCAGAGAAAGCTGTGACACCTTGTAAAACTAGAAACCCCAGAATTGTGTCTGAAAGAGCTTTGCAAGGGAGCTCTGCAAACGAATGTTTCAGCTGTCCTTGAAATCTCAAGCCTGTAGCTTCCAGTCAAGTGCTGAACTTAAATATGGAATGTTCAATTTAAATATCTTAGAATACAACCCTAGATGTAATTTGTGAAATTGTTAGCAAAGGCCATTTATTACTCCAAGGGTACTTGCCATTTCCCCTTGTGCGTCTAGTCTCCCAAGTTTTCAGGCGTCCTGGTCTCCCAAATTTTCAAGCATCCTGGTCTCCCAGATTTTCAGGCATCCCAGTCTCCAACAAACTGTTTGGATGGCAGATTTGAAAGATTCAGTTTGCCTATTTTAGCACAGGGATTCAGATTCCTGAATCTCGAATCCCTGCCAAGGATTCGGTTGGCCCATCCCTAATTTTAAAAAAATGTTCCAAAGCAACCAGCTTATAGACCAAAGCAAGTCTAAATACAAATATCATTGTCTACCAGTGGAAGGAGAACGGAGAGGGGACCAACATAGCCTCCCATGGAAAGGAATTCCATAGCTTAGAAGCAGCAGCTGGAAAGTTCCTCTCTCAAACACGTCTGGGATGAAAACTCAGGCATATTCATAGGGCTTTTCAAATAGTCTGGACCCCAACTAGATTATATTCCACTTGCGAAATTCATATTCTGATGTTTTCCTTTTTCAGATCTCTCATTCTTCTCTTAAAACAGAAAAGCTGTGAAAATTGGGAAAGATGGAATAAGTCAATTTTAACTCTTCATGGAGAGCCAGTGTTGTGTAATGCTTTCAGTGTTGGACTTAAGACTCTGAGAAACCAGGGTTTGTACCTCTCCTTAGCAATGGAAGCCTTCTCATACTCTTTCACCCTTAGAGAAAGGCAATGGCAAACTTCCTCTGAACAGATCTTACCAAGAAAACCCTATGATAGGGTCTCCATAAGTCAGAGATGATTTGAAGGCATATCACAACAACAGCCTTTTCATCAGATATTGTAAGACCTCTCCACCTGGAATGGGGTTATCAATTCCAGCAGATGGAGGGGGACAGTTTTCTGCCTCAAGATCCTCCAGGAGCCAACTTGGTTGCCAAATATCAAAAACCCAGAAACACACTCTGGAAATGGACAGAAGTCTACTTCTACTTCTGAAAACAGATTTTTAAAATGTTAAGCAATGTGGGGAGGGGGCTGCCTGAACCCTGCACTCCACTATTCTGTGTCACTACTGGAAGGTGACTCCTCATAGAAAATAATTTCTCCTTTCTGTATTCAGCCAAAATGGAACTGCCTGCTGTATCTGATTGTTCTAATTCACAATTATGTTTATTGTCCATAGAGTAGGAGAATTAATGAATTTGTGCTGATCAGCTCAAGCATATCCATGCTGGTCTCCCATAGCCCTCTGGAATGGTTGTGGATAGCACAGTTCTGTTTTATTGCTTTTTAAAATGCACAGATGAACCAGAAACAATAGAAGCCTCTTTTATTATTGTGTACGCAGAGGAATGTCTCTCCTGAGGGTCTACATAACACATCTCTGGCGCTCCATGACAATGGACAACCTAACTGCTGAGCCAAGTAACACCCCATCTCATCCTAGTCTTACGATCTTGCTTCTGGCTCAGATTTTCTATAACTCATTGAGTTTAAAATGACAGCAAATATAAAAGTAAGTCTTTTCTCAATGTCAGTCTTTGAGAAACCCACTGAGCATAGTTCAGACAAAGAGATCTTTAACATGCTGTCACATTGACATAAAGACAACCCTGAAACACAAAGGTTATTTTTGCTACAGTTTTATGCTCACTTGACTTTGGGAGTGTTCTTCACCTGATTTGTGTTAGGCTGGGGAAGAGAGCAGAGCTCTCAAAAATGAATCTACAATTCCCAGAATTTTGGAGTCAGCATGGCAAAAAAGCAAGGCTTATGGAAGAAAAAGGCTGCCTGCTGACTTTATTGAATAACTGACCCTACCCAAACCAGGAGGCATAAATCACTACCAACTCCCATTTATAATGCAATGACCCAAGAACCGACATCAGGAAAGCTGCTGAAAACTGGCTGTGGAAATTGGCTTTGCAAAACTAGAAAACTCAGCCAAGATTCATTGGCTTTGTTTATTTCCTCACCATCAGGGAAGACTAGACTAATTTTGAAAAGAGATTTCATTCTGGCAGGAAAAGGGGGTCTTAGTTTCCAGCAATTACATGGTGTTGGATTCTTTTACCATATCCGTTATAAACAACACCCATTGATTTCACTGTAGTTATATCCTGTTTAGCCTAGGTGTAGTATAACTGAATCTTGGGCCCTTTTGATGGGAAATTAATAGGAATCCAGCCCTCCCTCTTGCAGAGTTAAGAATGCAAACGATTTTGCAATCATTCGGACCTTTATTGCTAACTGCCACACTGTTCTTGGACATGACAGGCAGAACCACACTCGGAACAGACAAGGTTTAAAAAGATAACTCCAACTGAAAATTACCAGGGGGGGCAAGCTGCAATTGAAAATGAACTAGGAAGGAGCAGGTATTCTCCTGGCTGAAGCCTCCCCCCCAGGTCCCAAACATAGAGAACTAGGAACAGATTAACACTGGTTTTCTGACAAATATAGTCACCTTAATTATTGAAGGTCAGTGCTTTCACCTGCCAGATCCCTAAGCCAATTGAGCTACCACTAGCCCAAAAACAGCAAAGATGGGATGAGTACAGAGGGATTGTGGCTAACAACACACGTGCTCAGTTCTTCTTGGATGGCCGAGTGACAGTGAGATGAAGACCAGTGATCCTGCAGGTGTTTTGGACAGCAACTGCCATGACTCATCACCATATCGGCTATTTTGGCCAGGACTGAGAGGGGATGAAGACCAAAAACATCTGGCAGACCACAGCTGCTTGTTACAGAAGAATAGTAATAGTTGTCTCCTCATCCCTCCAGCAATCAGTGATACTTGTATGGACTAGAGCTGAGAAATGGTACCATATGACCGATAAAGCCCCATATGGCTTAGGTTCAGGTTACTTGAAAAACTGCATTCTCACTTAAAAGCATGGGTAAGTTGTGGCTGGAGCAGCAGGATACCTTCTCCCATGGCTTCAGAGTGAGGTGGCCCCACCTGCTCCATCCAATCACCACCACTGCTTACTTGCCTGCCTAGATTTTGAGATTTCCAGTGGAGGCCTTCCAAGAAAGCCCTTGTTTATGCTGGCTGGGGTAGTCTGGGATTTGCATCGCCAAGCATTCTGTGTCAAGAAAAAAAAATCAAAACAAAGATTGGTGTAATCAAAGGAAGCTTTGGGCAACTGAGCCCTTTCACTCTATACAGTTATAGCACAATGATCCCATTTCAACTGCCATGATTCCATCTTTTGGATTCCTGGGATTTGCAGTTCTATCTTCTTGTCACCATGTGCCTTTAAGTCTTTTCCAACTTATGGCAGCCCTAAGGTGAACCTATTATGGGGTTTTCTTGGCATGATTTGTTTAGAGAAAGTTTGGCATTCCTTTCTGAGGATGAGAGGGCATAATTTGCCCAAGGTCACCCAATGAGTTTCCATGTCTGAATAGCAATTCAAACCCTGGTTTCCTGGAATCATAGTCCTTCACTCAGACTACTACACCATGTTGGCTCATTTGCAATGCAGGAAGGTGTATTCAGAATTCTTAGCCAGGGCCTCTTCAAACAACATATCCCAGGATTCCACAGACTGGAGCCATGGCATTTAAAGTGGAATCAGGACACTATAAATGTGCAGTGTAAAAGGGAATTAATTAGATTCCAAGTCTAAACCTAATTTTGTGTCTCTACAAGGAAGAAGAGTTTGTTCTGGAAAATACTACCTTGATACCAGACTTCCCAAGCAAAAGAGGTAGGTGGAATGCTTATCAAATGAAGGAAAACTGATTTTAAAATGTTGCTTTTGGCACCAAAAGACTCTCCACTACTCCTTTTAGCAATTTTTCCTCTTGGGGTTTTCACCCCTTCTTTTTCAAATGTATGCAGTTGGGTCACAACCTGGCACAACCTTTGTTGACATATGAAGTGGTGTTGCTACAAGTGGCAACACACAATATTTAGTATTACAGCACTGGGTCTGCTGGTCAAGGCAGGAAAGATTCTCAGTTGCTTCAGTGGAAGCTACTCTGAGCTTAGGCCATTTCCGCACGAGACTGTTAATAGTGCTATTATTCCACTTTCAGCATCCTATGGAATCCCGGGCCCCTCCCTAAACTGAAAACCCCAGGATTCCATAGGATGTTGAAACTGGAATAATAGCACTATAACAATCTAGTGCAGAAAAGCCCTTAGAAATAAAGCATTTCCACTAACAGTACATTTGGGGCTGATGAGGACTGAAAAACAGTCCTTTAGCAAATAATGTAGTGACTAACAACTTCAGTATTATTTTTTTCCTACATAGCAAGTCATTATGGGAGACACACTTTGAAATTTTAGGCCATTTTAAAAAGGGTTTAGATTTGGTTTTAAAAGGCACTAAAATATAACAAGTTAATATTAAAAGGTTAATGGACCTGGCAATGAATTTCCTATGGGAGGGGTTGCACAGTGAATTACTTTTAAAAAGCAACTTTCCAAGCTCTGGAACTACTTACTTGCAAGGGCTACCTGGTTGGGCCTCCCATTTACTCATTTGATCTAGGATCACAGCAGATGTCTGTCTGCAAGCTGGAGCCCTTCCCAAGTCAGAACCTCTAAAAGGATGATTACTTGGCTCTAACATATCAGATTACTTTGTACTTGGAGTTACATTTTAACTTGAGAGAAAGTTTAACAGCTATGACTTATGGGCTTCTACAATTGGCAGCAAAAGAATGAGCAGAGGAAGTAATGGAAAATAACCGCAAGCAAGACCATTCCATGCACCATTCCTAAGCTCTTTGTGCAATTGTTTTTGGTTGTGGTGGCAATGGTGGTAGTAGTGGTGATGGTGGAGATTATGGAAAATATTTTCCAGATATACAGCCCTGGCCTCTCAAAGCATTTATTTATGCCAACTTTATAAAAAGCAGCTGCAGACGGGATCGAATCAAAAGATTACACTGCTGTCTGCCTTCCAGAATGCGCTTCAGTTCACACCCTGTCCCACAGAGCAAGGCTGATTCCTTAGGCTGCCATAAATTTACTGGTACACATGTGTGCAAGCTCAGTGGAAGAGAAAAATCCCTTACATTCCCAGATCTCTTCCATCTTCCCTCCCCACCTCTCATTCATTCTCACTATGACTCTGTTTGTGTCATAGTATGACCTGTTACTACATAAGAAAAATGTTGGCAAAATACATTAATCAGAGAGCTGTCAATTTGGAAAAAAGAAAAAAAGCTAAGCCCAACTGAGTGCCTTTAATAGAAACTGGAGGCAAGGAAATTAAGCAGAAGAAGCTTAATTCCATATAAGTCCATGCTGAAAATATTTTCCAGTAGGAAAATTGACAACCATAATTACAAAAATTAGTAAAAAGTATATAGCCATGCTTAATAGTGTTATCAGAAACAGCATATTTTCAAAGATATCTGCACTAGAAACCTGAGCTAATGAAACAAAGGTGGAACCATTTGCTACATGAAATATCTCTCTAATATTCTATGCTGAATTTGGATGGCTGGTTATCACCAAAAATGCGTACTTTGCTGTTCCTTGCTGTCTTCTTCAGTGTGTGCTTCAGCTCCCATGTTAAGCCAGCTTGTTTTGCAAGCGAGGAATAAATCGGCTTGGAAGATTATAACTTTAATGCTTCATACTCTCCCACATTTCACAGATGAAAACCAGGATACCTATGGCAGAGCAACATCAAAGTGTGACTAAGTTGGCAAAAATTATTAATGAGGAACAGTATATAAGCCAGGAGAGGCTGTATCAGTTTGCTTTTGCCTGAGTCTACAGGCAAGGTCACCCCATCTTGACCTCTTCCTAAATTGAGTGCAAACTGCTTTTGCATTTTGAACTCAGTTTGCATCAGCTGAAGTGAACCAAAGCTGAAGGAGGAAAGTGAGGAGAAGAGCAAGAAACTGTGACATTTTAAAAGGAGGTGAAAAGGTGGGAGGACTGAGGATTAAGCAAGACTGTCCCCACCAAATCAGGGCAGTTGGAAGGTGTGCATGTCCTTTCAGGCAGCCCAGGCTTCTTTTAAAACCAGGGTGGGAAGCCTCATGGCTTTGGGTCCAAATCCAGCCCTCATGGCTTCCCAAGAGGGTCATGCTCTTTTCCCCTTGACACCATCATTTGCTGGTTTCTCAGCCTTTGTACAAGTTTTTTTTCCCCACTGAAAAGGTTGAAATGACCTGCTTTCTAAGGCTTTTAGCCAGAGGCATACCTTAAGTGGGGCAAGTGGGGCATGTGCCCTGGGCATCAGGGGGTGCAAAAAAGCCATGCTGGAAAATATAGCAGCCATGGAGGAGGAGGGAAGTGGCCATGGAGGTCAGGGCACAACTTCCATGCTTGCCCTAGGTGCTGTTTATGTTAGATATGCCTCTGCTTTCCGCTGCCATCAGCAAGAGCTTTATGATAAAATATGCTGGTATTTTTTGATCCCATCCACCACCTTAATGCAGCCCCCTTTGGCCATCAGGGTAAAAGAGGCTCCCCACCTTGCTTTCAAATGTGAATAATAAAAATGCTTTAAGTTGAGGAACAAACTCTGCTTGGAATCTGCCTTTATTCCCCGTAGACTTGAGGGAATAGGAGTGGAGTAGGAAGGTGCTTGGGGAGCAAAGAAGGTGGGAGGTAAGAGCTTTTAAAGTGGAGATATATGTTATTGTTTCCAAAGATAAAGCTGCCATTGTTCTGGTCTAACATTTTATGGAGTGTTGGAATTTACTCTCTCTTCCACCCTCCCTCCGCTCACTCTGCTCTGGTTCCAAAGGATCTGGATAATGAAAAGTCTTAATATGACTTGCCAAAAAAAAAAAGAAGGTAAACCTCCCCAAGTTGCCTCACATTCACAAAAACATGATCCTAAAAGGCAGAAGGACATTAGAAGGAAACTGGCAGGGACAGCCGTGTCTGGATTTAAACCTGACTGCTTCTGAATAGTTTGGAACAACAATGCTGAGAAGGCCAGCACTGCATCAGAAATATCGGTCAAGACAATATTTCCTGGCAATTGTTTGGAGAAAAGCTTTTCTGAGAACCAATTGCTCCTCAGGGGGTTGCCTTTACCTGTTTTTGGAGTGGGAGTAAGGAGGAATTTTGAGCCACCATTTCCTACAATAAGCCATAAGACTGGGAAGGGGGCCAAGCGTAAAACATTTGTAATGGATCATCAAACCGTTTTTTCCCTCCCTCTTGATGGGGTGGTGGGTGAAATTATCAATTCGTGGGAGATAGGAAAGAAGGCGCTTTACAGGAAGGCTGGGGGAGGGAAGGTACAGTAACTTTTCTTGCTGCAAGAGTGCCACATTGCCATCCAGCGGCGACACTTTAGAAAGCAACCTAACTGTGGCACAACAACAAATGGACTGGTGCTTGGAATGGCTTCCAAGAGCTTCACACAGAAACAACATCTAGTTCCAGAAAATTCAGCTATATATGTGTTTTATTAACAAGAGAGGATAGATAATTTTGGCTATCAGATTGCATCTGGATTTCTCCAGTCTTCGTTCAGTACTGCATCAGACCTGAGCTTGGGAATTTTACTTTTTTTGGATTACGTCTCCCAGAATTCCCCAGCCGGTATAGCCAATGACTGAGAGATTTCGTCACAATTTTTTCCACTTTAAGTATTGTCTCTTTTTATATGTGTATAGTCTGGGTTCAATGAGGTAAAGAATACACACACACCTATGTACACAGAAATATATATATTCTTTACATCATTGCACCCAGGACATAAAAAGTCCACTTTTTTAGACTACAGAAATCCATGCACTTTGGAGGGTTCTAGTTATGGTCCATAAAAAGTAACTTTCCCAGGATTTGATTATGCCACGAAGAACGACAGATCCTTCCTATAGTTAACTGCTATACTTCTAGCTAGCTGTATTTGTTCTTGCACCATGACTTCTTATTGTTGATGCTGTGTGCATTCCAGTCCTTTCTGATTTATGCTGATCCTAAGGCAAACTATCATGAGGTTTTCTTGGCAAGATTTTTCAGAGGGGCTTTTCCTTTCACTTCCTCTGAGGCTGAGTATGAGTTTCCCAAAGTCGCCCAGTGGGTTTCCATGGCCAAGTGAGGATTCAAACCAAAGTTGTAGCCTAATGTTCAAACCGCTACATCATGCTGCCTCTTGACTTAAAGCAGTGGTTCTCAACCTGTGGGTCCCCAGATGTTTTTGGACTTCAGCTCCCAGAAGCCCTGAGAATTGACCATAGTGGCTGGGGCTTCTGGGAGCTAAAGTCCACAAACATCTGGGGACCCACAGGTTGAGAAACACTGACTTAAAGAATACCAAAGATTAAAAACACTAGCTTGGAGAAACTATATTATATACTTCTTTCAGTAGTTTCTTTGGTACAAGATTTGTTGAATACAATGAAATAACCAAGGTGCCAAAGCTATCAATGGAATAAACAGTAAATCTAAAGAAAATAGAGTTAGGTCACAGTGTTTTATATTTTTGAACGATTTGATGTTTGAGTTTTTAAAAACAGTTTATTTTGTATTTTGGCATTTACTGGAGAGTTTGTAATCCATACCATTTTTGTTAAGTATAACTCATGACTTTTTTTTTTCAGAAAAAAAAGAAACAGCTAAAGCACAAAACAGCTCATCATACCTGTGGGTATGTCATTCTCCTTACACATTATGTAATTATTCTGTATATAATTATCAACCAAGGAATTAAGATTATAATAAGAGCTTGAACAAACAATTTTTCTGTTGTGACCCTCCAGTTATGGAACTTCTTTCAAGAGATGATGCCTTCCAGCCAGCATTATGTTGAAAGACACTCTTCTGCAGATTTTTGAATAGCCTTGAGGTAGTTTGTTTAAAGGAGCTAGCATGGTGTAGTAGTATGAGGTCATTTCCACACTATACTCTTATAGTGCACTTATATATTCCATTCTTATATATTCCACTTTCAACATCCTGTGGAACTCTGAGATTTGTAGTTTACTGAGGCCAAAGAGTTTTCTGACTAAGAATTCTAAATGCCCCTCCCTAAATTCCAATCCCAGGATTCCACAGGCTATTGAAAGTGTAATAATAGCACTATAACAGTGTAGTATGGAAAGGGCCAGAGTGTTGAACTAGGCTCGTTTCCGCACGAGAGGGGAGGAGCAGTTCACTGGGTGTCAAGAGTGGTGTTTGTATACTCTGATTCAGAAACTGAATTCAGAAATTCAGAAACTGAGCTGTCTGCACCCTCCCCCCTTTACATTATACTACTGCGGAGAACAGCGGTTGCTGCATCCACAACAGCAAGTCCCTGGCCACTGCCATTCCCCTCCCTCCCCCTGCCCTGCCATCACTGATTGGTCTGTTTTTTAAAAACATGCACACACATTTTTAACACATTTCTGTGTTGCTATGTTTATGCATAGGAATGTATGTTCGTTGATACATGGGAAAAAAATGTGTTAACAGTCTATTACCAGATCCACTCTCTTCTCGCTGTCTAATACAGGAAGACAATAATGATGGCAGCCTGTCCTTTGATGGGTGGAGAGAGATAGGGATGGAAATAAAGGAAGGGACAGCCTGGGAACGCCAATAGCTGGCCACTTCTGTGACGTGAATCAATACTATGCTTCTGCATGTAGGTGAAACTGAACCAGAACCAGTTTGAGAAGATTTACATCAGAGTTTTTCCAGTTTTCACATACAATGGTTTCACATCGCAGTGAACCGCAGTGAACCGTTCTAGAGCTGAAAACATGCAGAACCACAAGGAAAACTATGATGCTAAAATGGTACAACGTGCAGACCAGAGAGTAAGAATTCAACAATGCTACGATGTATCAACCTCATGCGGAAATGGCCCAGGACTCAGAGAGACCAGGGTTTGAATACTTGCTCAACTATGGAAACCCACTTGAGCAAGTCACAGAGTCTCTCAACTCAGAAGATGGAGTGGCAAACCTCTTTTGAATAACACACTATCAAGTGGTTGCCATAAGTCAGAGTCAGGTTAAAAGGCACGTAACAAGGTTTAACTAACATTTTTAAAACTGTGAACAGAAAAGCAGTTTTGTTTCATTGCACATTTTTACACTATGAGATTAGATGAATTTTATTCTATGTCATTTTGAGCCAGGGTGTCTGCGTAAGAGATATAATACATAATGTTTGGTTACAAGGATGAACTTACCTCACCTTTAATCATCAATTAAATTTGCAGAGTTTTATGTATGAATTAAAATAGGAAGTATAAAAGCCACTCATCTCCCTCCCAAGACCACTAGATTTCTTAAGTACACTGGCAAAAATATGTATTACATATCAAAATGAAGCCAAGCTATATATTACTTTGTTGTCTGCCTTCACTACACCACACTGGCTCTCTTATATGTTACTAGAAGACTGTTAACAGTTGATCATTCTGTCCTCCCAGCCCTTAACAATTAAGAGAAAAATGTCCAAAGGAAAATAAAGCAAAGGATAGAATGTAAAAGAGTCCAAAAGATGCAAATCATATCCTTCGCCTAACCCAGCCCTTTGAAAATTTAGGGCAAGGATCATGATTTGTATCTTTCTGAACTTTTCCTTTCTATCCGACTCCCATAACTGTATAAACATGCTTTATGCCTAAGGCCTTAATATCACTCTGAAGAAATGGATTTATACCTACAAAAGATTACGCTAAAATAAAAACCAGTTAGTAGGTCATAAATACCCCCAAAGGCATTAGATTCCATCTGATCTTGGAAGCAAACAGTCAGCTGTGGTTTGTACTTGGATGGGAGACCACCAATGCATATCAGGTGCTGTAGTGTCAGAAACAGACCCCAATCACAACAAGTTCTGTTCCAATTTAGAGTTTATTGGCACTTGAGCAGATCATGACTTCAGTGTTAGCACTGAAGAGAAGCTGAAAGGAGTGAAAGAGTTATGCAGCTATTCTACGACTGCCCCACGTGGTTCTCAGGCTAGCAGGCTTCTTATCTAACTACAGCTGCATTCTATTTCACATTCCTATCCCTCTGTGCTTGGCACCTGCCCCCCTTCCACTAACAGCTACTGCAGAACCCATTATTTTGGCCAGCTGAGTGCCCAACATGTAGGCTATATTTCAGAGAAAAGAAGTGGAAAAACTACCCCTGAGTATTCCTTGCCTGAGAAAACCCTATGAAACTCATGGAGTCACATTAAGTCAGACAACTTGAAGGCACATACACACCCACAAAATCTTAAAGGTCCTGCCACATTCCTTTTTGACCCTCTCTCTCTTTGCCTCCTTTTTCACTTCCAACAAGTGTGATGCTGAGAATGGCAAGACTCGCTCCCCCCGCCCCGCTGCTGGAGCAGAAAGGTAGGCTGAACTAATTGCCTGAAAAGTCATTAGCTGCTTTCAGTTCTTTGGAAGAAGGCCGGGCGGAGATCATGCAGCTGAAAGGAAAATCTGGACATCTGAAAACAAACTTGAAAAACTAAGAATGCAAAAGAGTCAGTGGGACCATCCTAGCTCATTAGTGGCTATTGGACGATATTGTTTGGCTTTACAGAGTGGAAGAAGTATTTCCTCTTCCAGGAGATTTCTACCATTCCCTTTCATTGGATGTCCCCACTTTCTTGTAAGATAACAGTAGGAGGGGAAAAAACTCTGAGTATCTGCTTTCTCCAGATCATGACAATTTTGTATAGCTCTGTCATTGCTGCTATGAACTGCATGACTGGGGGAGGGATGCTCAATGAACATTCTTTTCTCCTCACATGTGGAATTCGTTTTGGGAAACAAGAGAAATGTGTAACACATGAGTGACACCTGTAGTTAAGGACCAGGAGTTTATTAGGAGTTGACATGCAAGACTATGGCCATTTCTGCACTAGACTGTTACAGCGCTATTATTCCACTTGCAACATCCTCTGGAATCCTGGGGTTTGCCGTTTTGGGAGGGGCCAGGCGGCCCCTCCCAAAACAGCAAACCCCAGGATTCCAGAGGAATCCAGAGGAATTCCAGAGGAATGTCAGACCAGAAGGTCTGACATTCACCTAAGTCCCATTGTCTTCTCTGCCTCAATGGTTGGAGATCACTAGTATCTGAGAGGCCTGCATCCAGCCAGCCATCCCTCTACAGACACTAAATAGAAACGTGTCCTGTGTGCTCTGTGGAAGAGAAATACTGTTCCCACCCATTCAGTAAGGGATGATTAAGTGAATAGCTTCCTTATTCACAGGAAAACTCTGTGTCCATGGGTAGTTTGAGTATTTTGCACATTGATTTTTTTTTTCTTAAGATGCCTTAGGATGCTTTGTGATTGTCGCTATCTCCAATAACTATTTTTCCTTACTTACCTGTGCAGAAGGCCTCATTGTTAGAACTGAATATTGCTGGCTGGATCGTGAGGCACACTGACGCAGACATGAAGGGCTGTGGCCTCTGGAAGTTGCTGAGGTCACTTGCTAGGATTGAAGGGAGTAGAAGTCCAACATCCAGAGGGCCAAAAGTTCCTCACCTCTGCTGTAAAGAGTTTTGAAGAACTAAGTCTTAATAAAATAATCTCTAAAATCAAGATGACAGGTTGCAAGCAGAGTAAGACTCACACAAACTGTCTCCTCTTCATTGCAGTCCCAACTCCCATAGCCTAGGCCTTTCTTAGCATTCCTCTAATCCCCAGAAGAGGTTGGGGGGCACAGAGAAATGCAATGGGAAGATGGGTTGGGAAATTCTTCTCATGAAAGGCCTGCTGTGGGTGCAATCCAGTGTATTTATTTTAGTAGGTTATTTATTAGTCTGTTAAAGGCAAAACATTTATTTTAAAAGCTAATATTTATAGACGCTAGGTTTTCAAACTAATGGCAAAACATTCTGAAGGAGAATCAGCCACATCTACCTGGCTAGAGGTTAATTACCTAGAACACAAGCTTGTTCAGTATCTCTTATTTGCTGCTCATTTAAGATACAGCCTGTAATTAGTCCTGAAGGATTAAGAAAAAGTGCCTGACAAACAATATGGTTATACTGTCAGTAATGGCTGCACACTTGGAGATAAAGAAGCTTTATTTTGCAGTGGATGGGTAACCTGGCAAAGACCACCTTAGAGCATTAGTTAAAGTTCTTGTTCTCTTTAAAATCAACATGCTCAGCCTACATATGCTTATTCCCATAAATCGTATACCACTATAGTCATAGAAAATGATTAGTGACTGTTTTTTAAAAAATATGATTTTCCAGTAGAACACTGAATTCTCAAGTCTGTTTCAACTCAAATGTAACTGAATCTACCACAACAATACTGGCTATGTGGGGAGGATTTTGCAAAGATCAAGTAAATGATGAGTTTGGTCTTACATTAAATGTTGACATAGAAGATGAATGAGACTGCCTTTCACATTTAATCTGGAGAACTTTCATTTTGAGCAGAATTGTTTTAGATAGAGATAATTCCCATGAATAAAACATGGGTCCTTTCACACTATGCAGTTATAGTGATATAACTATCATGGCTGTGTTCTATGGAGTCCTGACATTTGTAGTGTGATGAAGTACCGGAGCTGCCTGGCTGAAAATTCTCCCCTTCCTAAACTGGAAATCCCAGGATTCCATAGAATGGAACTATGGCAGTTAAAGCAGAATCACAACACTATAACTGGTAGGAAAGGGTCCATGGACTCTTGAAAAGCCAGTAGATGACAATATCTTCAGTCTTAAGAAACATTAAGCAGTATAAAATAGGTGACAGGATTTCATAATTTAAACTCAACATCATCAAGTTTTCATGAGGTGTAACTGGTACTACATATAACACATACCATATATTTAAATGTAAACTGAGGCCTTGTTGATTTGGCATTCTTTCCCCGAAGCAGATTGTGTTTCTTAAGTGAAATTCAACTTCCTATAAGTGCTACTATGGGTGCTCCTATAGGAACTATTACTTTATCAAATATGAAGTGAAGGAAGCTGAATTTCCTGTACAAAATATATGGACAAGAACCATGGGAGTATGAGGGTGGCCAAAAAAGCAATCATTCCCCAAAAGGGCATTGAGAGATGGGGCCTGAAATACTTGTGTGCTGGTCAAGGAAATAAAGAGAGGGCAGTGCCTAATGCTGAGAGAAGGCAGCAAGCAATATGGGGTGCAGAGAAGAAGAGGTAACATATTGCAGAAAGAAAAGGAAGAAGGGAGTAACAGATGGAAGTACAGGTGTGCATATAGTGAAAGAATGATAATAGAGTAATCTGTAGGATGCAAACAGAAAGAGAGGGTAATAACACATGAGCAGGAAAACAACTGTGGAAGAAAAGAGAGAAAACAGACTAGGATGCAGACGTGATGCTATTGCAAAAGGAGAGAGCATTGGAAAGATCTGTAATGGCACAGAAAAGGAAGTGCTACAGAATGCAGGGAAACAGCAACATACTATCTGAAAGACCCTATTTCCTATATAAGACTGCCCAAGCTTTAAGATCTTCAGATGAGGGTTTTTACTCAGTCCCACCACACTCACAGGTACATTCGGTAGAGCGTGAGGACAGAGGGACTAGGGAATTCCCTCCCATGAGAAGCTTAGTTGGCCCTCTCTCTCTGCTCCTTTTGCCACCAGGCCTTTGATTGGTTTTGCAAAAGAGTTTTTTTTTTAATGGCTAGACTTTAATCTTTATGTTTTAAACAAGTTTTTAATTTTAAGAAAATTATTTTTAAATTGATTTTTTATAGTATTGTCTGTTCAGTGGTTTAAAAGTTCTGTAGAGACAGGAGGATTCAAAGTCTACTTGGGAGTGAAGAAGAGGCAGCTCGCCAGCTACCGCCTATACCATGTGCCACCTCTTCTTTCACTTTGGAACTCTTTCACCACAACAAGGCTGCCTCTTTGCAGGACTGAGCCCCAGCCAGCAGTCTCCAGCAGCTTCCCAAGGTTGATTAGGTTAGCTCCCTAAGCTGGGGAATATAAATGGGGTACTGCAGGGGTGGGTCTGCTCCTGAAGGAGGCAACATCAAAGGAGGGTCACCTCTTTGGGGGAGCCACTTCAGAGGTGTCATGAGAACGAAACCCTGTCCTACTGTTGCTTTGCAAGAAAGAAAAGCTTGGCTTAAAGGCACTGCCCCATTGGGATGAACAACTAACCAGTTTTGTGGGGAGAGGAAGATCTCTTGCAACAAACAGAGGGAGATAATGGTGCTCAGGGAGCAGCCACCCAAGTTGTACAGGGTAAGGGAGACAATGGAAATAGGAGACAGCTGCACTATCTCAAAATAGGGTGTCTTCCGTCCCAAATAATCTGGATAACCATAGCATCTATCTATGAAAATACTGATACTCAATGCCAGGTTGGTGAATAGTAAAACAACTGCCATTCAGGACTTGCCCCTAAGTGAACCCATCAACGTGGAATGCATTAAAGAAACCTGGTTGGATGACACAGAAGGGTAATCCTTCTCATCTCTGCCCACCTGGATTCTCTTTGAAGCAGCAGGCAACATCAGGGTGGTATGGGCAGGTGGAATTGCAGTGGTCTATTGGGATAATATCCCACTAACTAGGCACCCTATCCCTCAGTTTGCAGGGTTTGAGTCTGTTTATTTAAAGATAGGTGGGCAGAACAGATTAAGCATTCTGTTATCATATTGCCCACCAGCAGCTCAACAGTCTCCCTTCCTGGTCTATCTGGGGTCATGTTGAGTCCCTGTGGCTTGTAATGCTGGGGAACTTCAATGTCCATGTTGAGGCTACCCTGGCAGGAGTCTCTCAGGAGCAAATGTCTGTCATGACAACCATGGCCCTGTCCCAAATGGTATCTGGACCCCCTCATGCTGCTGGGAATCTTGTTTTCTTTACAGGGTGGGATGATGGTGATCTAGGAATAGAGGAGCTTTCCACTGTTCTGTTGTCATGCACAACTCAGTTCTTGATCAGGTTTAGACTTACTGGGACTCTGCAGGTGTGGGGAACCTATTAAGATGATCCACCCCAGGTTTATGAATGCAGATGGATTCCTGATGGCTCTTGAGGAGTTTTTCTGATGCCTCAGCAGGCAAAACCTGTCAAAGTCCTGATTGATCTCTGAAATGAGGAAATGAGCAGGGCAGTGGGCATCGTTGGTCCTAAGTGTCTCTTCTCACAGAGTGGAGTTAAACCAGTGCCTTGGTTTTCTAAGGAGCTGACAACAATGAAACAACTGAGACAGAGATTAGAGCAATGATGGCAGAACATTCAGAGTGAGTCCAACCAAAACCAGACTAAAGTCTGTCTAAAGCCCTACAGTGGGGCAGTAAGTATAGCAAAAAAGGCTTTTCTGGCTATGTCGGTTGCATCCATACAACGGTTCAGTGGAGCTACTTTTGTGATCAGGTGCCTATAACAATATGGCAATAAGGCAATTACAATAAAGAGAATGTAAGCCACCCAACAGCACACTGTGAAGAATTTGCCCAACACTTTCCAGATAAAATCACTCAGATTTGCTCTGACTTGGGACATCAGAATTGATACAGGTCCAGCAGATGTAACTTTGGCCCCTGTGTCCAGAGTTGATGGATACTTTTCAGCTTTGAGTGGCTGAAAGGACATGGACAGAATCCTTGGAGAGGTGAGTCGCTGCCTGTGTACTAGACCTTTGCCCTGCCTGGCTTGTTGAACAGGCCAGAAGATGGACTGAGTGGGTAAGGAATGTGATTAGTGCCTCTTTACAACAAGGCAGAGTCCCAAAACATCCAAAGGAGGCTGTGGTAACCTCTTTGCGGGGCGGGGGGATCTTCTCTGGATCTTACTATACTGGATTACAATAGGCCAGTCTCAACATTCCATTTTTGGGGAAGGTACTAGAGCATGTGGTAGCTCTTTAATGCCAGGAGTTCCTGAAGGAGGTAGAGCCACTCCTGTCTGGTTGCAGGCCCAGTTAGATGAAGACAATTTTGGTTGCCTTGGTGGAGGATCTATGCAGGGTACCCCATGACAAGTTTGCCTCAAGGCCACATAAGCTAGAACCAACTTGAAGGTACACAACATACTTTACATGAGGCTGCCTTTGAAAAGTGCTCAGAATCTTCAGCTGAAAGAGTTGCAGTCAGATTAACTGGAGCTAGGTACAGGGGGCACGCTACTTCCTTGTTACAACAGCTCCACTGGCTACTGGTCTGTTTTTGAGCACAATTCAATATGCTGATGATGACCTATAAACCCTTATATGGCTTGGGTCCAGGTTATTTGAAGGACATTTCTCCTTTTATGAGCCCATTAAAAGACTAAGACTTGTCTCACTACCCTCTCAGGTGCACATTGGGAACAGGGCTCTCTTAAGAGGCTGCTCCTAGACATTAGAATTCCCCCCTTGAGGGGTCAGGATGGCCCCATCCTTGCTCTCCTTCTGTCAGTAAATTAAAGCATTTTTATACTATCAGACTTTTAGAAACCAACTGGGCTGAGGTTTTAGAGATGTGCAGTGCTGTTTTTAAGGTTTGTATACAACAGGTACTATAAGCTGTATTTGAGAAGGAGGAATTGGCAAACCATCTCTGAGGATTCCTTGCCTAAGAAAAACCTATGAAATTCACAGGGTTACCATAAGTTGACAGGTGACCTGAAGGCACATGCACAAACATATAGGGTTTTTTTAATTGAATTTTAATGTTTGAACTTTACAATTGTTTAATCACTATTTAAGTGACTCATATTTATACTTTTATTGATGACTTTAGATAGTTTTAATCTGTACTGAGTCCCATTATTGGGAGAAAGGCAAGATATAAACAAAATAATATACTTTAGTTGCCTTGTTTTTATCTTATACTGGAAACAGCCTTGGCCATGGGACAAAGGGAAAGATATTATATCTATAAAAACTATTTTTGCTGGGATAAACTTAGTATGACCCTTATCCAGTTACTGAAAATTTAAACAACCTCTAAGGCAGTGGTTCTCAACCTGTGGGTCCCCAGATGTTTGTGGACTTCAGCTCCCAGAAGCCCTGAGCATTGACCATAGTGGCTGGGGCTTCTGGGAGCTGAAGTCCACAAATATCTGGGGATCCACAGGTTGAGAACCACTGCTCTAAGGAATTCACTTTTTGCACCCTTCAAACTGATATTTCTTCACTGCTACTTTATTCAGTATTTATTACAGTACATTTTTTCCCTTGTAATATGATTTCTTCACTTTGGGAAAAACCAGATGTCATGTGAGAAAATCCTCCCCCTCCTCCTTCTCCTCCTCCCACTACGAATTCCCAGTATTTGTTCCAGAAGGTCTTCCACACTCTAGAAGAGATTCTGAGGGGACTTGGTAGGTGTGGGAGTACATCTCCCCCCGACACACCTTGTTTCATGGAAGAAGCAGCAGAGAGATTACCTGAGCTCTAGTGTTTGCCCTTTTAATCTTTTTTCTTGAAAGCTTGCGGGGTATATCAGTTTCAGTGTTGGATTAGGACTCTGGGAGAACAGGGTTCAAACTCCCACATAACCACAGAAACCTACTGGGTGACCTTGGGCCAATCACATTCTCTCATCCTCAAATGAATGGTAGAAGTCCTCTGAATCAGTCTTCCCAAGAAAATTCTATTCTGGGGTCACCGTAAGTTGGAGTCAATTTGGAGGCACATAATAAGAAGTTGCCTTTGGGATTCTTTACATCTAACTAGAGAATGTTATCTAAACTTGATTACAATGTCCATGGGATTAAGATTTTTTTAAAGAATAATCATGGATGATTTCCAGGGTGTGTTGCAATATTCAGAGACCATCATTACATTTCTTTGATATTTCAATGAGCACACACAGACAGAGGCACAGGTAAGTTTTTAATGCCTTAGCTTTCTGTTTTTCAGAAATGAGCATGGGATATTTTATGTTGCAGCTTTATATCTTTTTTAAACAATGTTACAGCTGTATTGGTAATAAATGAGAGTAATGATACTATTTTTAACTCAACATAGTGTATTTATAAAATGAATTTATCAAAATACATTTTGCACTAGATAATAAATAAAGTCCAGCCAAACCAACCTACCAAGAGTTCAAATTCACCGTGGCAGGTTTAAATGTGGTAAACAGTCCATTATGACTATTATGCTTGCTCTGCTCCCCCTCCTCCCCCATGATGCTCATCTGTTGGGCTAAGGAACCGCTTAAATTTCTTGCCAAGATTTCTCATTCTACATCATCTTCAGCCAAGCACTGTGCACTTACAATTCTCTGTAAAGGAAAATATTAGAACACTGTTAGAGCAATATTTTTCTTACCAGGTAAATTACTTATATGGGTTGTATCTTGCATAATTGATTTAGATTTTCCCTCTTTGAAAATGAACATAGAGGTTCTAAGCACAGTAAGAAGTAGCTTAATGAGACCCTAAAATTTTTTTCTTAAAAATGAAGTTGCACAATATTTAGTAATACCTAAAAATTATTTACTCAGAATCCAGCAGCTATTTGTTATACGTTTCTACTATCAATATTTGATTGAAGTATTATTTTACTGAAGCATTTCAGTGGTTTAAAATTAACACGCTGCTGAAAAGATTTTTTACAGACATAATTCTGGACAGTTTCCCAGCTCTGACTACTCTCACAGGACCTTGAGAAACCCAGATCAAGATAACTTCTAGCCCTTCTGTTCCAGAAATGACATTACAGGCAACAAACTCTAAATAAAAACATCTCTTCTGCAAATACAGATGTTCAATGTTCCTAATAATTGCTTCACATGTCGTTTCTGTAAACTCCTACCTTTCAAGAGTAGCTGTTAATTAGCATATGAAATTGTTGTTATAGAAATAAGTTATGTATCATCTACTAAATAAATCCTGCTACACTCTTGGTTTTCAAAAGCTACAATACAGCTAACAAGAAATTCTAATCCCAAACTCAAAATCCTGCCAGAAATAAAATTCACATCCTAAATATGCATCTGAATTCAATATTTAGAATCAATATCCTAAGCTGGCAAATCTATCAATGGTCAGCCTTCTCTCAACTGGGTACGCTCCAAATCTGTTGGACAACAGTGACTTCACTCACCAAACATGGGCCATGCTGGTGGGCAGAGGAGCTGCAGCCTAGAGCTCCATGGGAGGCATCACTATCAAGACCAGAGTACCTTTTAGGCTAGACAGCCTAGCATCAGAAAGTGCTGACAGTGAGAGTAGGTTGGGGCTCGATGACCTAAGCAATACAGGGCAGGTTTTATGGCAGTATCTCCAATTCATTTCAAGATTTCCAGTGACAAAAGCCAACACTCTGAATTGTATCAAGAAATGCAATCAGTGAACCAACGCAGATTTCTCAGCATATATGTTATGTGTTCCTTCCACCCACTAATAGGAGTCTACAGGTAGACTGCTGTGGACACACTGAAATCTTTGCACGATCATCAACAGCAGCTTCACAAAGGGCACTCTATCATATTGGGCTTAGAAATGACCAAGAAATACAGATATACAGAAACTTTTGCACAACTATCAACAGCAGTCTCAAAGAGCACTCAATAAATGTTCAACCTAGAAACGACTAAGGAATACAGACAGAAAAATATTCACACTGAACTTTGTGACACATGTCAAAACTACTACACTACACAACTTCTTCTTGCCTCATCCTGATTACAATGCCTCCCAATGTGATTTGGACATTTGTCATGCATGCCCTGCACTACACATGTAAGGTTGCAATGTTGGGCATGCTTATTTGGGAGTAACTGCAATAAAATATTTTCCACTGGAATTTCCAGAGAAATAGCTGTGTTTGTTGTTTTCACTTCAACAGAGTAAGTGTCTTTAAGTCTAACATTTATTATGCAATAAAGTTTTATAGACCACAACTCACTTCATCGGATTCATGAAGCATTTATGCAGAATTGCAGACTGATTTATCAATCTATAGATACAAGAGGGCAGGCTGTAAATAACACTGATAATAAAAAATACTTTTTCAAAGTGTAAAGAACAATGCAGAAGTTAATAGTTTCATACCTGGCTAATTGTTGGGAGTTTAGTAAGAAGCATCTGGAAAACTGGTGGTGGAAGAGTTTGCTGTAGAACTTGTAGTAACTGCTGTGGTTGTCCACAAACAGCAATAGCATTTGTCAAGTGATCAACACCCTTCTCATATTCTCCTATAGGAAAAAGAAGTATGTCACACTGGCTTTCAATTACATAGTAGAACAAACTTTCTTTTCTCTCAAATAAAAACTAGTTTCAAAAAGAGAACAAAACATCCTTGCACTATGTCCCTTCCTCCACAAATCTGTCAACAAAAGAAAGCCCAGCCAAAAAGCAAGTTAGCTGCTCAGAATTTTCAGGTTTCATTTGCTTCTCTACTTAGTTAATAAGATTTGGTTTTATGTTTTCAAAGAGAACTGAAATCAACATGTCAACACAGAACCCTCTATAAGAAAACTTGCAACATTATTTTCTAACACAGTTCTTACGTAGAAAAAAAATGGTTGGAAATAATTCCTAAGCATGTTGCCATGACCCGCAAAAAGACAGAAAGCCCTCGTGTCGAGGACTGGTTAGGCACGGATTAAATTACACACAGTGAACTGACCCAAGGTCACAGAGGAGCAGGAAGGCACTGCTAGAATCAGGGACTTTTATCCCATTTGTCTTTGGTTCTTTATCAGCGTAATCCCAAGAAAATATTATTCTATAGAAAATTCACAATTTAATATTTCATACACTGAAGGTAGGCTGGTAGTATTACTACCATAAGTGAAATTATTTAGCAACTGAAATTTCTAACTCTCAAGGTAGTAATTTTAAATATAATTCATCCTTGGATAGTTTACCAAGTCTCTATACCATAACAGATAAAGATTTTGGTAAATAATATCTACTACTCCATTATAAGAACAACAATTTTCAGTAAAAGTAATCCTAGTATTCTTTCCACTAGAATGCATTTCACTCCCTCATTCCATCAGGAAAATCTGCAACAACCTTGTCCTAGTAGTTCCTCGCCCAGTTGTATCTCTTCAAGGAAGAACTTCTGAACTGCTTCTGCATCTTTTAGATCAGGCAACTGTAATGACAATATTTATCAAATCAGCCATTTAGAAGTCAATACTCTCCCTCCACCACTGACAAATACACTTATAAACACAATACAAAAATATTTATATATTTGATGTTCTGTAACATTAAGAACTTTCCAGGACAAAAAAGTTTATCAGGAACATTATAGTCCAGATTTTTGGGAAGTCAAATTATGAAACACAGACAAGAAGCTTCGAACTATCTGGATTATCATCTATTTAACCTGCAAGCAGCTAAATCTGCTATATCAATGAACTCCAATTTATGAAATTTTAAACAATATCCCATAGAAATAATTCACAGAGGCTTGGATCCACTTGAGAAATGGAATCAGTGGAAGTTGATCTTTCTACTATGTTTCCCCAAGAGCACTGCAAATGAGGTGTGTTTTTTGAACGATGGCAAGGGAAACAGGAGACGAGTGAAAAGGCAGGTAGAAGACTCTACATGTGGGTGCAGGTGAGGGGAGTCATTTTCCACTGAGGCTTCTCTGAACCTAACCAAATAATGTAACTTGGAAAAATGTATTAGCGTGACACACTGACACTTTAAATCACAGTCCATATTGAAAAGAATTCTGTATATCACATCTCGCAAAACCAACCAAACAAACAAACCCTTGTACCAAATACAACGAAGTATTACCTACCTTTGAAAGTCCTGCTCTTTCTTTGGCAAGCTTCTGTTTCTTCCTTCCTATGAATAAAACACAGAATATGATATACCACTAATCTGACAGGCTAGGGACCAGTGCACTGTTAGAAAACGGAATTGACTTCAAAGAGGAAACCATGTACTGTACTGTAGGAATCATGAAGGATGTATGGAGGCTTACTTGGGACCAACCATATGCACACTGCTTTCAAAGTCTCTCAGCCAGCTTAGCACCTATTTTTCTCTTTGCAGCTTGCTTTGCAAATGGTTCCAAGAAAGCCTCCATGGGTAAGAAGAAGTGATGAAAGAGTGGAATGCCTGTCAAATTAATGGAACTTGCCTTAATTTGGAAGCATCAAAAGAGTCATCAGATAACAGAACATCTAAAAGTGGAGGTTTCCTGTATTCTATAATAATTTGCAGATTTGGTAAGGAACTATTATTTTTTTCTAATCATAATGCTATTTGCACTCTATATTGGTACTTTGGAAGAAGAACAGTGCAATTCCACACACTGTGAAGTGTGTTATAGAAATAAACTGTACATAAGTCAGGATCCAACTCCAAATTTACTTTACATCAAGAAAAAACCTATCAAATTCTTTTTGCATACAGACTGATCATTAAGAACTCACTGCAAGATAGCATATAGTGTTGCATGGAAACATACTTCTAAGCATGGCATTAATTCCTTTTGCTCTGCTGAAGTGCCAGTGTGACAGGACTACCAGGAAGCCAGAGAGAAATTCTAGTGTTATGTCCACCAGGCATAATTCTTAGCTGTTCCACCTTTAGGAAAAATATTCCATCTAGCCTGTGTGAGAAACCTCATATCCATACAGTTAAACCTCCCACTGCTTTTCAGTTGACCCTAAGGAAGGACAGGAGCCTATTTTGCCTCAGTTTTTCACAGATCTTGTCACACTAGCTACAGTACAACAGAAATACCTGTGGGAAAAGTTTCAGTATCCCATGTCTCACCATCAGTTTGCCCACAATCACAAGCTTAGTGTTATCATAAGCTGTTACAGACCACCTCATGACTTGTGTAAGCCTCTAAATTCTCTCAGCGAAGAAAACATTATCAACTCAAATCTGGAAACATCATTTTACAATCAGTATAATGACCACTTTGCATGAGAATGTCTTTTTAACAAAGGACTGCTACACTTTTGTTGAAGAGGTGAAATAATGCAGAACTACAACAGAATATTCTGCATTTTGGATAACTCTACATTTTTATTTTGCATTCATCCTTATCCTGGAAGTTATAATGGCAACAATACCAGGAGGGTTTGAGAATGCATTCAATCATGCAAAAAGTAGCAAAGGAGTTCTATGATTTTTTCTAATTTTTTCTCCCCTCTTACTCTATAAAATCATCATTCATGGTTCTGGCAAAAGGATGAAAAATATAGTTCCATCCCAACATACAAAGCCACCAAACCTGAAGTTCTCTACAAATCGGACCTACACAAAATCTTGCTGTGTATTCTCACCCCCAAATAAAAGTGCTCTTATACAGAGCATTGATTCAGGCAGCAATGCCATTTTCTAGAAGACTGTGATCTTGCTTCTCAGTTGTTCCAATCTTGTAATTATTAATTCAACTAGATTTGCTATTACATCAAACAATTCCTTCAAGACACATCTGGACTCAATAAACATAGTTACACAGTTAGGTTCTTTCCTCCAGGGCCACACAAGGAAGACTACTTCAGATTAATGATTAGCAGATCTTAATTTTTACCTGAATGTGTAAACGAACATACACACACACAAACATATGCGCACAAATGCACAGAGAAAACATGTCAAATATGTAACAAGCTTCAACACTACACGTACCCACAGCAGAGTCACCAAGCTCCTAGGACACTATGGTGCATGCAGCAGTGAGCTCCTTTGTTGAAGGTGCACTTTACACGTGTATGTGTGTCCACAACATATGTGTGTGTGTGCAAACATACACTCACATTACACAATACATAAAACAGTCCTCATTCACACGTGTATCCACAGTAGGATCCCCTGATGGGGATCAAACACATCAAATGCCCCCGAAGAGCCAGAACAGGGGAATCTCCACCTAGAGACCTGCTTTGTTTTTGGCTCAGGATTTGGGCTGCCAGAAGAAACTCACTCAAGGGCTTCTCGACAGAAAACGACAACCGAGGACCTTCTAGGAAAGGGTCCTCCTGCCCACTCACCCTCTGACCCCCGCCCGCCACTGAGCAGAGAAATCCCAACACGAGGGCAAAAATCAGAGGCTTGAGGGCCAACCGCAGAAAGGGGCGACGGGCTCTCCTCCAGCGCGACCTTCACCCACCCAGCCGCGGAGGGAGGAGGGAGGGCCGAACCGCCCGCACTAAAGAGCTGCAGGGAAGGGGGAGAGGGAAGTCCATCCGCAGCGGTTGGCCCACGAGGGCGGCGGCCGAGAGACTCACGTTCCCGCAGCCGGTTCTTGAAATTGGGGTCGCTCCTCCTCTTACGGTCGAAGTAGATGCAGTAGCCGATGAAGAGGGCGCCGCAAACGCCGGCGGCGATGGCGCTGGTCCTCCCACCCATCATCCTGGCTCTCCAGCCCGCCTTGTACTTCACAGGCACCTTGGAGCGGGCAGAGCAGAAGAGGAAGAGCCCTCCCAGCGCCCCACACACGCCAGGACAGGCGTCGTGCGTCATCAACCAGCGACGGCAACGCGCCCCCTATACTATGCATGTAGGCATGCGCGCGCTTCCCGTTCGACGGCTCATAGTTTCGCCTTTCGCCCTGTAGCGAGTGCGCATGCGTGACAAATTCGGGCGGCCTTCTTCTTTCCCCCGCCCCAAGGCGTGGGCGTCGCCACGTCTGTTTGTGCTCCGTGCCTCCCAGCGCCAATAGTGAGGAAATGCGGTCGCTGCGGCTTGTTGGTGCTTCTTGTTGTCGCGGTGTGCCTTCACGGAGAGGCCCCTCCCCAAACAGCAAACCCCAGGATTCCACAGGATATTGACAGTAGTATAATAGCGCTATAACAGTCTAGTGCGGAAATGGCGTGGCCGTCTTGCCTGAGAGAAACTACCACCTTTGCCTCAACTGCTCTTTTACAGGGCTTAGAAATTTTTTTGGAGGTGGCGAGGACAATTCCCATATCTCCCCCCCCCCGCAACTGTGACCATTTTGGCTGAGAGTTTTCAAAAATGTAACTTCAAATTGCTTTAGAAGCCTGAATAAGCAAACAATGAAAATCGTTTAAGATCCACAGCGAAGCAGGAGTCCAGAGTAGCTCCCAGGTGGGCCACAGGCTTTTCAGAGCAATTCAGTTTCCTTCAATCTGCTAGTATGTGTGATGTACCATTATTAAATTTATAGTCGTGTTATTAAGCTTTTTCATGTGCTCGGTATGTGGCTGTCACAACTCCTAGCTGCTTCACAACTATTGCTGAACTTGTTGTTTGTGCTTACTTCCGATAAGTACTGTAATTTTTATGTTCTTAAACCTTACTACTCAAGATAATTAAAGTAGCAACAGAAGTAGGTATTTTGTTAAGAGTACGTTTCTGTCATGGTGGGACTCAGGTTCACTGACAGTGACTGGTAGAGTGTGAGGTAAGAGCAGTTGAAAACAGTTCAAAACTACTGGAAAGAGAAGGGCAGGCAGAACCGGAGAAAGGTGATAGATTTCAAAAAGTACTATACAGTTGGCCTGTTACTTCTCTGGCCTCGACATAATTTTCAGAATAAATGAAAATTAAGTTCTGAAACACTTTCAGAAGAGGGCACTGTATAGTAAAAATTTAATGTAACTACCAATGTTGACCGCTTGCTTTCGTAGCACTGGGGACAGCAATTCCATTGGATCGTAGTCTGAGATTTAAAGAAGTGCCACTTTCACACAGGTGCAGGAACCTCAACTGCATCCTTCCCTGTCCTTGGTCCCTTTAAGACCTTTTTGACTTCAACTCCCAGTGTTCTTGGCCACTGCTGGTTCGGAGTTTGTAGTTCAGTACATTTGAAAAGCAGCAGGATTGAAAGCATTGTCCAAAGTGGGGGGTTTCCCATAGATATGACAGGCTTTTGATCTCCTCTTCAAAAATTAATACTAGCAAAGATTCTGAAGAAAAGATATTTTGCCTTATTATCTGGTTTAACCAGTTTAGCCAAAAATTCATAACCTTAAGGCAAAAGACCCAAGGTGGCAACACCTCTGTACTTTTAAGACATGCCTTCAAATCATTAACAGTCATTGATGTGAAATACCAAAGTTACTCACTTTTATCACTGTACTCATTATTTTATTGGTCAACAACTGAAATAAAGTGTCTGTCTGTCACCTCTGTACTGTCTCCAACATTTCTGTGAGATTGTATTACTGATTTTGTGTCATTTGACTGGTTTTTCTGCCAGCAGGTAAGGACCTTTCTATTGAGCATTTGTTTTTTTGTGTATGCAGGAGACAAAGCTTTTAACAGGGGAGGAAGTATAGTGTTTTTATTTTGTTTTTAACCTGTGTTTTTTTAATTAGAAATTTAGTTTGTATTTTAACTTTTGTAGTTTTCAATTATATTGTGCTTTTAAACCATTGTACACCACCTTGAGTCCATGTTGGAGAAAGGTGGGATATAAATTAAATAAATATAAATGAGCATAGCTATAAAATAAACTAAAAACAAGAGTGCATTCCTTACCCTGCTAGCATATAAGTCGCCAGCATCATTTAACTATTACTAATCCATCTGCACGGTTAATGAAAGGTATAATTCACTATGCCACCTCTGCACTATAGAAACCTAAACACAAGCAGCTTGGATCCAGGAGAGATCACAACTTTTCTTTTTCTGTGTCATACTATAATTGCTGATATATGCCATACTTGTCTACAAAAGCAACATATGATCAAGAGTACCCTGAGATACATTTTCTGTCAAGTATATTTTGGAAACATGGAACATTTCTAAGTAAGCTGGCATTTGGTTATTTTAAACCAGGGTTGGGAACAGTGTGACCTTCTTGATGTTGTTGGACTCCTAACTTCCACCACTAGCTGTGCTAAGGTTGATGGGAGTTGTAGTCCAACAAGATCTCAATGGCCACACATCCCACCCACAGGGAATGGAATATTTAAAGACTCAAAGATCCCACCATGAGTTATTTCATTCTGGATTAAAAAAAAAAGAGAAAAGCTCAAGGAGTATTGGATTCAGTAATTTCTGTGGTCATATTTAAAGCTACTATTGTTTGGCAATAACTGTTCATTTTAACATGCTGTGCCACTTGAAGGAGTAACCAATCTTTTATGATGGACTTGAAATAAAAGATAATTTGAGGGACAGAAAAGCCCACCAGTTTACCACAGGTGGTGAGCTCATTGGACTATCTGTTCAATACAGGGCTTTGCATAATGAGAGAAATTAAAACCAAAATATGCATAATGGATAATAACAGATTCCTGTTAAGGAGTGTTTACAGAGACAAAACCCAACACATTGATGGCTGGTAGAACAGTATTTTTCCAATGGAGTTTGCTATACTAGATTAAAGTAGCAAAGACTTCAAAGAAACAGCTTGCACAAGCCACCATGACAGTCCACCAAAGTTGATTTTTGAGTCTCCAAGCCCACAATAGTGAAGACAAAAAAAGGCTCAGTTAACTGATATTCCTATTTCTCAGACCCTACCAAAATTACAGCAGCAAGTTTTGACATATAGACAAGACATAAAGCGAAAAAGGGCTTCTCTATTACATAATCTTCAAAAAAACTGGCCCTGGCCAGATTTCTACTGATTTTATACCAAATGGATGCTTTTTACATGTAGGCTATATAACTGCTGCAAAAACAATGCAAACAGCCCCAAGTGTGTGCATCGGAAATGAAGTAAATAAAAGCAATTCATTTACTTATGATGGTTGGTTTTTTCAAATACTACGTTTGAACTTTAGAAGCCCCCAAAGTGGTTTATGAAATGAAGAAGCAAACAAAACTTGGTTGGAGGGAAAGAGCAAGCAGCTGTTATTAACTGCTTGAACTCTCTCAATACCTAAAAGAAAATTTTACCAATTTAGGAATGTTCAGATTTGTGTGAATATATACCAACTTGAAAATTTTTAAATTTCAGAACACTACTGTGTGTTTGGAAGAATGCACTTGAAAATGACTGATTAACAAAACAGAAATCTTTAAGGGGAACATTAATAGAGCACCTCAAACAGATTGGGGGGGGAAGAAGCAGTAAAACTGTTATCGCTTATTAACCTTTGAGGACTTTTTAAATCGCTTTCTTCTTAATACCATGCATTAATCAAGGTAAATCTCTAAACTATGAGGAGAAAATACATTAAAATTCCAACAGACTAACCATGAAATAAAATTTATTTAAAAGTAAAATTCAAAATTTACAACATAAAAGTTTCATTTGGGTTTTTTTAGTTTTTTCTTCATATTTTTTGATTTTGCTTTTTTGCTCTTTTTCAGTGGGACTGCTTTTTCACCAGAAAAAGTATTATTAGAGCATCTCTTTGCACTTTTCAGTGAAGAAGCCTTTGTATACTTCAGTCCAACTGGGCTCTTCACATTATTATGTGTACTTTTCTGTTGTGTTTTTTGTCTTTCAGCACAGCGTTGCACTCTTAGCTTTCTTCCTTTCAGTTCAGCTTTGTTTAGTTTCAGTGCAAGGTGTACAGCATCTGTAGTCTTTAAGGAAAATAAAAACTTAAAAATGTTAAAATGCTAAGTTTGAAATGACATCATCTACAGTTAAGCATTCATCTCATATTTGAGCCATTTATTTACAGCTTACAGTCATTTAACTCCACCCTACTTAAAACAATAACTTCACAATCAAGCATAACGTATCAGCAAAAAAATGTTCTTATCTGGACACTCACCAAAGGGAAAGCAATAATAAAAACCACTGTAAAGGTCTGAAAGACCTGTATCACCACACCCAGCCCCTTCAAGATTTTGGATGAGAGTCACAATTTGCATCTTTCTGGATCGTATTACATTCTATCCCACTCCCACAATTATATAAATATGCTTAATAACCTGAGGTTTTAATATTACTCTGTACTGCATCTGAGAAAGTGGACTGCTAACCACAAAAGCTCATGCCAAAATAAAAATAAGTCTTAAAGGTGCTGCCAGAGTTTTTTTTTACCCTCCCCTTTCATTTTTATGCTGCAAATACTATCAGAGAAGTAGCCATGAAATAACAGGAACGTTAGCCATTTTGGGCACATTTAGTAAGGATGCTGCAGAGCTCTGAGTGGGTCCTCCAAGGTTTTGAAACTCCATCCCACAGACATTTCAAAGAGAAGATTTCTCTCAGGGATTATCTATATGATTGCCTCCAGAGCCTGCCTATACGGAATATACATTATGAATCCTTCAGTGGTCATATTACTGCATGAGGACTCATATTTTTCATAAGCAGTTGCAGAGGACACCACCATTTACTGGAGCCTGGTGCAGGTTTTATATCCTATTTAGTGGTTGCATCATGCTGATGATATGATGAAGGTCACAAAAGTCTTAATACTCTATAGTGGCCCCTGCCTGTGACCTCTGCACACATGAATGTAAGGTCATGTGAAGTGTAGCATGCCGTTACAATTAATGGAGGCAGCAGGCACATGACCATGCTGCTGTGCGCAAGCACACATTACATCCATTGACAATAATGGGATGTGATGCTTTGTGTTTTTTGGTTTACATGGGGGTTCCTGGATTGGAACCCCCACATTTACAGAGGGCACACAGTACTCATTTTTGGTAAGACCAAGAAAATCTTAATAATGAGGATCAAGAAAGTCAAGATTTCAATCATGTACTACTGCAGCTAGTTTTAACTCTGACATTCTGTTTCTGTTAAGTGACCTCACTACCTTCCAACTTCAACAAGCATTCAATGTATCTGACATAACAGAATGCCATCGTAAATTTCTATCAACAGAATTAACATACCTCAAACAGAACATAACCAAATCCTTTGCCAGTGCCTGTGTTCCGATCTCTCACAATTCGTATGCCCGTTACATTTCCACATTGAGAGAAATGGTTCCTTACAGTTTCATCATCAATATCTGTATGCAAAAAATATTTGGAGAAGAAAGTATGCTGGTATTAAACCAGAATAATCTGCAGGTGCATGATCAAAATTCTGCAATAACTCTCCTAATATCTGAACTTGTGCAAGAGTATAGTTATGTTCACAAGCAATACTAAACAATGATTTAGCATTACATGCAGGAGACTCAGCAAGCCTAAGCAAAGTCTTGGGCTCATATGTTCCCTATTCCCCATGAGGCCAGGTGGAGAATTTCAGATATATCTACATTCATTCTCCTTGACTCCTAGCTTTCACTTATATACAAAACCATGGTCTAGAACAGGCTGGAAGACAAATGTATAGCCTTTGATAGAACATTGGTGAAAAGCCACACATTCCCATCCTTACTTGAAAACAAACTTTCATTAATTGCTAACAAGCCAATAAATTAAGAGTTTTAGACTACTACACCCAATTTGTATGTAATGAACTAAGAACTGGTAGATAAAATTAAAGCATAAGGAGTTCTCCTCCCAGCTGCATGGAGAAAAATCAAGAGTAGAGCATGTAGCTTCGTTCAGGCAGAGATTTGTGCTTTTAACTCTTAGCACACAACGGCTAAAATCCTATGTTGGAGTGTAGCTCCATCCATGCAGTTCCCAATACTCCCTCCCTCCCCCCACACATATATCCCAGCATCTATCATGCTCCAGGAGGAGATATTGCTGCTGTCTCCTGCATGGGAGGACAAGGAAGCAATTAAGACCATAAAATAGCTGCTGGACTCAGTTGGTGGCAGGGAGAAATGAGCTTGTGATCATGGATGGAGAGCACCAAAAAAAGAGGAGCCCAGAGTAGCTGTATCTTCCTGATCTGAATTGTGTTCCCCTTCTCTTTGTTAAGAAACAGCAGCAGCAGACCCTCCCAGAGCTTCACAGGGGAAAGTTTAAGGATGCAGTGCAAGGACAAGAGAATAGCCTCCTGTGTTCCATCCCAAAAAGGACTTAAGACATGCATATGTCCCTAACAGGCCAATGTGTGAACCAGCCTGTTATCTTTTCTGAAACTGTCACAAAACATAATGAACATCATCTAACATCTAAAGGCAAAACACAGTTCTTAATTAGCATCACCCTCTGCTTTTTAAAAAGGAGTGTACATTTGAGTACACTGTTAATAACTTTCTACATACTCTACATCTACTCATCAGCAAAAGGTACAAAAGAAGTCATTTTCATTAAACTCTCTGGAAGAGTAGCTTTTTTGTGATCATAGATAGATGGTAGAACAATTTACACGTATCTGAAAAGAAGAGTGTTCACATACCATAAGGGAGATTGCCCACAAATACTGATCTCTTGTTATCATGCTGTAAAAAAGGCAAAAAAATAAATAAATCAATAACTTAAACAAGAAGTGGGAGGAAAAAAACCTTCTATACCATTTGAATTACTTACAGAAGTGGATTTGGAAGCAAGGTCAACTCTGATGTGGTATCCACTGGTAAACTCCATGCCATTGCTATTGAACCCATAAAAGGAAAAAGTCATGAGGAGAAAAAGTCAATTACTTTCACCGTTAGTTGGTACACTGCATTATTTTAGAAAAAGGCTATACAGATTAGAATATGTTTTAAATTAGATTTATATAATTAAATATGTATCCCAAGACCTTACAAAATCAAACATAACTAGTAAATTTTTCAAAAATACCGTTTTATGGCATTATTAGCTGCATGTTCCTCCTTGAAAACGACATAAGCATTAATATATTTCATATTAGGATGCAATTTTCGCCTGAAAAAGATAAATAAATTTACTATATATTTAACTGAAATTACATTTATAGATTTGTAAGAACAATCCTAGAATTTATACTACAGCTCTCAAAATAGCTACTTAGATGGATAATCTACTGTATTCAATGTGATACAGCAGTCACACTTGCCAGTCCTAAACTTTCTTATTCCCTCTCAAACATGTATCATCCCTGTGTGCTAATACTACAGCGTCTGTACATTCTCCCATCTCAACGCAGGTCAGTTGTACAGGGAATATCTTAGAGGTCTTTTATTTTCCTCAAAAGCTATGCTTATGCCAGCTCTATGGAACGATAAGGACTGAGTAGAAAGTAATTTCTACCCCTTTTCCAGTTAGGATGCTGAAGCATTCTAGAGCTACAACATCACTCATACTGATCTACAGTTATAGGTTATGAACTGCAGAATAGCTTTAATTTCCACATGGAGTCTGGAGACCCCATGAATTTCATAGGGGTTTTTTTAGGCAAGGAATACTCAGAGGTGATTTTGCCTGTTCCTTCCTCTGAAATATAGCATACAGGACCTGATATTGTGGTCTCCCATCCAAGTACTAACCATGGCCGATCCTGCTTAGCTTTCAATATCAGACAGGATCAGGTGCCTTTGGGGAATCTGGACAACCAGTTGGTTAAATAAGCTTTTTAAATGTATCATAATGAGTTGATAAGTTACAAGTAACCAGCTCAGAGCAAGTTCAAATAACATAGGTCCCTTACACATGAATCCTTACACAATCCTTGAATTCTTACCACAGCCATTTTTATTTGACTTTCTCTTGGCTCTGCGATATGAGTGGTAACAGCAAGGTGGCCAAAACCTTTCACACACACTGAGCCCATATACCTCCATTTTCCCCTATAGTTCCCCTCAAAATGGCAACCAGAAGTGAACTCACATTGCTTCTTGTTGCCATTTTGAGAGGGACTAGAGTAGACAGAAGTATTTAGGGATAAGAGGTGAGCCTGATGGTTCTGTGGATGGTGATGTTTCTGCCTGTTTTCCCAAATGTGAGGGATTTTCTTTGTAATTTTTCAGGTAAAAATTGCCCCCCAAATTGTACCATTTTTAAAAAAGGAAAAAGATTAGGAGGACTGAGGACCTTGGAGGACTGGTGAGGGGTTGAAAAAGTGGGGTCTAGGGGTTGCTTTACAGCCACAGCTCTACAGCCCTGCCCTACGGCCATGGTGCCAACATCTAGAAAACAAGAAGCCCTGTGTGCTTCTCTTTCCAGAAACTAAGGGCAAGATGCCAGATGAACATCCTTCAGCCCTTCTGACTAGCTACATCTCTTTAATCAATGACTTCATCACTAGTGACTTGCCAGTTCATGGTGTTAACCCTTTCCTAGCATAATAAAGGACATGTAAGACTGCACTGCAGGGTGATCGTCAGGTATTCTAGTTGCCATCATCACGAGTACTAAGCAAATGTAACAGTTAGAAAGAAACTGATTTAAAAACACAAAAGAGGTGCTATTTATTTTCCTACCAAAAATGAAACATGTAAGTTACATAACTTACTTTATGGTTGCCAATTTCTTTGTCAGAGTATCATCTGCTGGAATCTTAAAGAAAAAAAAGGTTTGCTAGTTAGCAGACCTTATTCAGCCATATCATATTTTGAATAGTTTCAATCTCTTATGATTGGACAACAGCATTAGAAAAGAGACAACTGGATTGATGACATTTTCAGCTTTGCTCTACATCCAACTGACAGAAAATTTCAATAATTGCAAAATATTTAGGGAACAGATGAGGCTAGTACTTCTCTGTATACCTGATGAGGGGATAGTTGTTTTTTTTTAAATGTGTCAGGACTGATACCATATTAGTGCCCACTGGCTACAAACATTCCTTCCTTTCTTGGAGCTGTGGGGTCACAGACTACCATCCGTCCACGGACTGCCACGTTGAGTAGCACTGGGTTAGAATTCATAGCTATAAACTAAGAAAGTCCAACTAGCCATCCACAGTAGCCAAGTCGGCCTTCCAAAAATGTGTTAGCTAAAGTAAGCAGTGCAGGAAACTCCTTCTCCCTTCTTTCTAATTCAAAGACAGTCACAGCCACGTTGCTGGACCTCATACCGATTCAAAACTTAGTGCAAATAGAGTCCTTCTTCCCTTTCTGTATTATTCACTGAGGTTTTGGAAGGATATGTGGCAACCTAATTATGTCCTGACTAGTAACTCAAACCAAACTATAATATGTTTAATATAGTCCCTGTCCTGTGACTAAACACTGTTTCCCAGTGAACAATGATGCAGCTAACACAAAAAGTGACAGACATACCACAGAACGGAAACGAATTGATTCAATTTGTCCATATTCTTTGAAAAATGCCTTCAGCATCTAAATTCAAACAATTTTTTAGTTTGTTAGTACACACTTGAATGATACAGAAGGAGCAGCAAATATTTCAAGTAAACAGAAGCAAGTATTTCATCCAAACAGAGTGAACAGAATTGCAATGTTCTCTGTAGATTTTGGCTGATTAATAATATAAGGAATAGAAAAAGCAAGACCATCTAGAAAATTATTATTTCCTCACTAGCAGAAACAATACAAAATATAAATGCAACACCTCCACAAAGAACCATATATATATTTATTTTAATATATTAACATTGTGCCCTCTAGGGAGCACAGGCCAATCTTCTATATTTTGAAGGCCCTCAGAACTGTTTTAGGTCTGGAAGGAACTGTTTCTCCCAAACTGAAATTCATCAGAAATTACTTCTGGCTTTAAGGACAGGCACCCTCTGGGCCTATAACAACTGGGCAAGACTAAAAACAGAGTAAAGTTAGCCAGCACACCCATTAAAGGACATAAGGAGGCTTTAAAGTTAAAAAAAGTTATTTGGGGAGAGTGAGCAAACAATTTGATACAGGCTAGAGCGTGGGGGGGGTGCAGCCTATGGCCTTTTCCCACCTTGGGTTAGTGCTGGATTAGCATTGGGGAAACCCCAGTTTAGCACTCAGAAAAATTAATGGGGGTGGGAGGAGACAACAATCTGAACTTTGGGGGAAATGAAATCTATAAATATGGTCACTAAATAAAAATGCCTCCTAGAAAGAGTGTTTGGAACCATAAACTTAACCAAAAAGATGTGCAGTCTGGACTGTTCACTAAACAGTTACTCACCTGTGCTGTACAACTAATAGGTAAGTTTCCCACAAAAACAGTCCTCTTATTTTTTAGTGCCTCCTCAGCCTGGTTGACTTGTGTTTTTGTTTGTTTTATTCCAGCACTGTCATCTGAAGCTGAGTGATACTTAGTAACCAATCGAGAATGACTATTTTTCAACTTTTGTTTGATTTGTATTTCTTTGTTCTCCTCTTCTTCATCTGCTTGCTCCAAGGCACATTCCCTTTAATGAACAGTGAATAATAGCAACAAAGTTGTTACAAGTTGTTTTTTGTATTGTAATAAAAAATAATGTATTTTAAATTTACCAAGCCGTTAAAAATAAACCAAAAACCAACTGCTAGAAAAACTGGAAACAATAATGTAAGAGGTATGCAAGTACTATCATTCAAACTACATGCAGTCAACAAACCTTTGAGAAAAAGAAGTAAAACTAGACTAAGGATATAGTCCTATATATACTTAGCTGGGATTATGAAACGTACCTGGGTTAAATTCTAAGAGCAAACTCACTTATTATGCACTAATCTGTTCTGGACCATTAACTCTCTCTAATCTAGAATAGTGTGTATGCACTTTTACAAATCTGGTGATATTTAAAATGTTGCAAAACGTCTTCTGATTAGGACTTATCAAAAGGAGTCAAGAAAGAAAAAGACAATTTTAGTGCTTTATTTCTAAAATCTCTCCCCTGATTTTCACAGATTAAAAGCATTTAATTTACCTGTTTGCCAGTGTCTTCTCTGCTAGAGAGAGTTCCTTTTTGTTCACTTTCTTCATTTTTTTCAAAGGCTGTGTGTTAGCTGACGGGCTCTGAACTTTTGTGGCCATTTCCTCTTCTGTATGCTTGCGTTTTTTATTCTCCTTTGTGAAACAAAAAGGTACAATTTGTAAAAGGACAATTTGAAAAAAGCAGAATCATCATGCAGAAATAAAGCAACAAGATTATCAGAGGCAACCTCAGTTTAATGTCCCTCCTTCCATCCCTGCTTGAACATTTCAAACTCATATAATCATGTCAAAATTAACTGCTCACAGGTGATCTCTGATACGTTTTCTTCAAACTTCTAAAGAATTTGTTGTAAATATATAATTATCTTGATGCCTTTGAGAAGAAGCCTATGATATTAGAACATGACACAAACTATGAAGCAAAGCTTCAAACAAAAAGTGTCTTTTGTTGTCGCAAAAAACATTTTTAAAAGCTGTTTTAAAAGCTGTGACCATGCTCTTTTGGAGTTTGTTATTCAGCGGAAAGAAGAAACCAAGTGTAGCCAGACACACATCCTAAACTTTAAGAAAGCTGATTTCTTTAAACTTAGGGAGTTACTTGCTGAAATCCCATGGTCAAGAATACTAAAAGAGAAGGGAGTTCATGGCGGATGGGAGTTTCTTAAAAGTGAGATACTGAAAAGACAACTGAAAACTGTACCAATAAGAAGGAAAAATGGCAGGTCTCTGAAGAAACCGGAATGGTTGATGAAAGAACTCTCAGCTGAGCTAAGTGTTAAAAGAAACATGTACAGGAAATGGAAGAATGGTGAAACCACCAAAGAGCAATTCAAGCAAATAGCCAGGAGATGTAGGGAGAAGGTCAGAAAAGCTAAAGCACAGAATGAACTCAGGCTTGCCAGAGACATCAAAAACAATAAAAAGGGCTTTTTTAGATGTGTCTGCAGCAAAACGAAAAACAAGGAAATGATAGGCTCACTGCATGGAGAAGGTGACCAATTAATAACAGGGGGAAGTGAGAAGGCAGAACTACTCAATACTGTCTTTGCCTCAGTTTTCTCCCAAAAGGATAGAAGTACCCAACCTGGGGCATGGGGAGCAGATGAGGAAGTGAGGGAAGTGTAGCACAGAATAAGTAGAGAAGTAGTACAGGAATATCTGGCTAAACTAGATGAATTCAAGACTCCAGATGAATTACATTCAAGGATATTAAAAGAATTGGCAGAAGTCATTTCTGAATCACTTGCAATAATCTTTCAGAACTCTTGGAGAACAGGAGAAGTCCCAGCAGACTGGAGGAGGGCAAATGTCATCCCCATCTTCAAAAAGGGGGGAAAAAGAGGACCCAAATAATTATCGCCCGGTCAGCCTGACATCGACGCCAGGAAAGATCCCTAGAGCAGATCATTAAACAGTCAGTTTGTGATTACTTAGAAAGCAATGCTGTAATCACTAAAAGCCAGCATGGATTTTTCAAAAATAAGTCATGCCAGACTAATCTTATCTCTTTTTATGATAGTTACAAGTTTGTTACAAGTTTGTTAGTTACAAGATAGTTACAAGCTTGATAGATGAAGGGAATCCTGTAGACATAGCATATCTTGACCTCAGTAAGGCCTTTGACAAAGTTCCCCGTGACATTCTCGCAAAGAAGCTAGTAAAATGCGGGCTGGACAGGGCTGCTATTATGTGGATTGGTAGTTGGTTGACCGACTGAACCCAAAGGGTGATCACCAATGGCTGCTTTTCATCCTGGAGAGAAGTAACTAGTGGGGTGACACAGGATTCTGTCCTGGGCCCACTGCTATTCAACATCTTCATGAATGACTTGGATGACAGAGCGGAGGGCATGTTGATCAAATTTGCAGATAATACCAAATTGGGAGGGGTTGCTATATAGTCCAGAGGACAGGATCAAATTTCAAAAAGACCTTGACAGATTGGGGAGCTGGGCCAAAGCTAACCAAATGAATTTCAACAGAGAGAAATGGAAATATAGGATGGGAGACGCACGGCTGGATAGCAGTACATGTGAAAGAGATCTAGAAGTCTTGGTAGATCACAAGCTGAACAGGAGTCAGCAGTGTGATGCGGCAGCCAAAAAAGCCAATGCGGTTCTTGGTTGCATCAATATGATATGATGTCTAAATCAAGGGAGGTAATGGTACCACTTTATTCTGCATTGGTTAGGCCTCATTTGGAATACTGTGTCCAGTTCTGGGCACCTCAATTCAAGAAGGATATTGACAAGCTGGAACATGTCCAGAGGAGAGCAACCAAAATGGTGAAGCGTCTGGAAGCCATGCCCTATGAAGAACGGCTTAGGGAGCTGGGTATGTTTAGTCTGCAGAAGAGAAGGTTAAGAGGGGACATGATAGCCATGTTTAAATATTTGAAGGGATGTCATGTTGAGGAGGGAGCAGGCTTGTTCTCTGCCGCTCCAGAGACTAGGACAAGGAGCAATGGATTCAAGCTGCAGGAAAGGAGATTCCACTTGAACCTCAGGAAGAACTTCCTGACGGTCAGAGCTGTCTGGCAGTGGAACATGCTGCCTCGGAGTGTGGTAGAGTCTCCTTCTTTGGAGGTTTTTAAAGCAGAGGCTGGACAGCCATCTGTTGGGAATGCTTTGATGAATGTTCCTGCATAGCAGGGGGTTGGACTGGATGGCCCCCGGGGTCTCTTCCAACTCTATGATTCTATGATTCTATAATAGCTATTATTCAGGATAAGGTCTGACACAGATGAAGGACTGCTGAGTCTTTTTGTAAATTGTCTATCTCCCATGAATTAAAAACTGGTACATATATCATAATACTATGGGATAAGAGCTACTCCTGCATACCAGGAATCATGTTGGTTGGATATATGATGATTCCAATTTAGTATTAGTGGTGATGGTAAAAGCACAGGTATTAAGATCTATTACAGAGTTTGTTCTCTGGTTAAATAACTCAGCTTGAAATGAAATATGAGATTAAAGTATATCTGATTATGACTCAGAACTCTGTGAAGGTTATAGTACATGGAGGCTTGACTACTGAAAGAAGACATGGGTATAGTTGCTAAGGAAGGCAGCACCTCTGGTAGATAGTAAATGGCACTTGTATTTTCACTGACCAGGGTCATTTAAGAAGACGATGGTGATCTGAGGTCACTGTAAAAGAATTATTGGCCTTGGGCAAAGACCAATAAAAGGGAGAAGTGTCCACAAATTATCAGCCAGAGACTTGAGCCAACAGGAGTTGTCTGCAGGAGTCAAGATTACGTGGAGAAGATATTTTGGAAGAAAAGATGGAACGAAGATGAATAAAATAACACTGGGCTTGACAGAAAGACTCAACATCTAGAGTTGCCATATCTGCCAGTTGGCTAGGTTTACCCAATCACTAGGCATACCACCTGATTCCTATTTGGACCACCATCCAGCCCAGATTCCAAACTTTTGGTTTAAAGAACAGCTCTCTAACACTTGTAAAAGCAGTTACCGGGGGGGAATGTACAGTCAGTCTTCTGTCCATTTTGCAAGAAACAAGTCCATCCCTGCCTTTGCATGTGCTTAGCCAATGAGTAAAACCTCACACCTAAGCCTGATTGACAATAGAGTTACAGAATTTTACTTTAACTTTTTATATGCTGCCTGTAAAAGCTGCACCTGGCTTCAAATCCTGGGAAGATGCTTCAAGAGTTTGATTCCTCCCCTCCCAACTTCCAAACTGCCTTTAGTGTCCTGGTTCAATGAGAGAGAGTGCAGAGGAATACAAGTTCCAAGTCCAGCAGTTCAAGTATTACTCTATACTAGTTTGCTCAGAGGAATAGTTATTATTAAAACGTTACCAAAACTGAAACACAGTGGTAAAAAAGAATGCAACAAGATATATGTTATTTTTGCATAACAAGAACGCAAACTAATAATATGCATAACTATAATATGCAGGTAATATGCATATTAGATGGCTGGAATTGAGGGGCTGGAATGCCTTATCAATGCCTAATGAAAGCCAGGGAAAGAGGAAAGACAGTAAATAACAGACAGCAGACAGACAATTAGAAAAGAGTTGTACTTAATAAAGCAGAGAGGATTTGGCAGGCAAGCTCTAAGAATCCAAAATCAGAGTCTTCAGTGTGTGGTCTTGAGAGAGGTGAACTCTTCAGAAAGAAGTCCTCCTTGGAGCTGAACCAGACCGAAGGAGAAGCAGAGCAAGAATTCAGCCCAGACATTAATCCTGTTGTATGTATGAAGACTCAGACGGAAAGAGATCAAAGCAGCAAATCTCTGCTTTTTAGAACTATGTGGCAAACTGAACAATGGTGATTTCTGTTAACATTACCAAATAAAATAGAACAACTGGAGCAGTTACATTGTATCTTCCAATATATTATCCTGAGATTGTCAGATAAACCTGATGTATACATACACTGATTTCTACAGTAAATATTCTCTTGGTTCTTGACAAGTGGATTTTTTTTTAAACAATGGAGTGGGAAAATATCAGAAAAGGTGCTTCTTCTGACAGACAAGTCCAAAGCAATGCAGAGCTTTGAAAGTTAAAACTTAGCACCAGCATGGCATACTGCTAATTCAAAGTAACAAGGGCTCAGCCGAACCTCTTGGAGTGGTAAAATGCTCTTCCTTTCCTTTCCATTTAATGGCAGTTCAGCTTTTCTGACACAGGCCTACAATCAGAAATGCAGTTATTATAGTGTAAGCCCCTCTGAACTCCGTTGACCTATTTCTGAATAAATATTCCAAGTACTGCACTTCAAATCTCATTTAATTTCTTAACTGGCTTAAGGTTCGCTTCTCAGTTCAAAGTATGTGAAAACCATTAACGAAAGGATTTTGAGGGGGACAGAGAGAAGGATTGCATTCCATGTTAATGCTGGATAAGTCTCGATCTTAGGCTATGTATATTCCACATGGGATGAATTGTAATTCAGGGACAGGGAGAATCAAACACATGGAGAATCAAATGTGTCATATTTTGCATGAGTCACTAGAATGTCAGAATGTTATTATTCAGAATCTGTGAGACATTCCAAAGATGTGAACATTAAGAATTAGCTACTACTTTCCACTCTGGAAAGAAATAATGTTCAGTAAGTTTTACCAAGTCTGTCACTCAATATTACATGTTTTAAAAAGAAATAAACATTTTGTTCTCATAAAAACAAAAAATTTATCCTTGGACTAAAAATTCAAAGATTCATTAAGATGTTGTTAAACAGGTTGCAGTCCCAGGGTCTGTTTATAATTTGATTTTAAGCCCAGATCTTTTCAGCCTTAAAATCTTGATTCAAAAAAGAAAAGGAAAATAAAAAAATACCATAAAATGGTAATTATTGCATAAAACAGTGCAATAATTGTAGGTGTGTATATGTGCCCTCAGGTCATCTGTCAGATTATGGTGGCCCCATGAATTATATAGGGTTTTCTTAGGAAAGGAATATTCACAGGTGGTTTTGCTCGTTCCTTCCTCTGAAATATAGCCTACATCTCTGAGTATTCATTTACAGTTTCTCATCTGACTACTAGCCAGGGCTGACCCTGCTTAGCTTCCAAGATCAGACAGGATCTGGTGCTTTTAGCATATTTAGGCCCCAAATATAACAGTATAGTACATACTAAAAGTCTCAAGCAGAGTGGCACAGTTTTAGCAACAAAGCACTAAGATGAATCAACTTCTAAGCCACAAAAACCTCACTGGGATGAAAGCCATTTTCAATAACTGCTTGGAAACAACAACTGAAGCAACCTGCCAAAGCTCAAAGTAGCAAGGCCCTCATCAGTATTAAACAGCAGTCATTAGTAAATGCTCCCAACAGAATCATTTATGTTAGTAATAAGAAGATTCACCAGTGTAATTTTATTCAGAATCTGCACACTGATTTCAGTCCTGGTTAAAACATGCAAACTCCTAGACTGTCCCCAGGATTGGCTCTGCTATTAGGCAGAACATGGTAGCTGCCTCAGGCACCAGATGTGGGATGGTGAGGAGCAGCAGTGAGTTGCTGGCACTAGCCCTATTGCTAGTCTAGTGGGCTTCTTGTGATGGGGACACCATCTTTTCCTACACCTAAGAAAGAACCATGTCCTCTCCCACTCATTGAAGGGAACCTGGCAATCTGGCCATAAAGCTTCAATGGCTTAGCACTAGATACAGAATTTACATTTGGGAAAAGTCTAGGAAAAGAACTGTACTTACTTTTGGCACAGCAAGATATACTGGCTGTGTTTCAGCTGCAGGAGCACTGAATAGTTGTAACAAAGGGCGAGTACCAGATGCTGTAGGTTTATTTTGAAACAGGCTGTTAGCCACTTGCCCCACAAAGTAATCCTCATTTGATACAGCAACAGCATCTTTCTCATGTTCTTTCCTATTAGAAAGATAAAATAAGGCATTCATCATCATTGTATAGTACAGCTGACAATTTTATATAAACATATACAACAGATGCTAAAAGTTTTGAAATGTAATAAACTTATATCATTAACAATAATGCTGGGGGTAAACTAAAAATTACCGCTTTTCATGAAAGCTGCCAAAATATAAATCATTAAGTTTGAAAAAATACAATTTTCCTAAAAACTGCTTTGAGGTAACATATTCAAGAAAAATTAAAAGCTATAGCTATCTTGAACAGAACATGGCAAAGTATTTCAAAGATAGTGGAAGAAGAAATATCCCACATTGCTATATTACTTACAATGTCATAATACCATTACACAGTTGGCCCTCCAGATTCACTAGGGTTAGGAGCACAGGACCCTTGCAATAGTGTGTGCATACCTATGGGAAGCAGATTGAGGCATGGTGGGGAGAGTTAGCACCCAGGGCAGGGAAAGGAGAGAGAAAGGGGGTGATTTGACACGGTGGCCCTAAACTTCCACTGTCTTGCCCATCCTTTCTTGGGTGTGTGTGGGGCACCAGGAGAGGATGTGTAGTTTGTAGAAATCATGCTGTGAGGCATCCTTAGTTGCCCAGGCAGCAGCTGGTGGAGGAGGAGGACCAGAGGCGGGTTTTTAAAGGGCTGCACGGTCTGATCAAAGCTTCTGAGAAGAAGATTCCCCCAGAAAAGAAGCACTCAAGGTGGAGGAGCAGGGGTTGGAAAAACCTGCAAATAATCAAATCTGTGAAAGTGAAACCCACAAATTGGAGGGCCAACTGTAATCTCAAACTCATTCAATCTTAAGATTCTATATTTGCATTTTTACCAGCTTTTATCACTGATCAATCTTGTATAACATAACTGAAAGACATTTCTGGAAAAGGGAATTGCATATCTAGGACTAGATTTTGAAAGGCTGCTTGTTCTTAGTGAAACATTAGTATCGTTATATTTGGTGGACAGAAGTTTTAAATCCTTTGGAATTGAGCTTCTCAGGGTTCATTCAGAACTTTGGTATGCTAATGAAAAGCAAGGAATCCTGGCTTAATAACCACCACGTAGCTCTGTCATATGCTACTGCATGCAACCATTCACCCCACTATTTGTGCAAAAAAAAAAAAAAAGAAACAAGGAGGAGAATAACTTTCAGTAACATCCAAACTTGGAATTATGATTAAGAGATTCCAGATCAGCCAGGATTCATAAACAAAGAATAAATCCTGCCTGAAAGTTAGCTTATTATCTTGGGAGTCTGGGGTATAATGAACTGTCATGAGGGCTGGTGGTCCAGTTTGAATTATGGCAACCCTACGAATGAGACGCTTCCAAGAGCCCACTCATCAACTGCCTTGCAAACTCAAGGCCATGGCATACTTGCTGGAAGCAAGGCATCAATAATGTGGTCCTCTCCTTTTCCCACAACCAACCACTTTTCCCAGCAGTTCTTTTTTTTCTTCTTTCCAATTAGGCATGTTGTTTCATGATAATGTCAATTTAGTCATTTTGGCTTCTACTGAGATCCTGGCTTCATTTGCTCTCGGACCTGTTTATTTGCCTTTTTGGCAGTTCATGGTATTCACAGAACTCTCTTCTCCTTCATTTCAGATTATGTGATTTTCTTCCTGTCAGCGTTCTTCACTATTCGACTTTCAAAACCATACATAGCAATTGTAAATACTATACGGCATGTATGATTCTGACTCTGGCATTCAGTAATACCAATTCTTTTTATTTTCTTATATATATAGATATATTTGGTATATCACATGAAACAATCCCCTTCCTGGTTTCTTTATCCCTTTGCCTTCCAAAGAATGGCAATATTCCAAGTTTTTTTTCTTATTTCTTTTTTTAACACCACATAATCATAGAAAGGTCTTTGGCCATGCAACAACATTAAGTTCAAATGGCAGCAAGCACAAGATGCATCAGAGCAGTGGTTCTCAACCTGTGGGTCCCCAGATGTTTGTGGACTTCAGCTCCCAGAAGCCCTGAGCATTGGCCATAGTGGCTGGGGCTTCTGGGAGCTGAAGTCCACAAACATCTGGGGACCCACAGGTTGAGAACCACTGCATTAGAGTATGTACCACCCTATGTTTGAAAATTTGGGGACAAGTCCTCTGTTGAATCTCCACTACTGGAACAGCCAGATCTCATCACAGTAGGAGGGGATAGTCTCCTAGGCCACAAAACTTGCTTCCAATGATCGCAGAGAGGAGACAAGAAGTTTAGCATTGCCACAACATGACCATGTTGTATTTAGGTCAAGGAGTTGCACCAACTGGGTCACTTCATTAATCAAATAGGTATTACTGGTTGGAAAGAATCCCTTCTTCCTGCTGAAGCCCTCCTGTCTCCCTCCTCCCCTACATCTGTCTCCACTGGAATATGCTGGGTTAAGTGGCACATGAGAGGAAAGGGAAATCCCATAGCGTGAGCAGACACCCACTCACACAATGTTGAAGGGTACTCAACAGCATTTTCCTTAATAAAATTTACTGCAGATAAAATGAATGTAGTGAAATTACTAAAGGCCTGCTAAACTACAGTGGGCCCTCTCTGTGGATTCTGTATCCGTGGGTTCAACTAACCACAGCTTGAAAATATATTTAAAAAAAACCCTGAAAGCAAACTTTGATTTTGCCATTTTATTAAGGGACACCATTCTACTACACCATTGTACAGAATGGCACTTGAGCATCCACGCATTTTGGTATCCACGAGGGTCCTGGAACCAAACCCAGCAGACGCCCACTGTACACCCTAAACTGCACAGTACAGCAGATGCCCTCTTTTCACCGTTGTGTATAAAATAAAAGCGCCGAAGCAAACCAAGTTGCCCTCTTTCACAATTTAAACTCCTAGCCAGTCAGAATATGTGAAAATGTTACACCGACTGCACAGCATTTCGTACGCACGGAAGCACCATATAAGTGTTTGCATAGTACGTATTTACACTAGCTGGGGAGAGCAAAGAAGATGTATTTTTGCACGTGCGTTTTTAAGACCACGGCCACTTCTAGAGCGTTTGCAGCGAACGCCATTTCTGCACTAGCCTGTTACAGTGCTATTATTCCACTTTCACATCCCATGGATTCCCGGGGTTTGCAGTTTAGGGAGGCATCCTAAACTGCAAACCTCAGGATTCCACAGGATGTTGAAAGTGGAATAATAGCACTGTAACAGGCTAGGGCCAATTTGTGGCTACGAGGGGGGCTTACTGAGGATGGGGCCGAGCAAAGCCAAGGGGGGAGGAGAAAAAAGAGACGGCGAGGAGCACCCGAGGCCTTCGAGGCGTGGGGGCCCCCTCCCTTACCCTTTCCCGGGGCGGCCCTTGGCCGCCTGGGGCGGCTTCATCCCCGGCTTGCAAACCTTCTCGGCTTTGCCCGAGCGCCTCCGCGCGGCCTCCCGCGCGCCAGCGAATGAGCGCGTGGCCAGGTAAACGGAAGTAGGAGGTTCCCGCAGGGAGGGCGAAGGGGTGGACCTCAGGCGGATTCAGCGCTTTGGGTCGACAGTTCCCGGACCCTGGGTGGAGGGCACAATATATATATATATATTGGTGTGTATGCTGGACTTTTTATACACACACATATCCCAAAGGGAGACCGGTTGGAGACGGAGGAGGGGAAGTGGGGCCGGGCCGGGCCCTATTTTCACCCAAATAGCCCTCATACAACTGAATCCTGGATTTGGTTTAGGAACTGGCCCTTTGTTTTAGGTGAGGGGAGTTCAGTAGGAGCGAATTCGGGCCGGAAATCCAAACCACGTCTAATCTGTAACATTAAGTGTGGTTTAAATTCCAAGTCTGTTGTTAGCCGCTCTCTCCTAGCCATAGCCTTCTCTCCCCCCTCTAAAAAAAATAAAATAGCTACGAATGGCGATGTTTCCTCTTTTCGCTTTCACTTGTTTCTATGCGCAGCATTGTTGTTGTTCCGTACTTTCAAGTCGTTTCTGACTTATAGCGATTCTAAGGCGAACCTATCATCTTTCACTTGTCCTTTGGTTTTGAGGGACAATTTTAATTTCCGCCCCAAGAAAGACAAAAAAAAATGGCGACCAATGTAAACCCGGAAGTCTCTCATCCTAACATGGAAGTGGTTCTAAACTTTTCTTGTGTCTATCATGGAGTCGCGTAGGTTGCCCTGATTTCTCGCGCGGCTTTTACTTCGACTGCCCAGTTTCCTGGCTTGTGCAAACGTCGCGTAAGCGCCCTCTGGTGGGTGTCACAAACATAGCTTCACTTGGTGATCTTGCAGGCTAAGGGCGTTTGTATAGGTGACTCTCTAGAAAAGACAATAACGCCTGGCAAGGTGGAGAGCCTGCGTAAGGTAGTTTGAGCATTGGATTGGGACCCAGGAGACTGGGGTTCGATTCCTGCTCAGCCGCGGAAAGCCACTGAGTGACTTTGGGTGGGTCACATGCTCCCAGCCCCAGAAAATTCCACGATTTCATCTTAGGGTCCATCAATCTGAAACAATTTGAAGGTACACAACAAGAAGGCAGGAAGAAAAGAGGAAGAAAAGTTACAGATGGATCGAGTCACTCGAGGAAGCCATTGCCCTGAGTCTGCAACACCCAAGCAAGGCTGCTGAAAGTTTCTCACAAGGAGGATCGCCATAAGTAAAAGTCATAACCTTGGATTATGGTTATATTGATGGGGTTTCCCTGAAGCCTTATTGATACTAGCAGCCCATTTCTTGTTAGATTTTCATTTCCACAGTAAAACTCTCTGTAATTATCTGACTGGAAATGTCCCATTCCTGCCCACTTTAGCTTGCCCACCCCAAGTTTTGCGGTGTTTACACATTCCATTTCTTGTGGTACTGTGTCTGCTTCCACTGATTCATGCATCTCATATTCCACTATAAGATGTGTTGTGCGGCTTAAGAGTTTCTTTTCACCTCCGAGCACATAAACAGCTAGATGTCCTTTTGGGCTTGGGCCCAGTTGCATCAGCCACACAGCCACTCAGAGTTGTGCTTTGCTGTATCCAGGAGACCCTCCCGGTAGCACTGCTGCCATCAGCATAGCCACCATAAACTGTGAGGAAGATCCGAGTCAAAGACCGAGAAACATGGAAAAGGCTCCAAGAAAAGGCTCCTTTGATGATGCTGCCATGGGGAGGGGGAGGAACTAATGGTTTGCATAGGAAGGTAGCTTTATAGCGTCTGGGGCGGGGTTCCTGCCAAAATGCCTGTTGCTGGGCTGTAGAAGGTTCCGAATGTTGTACTGTGCAGGTGCAAATGACCCATTTGCGTGAGTTACGGAGACCATGAAGAAGCAGCAACGTATGGCAAAAATTATGGCCATTTCTGCACTACACTCATTGCACGATTATTCCACTTTCAACATCCTATGGAATCCTGGGGTTTGCAGTTTAGGGAGGGGGCGGCCCCTCCCTAAACTGCAAACCCCAGGATCCATAGGATGTTGAAAGTCGAGTAATCGTGCAGTGAGTGTAGTGCGGAAATGGCCTATCAAACGCACAAGCTAGAAGAGGCTGTGGCAGTTCGGCTTTGCCTGCATCTACAGGGAAGGGCAAGATTCTGCCTCTTTTTCTCCCCTCCCTCCAGTTAACTGAGTGGAAACTACGCAGTTTGCAGCAACTAAAGTAAGCTAGAGACAAAGGGGGAAAGTGGGAGGAGAGAGAAACTGGGACATTATACAAGTACTTGAAAAAGTGGGACAGAGGAGGATTAATCAGGATTATACCTGCAAAGTAAGACAGCTGGAGGGCATGCAGTAAGCCTTTTCTACATCCTCACCTTTGCAGCTGCTGTTTTGTTTCCCTGATAGTTTACATTCTAAATGGTATCCCTTTTAGTAGGACATATATGTGAGTAAACACTTCAAATGCCCATGTCATACTTCCAAGACAAATAAATGTGGAATTAGTCCACCAAAAATGACTTTATATTTTCTTCATAATTGTTTGGATCCATTTCCCCAAAATCTGAAGATTCGTATCAAAACACCTACACCAGTAAGCTTCAGTCTCCACAATCCTCTTGCCTTTTCCCGGCAACTTCTTTCCTCAGAGTAGCATCATGAGGCAGCAGGCTCAGGAACAGTGTATGGGAGAAATTAATTACCCCATTCCCCTCTTCCTAGAGGACCTCTATTGCTGCCTTGCTCTCATCACTGTGCTCCTAACTTCCCCCAGCCCATTTCTTCCCTCTCCCTGGACTCACCTCATGTCTCAGCCATGTTCCCTTCTCTTGTTCTTTGCACTCTGCTGCATCTCTTATCTACTTTCCTCAGCTTCTGATGTCACATCCTCCTCTCTTGCAGCTTGTCCCCATCATGCCTACATCTCTTGCTCCTTGCACCGCACCACTGCAACTCTCTTTTTCCCTTCCACCCTTTCCTCTCCTCCCATGCCTCCCTCTCCCTTCTCTCCTACCCACTCTCGTGGCACCCTTGAAGCGCACTCTCTCTTGCTGCTTGCACTCACACAACTCAGTCTCCTTTCACTCCTACTCCCTCTTGTGCCTCATCCTATGCTATCACAGTGCTCCCCCTCACTTGCCTATTGTGCATTGCTGCTCACACTGCTCATTCTCCCATCTCTCCTGCTTCCTCCTGTGCCTCACCTTACAAGTTGGTGGTGCTCACCATTCTTGTCTCTTACATCCCTCACTGCTTGCACTGCTCGCTCACCCTTCTCTCCTATTCCCTCCCTGGCCTCACCTTCTGCCCTCACAGTGCACCCCTTGCTTCCTTCTTACACACTTCTGCTCACACTTCCCATCTGCTCTACTCCATTTATCCTACTCCCTCCTTTGCCCAGCCTTATGCCATCTTGGTGCTCTGCTTCTTACGCACTGCCGTTTGCACCACTTGCTTTCCTATCATTCCTACTCCTTCCCTCACCCCCTCACAATGGGCTCCTCACTTGCTTCTTGGGCAGTGCTAATCATACTCACTCTCCCATCTCTCTTACTCCTTCCTCCACCTCACCTTGTGTCTTCACAGTGCACGCTTACCATGTTTCTTGCACAATGCCACTTGCTCTGCTCACTTTCCATTATCTCCTTCTCCCTCCATTTCACCTCACACCATCACAATACACCCATCACTTGCTTCTTATGCATATCCACTTGCACTGCTCTCTTTCCAGTCCCTCTTACCTCCCCAACCTCACCTTACACCCACAAAATGAGCACCTTGTTTGCTTCTTGCACACAGCTGCTCATATGCTACTGAGGCTTTCTCTGCCACTCTCTCCTTTCATCCCTCACCTCTTACCATCAAAGCGCACACCTTACTTGCCTCTTGTGCAGCATCGCTTCATACTGCTCACTCTCCCATCTGCCCTACTGTCTCCTTGGCTTCACCTCATGCCATCGCAGGGCACCCCTCAAAGCTAATATGGCTTGTTGAATGCATTCAGTTTGGCACATTGGGGTTCTCAAGTGTACTATCCTACTTGCTTCTAAACGTGGATAATCCCAGAAACTTCTCCTGAATCTAACAGGGCTAAGCATCAAGGCAAACATTCTGAGTCATGCTGACTTCAGCCACTAGAAAATGAATGTAATGTACTTCATCTAATTGCTATGCATTATTTCAGTAAGGACATATGTCCTGGTTTTAGGTCATCCTAAATTAAATTGTATTAGATACTATTCCCAATAATGAAATGGACTCAGTGAAGCAGATGGGAAAGTATGAGGGCTGGACTTTAATTACTGGTCTATAATAAATTCTTCTGTTTTCAGAAAAGGTGGGTAAAAATCCTTCAAGTGAACTTTTCCCAAAACATTTTTTTTTTGTCACTTTCCTTTGCACCGCATCTTGTGTATCCTCAGAAAAGCCACTGTTGGATGTAGGGTTAGAAGACCATCAAGGCCTTTTATATGAGATGGAGGGGCACATTTGTGTTTCAGAAAAAGAGGTAGGAATTGAAAATGTCCTGTTACAAGAGTGGATATACATTTCTGCTCACAAAAAGCCAGTTTTTTTAAAAAAAAGCTTTAAATAGGTTATATATTTTAAAAATATAGATAGGTTAAACTCAGGCTCAACACTCATCCGTACCAGTGCTCTGGAAGGCTGTAAAAAGTGTGCCAAGAGAAGCAAAAAAAATGACATCAGAACAGGACCTGTAACAATTATTTTTTAAAAAGTGTTCTTTTGGCTCCAAAAGCCTAGCTATATTATAACATGCTAGTATAGTTATTTCTGTTTGAGGCCGGTTCTTGTTATCTCTTACAGGTGTCTCCTGTAGCTCAAACATGTGCAGTTAGTTGTAAAGAATCTGAGCAGCCTTTCTAGATGTAGTATATTTAATTATTAGAAATCAAGATCCTTAAGAGTTTTGTTGCAGTTTTTTTTTCACAATAATAAACCACAATATTTTGCAGCAGGAAACATGCTGGGGAGTTTTCTGTCACTGTTGTTTGTTATTTCCATCCTGACTGGATTATTCCAAGCATCTGTTACATCTTTGATATAACTGGTGACAAGATATCATAATTTCTAATTCAATGCCTGCATGACTTTTGTCAACTCTTAATTTTTTAAAGCGATTGACAGATCTCCTGCTTTGCCATCCCAATGAAGGATTACCTCTCTGTTTAGGAGAGGGAGAAATCATAAAAACTATCTCTTCTTCACAGTGGCTTTGTCATTCCATGTTCTTTTCACTTTCTTGTGCTTTTAAATTTTTAAAAAGCTGGATCTTTTCCTGCTGTAATAAGCATCTCCTCTGAATTATTTTTAGTGATAACTTCTCCTACGTCCGCAATATATTTCTCTTGTCTTTATAGATGCACACATTTACTGCAAGTAACTTGTAAAAATACTACACAAAAGATGTAAATACAGTCAGGGCATATATTATATAATTATTCTTCCTGCATTCTTTGCTAAATTGGTGTTTACTATCAAGTGGGCATGTAACATATGCTTACTAGTCTAAAATTAGTACTCCTTCAATAAGATACTGAGCATCTTGCAACAGAACTGAATATATGTATCCTGTTTAGTAACCATGTTTGGAATAAGAAACAGATATGAAAAACAACCAAAGAAAATCCATCCTGTTGCCTATCCATATACAATTGCACTGAAGAAGTCAGTACCTAAACAAGTATAGTGTGTTTTCAGTGAAATCTTAGCTATAACTATCCAAACATTTATCGTTTATTATTTTAGAAATTTTTTATTTCAGGCCTTTCTAATTTTAATGGCTTGGTGTTAGGTAGACTGTTAGCTACCCTCAGATCCTACGAAGAAGGATGAAGTATAAATCAAATAAGCCAAGTCAATTTATTCTTCCAGACCCAGTGCTAGTTTTGCTATCTGTCATTCCAGACATCTTTAATTCTGTACTCTATAAAGTTCAGGTGGTATTTCCACTAGCAGCACCTACTGATCTTGCCAGACAGGGGAAATCACATTCAGGTTTCCCAGTATAGGTCCTATACACAGAGCTGTAGTAGACTGTCCTCTCTTGGTGGCTCGACTAGCACAGACCACAGGGAGGCTGATTACTTGATTAGAACTTGTTTCACATTTGTAATATTTATGAAGATGAACTCAAAGCCCAAAGACTCCTGGCACTGCACCTGATGTTCTGGAAAGACTTATGCCACTTTAGTAACAACAAACACAGAAGTAAGAGGAGAAGGACAAGACTTCTACCACACTGTAACATTCTACCAACTGAGGCTGGCTACTGCATTTTTAAAAATTGTTTCCAAATAAATTATGTTTTAATAATGTTTGTGTTTTTATATTATCACTACCACCTTTATCTGTACCTTTTTAGTTAATTTTGTTGTAAGTCACCTTGTGTCCTAGTTTTGAGAGAAAGGCAGAATATAATTCAAACAAATACTGCCTTTATCATGGTCTGCATTATAAATTTTGTGTTGATATGGAACAGGTGCACTGCTTACTTACTTGTTTGTTATGGTCTTGTTAAAATAATTTAATTAAAGTATAAATATGAATAAATAAAACAAATTAGAGAGACAGAGTGGTGTAGTGGGTTGTATAGTAGAGACAAGGGATGGTCCCAGGCTAGTCACACTCTCCCAGCCTTAAAGGAAAGCAATGGCAAACCTTCTCTGAATAAATAGTGCCAAGAAAATTCTTAGTGTCACTATAAGTTGGAGTCAGATTGAAAGCACACAACCACCACCACAACAAAACAAACATGGACTTCTGTCCTGGGATATTCCAAGGACCAGCTGTGGGGAGTCCACAGTATGAACCCTCTCTCAGCAGAACCACACATGGAAACTGCTCTAGAATGAGAAGTTGATACTTACGGGAACGTTCATTCTGGGATGACAGGAGGAGCAATCCACAACGCCTGGGGATTCATCCTCGTGCCAGCTGACGCAGGAGTTGTTCTCGAGCTTCTCTTCTAAGTTCGTTAAACCGACTCCCTGTCCCTCTCCCTTCAGTTACTTTCCTAGCGTGACAACCTTATACTCCACCAGCTCTTATCGTGTAACCCAGTGGTGGGCGTGGATTGCTCCTCCTGTCATCCCAGAATGAATGTTCCCGTAAGTATCAACTTCTCATTCTCGGGCTGACAGGAGGATCAATCCACAACACCTGGGACCTCCCCAAGCTGTTACCCGGGTGGGTTAATCAACTACAGAACTGCTTGCAGCACCTTGCGACCAAATGCCGCTTGTGCTGACTTGTACTTGTCCAACTTGTAATGTCTGATAAAGGTCGAAGTCTCTTTGCATCCTGCTGCCT